>CM024756.1:28191760-28455189 GCA_014218235.1 Colocasia esculenta | reverse complement strand
AGTATCCAACCCAGACAACAAAGCACAAGAACTACCTCTTAGTCTCGCAGTCATGGACGGAAGGTCCAACTGCCGCTCCACAACAACAGTCAAGATAGTGGAGACTAACTAACCCCACAACCTGCAGGTCACACACCCCGCAGGCCCAAGCTTGACACCTTTAGGGACTCCGGCGGAAGCCTAAAGTGAGGCACTAGAACAGGACTAGATGGGGCCAGTGTCGACTATTGGTGTCCGTCCCCAACCAAGAGCACGCTACAAACGGCCGTACACTCACAACAACAATCCGTTGTTCCCTGTCATCTTTCCCTCAGCCGGACGTACTACTCAAACACATGAGGAGGTGTCCAGGAAGACGACACAGACCTCGACGTACTCGGTACCGGAATAGCCCTAAGCACCCCGGTAGGGGTAACCGACTAGAGATGTATTCCGGATTAGGTGCCGGACCACCAGACTCGGCTAACACACCAACCCACGTATTCATACTTATATAACCTTTACGTACAACCACGATATACAAGTGTAAGGAATGGCTTATCATCGGTCACCTTGTGACCCTCAAGCCACCCTACACATAACCGTTCATTGACGTGATCATCACATAACCACCAAGGCCACACATTTGACTTATACACATTAACCATTTAACACTTACGTTAATACATAGGCATGCTTAACATAACACATAAGCATACCATATCAATATCGGAACATAAACTTGCATGTCATTGGTCACCCCGTGACCTCCATGGCAGCACACACCATTTACAATAAGCTTTACAATACCTTTAAAGAACAACCACAGACCTGGGCTAGGTCTACACTAGACCTTCACTGCCCAACACCCAACATAAAACCACACAGAAGCCAAAATGCGTCGGAGATAGTCGACGCCTTACAAATCGCGTCGACCAGTTTGGACGCCATTCCAAACCTTATCGCGATAGGGCCAAACGCCATGACAATGTTGCGTTAGCCCTTCCAGACGCTATTAAAAATGCGGTCGGGATAGGCCTTAGCGACGCATCAAGTCGCATCGGCCCGACACGATGTCACTTGAATAAAACCGGTCAAACCTTTGCTCAACCCATAGTCGCGTCCAACCTTGTCGCCACGTTTGACACTAACGCGACAGACCACAAGGTCGCAAAGTCACAACCGACTTAATGAACACATCGGAAAGCAGAACGCGTCAACGCAATGTGACGCATTCACGTATCGTGCGGGGACACCCGACGCGGCTCCAGTTCGTCTGTAAGTTCAGCTCACAGACCGAACCTACTTTTCCCCACGGGAAAACCCACAACAAACACATCATTCAATCCATTAAAACCATAAACAGGTTAAACCTAACAAGGCAAACCACCCATACATGATCCATCCTTAATTCCCAATCCATTCATGCTTTAAAACCATAAAACCAAGGTAGGAAGTCTCCCTACCAGAAAGACGCCGAAGCACGCCAAAACCTCCTCGCCGATGCCACGCCCACACTCCGAGCATCATCCTCGCGTGGTTCCCGCGCCGCACGGACCACCGAATCCGAAATCACTGGAAATCCTTGCCGGAGAAGCTTCACAACATCTCCCCTGCGCTGGACCGAGCCTCCTCTACTCTGTCTGGCCGAAACGAAGCTTTTACACTCTGATTGAAATCGCGTCCAGGGCAGACGCCGCGTTTAAACCCTTTAAACGCGTCCCCCGTGTCCGACGCCAAATGGAAACCCGTGCCACATGTGACAGAGGTAGTTCCTAGAATCGTGTCCGGCAAGGCCGACGCTTTCATAATCCGTCGCCTTCCACTACCGTGATTCCAAACAGTGAACCAGTAGTGCAAATGGGCTGGCATATCCGACCCACACTGCTCACCCTGTGTACACAAACCACGAAAACAGCCCATTGACCATCTCTTGTCGAGAGCACTACACATAGACCCGATAAACCCATATCCGAACGACCGTACTGTTACATTACTAACACCTAAAAAGAATGTCGTCCTCGACATTCAGGACGAAACCACGGCAAAGCAAACTAACACCTAAAAAAACACAACCGTAATTAGAACAAGTAGGATACATTCTTTGCTGCTCTGCCTTGCCTTTTTTTTTCATAATTGCTATGCTCTTCTTTCTCTTTTTCTTTTTTCTTACTTCCTCTATCCAGTTAGTCTGATCCTTTCTTTCTTTACTTTCTGGCTATAACTAATTTCACCTTGCTGTTGGTACTTTATCTCCTTGGACTCAACCTATTTCCACACTTTGCTGGCTGTGCTTGCAACATTCCTTTCTAGGTCGCTTTACTTCCTCAAATTGCTTACTAAACCTTATTCCGTTGAATGCTTTACCATGTCTTAACCTCTTTCAATTTTCAATTTTCCTAGTGCCATTTCTTTTTTTGTTTATCATTACCTGTTGTTATTCTGCCTCATCTAATTATATTCCCATCTACCATTAAAATCATCTTATTTTCCTTGCCTTCTATAGTGCTATATCTTCTTTATCATGACTGTCAACTGTCCTATGCTTTATCTTAAATTCTGCATTCTACCTCGAGACTATTGGCACATCTTTCTAGCCTGTCTGACGCCAAATGGAAACCCGTGCCACGTGTCACAGAGGTGGTTCCTAGAATCACGTCCGGCAAGGCTGACGCGTTCATAATCGCATCGCCTTCCTCCGCTGCGATTCCAAACAGTGAACCAGCAGTGCAAATGGGCTGGCATATCCGGCCCACACTGCTCACCCTATGTACACAAACCACGAAAATAGCCCATTGACCATCACTTGGTCAAGGGCACTACATACAGACCTGATAAACCCGGATCCGAATGACCGTACTATTACAGTTTCCCTCCACATTGAACACACACAAGACAACCCTTTTTCTGTTCTCCCTGCTGCTTGGTTGGATCAATTTTTCGCTTCTGTCCTTTAGTTTCCTTGGTATACAGATTTCTCTTCTTGCCCCCATTAGTTTCTTTGTTTTTCATATACTCTACAAATTCAAATTCAACTATAAATGCAGTCTTTAGTGCCACTGCCATGCTATAGGGATCCAGTGGAGCTACCCTACTCCTCACATTGGGCTTCAACCCTCTCACAAATTTCTTTACCCTCCTGAGTTCATTGTCACAAATGTGGGGTGCATATTTTTCCAGTTCGGTAAATTTTGTTTCATATTCTGCCACTGTCATATCTTTTTGTTCCAATTGCAAAAATTCCACTTCTTTTCTATCCTTGATGTGCGGTGGGGTGTATTTCTCATACAACTCTCTTAAGAATTCTTCCCAATTGATGTTATCTCCTCTATTTCTGAATACATTCCTCATGGCAGATTGCCACCACTCATCTGCTCTATCCTGAAGCATATAAGTTGCCAGTGTGACTTTGTCTTCCTCTTCACATCTAATTGCCTAAATATTTTCTCCATTTCTCTAACCCATCCTTCTACCACCTCAGGTTGACTACTTCCTTTGAAGGTTGGGGGTCCCATCTTCTTGAATTTTTCTAGCAAGGATGCTCCAGAAACTCTTTCTCCAATCATATATTGTTGGTTCTTCATTAGGGTTTGCACTAACCCCGAGAATGACTGCATAAGAGTGGCCAAATTAGGAGTCCCAGCTCTTCCTTCTTGAGGGTTACTTTCCAATAGAATATTAGGGACTTCCTCCCTAGAACCTTCCTCAATTTCCTCAAGTCTATCCCAACTAGATGTGTCGATAGCTTTCCCTTTGTCTTCCATTTCCTGGATACCATTAAACACATCCAATTAATTCATGCTAGCCACTTGAATTTTAAGAACAAATAATCTTTAGAAATTTTAGAATACACACAAATGTTTTATTTATTTCCTTTGTGAAAATAGTCACAAAGATGTCTATTACCCATAACTGGGCTCTGATACCACCTCTGTAACACCCTCTTCCAACCACACACAAAAACATAACACATAACTTTTGATCGGAAAAGGGGTTACGTTGATGAACTTCATTATGGGCAGACAAATCTGTGTAATGCACAAGACTAGCAAACCATTCCACAAAGTAATCCTTAAAAGCATTATACATCAACAAAGTTCTTTTGGACTAACATCCAATATTTACATAAAGCCAAACACCCTCTCTCTAGACTTTTAATATTACAATAAAATTTCTAGAGAGTCATTGAAACTATGCTCTTCTTCTTGATCAGCAGCGGTAATGAAGGTAATCTATAGCTAAAATTGTATCCACCTTCAATCTGAAAGGGTTGGAGAAAACAAAGGCATGAGTTGGAGGACTCAGTAGGTGGAAGTAAGCTGAAGTCTTTCAATCAAATTCTGCATAGAGGCTTTTGTAGGACATAATATCTTCATTTTCGAATGTCTAAACTTCAAGAGTTTAATGTATGGAAATTGGACTAAGTACATACTTAAATCTGGGGTTAGAACAGAAGTCACAAGCCAAATTCATAACTTGATCTAATAAAACTTGAGCAGTAAAAATAAGAATTTCAACTACAGAACTAAGTGAATATTCAGAAAGCGAGTATATGGATCAAAACATACTTGCTCATGAACTTCATACTTAGCATAAACATATAACCCAATTTGATTTCATAATGGGCCCAAATGAATCTCAGAACAAGAACCACATATGTCTTTCAAGATTTAGGTCATAACTTAATTTGGAAGATGAATTCGACAGGCATCATACTGCTCTCAAGAGGTTAATAAATAACGTAAATACATCCTCAGTGCCTAGGTGATTCCAGCACCTTGGATCTTGTTCATTGCGCAAGAACGAGGTTTATTACGCACCATCATCAGACCACTGACTTGGATTTACTTACAAACTGTCACCCACAGGTGACCACAAGTGACTGGTGCTACCACAATTGATCCTAATTCCTTCTTTGAAGAGAGCACTGTCTTCAGATCATAAGTTATATTTCATGAGCATAATAGGGATAGAAATTCAAAGATAGTTTGGTTGATGATTAATTAAGTCATCTTGGTGGTAAAATAGTTTAGAATCCAAGAAAATATGGAAGACAACTTGTTTGGACAATACAAGAGTGTACCACCTCTGATTGGGGAAGGTTTGGTTCATGTTAAAATCACAGACTGGTGGATGTCGACAGCCATAAGGTGGCTGTCGACAACTACTGGTGCATCCAGAACCAGATTCTAGAAACTGGCCCTTAGCTGTTGACAGGCTATAGGTGGTTGTCGACAGATGGTTGTCATTTGTCGACAGATGGGTTTTGTCTGTCGACATCTACTGGTGGTTCTGGGTTTTTGGGTTCTGGAATAAGAGTACCCGTTGACAGATGTATTCTGTCTGTTGACAACCGCAGAACTTTCTCTCTGAAGTGGATAAAAACTGACTAATGATATGAACTACAACTAAAGACATGAACAACGTGAAAGAAGAAGGATAAATTCACACTTCTAATAGCTTTGCTGAACACAAGTCAAAGATAATATCAAGGAAAACAATTATTCTCAAAGATTCTAATCGAAAGTGGAAACAAAAGAAATGAGATTTCTACAGAACATGGGACAAATAGGAAACATGGGTTTCTACAGATGAAGAAACTACAAGCATGAAAATAGGAAGTGGAGAGGAATCGTAGAAAGGAACCTACTTGACTTCAGGATAAATGAAATCCCCTCTTCTCCTAGCAAGAGTATCCTTTGTCTAACAAGAAGAATAACAGAAGCAATCAAAGTAGTAGTAGCAATTGCAGCAGTGACAAGCAACAACAACAACGACAGCCAAAGCAGCGATATGGAAGGGTAGGGGATAATGAGCAGATGGATAAACATCACACGAGAGTGGTTGAGGAGTTTATATAAATGTTCAAGTCTCATGCATGCATGGCACGTAGCCATACACATGCCGTCGTAAGACCTCATTTGTCTTTACAGCAGCCACGTTAACCATGCTTTTACCCCTCTCACACGTACCATGGTATGTGTAAGCCACTTATACCAAACAAAACGGGTCTTACATATCCAAGACTACGTAAGCAATATTCAAGAAAATGAGTTACGTAAATAGGGGTTAATTCATCCAAACCCTTTAGCCCTATATTTCTATACTCAAACGATGTCCAATCGAGTTGAAATTTTAAACATAAGCTAATTGAAAGGCTTTACAAATTATGGTGATTTTAGTTTAATTTTTGGAATTAATCTTTCATCCAGCAAAAATTACCCCAAAAATCATTATGTCAGCTTAATTTTGATATCCGTGCACCACTAATTCTGGATATTTATATTTTGGAATCAGCACACTTTTGTGAGAATTATGATGGTCTCAAAATTTAATTCTGTTATCGAAATCCGGTGTCGCTCTGTCGGGGTATGCACGATCGGAGGTGATACTGGTATATGATAGCGTGTCCTACATACACCCTTAGACTTAAATATCTAGATTTAAGACTAATTATTATGCATAAACAGACATTACTAAATAAATCATGACGTTTAAACTTTTAGGATATTACACTAAATCTCATTGATTTATTGTAGGAAAGCCTTAGAGCATCAAAGTGGTACCTGGACAGTGGGTGCTCAAGACATATGACAGGAAATAAAAATTATTTTCATTTATCAAAACTAAAGAAGGAACAGTCACATATGGAGATAATGGCAAACATATAGTTATTGGCTGTGGATCAGTTAGAAGCAAAGACAAGACACTAATAGAAGAAGTTCTCTGCGTTGAAGGTCTCAAACATAATTTGATTAGCATAAGTCAGTTATGCGACAAGGGTTATCAAGTAAAATTCCAAGAATCTAAGTGTTTGATCATTAAGGAAGGAAGAACTGTTTTCAAAACCTACAGGGAAAGAAATCTCTATGTATTACATTTGGAAGATCTAAAAGATCAAGATATATGCTTGGCTGTAAGCAAAGAGCAAAATGTAGAACTATGCCACAGAAGACTAGGATATGCTAGTTTGGATGGAATCAGAAACCTCATCAAGTATGACTTAGTAGAAGGTTTGCCTAAGATAAATTCAAGATTGGATAAGATCTGTGAACCATGTGCTAAAGAGAAACATGCAAAATCTTCTTTCAAATCTAAGACAACTGTCACCACCTCCAAGCCTCTAGAACTACTACATATGGATTTATTTGGACCTATGAGGACTACCAATCTAGGAGGAAAGAATTTTGGATTCGTTATTGTTGATGATTTCTCAAGAGATACATGGATCTCTTTTCTTGAACACAAAGATGACACATTTGAAGCTTTTGTAAAATTCAACAAGCTAGTTTAGAAAGAAAAGAAATTCAGTATTATAAGTCTTCGATCTGATCATGGAGGAGAATTTTAGAATGACAGGTTTGTAGAATTTTGTTATGATCTTGGGATCGAACACAATTTCTTAGCACCAAGAACACCACGACAAAATGAAGTAGCTAAGAGGAAAAATAGAACATTACTGGATATGGCAAGAACCATGTTATCTGAATACAACCTTGTAAGATATTTATGGGGAGAAGCAATTAATACAACCTGCTATATAATCAATAGAGCTATGATAGGACCAATATTGAAGAAAACAACATCTGAACTGTACAAGCAAAAGAAACCCAAGATAAGCCATCTTAGAACATTTGGATGCCCTTGCTTCATTCACAACAATGGTAAGTTAAACATTGGTAAGTTGGATCCTAAATTCAATGAAGGTATTTTTATGGGTTACACTTCAAAACCCAAGGGATATAGAGTTTTCAATAAAAGAAGTCTATTAATTGAACAAACTATAAATGTTATTTTTGATTAATCTAACCCTTCCTTGAGAAAGAAAATTGTTAGTGATGATGAAAGTACAGAGAATCTATTCGAGAAAATGAAGGAAGCACCCGTCAAAGATAATGAGGATCCACCCTTCGAAGAACTACAACAAAAGATTTAACTCATGAAGATCTTCCTAGGGAATGGAGATATAAAAATATCATCCAATAGAAAATGTCATTGGAGATCCAAATGTTGGGGTAAGAACCAGAGGTAACATCATTCCTTGTGATTATTTAGCTTTTGTCCCTCAAATAGAACCTAAGACAGTCAATAAAGTACTAACTAATGAATCTTAGATTTTAGCCATGCAAGATGAACTAAATCAGTTAAAAAAAAAACCAGGTTTGGTCCCTTATTTTTAGATCATCTGACCATCCTGTGATTGGCACCAAGTGGGTGTTCAGAAACAAGTTGGATGAAGTTGATGTTATTACTAGAAATAAGGCTAGATTGGTTGCTCAGGGCTATTCCCAAGAGGAAGACATAGATTTTGATGAAACCTATGCACTAATTGTTAGACTTGAGGCTATTCGGATATTACTAGCTTATGCATTTGCATTGGATTTAAAATTTTTTCAAATGGATGTAAAATCAGCCTTCTTGAATGGTTTTATAAAGGAGGAAGTCTATGTAGAACAACCTCCTGGTTTCGATGACTTAGAATATCCTAATCATGTTTTTAAATTAGATAAAAATTTATATGGTCTGAAAATAGCACCTAGAGCTTGATATGAAAGACTTAGTACATTTCTATTGGATCATGATTTCATTAGAGGCAAAGTAGATATCACTCTATTCATTAAATCATGTGCTAAAGATATATTAATTGTACAAATTTATGTTGATGACATTATCTTCAGATCTACTGATGAATCCTTGTGCAAGTACTTTGAAAAGTTGATGCAGGGAGAATTTGAGATGAGCATGATTGGAGAGCTCAACTACTTCCTTGGACTAAAAATCAAGCAAGGCAAAGAAGGAACTCACAGAAGTGAAATCAAATACACCAAGGAGTTATTAAAGAAATTCGGATTTGAAAATGCTAAGCTGCTATCTACTCCCATGATGTCACGCCCCCAATTTTAGCAACGGAAATTAATCAGGAACGTGGCAGACAAGCAAGCTTTCAGAAGCCATAAGCAAATGACTAATATCGATAGGGCCCATAATTCAATAATCAAACTCTTTTATTCATCATAAGCAATTATTACAATCTCCAATGTCATAATAAGAACAACTCTCAACTACTAATCTATTCTATCTCTCAAAGAAAGACAAGATTACAATAATGACTAATCTTTCACTAACTAACTAAACAATGACTCTCTATGGTGTATGTCATGCTCGGCGCACAAGTCCCATCATCAAATGTACTCCTCATCTTCACTACCTGAAATGTTAAGAGGCAGGTATGAGCAGACTAGTCCAGTAGGATTTACATCTCGATGTGCGGGCAATGATATAAGTGATTAACGCTTTAAGAACTAGACATGCACAAGTGACAAGTTAAACCATAAGCATGATAAAATCGATGACAAGTCTTAGCAAGATATCATGCAGACAAGAACGTGTCAAGACAGTATAAATAGGCTGTCAATGTGTAGGGTGCTTTTCCCGAGACGAGCAAGTACTTTGTTACATTTAGGTAATAACAAGTGACAATAATTGAGCAATAGCAGTGCAATAGGAGAGCATGGGCCATAGCCATTCAATAACAAGACAATAGTAGTTCAGTAACAGTCATTGGCAGTCAGAACAGTGGCAGTACAGTAACAGTGCAGTATGTCTGAATTAACAGACTAACAGTAATAGTATAATAGTCAGATGTCTAGCTAAATCAGAACAGTCAGAATCGGTGCACATGCAGACACCGTCATTAGCCCTTGCAGGTATTTTCGGGTGGCTCTCTGCTCCCAAGACTAGATTGGAGCCCCTCAGACACTCTCTGTGCCCTCAGCAGTATGCATTCAAGCCCAGTAGAATCACAAGACTCGTTATAGCACTAGACAGTTGAGAACATTACAAAATAGTAGGAGCCACAACAGCTCAAAGGGTCCCAAGAGAGTACTTTCAAGAGTTCAAGAATGTCATGTCAGGATGCCCGAGAACATTAGTACGATCATGTCACGGGACAATGTTCACTAGTAGTTCGAGACTATCATATTAAGAGCGAGGTCAAGAGCATGTAACATGAACAGGATTGTGAAGAAGGTTAATGATTGTCAAATAACATTGGTTCGGAGTGTCATAGTGTCATGTCCATAATGATTTCAAGCATAACAAGTCAAGTGAACGAGATTTTATGATAACAATGATCAAGAGGGAATTTCGGCAGCATAACGGTGCTTTTGCATTATTTCTATTAATAACTTGTTTTCATGTGTCATTGTCGATAGCTTCGAGAAATTCAAGACGAGGGAGAGAGATAGAGAGGTGCACACTAACATCGGGAAACTTCATGGTACAACCTGCTCGTCGGCCATATGGGAATCCATGGTCAGAGGAGACTTACGGAGGCCTTGGTCAAGGGGTCACTAGTTCGACAGAAGGAATATTCGACGGAGAGTTCATCAAAAGCCAAGAAATGGGCTTTCCTATCGTGCAAGAGTGTATGTGCGTGCCGCACATGAGAATCACTCAAGTGCATGTGTGAGTGTCTTGTAAATCCGATTATGAAAACCTCGCATTAAGTAAGTAACAAGGGTGCTAAATCAGGAAATAAAAATCATGCATAACCAATTTTATCAAGTTTTCATGTGATTATTCTAGCAAGTTTGAGATCAAGGCAAGAAAGAGAGGACAATCGGCAAGTAGCGAGCATGATCAATCACTTAAGTTCAATTAGAATCATGTGAAAATCTTTACTACTTATTCATGGGTTGATTAATGCATGATAAGACCTTATAGAACCTTCCTAGAATAGATTAAACTCACACATGTGAAGAAATGACGCAAAACGATGAAAACCAAGACGTATGACACTTAGAAAGCAAATATAGTCCCATCCCTTCACTTCCTGAAGTACTAACTCACTGATTTCTTATGTAAATCTGACACACGAATATACCATCTGGAAGCCCTTTGAATAAGGAATCCAAAAAAAAAAGGCTCGTCAATCCGAGGTTTGCAGGAATAGTTATAGCCATTTAAGCGAACACTATATAGAGGGCGGGTCGCGACAGCAAACTTGTCGTGTTCTGAACGTGACAGATCGATACGTCGCCTTCTGAACATGGGTTTTGGGTTGCCAAATGCACCCAATTCGACTCCTACTTGGACTGGGTTGATATAGGGCACTTCTAAGGCTTATAACTCGTTGTATAGAGCATGAAAAATTGTGAAACTAAGTTCATTGGATTGCTATCTCACTATGAAAACTAATATAACGAGGAATTAGAAAACCAATCACATTTACTAGGTCAACTTGACTCTGTGGGACATACCATAGAAAACTAACACAGTAGAGATGTTTCGGTCACTGCTCTCTACACACAACATGAAATAGAGTGATTTCAGTCTTGTTTGAAAGTAGACTCAAAGGGGAACATTATTCATGTTGAGTGCTTGATCTGAAAATGACTAAGACGAGAGGTAGAGGACTCTTAAGATAGTGTAAGGGTTTCATCAGGTAGAAAGACAACTATGATGATACAATATTTATTTTGATGACACAACATGACATAAATTGGGGAAAATAGTATAAATATGATCTAAACATATGTATTCAAGCATGCACGAGTTTAATTAGAGTTTGTCCAAGAGAAGACCTACCTTTTGGTTAGAAGAAAAGGTTTCCCCCAGAAAACCCTAGTTTCGACCAATTGTAGGAGAACACTTAATACTCATGAACTACTGGGTAGAAATTGGGCAAAATGGTGTCATAATAAACTAGACTCGAAGATCTTTCCAAGGGTATATGGCTTGTATAGTTTGGTCGAGGTTTCACTAACCTTTGATGATTATCAACCTAACTCTTGTGTGCAGGTCATTGCAGATCCGAGTTGGGAAGAGCACGGGATTCCTCCTTGCTCCAGCCTTCTTCTTGAGATCTCCAGCCACCACTACCTCCAAGCACGCCTCCAATAACCCTAGGGGTTGTCCCATGGGAGAGAGAGGCTTTATTTTATAGAGAGAGGGGCCTTTAGTTGCCTTATTAGATTAGGAAACCTTTATGCATGAATTTGGGTATACCTTTCCTCAACTTAGAGATTTCTCTCCACAATTCATGATGGAATTGGTATGGAAACTTACCTTAGGTGGTAATCACAAATTTGGGCTTGGTTTGAAGTCTAATGGTAGTCTATTGGGTGAGAATTTACCCTATCATAGTCCATTAGTGAATATTTCTGAATTTCAGGTCATTTTCCTAGCATCAATTTATTTATGGCCCAAAGGACATCCTTTGGCCCATTTCATTCATTGGATTGTCAATACCCATTGTTTGAAGTCCAACCATAATTTTTATTCTATTTTTGGACTCCATTAAGTATATGTGATAATGATTTTCAAACTTATTTCTTAATTATGATAATAAGTTACAAAACACTTTAATCTTGGTCAATCGGATTTTTCTTTGCGCAAATTTCTTTTTGGGCCATTTGAGAGTATTATTTAGAGTTGAACTATGATTTTTATGGAATTTTCCGGTGTGTTTTTGTACACATGATAATGGCACGTAAAATTTTACTATTATTAAGTTATTATTTCTAATTTTCTCATAATAAAATTTTCAGGGTGCTACACATGAGCACATCAACAAGGTTGGATAGTGATCCTGAAGGTAAGAAGGTGGACCAAAAGCTTTATAGAGGTATGATTGGTTCATTGCTTTACTTAATTGCAAGTAGACCTGATATTTTATTTAGTGTATGCATGTGTGCTAGGTATCAATCTGATCCTAAGGAATCACATCTGATTTCAATAAAAAAGATTTTTAGATATTTAGTTCATACTCATAACTTGGGTCTATGGTATCATAAAACTTGTGAGATAAATTTAATTAGATACTGAGATGCTGACTATGCTGGATGTAAAGTAGATAGAAAACCACCAGTGGTTGTTGTCAATTTCTTGCAGGATGTTTAATTTCATGGTCTTCAAAGAAACAAAACTCAGTAGCTTTATCAACGGCTGAAGCAAAATATGTAGCTCCTAGGAGTTGTTGTACACAACTTCTTTGGATCAAGCAACAGCTTGAAGATTATGGACTGCACATCAAAACTATTCGTCTGCTTTGTGACAGCACCAGTGCTATCAATCTCACCAAAAATCCTGTACAACACTCGAGAACCAAACATATTGAGGTTAGGTATCATTTCATTAGAGATCATGTGGCAAATGGTAATATTAGTATTTCTTTTATAGATACTCTAAATCAGTTAGTAGACATCTTTACAAAAGCCTTACTTGAAGAGAGATTTACCTCTTTGAGACGGCAATTAGGCATGTGCAATTTGTAATAGGTTTATCTACATATGACTAAAATAAATAAATCTATTTCAGAATAATATTTTACCCCCCTTTCCACTATATAAATCGATTCTATTCTCTCCTATATTCTTTTCGATTTTGCGCTATCAATTACATAGTTTTTTTTTTTCATCTTGTGCAATTAATGCTTCGCCTTTTCACTTTACCTTTCTTTATTATATATCGATGGCAACTCATTCCCTACTGATTCACTCTCTCTCTCTCTTCGTGCCCGTTCGACTCCGCGGTCGGCAAAACCCTCCATCGATTCCACAGATCCCTCTTCCCTCTTCAAGAAACTTTTGATTCTTTCTACTAAATTTCTTTAGGGGTTTTACTCCTCGTCCTCCTACGATCATTTAGAATCTTCTCTTGTCGATTTCCATGGCCGCTTCTGGGAGTTGTAGCAGTCTGGGTGGATACAATGCGGAGTTCCTCATGGTAGAACAGCTTCAGAGGTTTCAGGTGGTCAAGATCAAGGTTTGCGGGAACAAGGCATTTGATTTGGTGGATTTAGAGAAGCATGGAATGGTCAGCGTGGTCGAAGCGCTTGAGAGGATGAAATGGTCAGGTCTGTGTACGATTTCAGAACCTAGCTATCCTCATTTGGCGAAGGAATTCTACACTTGCCTTCAATCTGAAGATTGAGGAACACTTGTTTCATATGTTAAAAGTAAGCATATTCTAATCACCTTTGACCTGTTAGAAGATTTGTTTTGTTGTTCTAAGGTCACAGTTTGGTAGACAATGTGGATATTCATGCCAAAGGACTGGGGATTATCAGAACAGAGTACAAGCTTAAGAATGGTAAAATAGATATAAATCAGTTTACAACTTTCAATAGGCTACTGCACTTTATTGTTTGTCAGATTCTAGTACCTCACAGTGCCACCTTCTCTCAATATACAAAAGGGAATGCTGATATCATGTTCTGGGCAGTGCAAAATCAGAAAGTGAATATGGCCCAAAATTATGTTTGAAAGAATGAAGTCTGCAGCTGAACTCATTTGGGATAAGAAGAACAAACTGGCAGTACCTCTTCCTTATGCGCATCTGCTCACCAGAATTTTCCAACATTTTGAAGTAGATTTGGAAGGGGAGCTTTCGGAGAGAATGTGTAATGCCCCTCTTGAACCCAGTATAGTTATTCCAACTCACATTGAATCCAATAGAGGTATTATAGTGGAAAAATATCCAACAATAGACGGTACAGATTGAGACATACATAAATGACAATTTAATTCCAACAAGTGGCAACGGAACATGGAACCAACTTTCTCAATCAACATCATATCCAAATACTAAGTCTAAAACATAAGGAAAGATAGCAATAGTCCAACTTATTACAATCCATAAGTCCAAATGCATAAAATTCAAGTACATCATGTCCTCACATACATAATCTCTCCACTCTCAAGAAAAACACTAAGTCTCCACGTCCTCACGCTCCGAGTAAGTGTGCACTAACTCCTGGGTATTCTCCATCTCTCCTAAAATGTTAATCAAGTGTGAGTCTACAAGACCCAGCAAGTCACATGAAAGACAGTTCAAGATATAATATATATTAGGTTTTAAAAACATGGTAGCATACTTCTTTCACATCCTTGATATCATATAGCTCTTCCTATCAACATGTTCTAAGTCATTTGGCAACATTCTTTGCATAACATGTTTAGTTATCATGAAATAACACAATTCATGTAACATATAGCTTGCATCTCATATTTCAACAATTGATTAAAACATGTTCATGTAGCATAAAAACAATTCTTTAAACATATGTTCAATGTCATGTAAACAATTTCAAGTAGCCTTTAATCTATGGCATGTAGCATGTAATTCATCATCATGTAGCATGTATTCATTTTAACATGTAGCATGTAGTTCATATAACAAGTGACTTGTAGTTCATGTGGCATGTAGCATGTAGATCATGTAGTCATGCAATCATGTAATTGCCAAGACATAGCCCACACTATGAATAGGGATCATGTAGTCATTTATCATGTAGTCATTCACTTATCACCTAGGCAAGGCAATGATGAAGTCTAGGTTATTGCGCAATACCGGGGAAAGTCCTTCCCACCTTAACCAGTAGAACATGTCTACCTCCAGGATTTCAATCCGTTGCCCACGGATTCATGTAGGTCATTTCATGTAAGTGAACCATTACCATAGGGGCATTCCATGGTGTAGTTCCTTGTAGTTATCTCTATCATAACAATGTCTCATTGGCCAATTCATTTCAAAATGCATTAACATACATGATCATGCAATCTACATTTTCATATAAGTCTATCATTCTCTTTCATACATTCATACATAATTTATCAAGATAACATCACAATATCATCCAACATGTTTTCTCAGTTCTGAAATCGAACTCTACTGTATAACATCAACTTAACATGGTACTGCTTTTATTAAATACAACATGCATATACATTTTCTTGTCTATTGATTTCTATATATCCTTTTATCATTCAGAAAATCATAACAACATACACAATGCTCTAAAAATCCTGAAATTTTGACAGTAAATCTAATTCTAATTATACCATGTACATGCAAAACCTCATAATTTTATGAGTTCTGTAAACATTTTTCATGATAAATCTTCATTGATTTAAATTACTCAACAGGTACAACAGTGATAAAATCATGCAGTAATTATGTGAAAACTAAATGCAGTATGTCTGTAGTACCATCTAACAATAGTACTGTTTCTAACATTATAACATTATAAGATGAATCATACTTGAATCTATTTTTCTTTTCTCTTACTAAATCATATAGAATCCAAAAGAAAACAACTAACATAGCCCATACACCATTTCAATGACATGTTCACAATATAACAACACTGAATGGAATAGAATATAACCTGACCGAAAACTCCATACATGCATGAATAACAGCTTAGGAAACATGATCAAATTATAGAAAAACACGACACTGATAAACTTAACAGCCAAATATGTGGCGTTTACATAGAGTCAACGTCCACATATCCTGTCGTTAACCTCAGTGGACGGCGGCACATAGCGCCGTTAACATATAGTAGACATCCAAAAACTTGTCGTTTACAAGAAACCAATGGCGGTCGATGCTATCGTTTACATAAACTAAACGATAGTCGATATGGACGTTTAGTTCATTCGTCCAAAAACACACAACTTGCACATAAAATAACAGAACTTGCACCCCTTCCCACATGTTATTTTGATGGTTTAAAAATCTGTAAAAATAATAAATCTAAAGATTAAACTATCCTAAACCAATCCCCCATGTCACTTGCCTCTAACCCTCCTGCTGGAGTGACGAATAGGGATTCAAAGATGCCTACCTTGGCAACAAGGCAGTCCTCCTCTCCGACTTCAATCGTTCAAAACCAGCTTCTAGCACAGCTCCCCCGCTTGGAGAAGCTTCTAACCTCGATGCTTGATGATCCTCCTTGGTCCAGCATGCCTCAAATTGCCCAGACGAAGCTCTGGAACCCTCTCTCTCGGCCTTCCTTTTCTCTCTTTCAAACCAGTGCGAAAATCTCCCCTAAAGGCCAAAATCGGGTCTTATAAAGATCCCTACGCATTGCCCAAACCTAATCCTAGACATTGGATCAAAAACGCACCAGATCTCCCACATAAATGCATGGAAACGACCGATTTATTCTCCCCTAGAACGGTAACAACAAAAACAGGCAAGCCAAGTTAACGTCAACCTCTATTGCCATCTACCATGAAGTAGACGTCCATTGATCAGGTCGTCAACTTTCTTGCCCGAAAAACCCAATATTCCAAAAAATAATAAACGACACTATACTCTGTCGTCAACAGACAATAAACAGCAATAGATCATGCCGTTTACTATAGTCAACGTTAGTAGATGTTGACGCTAAGTTTAATACAGAACAACATACAACTAAATGCAGAACACATACACAATTGCATCATATAATTCAATAAAAATTCTAGGGCACTACACCCTCTCCCCCTTAAAATAATCTACGTCCTCGAAGATTGAGTTAGAATACTCACCAAATAAAGACGAATATTATTTCTTCATCCTTTCTTCAAGCTCCCAAGTTGCTTCTTCACGCGAAAAATTTCTCCATAAAACCTTCACAAAAAGAATGGACTTTGATCTCAACTCTTGCACCTTCCGATCCAGAATCTCTACTGGCTGCTCTGCATAGGATATATTTGGCTGTAACTGCAATGGCTCATAACTAATCACATGAGCCGGATCTCGAACATACCTTCTTAACATGGATACATGGAAAATTGGGTGCACTCCTACCAAGGATGGTGGCAAAGCTAACTGATATGCCACATTCCCCATCTTCTTTAATATTTCAAAGGGACCAATAAACCTTGGATTCAACTTGTCTCTCTTTCCAAATCTCACTACACCCTTGGTTGGTGACACCTTGAGAAAAACATGGTCTTCTACCTCAAAATCCAAGTCTTTCCTCCTCGTATCCACATAACTCTTCTGATGATCTTGAGCTGCCTTCAATCTTTGCACAATCAACTGGATCTTCGCTGATGTTTCCTGCACCACTTCCGGTCCAACCATATGCCGATCTCCTGCTTCTTCCCAACACAATGGGGATCTACAAGGTCTACCATACAAAGCCTCAAATGGCTCCATACCTAAACTCGAATGGAAACTATTGTTGTATGCAAATTCCACTAGAGCTAAGTGGCGTTCCCAATCTCCTCTCCAATCCAGAACACAAGCCCTAAGCATGTCCTCCAACATCTGAATAGTCCTCTCGGACTGTCCATCCATTTGTGGATGAAATGCCAAACTCAATTTCAATTGGCTGCCAAAAGCTTGCTGCAAACTCTACCAAAATCTAGAAGTGAACCTCGAATCACGATCTGAGATAATCGACTTTGGAATCCCATGCAGCTTAACAATGCTATCAATGTACAATCTAGCCAAGCTCTCTACGGACTGCTTCTTCTTCATAGCCAGAAAATGAGCACTCTTTGAGAATCTATCTACAATCACCCATATAGAATCATTCCCTCTAGCCAATCTAGGCAATCCAGTCATAAAATCCATAGCTACCTGCTCCCATTTCCACTAAGGAATATCCAGCTTTTGCATCGAACTCGAAGGTCGCTGACGTTTTGCCTTCACCTGTTGACATATCAAGCATTTCGCCACTACATCAGCAACATCCCGCTTCATACCAGACCACCAAAAAGAACGCTTCAAATCCTTATACATCTTCCCACTGCCTGGGTGAATAGAGAACTGCGATCTATGCGCTTCTTCCAGAATTTCCTTCTGCAGATCTGCATCATTAGGGACACATACCCGATGATTCAGGTGAATTACACCATCTTCATCTCTAACTATGCCAGATTTTCCAACCAACTCCTGCAATAGAGGGTCATCTTTTTGCAAAGCTAGAACCCTATCATGGACAGAAGATCTAAGGGTTAACTGAGCTAAGAACATGCTGCACAATTGTGGCTCTAGAACAGCCAATGATCCTGAAGCATCCTCCAACATTTTCCAGTCTTACCTCATCATTTGCCTCTTCCTGCTTAATGCATCTGCCACCACATTGGCTTTCCCTGGGTGGAAAGAAAGCTCAAAGTCATAATCCTTCAGAAATTCAATCCACCTTCGCTGCCTCAGATTCAACTCCTTCTAAGAGAACAGATATTTGAGACTCTTGTGGTCTGAGAAAAGCTCAAATCTCACTCCATACAGATAGTGCCTCCAGATCTTTAGAGCGAAGACCACCGCCGCCAGTTCCAAATCATGAGTTGGGTAATTGCGCTCATGCTCCTTGAGTTTCCTAGAAGCATATGCCACAACTCTACCTCCCTGCATAAGAACATAGCCAAGCCCAATCTTCGAAGCATCCGTGTAGATCGAGAAAGAATCCACACCATTGGGCAACACAAGCACTGGCGCTGAGGTCAACTGAGTCTTCAGCTCTTGGAAACTCCTTTCACAAGCTTTAGTCCATTCGAACTTAACTCCCTTCCTAGTCAGCCTTGTCAAAGTAGCCGCAATAGAAGAGAAACCCTCTATAAACCTTCTATAATAGCCAGCCAAGCCAATGAAACTTCTAATGTTAGCAGATGATCGCGGCATCTCCCAGTCAAGGACAACTTCTACTTTTGCCGGATCCACAGAAACACCATCTCCAGAAATGACATGCCCTAAGAAATGGACCTCCTTCATCCAGAAGTTGCACTTACTGAATTTGCCATACAACTTGTGCTCCCTCAAGACTTCAAGCACAATTCTAAAATGCTCTCTATGAGTCTCCTCATCAGGCAAGTAGATTAGCACATCATAAATAAAAACCACAACAAAAGATTCAAGATACTGCCTGAAAACCTTGTTCATCAAGTCCATGAAAATTGCTGGAGTATTTGTCAAACCAAATGGTAAGACTAGAAACTCATAATAGCCATATCTCATCCTAAAAGCCATTTTAGAAGAATCCTCTGGCTTGATTCGGAGTTGATGATAGCCAGAAGGATGATCGATTTTAGAAAACACCGAAGCTCCACACAACTAGTCAAACAAGTCATCAATACGAGGTAAAGGATACTTGTTCTTAATAGTCATCTGATTGAGCTTGCGATAGTCAATGTACAGCCTCATCGACCCGTCCTTCTTCCTCACAAAGAGTACAGGTACTCCCCAAGGTGATACACTCGGTCAAATAAAACTCTTATCAAGCAATTCATGCAGTTGCTTCTGCAATTCTGCCAATTCCGCTGGGGCCATATGATAAGGAGCAATAGAAATAGGTGCTGTACCAGGTACCAACTTAATGCCAAATTCGATCTCCCTTGTAGGGGGCAAACCAGACAAATTATCGGGAAAGGCATCACTAAACTCTCGAAAAATATCAATATCCTCCACAGTCAAAATCTTCTTTGAATCCTCGGATATAACCATGCTAGCAAGAAAACCACTACAACCCTTGCTCAACATCCGGGTTGCCTTCAGGGCCGAAATCACAAACTTACTCGACATGTTCTTGGGTAAGGGATGAACAAACTCCTCCTCACCAGAAATCTGGAAAATAATAATCTTCCTTCTGCAATCCATAAGGGCATAATGCTCCTTGAGCCAGTTTAAGCCCAAAATAGCATTGTAGTCCTTCATCATCAACAAATAAAAGCTATCGGGCAAAGCTTGCTCTTCAATATTCACATGAAGAGAAGAAAAACACTGCCCAGTCAACATAGTCCTAGCTGGAGTATGAACAGACAAGGGTACCTCCAACACTTCCGGAACCAAACTACTCTCCTTCATCAAAACCTTCGCAAAGTTCTCGGAAATGAAACTATGCGTAGCACCAGTATCAAACAAAACTCGAGCATGCAATCCCATAATCAAAACTGTACCTTCTGTGACGTACTCTGCCAACTCTAGCTCATCTCTCACCAAAGTGAACACCCGAGCCTGAGCTCTCGGTCTCCCTACTGCTCTCGGTGCTGGTCTAGCTGCTGCTGGTGCTGCTGCCACTGCAGTCTGCTGTGCCATCTTCGAACAATCTCGGATCTTGTGGTTCTTGTCACCACACCTCAAACATCTACTAGAAGTAACCCAACAGACCTCTCCTCCATGACGCTTCCCACACTAAGTACACAAGGGCTTTTCTGCAACTGTGCCTCCACCCGATGTCGGTGTAGCCACTCTCGCTGGAACCACTGCCCTAGGCTGAAACACTGGGGCCTTCTTCTTCTTATCCTATTGCTGAAATGCTAAACCATGCCTCTTCAAAGAAGCCCTCTTCTCCTCCAGATATACCTCCATTTCTGCCTCTTGCATGCATGCCGCTGACAAAGCCTCCTCTATAGATCGATGCCCGAATTCCACCAGTCTAGTCCTCAGGGACGGCTTCAACCCCATGATGAATTTCTTCACTTTCCTCCGCTCATCGGCCACAATGTGGGGTGCATACTTTGACAGCTCCGCGAATCTAGCCTCATAGTCAAGCACACTCATTGACCCTTGGGTCAATGTCAGAAACTCCTGCTCCATGCGATCCTGCACATGCTGTGGAATATACTTCACCCTGAACAGACGGATGAACTCAGCCCAAGCAACCTCCCTAGCTCCATCATCAAACTGTGTGCGTAGTACAAATGACCACCACACATCAGCACGCTCCTGCAAAAGAAGGTAGATACGTCTAAAATTGCACCATAAACAATATACATAACCCTTCTAAAAAAACTATCCTCTACCTGCAGCATATATGTGGCTAAGGTCACTCTCTCCTCTTCCGCGCATCGAATAGCATGAAAGATCTTCTTCGTCTCCCGAAGCCAACTCTCTGCCATGATGGGATCACTCTCCCCCTTAAAGAAAGGTGGGGTCATCCTCCTGAACTGCTCCATCATCGACACATCTCCAATGCCTGCCTCGTAAGAAGGTGCCTGCACCTACATCCAAGTCAAGTTCTTAGAAGTCTTCCAATTAACACTTTGGCAACACTTCTCAACTACCAACCTGAGCCTGCACTTGTGCTTGCAAAGCAGCTGCCGTCTGAGCCTGAGTCTGCATCGCGTGCACAAGTCCTTGCATCAACGCTCCATAATCCACTGGTGGTGGTGGGGGTGGCAAAGGTACGTCTCCCTGGCCTGGCGCCGGTTGAGCTGGAGCCTGAGAACCTCCTGCCGACTCATCGCCTCTGGTCGGGCCTGCTCCTCTACGTCTACGAGTATCCATAGTCTGCAAAACAAGCATTTATTATAATAACCTATTATTCTACATAAATCTTGGACTAACTCCTTACGCAGACTTAAGGATATGAACACAATGTTGATATTTTATTTATGTACATGCTCAACTTGGAACTCTCTGATACCAATCTTTGTAATGCCCCTCTTGGACCCAGTACAGTTATTCCGACTCACATTGAATCTAATAGAGGTATTACAGTGGAAAAATATCCAACAATAGACGGTACAGATTGAGACATACATAAATGACAATTTAATTCCAACAAGTGGCAACGGAACATGGAACCAACTTTCTCAATCAACATCATATCCAAATACTAAGTCTAAAACATAAGGAAAGATAGAAATAGTCCAACTTATTACAATCCATAAGTCCAAATGCATAAAATTCAAGTACATCATGTCCTCACATACATAATCTCTCCACTCTCAAGAAAAACACTAAGTCTCCACGTCCTCACGCTCCGAGTTGGTGTGCACTAACTCCTAGGTATTCTCTGTCCCTCCTAAAATGTTAATTAAGTGTGAGTCTACAAGACCCAGCAAGTCACATGAAAGACAGTTCAAAATATAATATATATTAGGTTTTAAAAACATGGTAGCATATTTCTTTCACATCCTTGATATCATATACCTCTTCCTATCAACATGTTCTAAGTCATTTGGCAACATTCTTTGCATAACATGTTTAGTTATCATGAAATAACACAATTCATGTAACATATAGCTTGCATCTCATATTTCAACAATTGATTAAAACATGTTCACGTAGCATAAAATCAAATTCTTTAAACAATATGTTCAATGTCATGTAGCATGTAATTCATCATCATGTAGCATGTATTCATTTTAACATGTAGCATGTAGTTCATATAACAAGTGACATGTAGTTCATGTGGCATGTAGTATGTAGAGCATGTTGTCATTTATCATGTAGTCATGTAATTGCCAAGACATAGCCCACACTATGAATAGGGATCATGTAGTCATTTATCATGTAGTCATTCACTTACCACGTAGGCAAGGCAATGATGAAGTCTAGGTTATTGCGCAATACCGGGGAAGTCCCTCCCACCTTAACTAGTAGAACATGTCTACCTCCAGGATTTCAATCCGTTGCCCACGGATTCATGTAGGTGAACCATTACCATAGGGGCATTCCATGGTGTAGTTCCTTGTAGTTATCTCTATCATAGCAATGTCTCATTGACCAATTCATTTCAAAATGCATTAACATACATGATCATGCAATCTACATTTTCATATAAGTCTATCATGCTCTTTCATACATTCATACATAATTTATCAAGATAACATCACAATATCATCCAACATGTTTTCTTAGTTCTGAAATCGAACTCTACTGTATAACATCAACTTAACATGGTACTACTTTTATCAAATCCAACATGCATATATATTTTCTTGTCTATTGATTTCTATATACCCTTTTATCATTCAGAAAATCATAACATACACAGTGCTCTAAAAATTCCAAAATTTTGACAGTAAATCTAATTCTAATTATACCACTTACATTCAAAATTTCATAATTTTCTGAGTTCTGTAAACATTTTTCATGATAAATCTTCATCAATTTAAATTACTCAACATGGTATAGTAGTGATAAAATCATGCAGCAATTATGTGAAAACTGAATGCAGTATGTCTGTAGTACCATCTAACAACATTACCGTTCTAACATTATAACATTATAACATGAATCATACCTAAATCTATTTTTTTTTTCTTTTACTAAATCATATAGAATCCAAAAGAAAACAACTAACATAGCCCATACACCATTTCAATGACATGTTCACAGTATAACAGCACTGAATGGAACAAAATATAACCTGACCAAAAACTGCATACATGCATGAATCATAGCTGAGAAAACATGATCAAATTACAGAAAAGCACAACATTGATAAACTTAACGGCCAAATATGTGGCGTTTACACAGAGTCAACGTCTACATATCCTATCATTAACCTCAGTAGACGGCGGCACATAGCGCCGTTAACATATAGTAGACATCCAAAAAGTTGTCGTTTATAAGAAACCAACGGCGGTCGATGCTGTCGTTTACATAAACTTAACGGCAATCGAAATGGATGTTTAGTTCATTCGTCCAGAAAACACAAAACTTGCACATAAAATAACAGAACTTGCACCCCATCCCACATGTTATTTTGATGGTTTAAAAATCTGTAAAAATAATAAATCTAAATATTAAACTATCCTAAACCAATCCCCCATGTCACTTGCCTCTAACCCTCCTGCTGGAGTGACGAATAGGGATTCGAAGACACCCGCCTTGGCAACAAGGCAGTCCTCCTCTCCGACTTCAATCGTCCAAAACCAGCTTCTAGCACAGCTCCCCCGCTTGGAGAAGCTTCTGACCTCGATGCTTGATGATCCTCCGTGGTCCAGCACGTAGGGCTGTTCAGAATTTGGTTCAAACCGAAAAACCGAACCTAACCGACCAGTTCGGTTTGGTTCGGTTCGGTTTGGGCCCCTACAGAATTCAGTCCGGTTTAAGTTTTTGAAACCGAGTAAACCGAATATATATATTTTATATGTTTCTTTATAAAAAAAAAGTGGCGCAGTTGGCTACACATGCGCCAAAAGGTTTCCTGGGCGGCGTGGGTTCTAAACTCACGTTTGCCACAAAGTTTTTGGTAAAAAAGATGCCAGCCGACCATTTTTCTAAGGAAAAAAATGGTGGAAAACCAGGATTCGAACCCAGCACCCGCAGGAAAATGAGCGAACGCCTTAGCCATTCCGCCTAGACCATGTTTACGTTATAAAAGTATTAGACTTCAGTTTGAACCGAACCGAGCTGGTTCAGTTCGGTTCGGTTTCACCTTGAGATTCGGTTCAATTCGGGTTGGCCAAAAAATTAGCCAAACCGGACTGAACCCACCCGTGTTCACCCCTACCAGCACGTCTCAAATTGCTCGGACGAAGCTCTGGAACCCTCTCTCTCGACCTTCCTTTTCCCTTTTCCAAACCAGTGCGAAAATGTAGCACCCTTGATTTTTAAAATCCAAATAAAATATTTTTTATAATTATTAAATGAATTAAATACATTAATTTGAATAAAAAGAGAATAAATGGAATAAAAGGAAATTAAAGCAATACCCATTAAGCTAAATTGGAAACATGTTGTGTTAATGGTCCTAACATGGAGTGTTGGGCCCAATTAAGAGAAGCCCATCATGAGATGGGAGGTAATTATGTCAAATTTGGATTTAAAATAATAGTAATTAATAAAAGGGGGTAAGATAAATATTAAATAACTCATATCTATCCTAAAAAGAGTCCTAAACTTACCCTAACCCTTTACCCATGAAATTGGATCCCTTCCCAATCCTATTAGGTAGATAAAGGCAAGAAAAAGGAGATAAATATGGAAAAATTCGGAGTTTAAGGAAAGGGAGGAGTCTTAAGGAAGAAAGGACTCTATTAGCTAATAAAACACCCCAATCTCGACCTTATCACCCCCTAGATCGTTGTTAGAGCTCTGGAGGACGAAAGAGAAGGCTGTGGATGAAGGAGCATCGGAGAAGAAGGCTTGGAGCAAGGAGGGTTCTTCTAATTTCGTCTCGAAACTAGGATTTTCTTTACTTCAACGAAAGGTAGGCAATCTCTCAAGTTAAAACCGTGTAAAAATTACCCTAGGTAGTCTTCATGATCCTCTTCAAAAGCCCTCTTGTTCCGCTCTTTTTTGTTCATCCATGTGAGCGAATTAAATGTTGCAAACCCTGTCATATCCATGCACTCGAACCCACTTGTTTGCTTTGAAACCTTGCATGTACTCGATTCCATGTCTTGAATTAAATCTCATAAATACTACTTGCTATTACCTTTCAAACGCCCCTATTTGCCCTAATTTTCATCTTGTATCCGTGGCGAATTAAATCGTTGTTCTTGACTGTGCATGTTAGGTTAATGAAAAATAACCTAGTCAAAGCATGCTCTATACATGACTATTTTCTAATTAATCGTGCTCTGTGATAGATCTCCATTGTAATCACGGGGATTGTGCGCCCCTAATACACGTAAACATGTATTCAATATAAGAACATGGAAAGCGGATGTGATCACCACCTAGATAGTTGCCTAAGAATAGAAATAACACGGGCTAACTAATCTAGGAAAGGGGAAGAGAACACCATACTTACCTGAGGTCGTGGCGGAGAACTCCGTCGCGATGAAGCTGGTTTCGCGACGCCCTACAGGGGCACGTTTTCGGTGTCGCGTTGCCTTCCTCGGTCGTGTTCTCTGCAGTGCAGGAGAAGTGTGGAAGGACCTTCTTCCTTCCCTCTGGCCGGCCAGAGGACAAGAGCTCCTCGTGAGAACTAGCTTGAGTACCTGCCAAAACAATGAAAATAAGGAAAGGAACCCTGTTAGAACATATTAAGTGTAGTATCCATCCAAAAATAAAAAGAAGAGATGAAGCCTGGTGGGAACGGACCTGGGGGTGGTTTTAAACCCCTTGGGTGTATGGAAAACGTAGGAAAGGAAAAGGAAATGGATTGCTATCTAATAAAGGGATAAAAATGCATGAAGAAGGAAGAAGAAGAGGAAGAGGAAGAAAGAACCCCGTATAGGGCAACTCCCTAGTGCCAAATGATGTCCTCCCTTGGTCCAGAAGCTCCAAGGGTCGCCTCTTCAAGCTCCAAGACTTGTAGATGATGAAATGAACATGATTTAGTGAAGGGTTGAAGTGAAGAATGAGGGGAATGGGAGGGCTGCGAGACTAAGTGTTGATCAAAGAAAATTTTGGCAGCCCTTCGGGGTGAAAACGGGGCTCTCCTTCCTCAGAAGAAAGGGCCTTGCTTTTATAGACTAAGAGAGAGAAATATCTCATTTTCAAGTGATATACCCTAATGAAAGGATAATACTCATTAATCTCATGGGTGAGAGTCCTAAGGAGGTTTCAAAGAGTCCCCCATCCCCTAGATGCGTTCAGGTGGGTTGGGAGGTTGTAGAGGATTAAGATAAAGGCCAAGAGAGGATAATGTGGAGGTGGTTGCCGCAGCTGAAGTCGCGATGCATCGTAGGGACGCGACTGCAATGAACGTGACGGCCTTCGTTGTCGCGACTATGAAGCCACGTGCATGGATATGCATGGGCTGTCGCGACGGCCAAGGGAGGCGCGAAAAGAATGAATGCGGCGCCACGATATGTCGCGTCAATGGAAATCGATTATCTTCAAAATATTGATCAATCACATGGGAGAATAATAGGCATTTAAGGAACATGGACTCTTTTAAAAGACAATGGACGGGATATTCATGAAAATTGGGCTGTTAATGGGCTCAAAGCAAGGCTAACGATGGGCTCAAGGTGAGTGACCAACTAGGGGCTCACTAAGTTAATAAGAAATGTAGTTTGACTTATAAGCCAGAATCGAGTGTCTACAGATTGCCCCTCCTTGACTCCTACTTTGCAAGGTAGCATAGCGGAAGTGTAGCGGAGATGTCATGAAGTGACGGCGAAGCGGAAATGATGCGGAGGGGACTGAAAAATGGGAGTCAAGGTAAAGAGACACCCAACTTAACCAACAAGCAATTGGAATCTTCGTGAAAGCCCTGAGTTAGCTGCTCGAGCAGAATGCAAAGAAAAGCACGAGTCTGGATGAGAAGGAGAAAGAAAAAGACGACCAACCTCCCGATTGATAGGTACCCTAGCTGATTGGCCTGCAGGTTTCGTTTTGGAGGGACATGTGCGTGCGAGGCAGGTAACTCATGACTCTGTCCTGGGAGCGGTTCGCAACCAAAGCGGATCAAAGGAGTAAGATGAAAATTGGATAGAGAATCCAGACAGGGAAGTTCTTAACAAACTGACAAGAGTAACTTGCTCGAAAACAGACCTTCCGATTCGGAGTGGAATAGGACTTCTTGTTTGAATCGTGAAGACCAATTGGGCACTCAACAAGGGCTCACCATTAGCCAGGGATGAGTTGTGAAAGCTCAAAGACCTACATGATGCATACTGGGCTAAAAAGTAAAGAAATCATCAAAATGAATGCAAAGAAAAGGAGAAAATAGATAATAGATCAGGGATAATGATGTTAAGCCAAAATAAGAACGGGTCAGAAACTACTTGCAACCGCAGTGTAGGCCTGAATCCATCGTCCCCGAACTACCTGACCTAACGGCCTATCCAACGATTGCCAATGTGCACTTAGACTATCACCGTTTTTGATAAAGGGGAACTCAAATCCCAGAGCACATTGAGAACCAGCCGGTCCTTGAAGCGATATAAGAAGTAAAATACCATATAGTAATGCGAGGAGTAGGGATAGAAATACATTACCTGACTCACCTGTGACATTTCTTCTTTTGTGATTTTTTGATTTTTTTTTTTTGGAACGAAGCAAAGCAATAACGACACAACAACACATATACAAACAACCAAATAAGGACACAAACTAAGCGCATACACAAAAAATGATATTCAAAATAAAGACGCGACACAACTGGGGGTGACATAGTCACGACATCCCTCCATGTCGCGAATTGGACGTGGCATATCGCGGCGTCGTGACATAAACCGAGTCCAAAAAATGCAGAAAGTCTATGTTTATCTCTATCCTAAGACTTCTAGATTCCTAATAGGACCCCTAAACCTCTTCTAATCTTATCCTAAGACCTAGTTACGGGATTGGGATGGGTTACTTCCCCTAGAACTCTAAAAATAGGGCTCCTTAGGGTGCTAATCCCGCAGCTCTCTCTCTCTCTCTCTCTCTCAAATTCTCTTTGACTTTCTCTCTCCTACAACCATGAAGAGAACTTATTCTGCCTTCCAAGAGGATATTCCACCTTATGCGGTCCCAAGGTGGTCCAGGAATCACATGCGGAGCTCCAGCATCTCTCCTTTGTGCCCAGGCATATATGCGCACGCCCAAATCCAAGTAAGCTGCTTTCTCTCTCTAACTCCACTTCTTACTTTCTTCTTCTTCTTCTTCTTTTGTTCTCAATCTCCCCTTTTCTTTTCTTCTACCCTAGATTCTTCCGGGTCATAGGAGATTTTCTAAAGCACCATGGTTGAACCCAATGATTGACTTGCTTCCGCTTTCCTCCATTCGCCACTTGCGTGAGTGGAGACTGTCCAGTGTTCTCGTGCTGGCCAAGCAATACCATAAAGTTGTGCATGTCTGGGATAGCATTACAACACTGGTGGAGTTGTGGCATCCCCAGACCCACACATTTATCTTCCCTGAGTTCGAGGCGACCGTCCTACTAGAAGAATTGGAGATCATGCTGGGTCTCCTGAGGTACCAGAGGGGAGAGGAGCTTGCACTCTCCTACACTGTGGAGCCGATCAATGCGTGGAGCATCCTTGGGGATATTACCATGAGGAAGACTGATCTGCATTCCATGACCATCCGGACGCAGGTGCATCTCCTTCCCATCGCCCAGTGGGTCGTCTCCCAGTGCAAACGCAAAACTGGGAACAACCTCGCCATCGCCAAAGCAGTCGCCATATGTATCTGCGGCGTCATTCTCTTTCCAGCTGAAGACGGTGCTATCTCTATTGCAAATCTAAGCATAATTGACTCAGTCTCGGAAGGTATGAGCATTGGCCAGGCTGTCCTTGGCTAACTTTATGCTAGACTTACCTCTGTAGCCACTGGAGGCCCCTTCTATGGCTCCGTTATCGCCCTCGAGCTGTGGATGGGCATGCACATACAGTTCCGGGCCATGGATACCCTCTCCACCGAGTGCAAAACCATGCTACATCATCCTCTTGCTTTTGTTGTAGCGCCCCTTCACATGACGCCACAAGCGTGGTGCAAGACGGCACAGGTGAAGGGATTAAAAGGCTGGCGCGACCACTTCCAGAATATGACGGTGGCAGATTTTGACATGCACCCACGCTTCCTCCACAACAGGATGGTCTACCTACCGCAGCGTCGCAGACTGACACTACGACTTCTGGACAACGAGGCGCTGACCCTCTACAACCCAGACCGTTGCTACTTGCAGTGTGGAGCGGCCCGCACAGTGGTTCCCTTACTTTCACACTACTCGCCCATTCAAGTGAGGAAGAGGAGTGACGAGCAGGATGAACGGGACGTGCGGAGCACCATCGTCCATTGGAAAGGATGTACCATGAGTCTTATCCAGGCCGAGGTAGTAGAAGATGAAGACGTGACACAGGGATACCTTGAGGTACTGAAGGAGATCCAGCCAGCAGCACTGGAGGCTTGAGAGTGATGTAAGCATTGACATTAGGTGGTCGTTAGGGCGGGAAATTGCATTTGTTTGAATGTAGGAATAATTGAACAATGTAGTTTGAAGATTTGAGTGAATAAAAATAGAGTTTTTCTTCCTGCACACTGTGTTCTATTGGTGACGCGACGGCCAACCATGTCGCCTTAAGGTCTCGACAGAGCGGGAGGGCGCGTAAAGGTCGCGACATAGTGGAAGGTCGTGACGAGGTCGCGACCTACACAATCGACGCGACTTTAATGCGACACCCCGCTGTGTCACGTCCTCACCCGAGGATTCAAAAACGCCAAACGAACCCTTCTTCCCCCTTTTGTGCTTTCAAACCCTTCCTTCCTAGCTCTCTCACCTTTCTATTCTCCCACTTCCACTCACTTTCTCCGTCTCAAATCCCCCTCAAACCCTCACTCACTCCACTACTTGCTCAACAATGGAAGGAGGTGGCGATAGTGGTGGTGGTTCCTCCCAGAGGAAGAGGCAAGCGGAAAGGAGGAGCTCTCGGCGGCGTGCGGAGGCGCCTCCGGCGGAAGAAACGATGTTCGAGATCAAGATGGAGGAGGAGGAGGAGGTTCCGGCCGTGGACGTGGAGGCGGCGAAGAAAGCACGGGAGGATGCGATGAAAACAGTAAGTAATCTACCTCAAACCATGAATGAATGTATGGGAAAGGGAGAGGGGCCCCCCCAGAGGGCAGATGTAGGGCGTGATGCCCATGGAAAAGGCCGCTAGATAGGGGAAATTCTGCCCGGTCTGCGCCTGAGAATGCGACAGGCCAATCCGTCGCGACACCAGTTGTCGCGACAGACTATCAAGGCGCGACCCTGTCGCATTGGCAAGTGCCGACGCGACCTGGTCATGACTTAAGAGGGTGACGCAACTAGGTCGCGGTGCATCACAGCGTCGCTTCATAGTCGCGGCCCACAAGGCCGCCGCGACAACAGCCGAGGGTCTAGAAACTTAACTGATTTTTGACTAACTTGCTTGCATGAGAGAAATGAGGGCCCGGGTCTCATGGCTTTTGGTTTTAGCCGTCTATTTGGCCTTCCCCACCTTTCAGAGAGAGAGACTAGAGGAGATGGGTTTTGGGGAAATCCTTAGGATGGACAGAATGAGGCCAGACCCTGCGCTCACCCAAGCCCTGCGCAGCAGGTGGGACTCGGAGGCGACAACCTTCGTGTTTCCATGGGGTCATATGATCCCCAGCCTCGAGGATGTGAGCCGGATCACAGGGCTGAGGGTATACGGGCGGCCGGCTAGCGGCTTCACCTACCCAGGTTACAGTGAGCTAGCCCACAGACTCCTTGGTTTGACCGTAGTAGAGAGGTCCTCCCTCCTTTCCCGGGTAGAGCTTCAGGAGAGTTTAGGGCTTTATGAAGTGGGGAAGAAGGTGGGGGAGACAGCGGACGGGCAGCTGCAGCGGTTGACGCGGGGGTGCCAGACAGTGTTGGCGGACGAGCCAGGGGCAGAGGCGGACTTGGACCTGCGTCATTTTCTCATCCTCTTCCTGGGTAGACTTTTGTTTGCCACGAGAGGCGACGCGGTCCACTATCAGTTTCTGCCATTCCTGGAGGAGTTAGACGAGGTGGGCGGCTTTGCTTGGAGGGCTGCATTTTTGGCGCATCAGTTCGATAGGTTGAGCGCCTCCGAGCGGCAGACGTCCACGAGTGGCTTCTTCTCTTTTCTCCAAGTACCATTCTTCCCTTTTTTACCCTTTTACTCAATGTATTTGCTTTGAACTGTGATCTAACTGGCTTCTTACTCTTGTAGGTCTGGACTTACCTTCACCTCCGGACCCTGAGGAGGGGGATCCTGACGCGACCGGGCCTCGTGCCTATAGCTCACTGCTGGGACCCATACCGCGACTCGTGCACCTTGAGTGACCAGTTGGCATCTCTCCAGGAGGCCATTGACTGCTACCATCATCTAGATGTAAGTGTTCTAAGTTTCTTCTCTCTAGATTGGTGTTTAACTTCACTGCTTGGCAACTGATATGCTTTGGTGTACAGGTGGTGTGGCAACCGTACCTGGAGGAGGGAGATGAGGGACAGCCCTGGTTGGTGCAGGCCCGCCCCTACTTCGGTAGGTCGGTGTGGGTGCATGCACTTATCCTCATGCTACCTCTCCACCTGCACCTGTGCCAGCGATCGCTTGGGCTTCGAGCCGTGGAGTTTCCTAGTCGAGACCGGACCCCGAGGCCCGGTCGGAGTTTCCGGGGGCTGCACGACACCAGACTGGCGAGAGCGGGCAAAGGAGCAGATCCAAAACTGGGAGCGCCGGGGCAAGGGGGTCAAGTCCACTGCCACCACGGACGACACGTACCTTCAGGCATATGCCATGAAGTACGGTGGAAAGGTTTATAAGAGCGCCCGACGCCAGGTAAAACACTTAAACACCAATCTTGTGAATCATTTCTTATGAGATTAAGCTAATGGTTTGGAAAATATTTGTAGGTGGACGTGGCTGGAGAGACGGCATCGCTTCGGGCCCTGCTACACTCGGCAATGCAGGATCGAGAGGCTGCCCAGCGGGAAGTAGAGCAGTTGGTAAGTACTTACTCAGACTTCAGTACCTTACCCTAATCTTAGCTAAACTGATGGACTGACGCATGTTGCTTGTGCAGCGGAGGGAGTTAGAGCGAGTGAGGAGGGAAGCAGCGGCTGGTGCTTCTTCCTCTAGAGCGGTAGAGGACCCCCAGTCGGATTTGGAGGACCGACTAGCAGCCGCGGTGAGAAGGGCCAAGGAGACACATGTGGATCTGACTGAGAGAGTAAGTATGACAGTGACTTAAATGTTTGAAAATTGTTTAATTCGGCACTGACTTGATTACTCATGTGCAGGAGATAGCGCTGCGGGCCGCCACTGACCAGGCCACCGAGCTACAGGGGCAAGTAGACTCGGTGACAGGAGAGAGGGATCAGCTGCACATCCGAGCGGAGGCAGCTGAGGCACGAGTGGCTAAGGCGGCGAGGGAGCTGGCGACACTGCGGGTGCAGGGGTCGTTAGTGGACCAGGAGGAGCTCGCTCGACTGCGCACTGACCTGCAGGCACAGCAGACCCTCGCGCGGGGACTTCAGGAGGTGATGACGGCCATAGGCCGCTCACGGAGCAGGAGCAGGAGTGGAGCGAGCGGCGCTAGCGGAGCGACTGGCGCCTCTATTAGGCAGTACCTGGCAGGTTCCTCTAGTCGCCGGAGGAACGAGGAGGAGAAGAGACGCCACCGAGGTGAGGCGAGTGCACAGAGCGGTAGGGGTGGTGGCAAAATGAGATGAGATCCGAATGAGAGAGAGAGAGATAAAGAGTACTTTGAGCATATCGCCATGAGTGACATCAAAATTACATGTCCCTACACACTTGAGAAAACAGGTTAGTTCTGCTCTTTGGTTTAGCCCCTTGCGCTGAGTAAAATGATTTCAACTTTGTAATTATCAAGGGGCTGAGCCTTATTAAATAGGCAAAAAAAAAAATGAAGCAATGCATGCTAGAGGAAAGCAGTATGTACACACATTTTTTTAGGTTTTGGGGATTTTTTAAATTTTTTTTTTGGGATTTTGGGATTTTCCGATTTTTTGGATTTTGAGATTTTCTATTTTTTTATTTTTGAATTTTCTGATTTTTTGGATTTTCTGATTTTTTTTATTTTGGGATTTTTTTATTTTTTTAGATTTTGGGATTTTCTATTTTTTTTGGATTTTGAGATTTTCTGATTTTTTTTATTTTGACATTTTTTGATTTTTTTATTTTGAGATTATTTTGTTTTTTTTATTTTCAGATTTTTTTTTATTTTTTTTGGATTTTGGATTTTTTTATTATGACACTGCTTACATTTGAGTGATTTGACCATGGGTCTCACTTCCGTTCTTAGGTTCGTCAAATATCTTCTAAGCACAGTGTGATTTGTGCTTGGCTTCTCTAAGGCTGCTTGCCCCTAGTTATTAATGTTCCAACATAGACCATGTGTATGGGTTCTCTAGTCATTAGTGGAGATAGGAAGACTTGTAATGAGATAAGACATTGGTCATGGGGCTGAGGACACTGGCTCGTCTGACTCGCAAAGGGTATGTCACATGTGGAATTCGTCTGTTGTCCAGAGACTTTATGGCCATTGTTCTCTTTTAATTGGGGCATGCGTACGACCGGGCTCAAGGGCGTCCCGCGGGGAACTATACTGCCACTCTTTGACATGCCTCTATTCTCATCATTTTATTTCTCTTGTTCATTATTTCGTTCTTCTACTTTTTTTTTTCTTTGAAATTGGTCGTCTCTCTTTGAGACTTCATACACATGATCTATACCTCGGTTTGTCTACAAGCTAGTACCCTCTTTCCCCTAGACCTTGTCCGAGCAAGAAGAGCATTGACCTTCGTTCTCGTACACTAGGGCTAAGCAGGAACACCACTAACAGAGGGGAATTGACCTTGGGTCGCCGTGTTGTGTGTGTGATTGAACCTAGAAGTTATTTGACAACAACTGAAAGGGAATAAGACACACAGCCGTTGACAATCTTTTTTTGCAAAATGATGTCATTATTGAAAACCTTTTATTAGGGGTATAATCTTTTAAGGTACAACCATTCCACGGGTGAGAAAGCTTCTCACCATCAGCATTAACTAGCCTATACGAGTTCCCAGGGTACACTTCCTTAACGACGTACAGCCCTTCTCAGTTTGCTTGCAATTTGGACCTTGGACCTCCAGGTTTTATGAAAATTTGCTTCAAGACCATGTCTCCTTCTTGGAATTTGCACTCAATCACTTTCATTTGAAAAGATCTTGAGAGTCTATTTTGATATGAAAGAACATGATCGGCCGCGGCTAAACGCCGTTCGTCTAGGAGTTCTAGCTATGTAAGCAACGCCTCTCGATGTTCATCGGGATTAAGTTCTTCATCCAGTTGAACTCTTAGCGAAGGAATGGGGATCTCGTGTGGACATACCAATTCCATCTCATAAGTAAGTGAGAAAGGAGTTTGCCCAGTGGGCGAGCGGACGGAGGTGCGGTAGGCCCCCAGAGCCTCGACCAATTTCTCTGGCCAATCAGTAAATTTATGAGACTCACAAGTTTTCTTTAATTTTTCAAAAGCATTTTGTTTGTGGCTTCAGCTTGGTCGTTGCCCTGTGGGTAATACGGAGATGAATGATGCAAGGAAATGCTGAATTTCTTACATAGGTCCTGAAGCTCTTGTGATATGAACTGGGGCCCATTGTCAGTGACGAAATCGCTTGGCACTCCAAACCGTGAGATGATGTTCTTCATGATGAACCTGCATAATCGTTCGAGCCTTTGATTTCTGTAAACGCCTCAACTTCAGCCCATTTGGTGAAGTAATCAGTGGCAGTAAGGATGAAAGATTTTTGTTTTACTTGAGCATTTGGATCTCCAAGAGGCCCGATGATATCAAAGCCCACATGGAGAAAGGCCAAGGGAAGATAGTGGATGCAAAGAGAAGACGGAGCATAGATTTTATCGGCATGGACTTGGCACATGACGCATCTACAAACGTAGATGGCACATTCTTCTTCTAGAGTTGGCCAGTAGTAGCCCTACCTAAGAATCTTCTTAGCCAACATTTGACTATTCACATGCCCACCGCATTCACTAGATATGAGATTCTTCCACTACCTTCCAATCTTCTTCATCTGACAAACACCTGAGGAGCATTCCGTTTAGAGCGCGTCTGTACAGCACTTCTCCGACGAGGTATACCTTAACGCCGCTCTACAGATGGCTCGCCTATCCTCAGCTTCAGCTTCTTCTGGGAAGGTATCGTCCGTGCAGTATTGCTCGATCTCGTGTGATACCATGGCCTTTCTTCTTCCATCATTTCTCCTAGTTCCACGAGCATTATCTCCTTCACTTCCTTTCTCTCTGCCTTCAACACCAATGAGCTCCTAAGGTTAATGAACCAAGGATCCTGAGTGGAGGGCGCTTCTAATCTTTGGACAGTGATTGTCTCAGTGCTGCGGCTGAGAGGGAAGGAGAGAGAGGAGCCAGGGATGCTAGGGCATCGGCCAAGATATTCTGAGAGCGAGGGTTATGAATGTAGATGAGCTTGCGGAACTACTTGGCTAGGAGTGTTACCAGATCTTGATAAGGCTTGAGCTTGGGGTCACGAGTACGGTAGGTAGAAAGGACCTGCCGAAGAACAAGTTGGGAATCTCCTATAATCTTGAGATGGCGTGCGCCTAATAGATAGGCAAGCTTGAGACCAGTTAGGAGAGCCACATACTCGGAGACATTGTTGGTGGGCAGGGAACTGGAGTTGGTAGGCTAGTGGAATGGTGATCCCTTCTGGGGTGAGCAAGACAGCACCTATGCCCCGTCCCCTAGAATTGAGAGCTCCATCAATGTGGAGCGACCAGAAGGGATCGCGAGAAATGAGTGATAGGTTTTCATTGGGGAAATCCTCTTGAACTGTGTCACTGTGGGGAAGAGGGAGGTGAGCAAGGTGCTCAGCAATGGCATATCCTTTTATAGACTTCTGGACTACAAAGGTGATATCGAATTGAGATAGGAAGCTCTGCCAGCGCGCCAATCTGTCGGCGAGGACTGGCTTCTCTAGGAGATACCTAATAGGATCCATTCTAGAAATCAAACTCACCTTATGGGCTAAGAAGTAGTGTTTCAATTTCTGCACCACCCATACTAGCGCTGCACATGTTTTCTCCATTGTGGTGAGTTTGAGCTCGGAAGGATTGAAGAGCCTAGATAGGTAATAGACTGCCCTTTCTTTGCCAGAGTCATCATGTTGTGCAAGGACAGCTCCTAGGGAGTCCTCAATAGTTGACAGATATAGGATTAAGGGTTTCCCTGGGACAGGCGCTTGCAGCATGGGCGGATTCATTAAATAACTCTTGAGTTCATCAAAGGCTTCTTGGCACTTAGCATTCCACTCAAACTTGGCCCCTCCTTTTAACAGTTCATAGAAAGGCGACATCTTTGAGAGTGCTGAGATATGAATCTCCTTATGAACTGTAGCCGACCAATCAAACCTCGAAGCTCATATATGTTCTTAGGAGGAGGCATCTCATTGATTGCCTTGGCCTTGTGCGGGTCTATCTAAATCCCCCGTTTGCTTACTATGAAACCTAGCAATTTGCCTGAAGAAACCCCAAACACGCACTTCTTTGGATTCATCTTCAATTGGTATTCTTGTGCGCGGCAGAATACTTTGGCAAGCATGGAGGAGTGCTCTTTTCGAGTCCGAGACTTCACCACAATATCATCCACGTATGCCTCAACATCAATATGAATCATATCGTGGATGATAGCTAACATTGGCCTTTGATAAGTGGCGCCGGCATTTTTCAATCCAACGGCATGACCACATAGCAATAGTTCCCCAGGGCGTGGTGAAGGAAGTTTTCTCTTGGTCCTCTGGGGCTAGACATATTTGATTATAGCCTGAGTACCCATCCATGAACGATAGAGTCTCATACCCAGCGGTATTATCAATCAGTACATCCAATGAGGTAAAGGAAATCATCCTTTGGACATGCCTATTCAGGTCCCGGAAGTCTATGTAAATTCACACTCTTTCGTCTTTCTTCATTACCGGGACTATGTTGGCCACCCAAAAAGGATATAGGACTACACGGATGAACTTAGCTTTGTGTAGCTTGTCAATCTCCTCTTTCATCTTCAAAGCAATGTGGGGGAGGTATCGTCTCAATTTTTGCTTAATAGCAACTGCCCCTGGTTTCAAGATCAGCCTATGTTCCACTAACTCGAGGTCAATGCCGGGCATGTCATCATAAGACCAGGTGAAAGAATCCTTGAACTCCCTTAGCATTTCTATGAGCGCCTCTTCTTCCTCAGGAGGGAGACTGGAAGCTATGGTTAAGAACCTAGGGTCTTCTTCTATTCCAACATTTACCTCTTTGGTCGGTTCATCTACTGCCGAGGTGGGTTCATCGAATCTTTTCATGCCACTCGCATACATCTCGGCTGTGTCCTCTATTTCATAGTCCTCTTCATCCACTTGGTCGTTCTCAGCTAAAATTTCATAAACACCAAATCCGTCATCTAGCCCTTCCTCCTCGTGCTTAGCTTATATGTTCAGGGTTACAGCTTCCTGGACGAACTATTTGACAGCTAGAAGAGCACCACACCTTTGCGCCAGATCTAAAAATACCTACGGGGTATGCCACTACCCTTCTTCTTCTTAGACAGGGACGAGGACTTGCTAGATCCTACCCCTGAATCTAAACTAGGTTTGATATTTACAGAAGGCTCTCGAAAAGGGTCCAGAGGTTTATTGGAATGGAAAGGAACAATGTGGCGGGGCCGTAGAAACCCTACGATGGATCTGGAGGAAGAGGCGGGCCACCCGAGCTCAGGGCGCCTGCAGCAGACTCGGGGTGCAGGGGAACAGAAGGCCCCTCACCCAAATTTCCCAAAGTGACCATGGCGGTCAGTGGGCGAAGACCGCAGCTTGGGAAGAAGGAGAAAGGCGGGATCGCCGCCAAGGAGGAAGGGGGGTGACGGGGTCGTCGTCAAAGCAGAGAGGGAGCGTGGGGTGACGGGGATCGCTGTCAAGAGCAGGGGAATTTGTCAGCATAAAGCGAAAGTGGGGAATAACGAGGATCGCCGTCATGAGTCAAGATGGAGGTGGGGGCGATCTTGGAAGGAGGGGGAGGACGGGGATCGCCGTCTGATGAAGGAGGGAAGGAAAAGACGGGGATCGCCTTCTGAAGAAGGGGAAAGGAAAGACGGGGATCGCCGTCGATTGCAAGGAAGACTGGAGAGAGAAAGCATTTTTTATTATTTTATTTTATTTTATTTAAACGCAACTATTAAACTAAGAAAGGAAATTTACCATCCTAAGAGCGAAGGCATCGGGAGAAGGATAGAACCGAGCCATTAAAAGAACGGTGAAAGAGGATGTAGAGGAGGTTAACGCTTCGAGAGCATCGGAGAGAACTGAGAATGATGGGAGGGGAAAAAGGATGGAGGAGATATATAAATAAGATGGAAGAGATAAAATGATTGAAAGGCTGGGAATACCTGGCCAGAGCTCCATTGTTGGGTTGATGAGGTTCATCATTTCAAACTTTTCACCAATCCAAGCAACTGTCACTTGGTGTGATTGCTGATGCTGATTTTATCACTGCTGGAGGCTGTCCACACTGTCCTTGACGAACAAACGAAGAACTGATGAAACAAGGTCTTCAAGGCTCAGCTCCTCTGCTTCTGCTTCTGAGGGCGGAGTGTTGCTGTCCTCCTTGAATAGGAAACTCACTGCAGGGAATAAATATTCAATGTCTGAATCCACTGCTGTGACGGCCCTCGTTATACAGACCCGTTAATCCAATAACATGCCTAATACGAGTCCGCCTCCCGCGACCGGGCCAAAGCCTCGCAAGGGATATCAAACTACTTGTCCGTAGGAATGTAAAGGAATCAGCTCAAATATATATAAGATCTGCCAATCTCACAATATTTATTAGAAATGTACATAGCCATAGCACAACTGTAACCAAACAACAACACCAACTTGGGGCATACCCCGAGGTGTACAACTGAAAAGTAAATTACACTGCCGGTGGTGCAGACCCTCCGCTACGGGTGCGGCTCAGAACTAGACGACGGGTGTGAGGTCTCCTACTCTCCCTCACCTGAAAGAGTAGGGGGAGCCTCTCGAGTCACTGGCTCAGTAGAGAAACTCCCTAGAAACCGAGCAAACCAACACAAATAGTAAAGCAGGAGATTACACTAACAATTCCTAGAACTATGTAGCAGGATATAAACCGTAAATACCACTTACCACTTGCCGCTTACAGAAACCAATAATAATAAATAAACGGAAAAACACACAAGTGTACGAGCTACAGTAGGAAAACGCCTCACTCGGGCCACGTGGACTGGTTCGCGACACCAGCTATGACTCGGACAACAACATAGGACTACCTCTCAGTCTCGTAGCCACGGACGGAAGGTCCAGCTGCCGCTCCACTAAACCAGTACAAAGAACTGTGGAGTCCAACTAAACCACCACAACCTGCAGGTCACACACCCCCAGGCCCATGCCTGGCACCTTTAGGGACTCTGGCCCGAGCTCCCTAAAGTGAGGCACTGGAAAACAGGACTAGCTGGGGCCCAATACATCTACTGGTGTCCGTCTCCCCCAACTACGAGCATGCTACAAGCGACAACACAACAAACTCTCTCTAGTCGCTGTCCCACTGCCGTCTTTCCCTCATCCAGACGTACTACTCAGCACAAGAGTGAGGGTGTCAGGAAGACGACAAAACATCGACGGTACTCAGTACCGGGACAAGCCCTGAGCACACACGTGCCTGGCTCACCCAAAACCTGGGGCTCCCAACTAAAGAGGTATCCAGGTAGCGTCAAACTACACGCCACATACACGGAAACCACGTGCACAACGCACAAGCCATGTGAAACCTCCACGTAAACGACGTGAACACCATGCCAACCACACATACCACACGATCCCCAAGCGTTGAGAGTGCCAATGCACCTCTTACCATTATCACGCAGTAAATATACGATAATCCGATAATATCACACTAACAATCCCATGCATAGAACAAGATTCGGCTATGATCGCGATGGGGTCTTGTGTCGCCTTCAGAATGCGACTGCCCGATATGTCACCTTAGAAAACAAAAGCGCGACGTATCGTACGGTCGCGATAGTGTCGCGATGCCCAGGTCTGTCGCCTTCACAGGCGCAAACCCTAATCCAGAAACTTTCATCCGGATCACCCCTAAAACCCTATAATCTATGGTTTTCATTCCATTTACATGCTTTAATGTGTTCCTACACATGCCATCTACTATTTAAAGAGATGGAAACCATCATTCACAACACACGAGCAATCCATGGATTCAAACACGGGAAATCTCCCTACCTTTGCGAAGAAAGCGAAGTACGGAGTCCACACGACGTTTCCCCCACTCCACACAACATCCTCGCGGCGAGAACACGCCACACCAAGTCCCAACAAGTTGAATCGCCCAGAAATCCTCCAGCATAACCCCCTGGCCGAGCAGAGCTCATGTGAGCTCTGTTCTGCTGGGGTTCTATAAAAACTCTTCACAGTTAAGAACGCGACGCCACACTTTGTCGCGACCTTAACGCGACGCACTAGTCCGTCGCCTTCAAGAAGCAGACATCAGCAAGCTCGCCCTATGCGCAACACATGGCGCACATGCAGACGAAGACTAAAAACGGCGATTTGATGAATGCGACGCCTAGGATGTCGCGTTCAAAACGTGATGCCCTTCACTGTCACGTTACAGATAGTGAATTAGTGAGCTCTTTGGGCCAAAACCTCCGGCCCACAGAGCCTCACCACCTGCGGAAAACACCTGCTACCACGTCATTGGCCACACACTGGCCTCCATACACACAGGAAGACGATCCGAACGGCCGGAACGTCACATTACTATCACCTAAAAGGAAATTTCGTCCTCGAAATTTAAAATAAAATTGAACACCGAAAACTCTTAATTCAATATATATAACACTATCACCTAAAGAATTAAACTTACTCAAACAAGTATGGATATGCTTTCATCATTTCTTCTGCTAATTCCCATGTATCTTCTCCACCTTGTCTGTTTTTCCATCTGACTTTCAGTAATTCAATCTCTTTATTTCTGAGCTTCTGAGTTCTGTGGCCTGTAATCTACACTGGATTTTCTGGCATTGTCATGTCGGGCTTCAGATCATCTCTTTGATAACTGACAACTTGGGTTGGATCTCTGATATATTTTCTCAACATTGAAACATGAAACATCAGGTGCATCAGTGAAATCTGCTGGCAAATCTAACTTATAAGCTGCTTCACCCATTCTTTCTTTTATTTGGAATGGTCCGACATATCTTGGGCTCAACTTGCCTTTCTTGCTAAACCTCAGCACGCCTTTAGTAGGAGAAACCTTTAGAAATACATAGTCACCAACTTCAAATTGCAAAGGTCTACGTCTGACGTCTGCATAGCTTTTCTAACGGCTCTGGGCTGTTTTCAATTTTTCTTGAATAAATTTTACTGTCTCTACACATTGTCGGATTAATTCTAGACCCAAAACTTGTCTTTCTCCTACTTCATGCCAGTTTAGTGGTGATCTACATAGTCTACCATATAAAGCTTCATATGGTGCCATCCCAATACTTGCATAATAACTGTTATTATAGGCAAACTCAACCAATCCCAAATGGCGCTCCCAAATACCTCCGCACACCAAACAACAAGCTCTTAGCATGTCTTCAAGTGTCTGAATTGTTCTCTCTGTCTGCCCATATGTTTGTGGATGATATGCTGAACTGTACCTTAACTCTGTACCGACGACTCTCTGCGTAAACTCCTCCAAAAACCTGAAGTAAAACGAGGATCTCGATCTGAAACAATGGTGATTGGAATACCATGTAAAGGTACAATTCTTTCTACATACAACTTGGCTAATCTGTCCACTGACCAAGACATACTAACCGGAAACAACCTACAAACCTTAGTTAATCTATCCACAAATACCCAAATTGCATTGTGACCTGATGAGCTGGGCAAACCAACAATAAAATCCATTGCTATATCATCCCATTTCCATTGTGGAATGGGTAGCGGCTGCAACAATCCTCCTGGCTTCTGATGTTCTGCTTTAATTTGCTGACATACTGCACATCTTGTAATAAACTTTGCAATTTCTCTCTTCATATTCGGCCACCAAAAATGTTTCTTCATATCTTGGTACATCTTTGTGCTGCATGGGTGGATGGTATACCTTGATCTGTGAGCCTCTTCTAAAACTTTTTTATTTCTGCATCTACTAGAACATATAGTCGACCTTTAAGTCTAACCACACTGTCGTTCCCAAAAGTCACTTCTTCCATTCTTATAATATCGCTAAACTATTATCTGCTCTCTGCGCCTCCACTATTTGCTGATATAAAGACGACTCCACTGCACTGGTTGCTAATATTGCTCTGCGATGACTACTCGACACATATAAGGAATTTTCCGCCACATCTTCATACAATTTCCATTCTTTGATCATAAGTTGATTCATAACCGCTTTTCTACTTAGTGCAACTGCTACTACATTAGCTCTGCCTGGATGATATGCCAAACTAAATCATAATCTTTTAAATATTCCATCCATCGGCGCTGCCTTAAATTCAAATCTTTCTGAGAGAAATATACTTTAAACTCTTATGATCAGTAAATATTTCAAATCTTTCACCATACAAATAATGCCGCCAAATCTTTAATGCAAAACAACCGCTGCTAGCTCTAAATCATGAGTGGGATAGTTTTCTTCATGTTTCTTTAATTGCCTGGAGGCGTAGGCTACCACCTTACTGTGCTGCATCAAAACTGAACCCAATCCTCTCTTGGATGCATCTGTAAACAAAAAAATTTACCACTTCCTGATGGTATTTCTAACACTGGTGCTGAAGTCAACCTTTTCTTTAATTCTGTAAAACTACGCCTGCATTCTGAGGACCACACAAAAGGACTCCTTTTCTTGTCAACCTAGTCATAGGGGCTGCTATCTTGGAAAAATCTTGAATAAATCTTCTGTAATAACCTGGAAGACCCAGAAAACTCCTGATCTTAGACACTGTCCTCAGTTCTTCCCATTTCATCACTGCCTCAACTTTAGCGGGATCCACTGCAATACCTTCACCTGATATTACATGACCCAGAAATTGAATTTCCTTCAGCCAAAATTCACATTTACTGAACTTGGCAAATAACTGATGATCCCTCAATATCTGTAAAGTAACTTGCAAGTGCGCTGCATGCTCCTCTTCTGATGCTGAGTAAACCAGTATATCATCAATAAATACCACTATGAACTAATCCAAATATGGATGAAATATTCTGTTCATCAGATTCATAAAAGCTGTTGGTGCATTAGTTAACCCAAATGGCATCACAACAAACTCATAATGTCCATTTCTAGTGCGAAAAGCAGTCTTCCCAATGTCTTCTTCTCTAATTCGCAATTGATGATATCCTGACCTCAAATCTATCTTAGAAAATACCTTGGCTGATTGCAACTGATCAAACAAATCATCAATTCTAGGAAGAGGATACTTATTCTTAATTGTGACTTTATTCAACTGCCTGTAATCTATACACATCCTTAAGCTGCCATCTTTCTTCCTAACAAATAATACTGGCGCTCCCCACGGTGATTGACTAGGCCTGATAAAACCTTTTTCTATCAACTCTTGAATTGCTTCTTCAATTCTTTCAACTCTGCTGGTGCCATTCTATAAGGTGCTTTTGAGATCGGTAAACTGCTTGGCTGCAATTCTACAGTAAAATCTACTTCTTTGTGCGGAGCTAGCCCTGGCAACTCTTCTGGAAAAACATCTGCAAATTCTCTGACCACTGGCACTGAATCTACAGACTTACTAGACTCAACTAGACTAGCTGACGCAAGGTAGGCTACACATCCCGCATTAATCAACTTTTTAGCTCTAAGTGCAGAAATAATAAACTTGGGAGTGTAAAAAGGCATACCTTGGAATTCAATCACTTCACCACTGGGTCTGCAAAACCTGACTCTCTTTTTTCCTGCAATCAACCATGGCCCCATAGGTTTCTAACCAGTCCATAACCAGTATCACATCATAATCTTTCAATGTCAAAACATATAATCTTGCTGGCATCTGATTTCCATGAATAACTAACGGGACTTCTTCTAGAAAACTGGAAGTAAGCATATATCCTCCTGAAGGAATCTCTACCACTAACTCACAAGACCTCTCTTCTAAAGCATTCACTATACTATCCAGAAAATCTTCGGAAATAAACGAATGCGAAGCACCCAGATCATTAACACTCTAGCAGTAAAATCAAAGAAAGGTAATATACCTTCAAGGAGATTGGATGCCTCCGCCTGTGCTCGGGTGATTGCCATCACTCGGCTCCGTCCTCCTCTCTGGTACGGTACACCTCTGCCCTGCTCTGCTGACCGCTGAGGGGGCTGATGTTGCTGAGTCCCTCTACCATAAGTCTGCTCTCGAGGATACAGACAATTCCTTGCTAGATGTCCTGGCTGTCCACAATTATAACATCTGAAAGTTGGGTATGTCGTAGGCTGCCCTACTGTACTTTGCTGAGATTCTTCTGGAACCGGTGGCCTGTAACCACGACCCTGCTGGAAACCTCCCTACTGAAAACCCTGTTGCCTGCCTGTACCACGGCCTCCTTGGAAGAATTTCTTGATCTACTTGCCCCACTTTGCTATTCCAGATGACGAAGAAACTCCAGAAGGTGCTTTTCCCTTACTGATTCCTCCTGACGGTTGTGGATGCCGAAAGCTGCCTGAGCCTAAACCACCTGTCTGAGACTGCCCCTTCCTGGCCCTAACAGTCCTCTCAAGTATTGCTTCTCACTGTGCTGCCTCTTCCACTGTTCTACACATTAGTGGAATCACCACATCCTGTAATTCTGCCCTCAGACCTCGGATAAAGTATTCCACCATCATGGTATTATCAGTTACCACATATGGGGCATACCTACTCAGGGCCATAAACCTCATCTGGTATTCAAGCACCGAGAGATTCCCTTGCTGAAGTGTCCTGAACTGCTCCCTCTTCATCTGCTGCATCTGTATTGGGAAAAAAGAATCATTAAAAACTGACAAAAGTTCTGACCATGGGATAGTGTCCTCCGTTCTGCCTGTAAAAACTGTCTGCATCTTTAGCCGCCATCATTCTTACGCAAATCCTCGTAGCTGATATACTGCAAGATGTTGCCCAGTTGACGAGCCCAGAGGGGGGTGAATGGGTCTTTTTCTTAAATTACTTTGACAATACATGTACTTAAAAACATACACCCAAGAATGTTCTTCGATGGAGGTTAGTGACAGTTAGAATAAACAGCAAGTGCACACACAGGAAGACAAACACACAACACACAGAGTTTATCCTGGTTCGGACCTCCTATCCTTAGGAGTCCTACGTTCAGTCCCTGAGCAATAACTCAAGATTCCACTATCTAAGGTATACTCCCCTTATGGATGCTACAACACCGAGCTCAGCTGGTCTTCCTTCACATGAAGGGAATTACACCACTCTGGATACCCCACCAGGTCTTCCTTCATAACCGAAGGGAAACAACACCCTGGATCCCACCAGGTCTTCCTTCACAACTGAAGGGAACTAGCACACAACAAGGAAGAGCAGGAAATCAAGACCCTAGATCAAGCTTCAACAAGCTAAGATCTGAAGCAAGCAGGACTGAGAGAGAAAGATTTACAAATACAGAAGACTCTTAGAACTACACGAGCTCTCTCACGACTTTCACTACAATGTGGAGAGCAAAGAGCAACACGAGAAGGAATGAAGTTCTTGGCTCTAGAATTCTATCAGAAGATTTGAATTGCTTAATCGTTCTTCATATTTTCTTCTGAACTTCTGTCTTGTATTTATATCTCCATTTGAAATACGGCCGTTGAAGTAACCGTTGTCTCTTAGATTGGTAGACGTTAGACTTCTTGATACTTGGAAGCTTCTAGTCAACAATCTTTTATCCAATTGAGCATGTAAAGAGATAAGGTCTTCTGGCGACTATATGGTCCAACGTTGTATGACAGGATGTCTTTAGGGACCTGCATATATTAAATGCTAGAGCAGGAGACATCTAGGCTGTCTCTTGTTGTCAGTAAGCGTTGATGTGAATATTCACCAAAATAGCAATGCCAAATAGCTTGTTCTAAAAGATGTTGACAGAATATGCACGATAACGAAAAGATATCATCTGCATGCATGCAGAGATGAGTTCTGTCTTCATTAAATGTACAGCAGTCAGACAGATATGAGAAGACATTGACTATTCAATGCTTTCAGAAATGATGTAAGCATCAAGTCGATATAACACATAAAGTCATTGCCTAGATGACTTATGAAATCGTTATGATCAAGTGTTTACTGAAGAAATCGTTATGATCACTTAACAAATAATTATATAAGGCAAATCGTTGTATTCACCAAAGGAATCGTTAAGAATACTAAAGAAATCGTTATAGAAAGCAAATCGTTATGAGCGCTAAGGAAATCGTTGCGTAAAGCAAATCGTTATGAGCGCTAAGGAAATCGTTATGAGCGCTAAGGAAATCGTTGCGCAAAGCAAATCGTTATGAGCGCTAAGGAAATCGTTATCAGCGCTAAGAAAATAGTTGAGCGCTAAGGAAATCGTTATGAGCGCTAAAGAAATCGTTATGAGCGCTAAGGAAATCGTTATGAGCGCTAAAGAATTGTTGCGCAAAGCAAATCGTTTCGATGGGCAAATCGTTATGATGACTTAAGAAATCGTTGCGATGAGCAAATCGTTACGATGGGCAAATCGTTATGATGACTTAAGAAATCGTTGAGATGAGGAAATCGTTACGATGGGCAAATCGTTATGATGACTTAAGAAATCATTGCGATGAGTAAATCGTTATGATGGGCAAATCGTTATGATGACTTAAGAAATCGTTGTGATGAGCAAATCGTTACGATGGGCAAATCGTTATGATGACTTAAGAAATTGTTGCGATGAGCAAATCGTTACGATGGGCAAATCGTTATGATGACTTAAGAAATCATTGCGATGAGCAAATCGTTACGATGGGCAAATCGTTATGATGACTTAAGAAATCATTGCGATGAGCAAATTGTTACGATGGGCAAATCGTTATGATGACTTAAGAAATCGTTACGATAACTTAAAGAATCGTTACAGAAACGACTTGTTTGTAACAACATAATATTTCAGTCTTATGAAGAAATCGTTAAGATACTTATGAAATCGTTATGATATTAGATCTTTATAGCTCTATTGAAATCGATACACACATAAGGAGTCATTGTGACTTTCAACAGAGATCGATGTGGACTTAGAGAAATATGAGTTTGAAATGATTAAAGCTTTAGAGAAGTGATGCTTACCAATGTTGACTGTTTGACCTTGGTATATTTCCTGTACTTAAGACTTATGACAAATGTTCGAGATTTTCGATAGAACTTTGTTTGGTTTTGTTAATCACCAAAATACATATGTAATTAATTAATGTTACATGGGGACAGACTGATCATCAATCTCCCCCTTTTGGTGATGACAAAACCGAACAATAAGCATGAATGAAAAACTGAACAATAAGTAGGAATGTATTTAGGAATGTATTTCAGACATGCTAATTTTCTCCCCCTTTTTGTCATTAAGCAAAAAAAATACTCTGAGACAAGGAATGAAGAGAGAAGATAAATGAAGGGCAGTCATCCAAATATTGATCAGTTCTGAGGAGTTACAGACAAATAATAAGCAGGGGATAACAAGGAGCCAAAGCGCCTGATGACATGGAGTGCCTGGCGTTCCTGCTCTTCAAAGAAAGCTTGAAAGGCCCCAAATTCAATTTGATAGGAGGGTCCCATGGTGGGAGCCATACTTTTGATATGAAGCTGTCGTTGATCTGAAATGAAATCCCCGTACTTAGTATTGCCAAGGGCGATTTTGTAGGGTAAGAAAGCCCCAAAACTGGCAAACCAAAGAAAAGCTTCAATCTTGAGGGGATAGTCAATCTGAAGCGACCTAAGCTCTTTCTTCAAAGCAAAGAAAACCTTGTATCTTTTGACCCAGGTCAGATAGGAGTCCCGGATGAGGTGAAGAGAGTTGGCATCCAAAAATTCACCAGGAGACAAGGGAGGTTGATTTGAACTGTCCTGAGAGGCATTTAGATCACTTAGCTGCTGAGCAGATAAGGGATAGAGCTTCGTCCACTCTTCAGGAGACAACCGCTCGCATTCAGAGAGAATGGGGGCCAGAACATCTGCCTTGATATGCCCCTGAAGATACTACCTAAAGATGAATCTGGGGAAAGATAAGTCACGGCCATCTTACACAAATAATCTGGCCATTACCCTTGCAACTCGCTCAAAGATAAGTGTTCCCACAGAAGATTCCATAATCAAGGCATGGAGAGGGGGAAGGAACACTACATCTGGAATAACCAAGGTGGCAAAATCGACCTGAAGGGACTCAGTATGAGCTGTGCTTGAACTGAGGGCCCTGATGGCTGCACGAAATTGACCCAACTGAGATTCAGGGAGGCTATGTACGTAGCAGTAGTTACTGTACATCTGATACTGCCGGATAAATTTGATCTCTTTCTGAATGAAGGGGCCAAAAAGATTGTTGTGATGGATCTGGAACCATTCAGAAAGGGGAAGAGGAGCTTCCCTAGGTGGATATCTGGCAGCTTGAACTCGACGGAATTGACTGTACAGTTCTTTGTTGCTCCGAGCCCACTGTTCTTCAGTTTTGGCTTCAGTCATGGAGAAGATTTTTGACTGTTGAGCCTTAGAGAGATGGGTATAGGAAAGATGGTGGTTATATGACCAGAAAGATTTTGGAATGGAAGGCCAATAATGTGAGCAAAAACTACCTTTTGAAGATACTCTTCATAGATAAGTTTCTGCTTATTGGAGATAGAGAGGGAAACCAAAGGGGAGGATAACAAGGTTCAGAAGAGACAAGATGAGTGGACGTGAGTCTCCTCTTCTTAGAGACAGGACTAGAAGAGCCTGTCCTGTGAGAGTGGGTCCCAACAGCAAGGACTGAACGAAGTATAGCTACTTCAAATTCATCTTTGATATCCTGGATTTCTACGTGTGTGAGTTGGGCACCTTCAGGAATAATGGTAATGAAAGAGGGAGGTGTAGGTGGATTGAAGATAGAGGCAAGAGTTACTGTAGGAAGAGCAAAAGTTTTTGATGTAGAAGGACCAGAAGAAGAAGGCCCAGCAGAAGAGGATGCTGGTGGAAGCTTAGGTGGAGAGGATGGTGGAGGAGGAACAATGGTGGAGGAAGCAGGAGATGAGGCAAGTTGAGAGGGAAAAGGTTGTGGAGAGGACACAGATCTTGAACGGGGGTCATTTAAAGGTGGTTGGAGCTGGAGGTGCAGTGAAAGAAGATGGTGGAGAGGGAGCAGCGGGAGTGGGAAGTGAAGAAGAGGCAGGGGGCTCGGGAGCTACAGCCTGGTTTGCTTATTCAGCTGCCGGTTCCACTGGATTGAGTGACTCTTTCTCAAGTCCAGACCCCTGGCACAAATCAGAATCTTCAGTATGCAAAATTTCAGACGGCTGAAGTTCAATACTTGTCCCTGATGGCCCTGTTGGAATAACAACTGAAGGCCTGATGGCCACTGCACAAGATCAGCACTAATCGTCCCGGATGGCCCTGCATCAACTTCACTTGGCCCTGAAGGCTCATTCTCTTGGGGAGTAGGATCTTTGGGCCCTACTGCCTTCAAAACTTCAGACAACATCTCCTTCATAGAGCTTAGTTCCTTATTATACCACTTCATGGCATCATTTATGTGAGATATGTCATTTGACTTGGATGCCTGGTGCTCATGATAGTACTTACATCTGACTTGACTGAGTCCAAGACTGCATATTGATCATCCAATCTCTTCAAGATAGGCTTCAAGAGTTTCTTCAGAATTAACTTCTGCCTTCTGTGAGCAGTCTTCTTGAGTTTGCTTCTTCTTTCCACTTGTTCCGTGACCTCTATTGGAACATCATTATGCTCTTCATTTAAAAGGGGAGCTTCAGTAAGTGCATCGGGGGATGCTACTTCCTTCTTAATATTTTGCTCCCCCTGAATAAGAGCATCCTCCACAAATCTTTCTTGCTCCCCCTGAATAGGAGCATCAACCAATATAGAATCTTCAATGTGGCCAGGTGCCACAACCTCTTTTACTGAAATTCCACCAACCTCTGGAGTGACTGGGGTGGAATGAATAGAATCCAACACCTCTCGAAGAATTGAAGCAACAATAGAGGTAGGCAAAGGATCTGCTGCATCTTCTACTGCTTCTCTTACTGGAGCTTCTGGAGGTTGTGATTCAACTGCTATTTCTGCTTGCTCTGCTGCTGCTGCCAACTCAGGTGATGTTGCTGCCTCTTGAACTACTGAAGCTACAACTACTGGTTCTGCTGATACTTCTGGCACTTCTTCCTGAATATCTGGAATATCCCCAATAATGGCCTCTCCCTCTGCCACAGAGGTCTTAGACCAAACTCCATCAACAATTGAAAAACCACTCTTTCTAAGATTCCTGGACCTAATAGCTTGGCCCATCTTCTCAACTACTGCCCCAAACAAATCAACACCAAAATGTTTGAAAATCTTGGTAAGCAAATGGGCGTAGGGCAGAGAAACATTTAGCTTGCTCTTGGTGTCCCAAATCTGATCATGGGCAAACTTCATCCTTTCGATCATTACTTCGGCCATGTTGATTTCTTGGTTCTGAATGGCCCAGAACATCATATCCGAGTCTGCCTTTGTACAAGTTGAAAACGTTGCACTTCTAGGAACCAAAATCTGACAAACTATGAAATGAAGGAGGCGATTGAGAGCATTCAACTGATTAATATCTAATTTTCCATCTCTCAGTCTGAACCCTGGTCCTACAATACCAAGTCCTTTAGCTTGGGCATCCACGGTGTGAACCCCACTGTGCTTGGAAGTCTTCACTCCAAACAACAAATGCAACAACTCATGATCTATTTTATTTGGGTTCCCTTGACTGATGAAACCAGGGACCCGTCTGCCTCTGTTCTTAAGCATACATAAAGGCCTTCACGAGGTTTGGGTAGCTACCTTAGAGAAGGTGGTGATTTCCATCCACTGCATCCTACTCATTGCGGCCACTACACTGTGCATACCGTTCTTCTCAAGATCAACTACATCCACTGCCTTATTTTCACAAACCTTGGTCTTGACGAACGTAAACCTTTCCTGCTGCTCTGCCGATAGAAACTCAGCGCTATAGCCACCCAAATTGCCAGAGATAATAGACGATGCCATTGACTTTGGGTGAGGAGGATTTTCTGGAAAGTTGAGATGAAAGAGGAGAGAAAAGTCCTCAAGAAATTCTTCGCGGGAAGAAGAGAGGAACTTCAAATGAGCAGAAAGGCGATGTCAGAGTCATTAAGGCATCGGCTCAGGCAACCAGATGAAGAGGGAAAAAAGGTGTAAGGAGGAGATGAATCATTTTCACATCGATTTTGGGGTTAAATAAAAGTTTTACTAAAAAGTGAAGCGCCAAGAGGTGGCAGAAAATGACAAATAAGTTTGACTAGCTTAGCAGACTTTATTAAGGAGTGCGACCAGTAAGGAACAATTTACATTTCTTTTGCTTAAAGCCATGGAGAGAAAATTTACTTAAATCTGAAAATTTATGTACCAGTTTCAAACAGAAATATTTTCATAAATTACACATGCCCAATTCCCTTCTAAGAGATGTAAATCTCTCTTCAGGTATGGCTTTTGTGAAAATATCTAGTAACTGACCATTTGAGTCAATAAATGAAATTTCAATATTACCATTTGCTACATGATCACGAATAAAATGATATCTAACCTCAATATGTTTTGTCCTTGAATGCTGAACTAGATTTTTGGTGAGATTGATGGCACTAGTGTTGTCGCACAATAGTGGAATTGATTTGATATTTAGTCCAAAATCCTCAATTTGTTGCTTTATCCATAGGAGTTGTGTACAACAACTTCCAGCAGCTACGTACTCAGCTTCAGCTGTAGATAGTGCCACTGAATTTTGTTTCTTGAGGACCAGGATATCAAACACCCTGCAAGAAATTGACAACAACCACTGGTGCCTTTTCTATCCACTTTGCATCCAGCATAGTCAGCATCAGAGTATCCTACTAAGTTAATTTCACAGGATTTTTGATACCACAGATCTAAATCATGAGTTCTAGCTAAATATCTAAATATTCTTTTTACTGAGATTAAATGAGATTCTCTAGGTTCTGCTTGATATCTTGCACACATGCATACACTGAATAGAATATCGGGTCTACTGGCCGTTAAATAAAGTAATGAACCAATCATACCTCTATAGATCTTTTGATCTACTTTCTTACCATTCTTGTCACTATCCATCTTTGTAGATGTACTCATGGGTGTTGAGAGTGGCTTTGTGTTCTCAAAACCGACTTTCTTTAAAAGCTCCTTGGTGTGTATTTTGCCTGACAGATGTGGGTGCCATCTTTTCCTTGCTTGATTTGTAGTCCTAGGAAATAGTTTAGCTCCCCCATCATGCTTATCTCAAATTCTCCCTGCATCAACTTTTCAAAGTACTTGCAAAGGAGTTCATCAGTAGATCCAAAGATAATGTCATCTACATAAATCTGTACAAGTAATATGCTTTTAACTTTTGTTTTTACAAATAGAGTGCTATCTACCTATCCTCTAGTGAAACCATGGTTTAATAAAAAAGAGCTAAGCCTTTCATACCAGGCTCTTGCTGCTTACTTTAAACTATATAATGCCTTATGAAGTTTAAAAAGATGATTTGGAAATTCCGTATCATCAAAACCTGGAGGCTGTTCAACATACACTTCTTCCTTAATAAAACCATTTAAAAATGTGGATTTAACATCCATTTGAAATAGTTTGAAATCTAAAGCAGATGCATATGCTAATAAAATTCTAATAGCCTCAAGTCTAGCTACAGGTGCATAAGTTTCATCGAAATCTATGTCTTCTTCTTGGGAGTAGCCTTGAGCCACCAATCTGGCCTTGTTTCTTAAGATTACACCAGTCTCATCCAATTTGTTTCTAAACACCCATTTGGTGCCAATAACTGGATGGTCTGATGGTCTGGGAACAAGAGACCATACTTGGTTTCTCTTGAACTGATTCTGTTCATCTTGCATGGCTATAATCCAGGATTCATCAGTAAGAGCTTCATTGACTGTCCTAGGCTCTATTTTAGAAACAAACGCCAAGTAATCACAAGGGATTACATTACCTCTTGTTCTTACCCCAACAGATGGATCACCAATAATGTTCTCAGGTGGGTGATATTTCTTGTATCTCCACTCCTTTGGAAGATATTCATGTGTAATATCTTGTTGTTGCAAGTCTTCTAGAGGTGGATCATCTTTGTCTTCAATTGAGGTATCCCTTAGTTTCTTGGATAATTCATCTGCATCATCGTTGTCACTATCTTCTTCCTTTCTTAAGGAAGGGTTAGTCTCATCAAAAATAATATGCACAGACTGTTCAATCAATAAGGTACGTTTGTTAAATATTCTATAACCTTTGGGTTTAGAAGCATACCCCATGAAGATCCCTTCATCTCATTTGGCATCCAACTTACCAATGTCTCGCTTGCCATTGTTGTGTATAAAGCATGGGCATCCAAAGGTTCTGAAATCACTGATCTTTGGCGTCTTTCCTTTGAATAACTCATACGCTGTTTTCTTCAGGATTTGCCTGATCATTACTCTATTTATGATGTAGCTTTTTGTGTTAACTGCTTCTGCCCAGAAGTACCTTGGCAAGTCATATTCTGACAGCATAGTTCTTGCCATATCTAATAAAGTTCTATTTTTCCTTTCAGCAACTCCATTCTGTTGTGGTGTCCTTAGTGCTGAGAAGTTGTGCTCGATCCCTTGGTCATCACAGAATTTAGCAAATGTTTCATTTTGAAATTCTCCTCCATGATCTGACCGGATTCCAACAATGCAAAACTTCTTGTCTTTCTGAACTTTCCTGCTGAAGCTTACAAAGCTTTCAAATGTATCATCTTTGTGCTCCAAGAAGGAAACCCAAGTGAATCTTGAATAATCATCAACAATAACAAAACCAAAATTCTTTCCTCCAAGACTGGTGGTTCTCATTGGCCCAAATAAATCCATATGAAGGAGTTCTAAGGGTTTTGAGGTTGTTACCATTATCTTTGATTTGAAGGAACTCTTAACATGCTTTCCTTTGGCACAAGGTCTGCAGACGCCATCGAATTTTGTGTTAACCTTTGGCAGACCTTCCACAAGATTCTTCTTTAACAATTTTCTCATACCGTCTATGCTATAATGTCCTAGTCTTTTGTGCCACAGTTTAGTTGATTGATCCTTGTTTGCTGCCAAACAGACGTCTTGATCCTTGAGTTCTTCAAGATGGAGTGCATACAGGTTCTTTTCTCTATTGGCTTCGAAAATTATTGCTCCTTCCTTCAATATGCTGCACTTTGACTCTTGAAATTGAACCTGGTGACCTCTGTCACAAAGTTGGCTGATGCTGATGTGATTGTGCTTCAGCCCTTTGACAAGCAATACATCTTCAATGACTATTTTTCCTTTGTTGCTCACAGAACCACTACCAATTACTATGCCTTTCCCATTGTCTCCATAGGTAACTGTTCCTTCTTCAGCTTGGAGATGGGTGAATAGCTTCCGATTCCCTGACATGTGCCTTGAGCACCCACTGTCGATATACCATTGGATGCTCGAGTGTTACCCTGAAATAAAATCATCAAGTTTTAGGTACCTAAATTCTTTTGGGTCCTGAAGGGTTAGTATCATCAACTTTTCCTTTTATTATCCATTTCTTATGTCTTGTTGGACATGTTACTTTTATGTGACCTAACTTATTGCAATGACTACAACACGATGTTTTTGTTACTTTTTCACTATATTTGAAATTGGCTTTATATGATATGTCTTGTTCAAGTACAAATTTTGGAGTCTGGTAAATTTTAGGATAGACTACGGTTTCTTCATTATCTAGACGTGTATATCCTAATCCATGTTTTTTTTTTCCTGATCTTCTAGCACCTTTTAGTATTAAGGGGTTTTTACCATTTGTAAATTTTTCCAGTGTGCTAGATAACTTAATATTTTCTTCTGTTAGTGTCTTAATTTCGGTTTTCAGTTCATCTGAGCTTGTTTGTTTTTCTAGTTTCATTATTTGTTCATTCTTAACTTTTAGATCCTCACATAACAGTTCATTTCTCCATTTAAGTTCAGTTATTTGGCTTTCTAATTGTTCATTTTCTGATTTTAGATCTGAATTTGTGTTTTCTAGACAAGCATTATTTTTCTTGCTTACTTTTAATAGTTTGGTTGCTTCTCTATATTTACTGTATAATTCGTTGAAGGCTTCTTCTAAACTACCGGAATCTGAACCATTACAAGAATCAAACGATGAGTCAGAGGTTACCTTTTCCTCGGTATTTGCCATGAAGGCCAAGTTGGCTTCTTCCTCATCACTGGTTGAGCTTGACTCACTGTCTGAGTCACTGCTGTTGCTCCATGCAGCTGCCATAGCCTTCTTCTTATATTTCCTGAATTTCTTGGAGCACTCTCTCTTCCTGAATTCAGGCTTATTGAGCTTTGGACATTCAGCTTTGATATGTCCTGGCTTTTTGCACTTGTAGCATATGGGCTCACTTTTTTTGATCCTTTCCATCTGGTTTCTTGAAGTCTTTATTTCTTTTGAAGTGTCTTCTACCAGATTGGAACTTCTTCTTCTTTGCAAGAATGCGTTGCAATCTTTTTGACAGCATAGATTCTTCATCTTCGCAACCACTTGAGTTCTCATCTTCAGCTGATGACTCATCTGACTTGTCTTCTTCTACTTTAAGAGCATTTGAATGCTTCTTTCTGCTAGAGGACTCTCCTAGCCTTTCCATATTGATCTCATGGGCCATAAGTGACCTAATGAGCTTTTCCAAAGACATCCTTTTCAGATCATTAGCTTCTTCAATAGCTGTGACCTTTGGGGTCCATGCGGATGGCAAGGATCTAAGAATTTTCCTCACCATGTCTCCAATCTCATAGGTTTTCCCAAGTCCAGCTAATCCATTTGTTATATCTGTAAATCGATTGAACATCTGAGTTATGGACTCACCTGATTGCATCTGAAACATTTCATATTGAGTAACAAGAATATCAATTCTTGTCTCCTTCACTTTGTCCATGCCTTCATAGGTAATTCTAAGCTTTTCCCACATCTCCATTGCAGATTTGCAGGCTGAAACTCTGTTGAATTCCTTTTTGCTTAGAGCATAGCACAGAACACTCTTTGATTTACAATTCAAGGAGATCTTTTTCCTGTCGTCATCTATCCACTCAGCTTTCTCATTTGTGACCAGGAGATCGCCTTCTTCTACTATTGACCATATCTGATAGTCGTGACCTTGTAGAAAGTACTCCATCCTAGTCTTCCAATAGGTATAATCTTCACCATCGAAGAGAGGCGGTCGGTTGACAGACTGACCTTCAATGTTACCTTTGGCTACCATGGATCTTTACTTTTCTGATCGTTGGATCTTCTTCTTTATCGAAGAGACTCGCTCTGATTCCACTTGTTGCCCAGTTGACAAGCCCAGAGGGGGGGTGAATGGGTCTTTTTCTTAAATTACTTTGACAATACCTGTACTTAAAAACATACACACAAGAATGTTCTTCGATGGAGGTTAGTGACAGTTAGAATAAACAGAAAGTGCACACACAGGAAGACAAACACACAACACACAGAGTTTATCCTGGTTCGGACCTCCTATCCTTAGGAGCCCTACCTCTAGTCCCTGAGCAATAACTCAGGATTCCACTATCTAAGGTACAGTCCCCTTATGGACGCTACAACACCCAGCTCAGCTGGTCTTCCTTCACATGAAGGGAATTACACCACCCTGGATACCCCACCAGGTCGTCCTTCACAACCGAAGGGAAACAACACCCTGGATCCCACCAGGTCTTCCTTCACAACTGAAGGGAACTAGCACACAACAAGGAAGAGCAGGAAATCAAGCCCCTAGATCAAGCTTCAACAAGCTAAGATCTGAAGCAAGCAGGACTGAGAGAGAAAGATTTATAAATACAGAAGACTCTCAGAACTACACGAGCTCTCTCAAGATTTTCACTACAGTGTGGAGAGCAAAGAGCAACACGAGAAGGAATGAAGTTCTTGGCTCTGGAATTCTATCAGAAGATTTGAATTGCTTGTACGTTCTTCATATTTTCTTCTGAACTTCTGTCTTGTATTTATATCTCCATTTGAAATACGGCCGTTGAACTAACCGTTGTCTCTTAGATTGGTAGACGTTAGACTTCTTGATACTTGGAAGCTTCTAGTCAACAATCTTTTATCCAATTGAGCACGTAAAGAGATAAGGTCTTCTGGCGACTATATGGTCCAACGTTGTATGACAGGATGTCTTTAGGGACCTGCATATATTAAATGCTAGAGTAGGAGACAGCTAGGCTGTCTCTTGTTGTCAGTAAGCGTTTATGTGAATATTCACCAAAATAGCAATGCCAAATAGCTTGTTCTAAAAGATGTTGACAGAATATGCACGATAACGAAAAGTTATCATCTGCATGCATGCAGAGATGAGTTCTGTCTTCATTAAATGCACAGCAGTCAGACAGATATGAGAAGACTTTGACTATTCAACGCTTTCAGAAATGATGTAGGCATCAAGTCGATATAACACATAATGTCATTGCCAAGATGACTTATGAAATCATTATGATCAAGTGTTTACTGAAGAAATCGTTATGATCACTTAACAAATCATTATAGAAGGCAAATCGTTGTATTCACCAAAGGAATCGTTATGAATACTAAAGAAATCGTTATAGAGAGCAAATTGTTATGAGCGCTAAGGAAATCGTTGCGTAAAGCAAATCTTTATGAGCGCTAAGGAAATTGTTATGAGCGCTAAGGAAATCGTTGCGCAAAGCAAATCGTTATTAGCACCAAGAAAATAGTTATGAGCGCTAAGGAAATCGTTATGAGCGCTAAGGAAATCGTTATGAGCGCTAAAGAAATCGTTATGAGCGCTAAGGAAATTGTTATGAGCACTAAAGAAATCATTGCGCAAAGCAAATCGTTTCGATGGGCAAATTGTTATAATGACTTAAGAAATCTTTGCGATGAGCAAATCGTTACGATGGGAAAATCTTTATGATGACTTAAGAAATCGTTGCGATGAGCAAATCGTTACGATGGGCAAATCGTTATGATGACTTAAGAAATCGTTGAGATGAGCAAATCGTTACAATGGGCAAATCGTTATGATGACTTTAGAAATCGTTGCGATGAGCAAATCGTTACGATGGGAAAATCGTTATGATGACTTAAGAAATCGTTGCGATGAGTAAATCGTTATGATGGGCAAATCGTTATGATGACTTAAGAAATCGTTGAGATGAGCAAATCGTTACGATGGGAAAATCGTTATGATGACTTTAGAAATCCTTGCGATGAGCAAATCGTTACGATGGGAAAATCGTTATGATGACTTGAGAAATCATTGCGATGAGCAAATCGTTACGATGGGCAAATCGTTATGATGACTGAAGAAATCGTTGCAATGAGCAAATCGTTACGATGGGCAAATCGTTATGATGACTTAAGAAATCGTTACGATAACTTAAAGAATCGTTACAGAAATGACTTGTTTGTAACAACATGATATTTCAGTCTTATGAAGAAATCGTTAAGATACTTATGAAATCGTTATGATATTAGATCTTTGTAGCTCTATTGAAATCGATACACACATAAAGGAGTCGTTGTGACTTTCAACAGAGATCGATGTGGACTTAGAGAAATATGAGTTTGAAATGATTAAAGCTTCAGAGAAGTGATGCTTACCAATGTAGACTGTTTGACCTTGGTATATTTCCTGTACTTAAGACTTATGACAAATGTTAAAGATTTTCGATAGAACTTTGTTTGGTTTTGTTAATCACCAAAATACATATGTAATTAATTAAAGTTACATTGGGACAGACTGATCATCACAAGAATCACTCTATCTTCCTGGGGACACCTCATTATCGCAAATACCCTCTCAATCTCATGTATCCAATGCTCTAATGTATCCGGGTTGGGGCCTCCTGAGTATGTAGGGGGCTGCAACCTCAAAAACCGCTCCACAAGTACTGTAGTCTCCTCTCCAATAGCTGGCCTTATTGGAACTGCTGGGTGTATAGGTACTACAGAAGGTACCTCTACTCCAGATGGTGGTGGAACTGGGGCTAGTGGCACTGCCTCCTCTACAAGTGATGCTACTTCTGCCGCTGGCTGCACCGGTGGCTGCTGGTCTAATCTCATCCCTATATCTGTCAGGCTTTCCCAAATTCTCTCTATCATTCTCTGTGTAGGGTCCTCTCCTGACCCCTCTCCTCCACCTCCCCAGTCTCTCCATTCTGCCATTCCTAATTCTGCACATGCATCATTTCATCGACACAACATACGATAAATTAATACAAAACCAAGGTCGCCACCAGTAGTGGGTTACAATAGAGACATGGCTATGCAATTTCCAATTCCTTTATATCCATACGGACTTTTCTATGATACCAACTGTGACGGCCCTCATTATATAGACCCGTTAACCCAATAACGTGCCTAATACGAGTCCGCCTCCTGCGACCGGGCCAAAGCCTCGCAAGGGATATCAAACTACTTGTCCGTAGGAATGTAAAGGAATCAACTCAAATATATAAAAGATCAGCCAATCTCACAAATATTTATTAGAAATGTACATAGCCATAGCACAACTGTAACCAAGCTACAACAACAACCTGAGGCACACCCCGAGGTGTACAACAGAAAAGTAAATTACACTGCCGGTGGTGCAGACCCTCCGCTATGGTGCGGCTCAGAACTAGACGACGGGTGTAAGGTCTCCTGCTTTCCCTCACCTAAAAGAGTAGGGGGTGAGCCTCTCGAGTCATTGGCTCAGTAGGGAAACTCCCTAGAAACCGAGCAAACCAACACAAATAGTAAAGCAGGAGATTACACTAACAATTCATAGAACTATGTAGCAGGATATAAAACTGTAAATACCACTTACCACTTGCCGCTTACAGAAACCAATAATAATAAATAAATGGCAAACCCACACAAGTGTACGAGCTACAGTAGGAAAACGCCTCACTCAAGCCACGTGGACTGGTTTGCGACACCAGCTACTGACCCGGACAAACAACACAGGACTACCTCTCAGTCTCGCAGCCACGGACAGAAGGTCTAGCTGCCGCTCCACTAAACCAGTACAAAGAACTGTGGAGTCTAACTAAACCACCACAACCTGTAGGTCACACACCCCGCAGGCCCATGCTTGGCACCTTTAGGGACTCTGGCTCGAGCTCCCTAAAGTGAGGCACTGGAAAACATGACTAGCTGGGGCCCAGTACGTCTACTAGTGTCCGTATCCGCCAACTACAAGTGCGCTACAAGCGACAACACAACAAACTCTCTCTAGTCGCTGTCCCACTGCCGTCTTTCCCTCAGCCGAACGTACTACTCAGCACAGGAGTGAGGGTGTCTAGGAAGATGACAAAACCTCGACGGTACTCAGTACCGGGACAAGCCCCGAGCACACACGTGTCTGGCTCACACAAAACCTGGGGCTCCCAACTGAAGAGGTATCCACGGTAGGCGTCAAACTACACGCCACGTACAGGGAAACCACGTGCACAACACACAAGCCATGTAAAACCTCTACGTAAACCACGTGAACACCACGCCAACCACATACACCACGCGCTCCCCGAGCGTTGAGATTTCCAATGCACCTCTTACCATTATCACGCAATACATATACGATAATCCGATAATATCACACTAACAATCCCATGCACATAACAAGATTCGGCTGTGATCGCGACGGGGTCTTGTGTCGCCTTCAGAACGCGACTGCCCGATATGTCACCTTAGAAAACAAAAATGCGACGTATCGTATGGTCGCAACAGTGTCACGATGCCCAGGTCTGTCGCCTTCACAGGCGCAAACCCTAATCCAGAAACCTTCATCCGGATCACCCCCAAAACCCTATAATCTATGGTTTTGATTCCATTTACATGCTTTAATGTGTTCCTACACATGCCATCTACTATTTAAAGAGCTAGAAACACATCATTCACAACACACGAGTAATCCACGGATTGAAACATAGGAAATCTCCCAACCTTTGCGAAGCAAGTGAAGTACGGAGTCCACACGACGTTTCCCCCGCTCCACACAACGTCCTCACAGCGAGAACACGCCACACCAAGTCCCAACAAGTTGAATCTCCCAGAAATCCTCCAGCATAACCCCCTGGTCGAGCAGAGCTCCTGTGAGCTCTGTTCTGCCGCAGTTCTATAAAAACTCTTCACAGTTAAGAATGCGACGCCACACTGTGTCGCGACCTTAACGCGACGCACCAATCCGTCGCCTTCAATAAGCTGATGTCAGCAAGCTCGTCCTATGCGCAACACATGGCGCACATGCAGACGAAGACTAAAAACTACAGTTTCATGAACGCGACGCCCTAGGATGTCGCGTTCAAAATGCGACGCCCTTCACTATCGCGTTACAGACAGTGAATCAGTGAGCTCTTTGGGCCCAAACCTCTGGCCCACATAGCCTCATCACCTGCAGAAAACACCTGCTACACACGTCATTGGCCACACACTGTCCTCCATACACACAGGAAGACGATCTGAACGGCCGGAATGTCACAACTGTCTTTGTCTCTGGCTTCCTTTCTTACTGGGCCGACGGGCCTCTAGGATTTGATATGCTGACATCGGTGCCTCTTTCACTATGATGTTATACCTGGGTTGTATGGGCCCTCTGACAAAGTGATCATATAATGTCCAGGTGAGAGGTCCGGGGCCTGACTGTGAAGCAGATGAGAATGTGGCCCATTTTGTGTATCCTAGACCATGCTTTGTAAATTTCATTATGCCAGTGACAGCCTTTGTTCACCCTTGGAGATGGGTTCCCAAACCTTTTCCTGTCTGATAGCCGATCCTGAACATGATATCCCAGCCTTTGGTATTTGCTGACATATGTTTTCTAATGTCTACTAGTGATGGAGACACAATCGGGCGATTGGAGGAGAAAGTGTAAGCCCATGGGTAATTTACATCGAGCACCGAGATGACATGCTTATTAGATGTCCAGACTGACGGCATGATCTTCTCTATAGCCTCCACAGTGTGAGTAGTTGCTGCACTTTTGACTTTAACTATACGCCCTTGAAAGGGAAATTTCAAACACTGATGAGCTGCGGACGGGACTGCCCCTAACGCCTCAATCCAAGGTCGGCCTAAGATTGCCTTGAAAGTAGGATCAATATCCAGCACATAAAAGTCCACTGTCATGACCAGTGGGCCTAGCTCGGCTTGTAGAGAGATGACTCCATGGCAAGCTCGCCGAGAATTGTCATACACAGCTATGGTTGTAGGAGTAGGTTGCAATTGGCGTTCGGGAACGTTGAAGGCTCTTAAAGTGCTCAGCGGACACACATTAATGGAAGCCCCTGTATCTACCAAAGCGGCATCAATGGCCACTTTATTTATAGTCAGAGTTACACATAAAGGCATTTTTCTAGCCTCAAGATGAGCTAGTTCGCCTTCTGTGAAAGTGATTGTAGGCCCTTTGTTCACAATGGATAAGACCGAAGGTAGATTATCCGGGATCATATCTTCATTCACCATGACCCTTTGCAGAAAGACCCTCAGTGCATCTTGGTGAGTCTGAGACCTCTTGATCAGCTCTAGGATTGATATTTTTGCTGGAGTCTGATTTAAATGTTTCAATATATCATATTGGGTTCCTGGGACTGGATTTATCTCCTCGGTGTCTTGTTGCTGCTGCTGACAGTGGGAGGGTTGGGTCCTGTTGACCTGGCATAGATACGGATGCATTTGGGTACATCCGTTGGAACATACGCCCGCTCCGTAAGGCAAGGTTGTGGTGGAGTGGAGGTGGCGTGGTGTCGAGGATGGAAGGGTTGGCTATTATGGGTGCTGGTGCAGGGGAGAAAGGAATGTTAAAAGGAGTTGGAGTAATGGGCGATATGATGGGTGTGTTGTAGAGTGGGGAGGTGATAGTGGAGACGGTGGGTGTATCGGGAGTAGGCGTAGTGGAGTTAGTTGTGATGGAGGCAGGTGTATTGGAGGCAGGGGTGGTATGGGAGATAGCCAGAAGCTGGCCTACTACATGCTCATCGTCGTAGGCCCACGCGTCTGCTGGTGGTGGGTGGTGAATGACTGGGTTAACTTGAGTGGGTGGAGGAGGTGGTGGAGCAGGTTGGGGGTTCAGAGCGGGCTGATGTTGAGGCATGGGATTACGAATTATGCCAAGGTCATTTGCCGGTTGTTGGGGTTGCTGTTGTTGCTGCTGGAACTGTTGCTGGAAAGGCTGCTGGAATTGTTGTTGTTGTTGCTGGAATTGTTGTTGTTGTTGTTCTGGCTGCTGTCGCCTCTGCTACTATTGCTGCTATCTCTGACCCTGCTGGTCCCTCAGTGTTTGGATCAACCTATTCATTTCTGCCCAATCAATCTGATTTTGTTCATGAAGATCATATATAATGTCCCGGAATTGGAAGCAGTCTGATACATTGTGGCCCAGATGGTGATGGTACACACAATACTTTGTCTGATCCGCTGCCATATTCCAATTTGGTTTTTCCGGAGGGAGTCTGAGGGCATTGAGAGACATAAGGGCTGCAAAGATGTCAGCCAAGGTCTCTGGAAGAGGAGGATATTGAGCTCTCTTTGGCCCATTGGGCTTTCTGGGAGCAAAACCATTTTGGGGTGGAGGGACTTGATTATACTGGCGCTGGTCTTGCTGGGAGTTCTGGCCATGAGGAGGCGACTGTCTATTGTTGTTCCATGGTTGCTGGGGCTGCTGAGTATAGGGAGACCTACCTACTGGGCCTTGGGGGTTATTCACTGCACTTACTTGTTCATTAGTTTGGACTCCCTTGGTAACTGGGCCCTAAGGCTTCTTAGGGTAACAACATTTGGGGGTCTCGAACATGGAATGGATAGGCGAGTCCTTAAGTTGTGTCTGGATGAAGCGGGCTCGGCTATACAACTGGTGCATAGTGGTGATGTCATTCATGGCCAGGATGGCTCGGTAAGTAGGGGTGGCATTTGAGATTAGCAGCTTAACCTTCTCCTCCTCGGGCATTGGGCAGCGGACTTTTACAGTGAGGGAATGCCATCTGTTGGCGTAGACTGAGAACTCCTCATCAGGTTTCATCTTTTCGGCCACTAAATCAACAAATGAATATTCGGGTCCAACCCGATCTTGAAATTGCTGTAAGAACCTCTCTTGGACAACTTGGAAGTCTTCGGCCTCCTCAGGTGACACGGAGTAAAACCATTCTAGAGCCGGACCATCTAGGGACTTTCTGAACAGATACGCCATAAGGTGGTGGTCGTATTTATGTGGAGCAGACTCATACACAAAATCTTTTAGGTGCACATAAGGATCGCCTACCCCTGAGTATCGCCTGTAGACTGGGAGTTCTGACTGGGGCAGAACCCGGAGATGCTGGAAGGAAGGGAGAGGGATGTCGGTGACCTTTCGGGGGTCCAGTTGTCTCCTTAAATCATGAAGCTCCCTCTTCATGGTCGTCCACTCCGCAAGAAAGTCGGAGGGGGACGTGGCATGGTGAGAAGGAATGAGGGAGCGACATTGCTCCAACGAATAGGACCTCTCGCAGGGAAAGGGAGCAGGTTCAGCCTGATAGAAAGAAGGCATCTGAGGAGATTTGGGCCGAACCTCCCATGCCGAAGGATAGCTGGGCTCAGAAAAGTGGATAGCCCAAGGGCGTAGGGGTGTAGGATCTGCCACTGTGGAGGGTATATGCGGCGCTGAAACAACAGGAGCAGAAGAGGCTGCCTGTTGGGCAGAACCATGAGAGGGAGGAGATAGAGGGCGCTTGCCTTTGGCAGCGGCTAGGAACTCAAGGACTTGGTCTGGACTTAGGTGAGGGAGGAGTTGACTAAATTGGGAATGGGATCATTTGCCCCTGTAGGAGAAGGAGGGCGGGATTGACTCCCCACAACAAGAGGAGTCTGGACGTGCCCGGAGAGGATGGCCGCAGAGGTTTGGGCCACATCCTCAAGAAGTCCAATAGGCAAGACATCATCGGCAAGGACCCGGAATTGGTCCATACCGAACAAAGGATTATGATATAATACAATGGTTGGAGGGGACTGACTCGATCTACCTAGACAATGACGCATGCACCACCCCTAAGCAATTTAGGGGAGATGACATTCACCCGCTAAACCTAGACCCTATCACAACAAGAAGGACTATGAGATGAAAAGGGAAACCCCCAATAAGCACTCAAGTTATCATGATTAACACGCAAAATTTTATAGTATGCACTTAACCTTTAGTTGGATTGATTAAGGGAATATCACTCGGTTAAGTGGGACCCTAGTAGGTATGGACTCAAGTCCTCCAGTGAACCTGGCTCTGATACCAATTGAAAGATGTGCGGAATTATACAATATGGTAATCTAGAAGGGGGGTTGAATAGATTTCAACTCTAATTACTATTGTCTTCTTTTCGATGGAAACACAGACTTGTTGAAATCTCAGACAGATTTAACTTGAAATTGGATTACCGTGTGTGAACTTGTGATAAGCAAAATTGTAGCGACCCTCAGTATACCGGTATGGTTATACCAACCCACGTCGGTATAGTGAACGTTGCCACAGTGGGACATTTACCCAAACAATAACATACGATTGAGATGCTCATAAATATAAATATAGAGTAGCGGAAACAAAAGAACTACTTGTCTTCATTTCATCATCCACATTAAACATACATGATTCAAATGACAAATTTAAGAGGAAGAAAGTCCACATAATGAAATACTAAACTCAAATACATAGTTTGTCCACAATTCCTTAATCGTTCCATTACATTGCCTCAGATTACATACTATGAAAGCTAAAATGTCGCAAGACAACTCCGCCAAACTACTCGCCGTGCTCGGAGTCACCCTCCACTGTCTCTTCCAAAGGTGTCGGGTCACCAACTAAACTTGTACTCCGAAGCAAGTAGTGAGTCTAAAAGACTCAGCAAATAACACCACACATATCATACATGCATACATCATAGCAGGTTCTACGTACCAATTCACAAGACAGAACATGTGGCATGCTTAACATTGATAAGAGAAGACCTATCATGATGATTCTACCAATTTAAACACATGGTTCATGATTTAAACCATTCCAAAATAAATATTCCTTATCACATACTCTCTACTCATCCCATCACATGAAAGTTATACTTCCAACAACGAAAACATGAAAGTGATTAAGCATGTTTGCCTTACGTACATGAAAGGAAACATTTCTAACATGGTTACTTTGCATTCTTGCACGTGCACCTTATCAATTTATACACTCTAAGCTTGCTGTTTTAACATGGATTTAGCAATTCAAAACTAATAACATGAGAGTTACAATCTCCATTAACTAAACATGATGGCACTAAAACATGGAAACGCTTACTCATAGCAAGAATTGTTACTAGCATGGATTCTATGCATTTGTACGTGTGTAAAACATCTTCATGACCACAATTAGGTTGCTGTTATAACATGATTCCACATTAACACATTATGGAACGCAATTTCACAATCTATCACACGGGTTTCACATGTTTGCACAATTTCTCATTCACATGGTTCTCTTTTTTTACACATTGCACACTTACACATGTTCACATTACACCATTTACACATGGTCACAATCACATTTCACATTTCACATTTTTAGTGCCGTGACACATAGTCCTAACCACCATAAGAAGGACACATCACATACACATACACTTATACGTCACCTAGGCAATATAGTGACGACTCTTAGACTGCGCAGACCGGGAGAACAAGTCTCCACCCTAACCAGTGGTACTTGTCGACCTCCAGGATTTCATCCTAATGCCTTTAGGATCTTAACACATTGAACCTTCTCATGGGGACTTTTCCATGATACGGTTCCATGGCCCTCTATGGATGCAGTGTCACACATGGCACAGTCTTACACATTACACATTCCGATTTTTTTAGCACACATATTACACATGTCTTTACATTTTCTCACTTATACACATGGCTCTATTTTCCTAATCATGATACTACTGTTAACAGAAACCAAACATTCAGTAGCTCACATTAATCAGGTTGGCAAACACATAATCAAATCATATTCATGATAGCATGCATTTATCACGTAGTTTTCACATGAAATTTCATAATACATTCTACAGTTATCCAAATGACCTGAAATTTTAACCACGGACTAATTACAGGTTCATGACTTAACATGCAAAGTTTCACATTTTTCTGACTTATAATACTTTTACAGAAAATTTAACATAGATTCACATGCTATTCATAATTTAATTTAACTTAAAACATAACATGAACATTAGACTTAACAGTCCTCAGCCCTGAACCTAACATATACATCATCACAAATTTTTTTCCCCAGATTTAATGCACAGCACACAATTTACTATAAATTTTACCAAAATCTACGCATGTCTTCTATTTCCATTTCCGAAATTACAGTAAATCATGGAAACATGGAAAAATTACAGGAATTACAGGGCATAGACTGACACATACAGACATGGTTTACAAAAATTAGGGCATCCAAATTCTCCACGGATTATGAGAACAGTGGGGGGACATATATAACCATTTCTTCCAACATGCATTTTAAAGCAAATAAATTCTACCATCCACAAAATGCACAATAATTCTCCCACACACCACACTAACCATTTCACATAACATATATTAATTATAGTATATCCTCATGCAGAAACACTTCGGAATTTAATCATATACAAGGGAGAACAGCCCACTGTTCTGCCCTGAAGAACTTAACGGCACACTCCGGCCATTAATGAGGATTAACGGCAACATCGTTGGCCATTAATGAAGATCTTGACGGCAAGGGATCTTGCCGTCAAGTTTAGGTCTGTGCAGAAATACAGACCCGAGCTCCAAATACAAGAAGAGTGGGAGGATCCAGGACACGATAAAATCTCGTAAAAATCATAAAACCCTACTAGACATCTACATGGACGAAATGTGAGGGTTGCTTGCCTCTAAATAAATCTTCAAAGGGATCAAAGAGGTTGATGAAGCTCTCCTTGGGCAGTCCCAAGAAGCCTCCAAATCTTCTTACTCTGGGTTCTTGGTCGATCTCCATAGCAGGTTGGAGTCGGGGAAGCCTTCCTCTAGGCTCCAGCTAGCTGCCAGTCGCTGTAGGTCACCGGATGAGCTCCAATTTTCCAGATCAAAGCATGCAAACTTCATGTTTTTCCCACAACTAGAGCTAGGGTTTCTCTCCTCTCTTCCAAGAGTCAAGAGAGCTCTTCTGGTGCAGAAGGGGTTTGGTTTATAGGAGAAGGGTTTGGTTATCCCGGAGAGGTGATGGGATGGCCTGATAGCCGTTGGGGACATCTCCCCAATGGCTGGGCTTGCTTGCCCCCAGAATTTTGGGGTGTGCAATGCATGCAGGTCAGAGAAATTAACATCCATATCGGTGGATGCTTACTTAAGCATTGGCGTCCATCGATGTGGACGCCAATTGGCCCTTCGGCCAGAACTTAAGATCAGGCAGAACCATGCTTCTATTATACATATATATACTATCATGTACACACTACCACCATGCAATTCATACACTATTTACAACTAATTATACACATGCACACATAAGTATATCTAGTAATTACTTACGTAGATATGTACATCTATGCATACACAAGCATGAATTATTTACACGTAATAAAGTAATACAACAGGAATTCAAGGGCCTTACAAAAATAGAAAAAATCTATCTATCGTGTGTAGAACCAGGGTGCCTACCAATCATCGAACTTGAAAACATGCAAACCATAGGACACGAAGATTTAAGGTGGTTCGGAGTACACAACTTGTGTATCCTACGTCCACCGTCCACACACACACACAGAAACAACTACTTATGAGCGAGTTCCACACTACAACTCACACACACACACGTTGTCTGATATGAACACACAATAAGAACAACATAAGCCACGTGAATCAAGCACAAGGAACGCTTGAATCACAACCACACACACAAGAGTATGAGAAATAAGAAACAGACAGGAGTTCTGAGTTGAAAGAACAAATCCAGATTAAGAACTCTTGTCGTTGGTCGTCCAGAAGAACTTCAAGCTTCGTCTTGATAAGTATTAGATGATGGAGAAGCTTGAAACACAGACGAACTGGCTTCAACTCCGTTCGGAAGATGGATCTTCCTTTCCCTGGACGGCAGGTTGAAGCAGAGCAGTAGGAAGAAGCTCTCTCTCTTGGACTTTGCTTAGGGTTTGGTATGGTGGCTTCTTGCTGCGAAAATACCTCTAAATGTTCCTTATATATGGGTGTTCAAGTATGGTAAGACATGGTAAAGAGAATCACCCAAATAAGAAACATATCCAAATCTCAGATTTGAGGTTTCTCTTCGTCTGTCGACAGCAGACTTTTCATCTAGATTATTATGTGGAGATGAAAGATTAAAACAATATGGTAATCTAGATTCTTCTTTTCGATGGAAACACAGACTTGTTGAAATCTCAGACAGATTTAACTTGAAATTGGATTACTGTGTATGAACTTGTGATAAGCAGAATAGAAACAATCTATCTATCGTGTGTAGAACCAGCGTGCCTACCAATCATCTAACGTGAAAACATGCAAACCATAGGACACGAAGATTTAAGGTGGTTCGGAGTACACAACTTGTGTATCCTACGTCCACCGTCCACACAAACACACACAGAAACAACTACTTATGAGCAAGTTCCACACTACAACTCACACACACACATGTTGTCTGATATGAACACACAATCAGAACAACATAAGCCATGTGAATCAAGCACAAGGAATGCTTGAATCACAACCACACACACAGGAGTATGAGAAATAAGAAACAGACAGGAGTTCTGAGTTGAAAGAACAAATCCAGATTAAGAACTCTTGTCGTTGGTCGTCCAGAAGAACTTCAAGCTTCATCTTGATAAGTATCAGATGATGGAGAAGCTTGAACCACGGACGAACTAGCTTCAACTCCATTCGGAAGATGGATCTTCCTTTCCCTGGACGGCAGGTTGAAGCAGAGCAGCAGGAAGAAGCTCTCTCTCTTGGACTTTGCTTAGGGTTTGGTATGGTGGCTTCTTGCTGCGAAAATACCTCTAAATGTTCCTTATATATGGGTGTTCAAGTATGGTAAGACGTGGTAAAGAGAATCACCCAAATAAAAAACATATCCAATTCTCAGATTTGAGGTTTCTCTTCGTCTGTCGACAGTAGACTTTTCATCTGTCGATAGGTGATGACAGGTCTTGCAAAATCCAGAACACTGGTCTTCCGGGAAGTGTTTCTCTGTGTGTATCTGTCGATAGACTATTTGGCTCTGTCGACAGGTACACCTGTCCTGAAACAAGTTCTGAGATGTCTGTGCTTGTCTGTCGACAGGCTCCTTTAGGGCTGTCGATAGGCACTTGCATGTAGTGTTTTTTCTTGATCTTTTTGCTCTTAACTTTGGTACTTTGTCTTGCATACATTCTCACCTACATTTAAGAACATTGTTAGTGAGATATAATGGACAATTAGACAATGCTTGAGTTTGTCACTTTCATCATGTTGTTCATATTCACAAAACATCAATTTGTATTGTTTAACATCAAAAACATAACACATGTAAACACAACACACCCCAGCGCCCAGTTTAGCAGAACGCGACCGGACCCAGTGGCGCGACCTGATTGCGACCCTTAACCCTGTCGTGACATGAAAACCTAATTGCGTCGGCCTCTGGCATCGCGACCTGAACACGCCATGCAAGGGCGTCGTGATAGCCTTAACGCGACACACCTGTGCATCGCGATCATGACTGTCGCAGCCAGAACCCTAATTTTACCATTTTAACCCTGCTATTTTGCTATATAAACCCTGTTAAGCCTTAATTAAGTTCTGTCATGCATAAATTTGATTTGTTAATTTATAATGGGTAATATTATGTGGAATTTAATTAATTTAAAAGCTATGTGCACAATTATTCTTGTCCTTTTGATTTCTTACACTTGCACACACTTAAACATTCATGTTTTCCATGAGACCTTATTAAATTACTCAATAATATATCTGGTAATTTAACGAAATACATTACTAAATTCCCTATTTTAATTAATTACACTTGTCTTCATTTCACTCGCGCATTTTATACACCGTTTGTCTTCATTTCACTCGCACATTTTATACACTGTTACCGTTTCCCTCGGCCTCCGAGCACTCGAGGCACGACAGACCAGTTTCTAGACACTTTCTCTTAGCACCGGAAAGACTCCTGACTGGACCAGGGAATCCTTGTCAAGGCCTCCGTAAGTCTTCTTGGCTTTGGTGTACGTCCTTAGCCGACGAGCTGGTTGTACCTTAAATCCCATTACACCTTTAGGGATCAGCATGATCCAAATGGCCTTAGTGTATCCATGTTACCTCGTGATCGTGACGGACCATCCAGCCTGTGTTCATAGCACAACTAATGGGCGGTGGTGACTTCTACCAGACTGCCAGTACCCGACCTGGTGCTATGCAATTGTTACTATCGTGGTTTAGCATTGTTTTACGATTATACTCCTATCTCATCTACTATCTCGTTACTCTCATCTATTCACTTTCACTCTATACTCTCATCTATTTCGTCTATTACTCTCATCTATTCTTGGTACTCTATTTTGCCATACAATTGATTGTCTAAAATAACAAACCAGTGCTATATACCAGTACAATAGGGGCCGATCTGGTCCTGGGGAGAGCTCCCGAAGAGTGCTATTTCCTTGCAAGGGTTACATGATCAGGATGTGTACGGCATGCATCCAGTGCCATTTAATACTATAACAATTAATCGTTGACAATCAAAGTGCTATCTATTCAAGTGCTATACAAGCGCTATTATCATTACATGGCCATTCTATTATTGTTATCGTTGTGCTATTTTCACTATACCAGTGCTATTACTCTCTTGCTATCGTTACTTGCTCTACATGACTATACTCTTTCGTTACCATTCCATTTAAGACATTAATTATTTAAAGCATGCTTGTTCTCATGAGATATTAAGTCCTACTGGGTGTTATTCACTCATCCTGCGTATTTATTTCATGTGTTCAAGTGAGTCAGATGATGACCACACTCACGTGGATGGGAATGAGGATGACGTCCAGGAGTGACCCCTTTCAGCAACCATTTGCTTTGTAGTTGGTTAGTATAGTTATGAGTCAGTTAGTTCATATATATTAGTTTAGATTTGAATAAAGTACTCTGGGTCCTAGTTATGGCTCTAATCAGTTGATGTAATAGTTAGGTCATGATTTGATGGAATATTAATGAATTGGAGGTTATTTGATATTATTCCAATTGAGCAATGATTTGTCATTTATTTTCTTGCTCTGTACTATCTAATAACTGTAATTCCGCTCCGATATTCCACGTCGGGGCGTTACAGTTTTGTGGTATCAGAGCCTAGGTTGTTCTTAAGTATAGGATGATCTAGGTTTTTCCTACCTTGACTTAGAGTCTAGATCCCGTACTTATGTGAGATGGGTAGAACCAAGGGTAATGAGATAAAATGAAGTCACACACGCACAACCTTAGTGCAACCTCAATGACTTACATTTAAATTCTCTTTTGAAGGAACATAAACAATAACAATGGCAGCGGAGCGTGCTCAACTCCGTGACATGCAACACACCATCCAGCAACTTACTTAGGCATTACTCTAGGATGCTGGAGCTAATAACAACAATAACCGAGGAGCTGGAGAGTTACATCGGAACTTCTGAAATCTGAATCCTCCTCGCTTCAGTGGGACCACTGACCTTGATGAGGCAAAGAATTGGCTCAAGGAGACTGAGCGTATCTTCCGCGTTATGCAATGCGCAGATGGGGATATGCTTATACTTGCTACATTCCAGTTTGAACGGGATGCCCGTGCGTGGTGGGAGTCCGTTGAGGCAACCCGAGAAGATGCACAATTCACATGGAATGAGTTCAAGGAGCACTTCAACTCCAAGTACTTTTCTGAACGGGTCCAAGAAAGGAAAGCCGCTGAGTTTGCAGCACTGAAGCAGAGAAGCCTTACTGTTGCTGAGTATGAAGCTCAGTTCTCCAGGTTGGCACGATATGCCAATCATCTGGTGAGCATTGAGAGGATGAAGGTGAAAAGATTCCTTAATGGGCTTAGACCCGCTAATATCACACAACTAGCACCATTTGACATTCAGACTTACCCGGAGATGGTCAAGAGAGCACAATGTCTGGAGGATGCAACTGAACTCACCGAGCGCATCAAAGGTAGAATGGTAAAGAAGGAGCAGACATCCAGAGCACTGAGCAAGCCCACTGACAGCAGGAAAAGGTCGTTAAGTATCATGGACGAGCCAAGCCAGGAGCGGAAGCCTAAAGTTCCCACCCCTACTACTCCGAACAACAAGCCCAGATGCAAGCACTGTGATAAGCTAGGTCACACGACAGACGAATGCTAGAGGAAGGTAGGTGCATGCCTTCTCTGTGGTAGTCGAGAGCATTGTATTCCCGACTGCCCTCTGCTGAAAGAGAATGAGAAGCGTCCTGCGGGACAGAGAAAACCCGGTCGACTGTAGGCCTTGCAAGAGGTGGAAACCACCGAGGAAGGTGGAGTGGTGGAAGGTACACTACCTGTCTTTTCCCAATCAGCATTTGTTTTATTTGACACTGCTGCAACACATTCATTTATATCTCAAGCATTTGTTGATACACTAAACGAAAAATCTACATCCATGGCATTTGAATTACCTGTCACTACCTCACTAGGAGAAAAGGCTCAATTGAATAAATATTTTTCACTAGCTAATGTTATGATTGGTGATCTCAATCTGAGAGCCGATCTGATCTGTATGCCCATGGAGGGCTACGATGTCATATTGGGAGCTGATTGGCTATCCACGTATGGGGCTATCGTGGATTGTAGAAGAGGGAAAATTCCTTTAGTGAATTCTCTAAGTTAACCTTCACAGGACGTAGACACAAGAGGCACTTGTCTCTCATCTCTGCTATTAAAGCACAGAGCATGATAAGAAAGGGATGTGTGGCATTTCTTGCCGCCATAGTTGTTGAAAAGAAAGCAACTAAGATATCAGACATCCATATAGTTCAAGAATATCCCGATGCGTTTCTCGATGAGCTGCCAGGCATACCACCTGAAAGAGATGTAAATTTCTCAATTGATCTCACTGCACTGGTATCACGCCAACCCTACAGGATGTCCCCGGCTGAATTGAAAGAATTGAAGGAGCAATTAATGGAACTGCTGGAAAAGAGTTTTATCCAACCAAGTATTTCTCCTTGGGGAGCACCTGTGTTGTTCGTCAAAAAGAAGGATGGATCCATGAGATTATGCATCGACTATAGGCAGTTGAATAATGTAACTACCAAGAACAAGTACCCTCTACCACGTGTTGATGAATTATTTGATCAGATATTAGGAGCTAAATACTTTTCTAAGATTGACCTTAGATCGGGATATCATCAGATGAGGATTAAAGATGTAGACATTTACTAGACAGCTTTCAGGAGTAGGTACGGTCATTATGAATTTGTAGTCATACACTTTCGACTAACCAATTCTCCTGCAGCTTGCATGCAATTAATGACCAACATCTATTGATCATACCTCGACAAGTTCGTCGTGGTCTTTATTGATGATATTGTCATATATTCCAATACCAAGGAAGAGCATGAGGAGCATCTGAGGATCGCTCTGCAGATCTTACGGGACAATAAGCTCTACGCCAAATTGAGCAAGTGTGAATTCTGGCTCGAGGAGGTGTCATTCCTAGGCCATGTTATTTCCAAGGATGGTATTGTTGTCGATCCTTCCAAGGTAGAAGCTATACTCAACTGGGAAAGGCCGACCAATGTTACTGAGATATGAAGCTTTCTTGGACTGGCTGGTTATTACAGACGGTTCATAAAAGACTTCTCCAAGATAGTTGTACCTCTTACGCGCCTTACGCGGAAAGAGAACCCCTACGTCTGGAGCAAGGAGTGCGAGAAGAGCTTCCAGACCATGAAACATCTCTTGACAACTGCACCTGTTCTCGCATTGCCAGTCGAGGGCGAAGGATTCTCAGTCTATACTGATGCATCTGGAATCGGTCTAGGCTGTGTGTTAATGCAGAAAGAGAAGGTGATAGCGTATTCTTCAAGGCAGTTAAAACCTCATGAAGTTAATTATCCTGTCCATGACTTAGAATTAGCTACTATGGTATTTGCACTCAAGATATAGAGGCATTACCTGTACGGAGAACAATTCATTGTTTACTCCGATCACAAGAGTTTGAAGTACCTATTTTCTTAGAAGAAACTAAATATGCGACAAAGGAGATGGCTGGAGTATTTAAAGGATTTTGATTTCAATATTCAATATCATCCAGGCAAAGGTAATGCAGTAGTTGATGCACTTAGTAAGAAGCCAATAGCTTCATTATCATGTTTAGCCATGGGTGAGATGCAATTACTTGAATAGTTCGCCAGTCTGGATCTGAACATTGACAGAAGAAGTGATAAGATGATAGTTGCCAACCTTAGGGCACAACCAGACATTTTCATCGAGATCGGAGAGCAGCATGCAAATGATCCATTCCTAGTCAGAGTTAGGGAGACCATAGCTGGCAAGCCATATTTCTCCATCGTTGAGGATGGAAGAATATTATTCCAAGCCAGGACATGCGTGCCTGACAATGAGGAGCTGAAGAGAAAGCTAATGGATGAAGCCCATAAGACCAAGTATACCATTCACCCAGGCGCAACCAAGATGTACCAGGATATGAAAAGGTCATTTTGGTGGCCAAACATGAAGCGTGAGGTGGCTGAGCATGCCGCACACTGCCTCACCTGTCAACAGGTAAAAGCTGAACACCGTCGTCCTACGGGTGTACTCAGACCCCTGGACATACCAGAATGGAAGTGGGAAAGCATCGGAATGAATTTCATCATGGGTTTACCCCTAACTCGTGGTGGACTCGATGTTATATGGGTTATTATGGACCGATTGACTATGTCCGCACATTTCCTTGCAATTATTGTACATGGAGTGTTGATGTGCTTGTAGCCTTATATGTGAAGGAGATAGTAAGACTGCATGGAGTCCCCGTATCCATAGTCTCAGACCGTGATCCCAGATTCACTTCTAGATTTTGGAAGGGACTTCAGACTGCATTAGGCACTAAACTCAATTTCAGCATAGCATTCCACCCACAGACTAATGGGCAGACGGAAAGAACAAACCAGATAGTGGAAGACATGCTACGTGTTTGCACTATAGATTTTGAGGGGTATTGGAATGAGCAGCTATCCCTGATCGAATTTTCCTACAACAATAGCTATCAGGCGAGCATTAAGATGGCACCATTCGAAGCACTATACGGCAGAAGTTGCAGATCACTGGTGTGTTGGAATGAGGTAGGAGAACAGCAATGGCTGGGACCAGACATGGTGCAGAGCACTAGTAGGGATATACAGATTATCCGAGACAGGATTAAGATAGCTCAGTCTAGGCAGAAGAGCTATGCTGATAAGAGAAGAAGGGATTTAGAATTCCAAACTGGAGATCATGTAATGTTGAAAGTATCCCCGACCCGAGGATTTCAAAGGTTTGGGATGAAAGGCAAGCTAAGACTAAGATTCATAGGTCCATTTGAAGTGTTGGATAGAGTTGGAGAGGTGGCGTACCGACTAGAACTACCTCCCCAGTTCTCCACCGTACACAATATTTTCCATGTGTCAATGCTGAGGAAGTACGTGTACGATCCGTCACACGTAATCAACTATTATGACATTATTTTGAATAAAGACATGACTTATGAAGAAAGACTAGTGAAGATCTTGGATAAGAAGATGCAACAACTTCGGAATCGATCTATACCCGTGGTCAAGATACTATAGAGAAATCATGAAGTTGAAGAAGCTACGTGGGAACCTGAAGCCGCCATGCGTCGGAATTATCCAGAATTATTTAGTAAGTCATTCTTCCTCTTACGATCATATGAATTTGGGGACTAAATTCTTTTTAAGAGGGGGAGGATGTAGCACCCTTGATTTTTAAAATCCAAATAAAATATTTTTTTTAAATTAATAATGAATTAAATACATTTAATTGAAATAAAGAGAGAATAAATGGATTAAAAGGAAATTAAAGCAATACCCATTAAGCTAAATTGGAAATGGGTTGTATTAATGGTCCTAACATGGAGTGTTGGGCCCAATTGAGAGAAGCCCATCATGAGATGGGAGGTAATTATGTCAAATTCGGATTTAAAATAATAGTAATTAATAAAAGGTGGTAAGATAAATATTAAACAACTCATATCTATCCTAAAAAGTGTCCTAAACTTACCCTAACCCTTTACCCATGAAATTGGATCCCTTCCCAATCCTATTAGGTAGATAAATGTAAGAAAAGGGAGATAAATATGGAAAAATTTGGAGTTTAAGGAAAGGGAGGAGTCTTAAGGAAGAAAGAACTCTATTAGCTTATAAAACACCCCAATCTCGACCCTATCACCCCCTAGATCGTTGTTCGAGCTCTGGAGGATGAAGGAGAAGGCTGTGGACGAAGGAGCAAGGGAGAAGAAGGCTTGGAGCAAGGAGGGTTCTTCTAATTTCGTCTCCAAACTCGGGTTTTCTTTACTTCAACGAAAGGTAGGCAATCTCTCAAGCTAAAACCGTGTAAAAATTACCCTAGGTAGTCTTCATTATCCTATTCAAAAGCCCTCTTGTTCCGCTCTTTTTCGTTCATCCATGAGAGCGAATTAAATGTTGCAAGCCCTGTCATATCTGTGCACCCGAACCCACTTGTTTGCTTTGAAACCTTGCATGTACTCGATTCCATGTCCTGAATTAAATCTTATAAATACTACTTGCTATTACCTTTCAAATGCCCCTATTTTCCCTAATTTTCATCTTGTATCCATGGTGAATTAAATCATTGTTCTTGATTGTGCATGTTTAGGTTAACAAAAAATAACCTAGTCAAAGCATGCTCTATACACGACTATTTTCTAATTAATCGAGATCTGTGATAGATCTCCATGTCTACTTTCATTTAAAATTAGTTTCATGATTTATGAATCACTGTGTGATTTTATTCGGATTTATGAAGTGCTATATATCTTGCATTGGAGGGAAGGAACCCACCCAAAAAGGGAAAAATCTCCTTTTCTAGGTTCGGGCCACCTTCTGGTGTCGCGACGGCATGATCCGCTGCGACCTCAGAGGGGGTCACGACACCGGGGTCCGTCGCGTTGTGAACGCGACGGGTCGACTGGTCGCGACCTGCCCCCGGTTCATCCCAGCGCCCGGTTCAGCAGAATGCGACCGGACCCAGTGGCGCGACCTGATTGCGACCCTTAACCCTGTCGCGACATGAAAACCTGATTGCACCGGCCTCTTGCGTCGCGACCTGAACGCACCATGCAAGGGCGTTGCGATAGCCTTAACGCGACACACCTGTGCGTCGCGACCTGACTGTTGCGGCCAGAACCCTAATTTTACCATTTTAACCCTCCTATTTTGCTATATAAACCATGTTAACCCTTAATTAAGTTCTTTCATGCATAAATTCGATTTGTTAATTTATAATGGGTAATATTATGTGAAATTTAATTAATTTAAAAGCTATGTGCACAATTATTCTTGTCCTCTTGATTTCTTACACTTGCACACACTTAAACATTCATGTTTGCCATGAGACCTTATTAAATTACTCAATAATATATCTGGTAATTTAACGAAATACATTACTAAATTCCCTATTTTAATTAATTGCACTTGTCTTCGTTTCACTCGCGCATTTTATACACCATTATCGTTTCCCTCGGCCTTCGAGCACTCGAGGCACGACGGACCAGTTTCTAGACACTTTCTCTTGGCATGGACCACCTCTCCACCGGGAAGACTCCTGACTGGACCAGAGAATCCTTGTCAAGGCCTCTGTACGTCATCTTGGCTTTGGCGTACATCCTTAGCCGACGAGCTGGTTGTATCTTAAATCCCATTACACCCTTAGCCTCAGTTTGGTAATGAGTTAACTCAAAGTTAACTCAAAGTTAATTCAAAGTTAACTCAAAATGGACTTTGGCAAGCAAAAAAGTTAACTCGGTTAGGTTTGAGTTAACTTTGAGTTAACTCAATTTTTTCTAACCCACTCACACCCCCGGAACAGAGTTAACCCATTTTGGCCCAACCTTTTTTACCCCTACCCGTACAAGACATGTGCGTGTGGCCCCGTGCCCTGTCATCTCCAACCCGACAACTCGTCATCTCCCCCATCTGCGTGCAGAGAGTCTGCGGCGTCTGCGTCCATCGTCTCCGCCATCTCCGTTCGGCATCTCGGTCTCCCCCCATCTTCTCGGCCATCTCCGTCCAGCTTCTCGTCGAGCCTCTCCATCCAGCCTCTCCTTCCATCATCTCCCCATCTCTGTCCAACGTCTCTGGTGTGGGAATCTCTTCCTCTCACCCTCTCTCGCACTATCACCCGTGAGCGATTCTAGCCCTCTCACTTTGCCAATCTATCCCTTCCCGTCAGCGAATCTTGCAGGTTCCAGTCTATCCCTTCCCGTGAAACCCTAACACATCGAAGGAGGTTGTAGAATAGCCCATCTACGCTTCGCTTTCTCCCACATTTGTAGGCTTCCCCCTTCGCTTTCTCCCACTTTCTGTACCTCTGCCTGCTGCTGGAGGAAAAGTCCTCCTAGACGATCGACAACGCATGTCCTTCACGGGTTTCAGAGGATGACCTACAGAAATTTCATTGATCCATTTGAATGTTCCCTGCATTTTAAAATCAGATTTCTCCTCTATTAATACGGTAAGTATTCTCCTCATCTGGTTGTTCATTGTTTTGTTTTGGTGGCTTCACTCTCCCCCTTTACTGCTGCCTACGAGGGGCATATCCTCCATCTCAGATATACCTGTGGTTGTATTGTGGTGTGCAGACGGCAATCGATCGTCCCTGAGTTTTTCTATTCCCTGTTTCCCATCACCGAATAGGTACCCATCCAGTCTGATTTCGATTTTATAGCAATGGTTTGTGAAGATGAGATATGCTTCACATGAGATTTGTGGTCCTTCGGTCTTCATGTAATAGACTCACTTGTGCTTGCCATTTGATTCTTAGTTAATCATGATTCTACTTGTTATTGAACAGAAGAACTTGATGTCTCATAGGACTTTAGTTAATCATAGACATTGTCTCTTACTGGAGACCACTTGATCATGATATATTTGTTGAATTTGCTACGCATCACATGTCTAGCAAAAGACTTGAGGAGAAATACATGTAAGTACTTGAAGCAGCCACATGCCCAAGAATTTTCTTTTAGATCGAATTCATGTGTCCAGGTCATGTCTATGCCTTAAAGTTTCTTTAGTCATTACAAAATTCCATAAACATAGGTGTGCTTCTCCTTATGAAGGAAAAACATTTAAACGCACATGAAGGAAAAACATCATATATAAACATTTAAACGCACATGAAGGAAAAACATTTAAACGGAGTTCTTATCAAGTATCAGCATACCATTACTTCTTTCTTTATGTTGCCTTCTGTGCAAAGTCGTTTATGATTAGTCAGTGGAATGAATGAGAAAAAGGTGTATAGGTTTCTTCAGTTAGTGGAAATTATTTCCAAGCATTTTGACAGGTTTCCTATGATGTATTGCAATCATCTGCTTGTGTGACCATTGTCATTATCACAGCCTTGTACCTCTATTTAGTAATGCCTTAGTAACAGCATCAAGGTCTGGCCCAACTTGAGCAAAGGCGGCTACATTAATTTCTGATACCTTCTTCGTTCACAAAGCTGCATAGCATAAACATTGTACCATTTTAATACAGTTTTCTTGTTGTAAATAGTGCGCAATCTAGTGCAATTTTCTTCAGTAAGTGATCTTCATTTTATAACTTCAATGTGTAACTGAAAAGAGGACACCAGATCTTTTTAACGTATCATTTGGTTGGAAACTCTTGACACATCCAATCAAGCATCACAACTAGGATTCTTGATGAGCATGACAAGAAGTGCATTTGTTTTTTTTAGAAAAACATAAAATAGTTCTGGTGTTTCTCACATTATATTTTTTGATGATTATATAAGTGACTTATTTGATTGTGGAACCTAGTTGTGAAGCATGTTTAGGAAGTGGATGATTGCAATTGCATAGTTGTGTTAGATGTTTCCATTCCCTGGACACAATTGGGCATATTACTGATAACTTCTAACTCTTTCTGAATTTTAAGAATCTGTTCTTGGGGACTGACAGATCTACATTTTTCCATTTTTTAACCTGTCTTTGGATCACTGACATCTTATTTTGATAATCAGTAGGGGCTAGTTGTCCAGTAAGACTGACTCACATTCCTAAAATCTGACTTATCAAACCCGGAGGCCTCCATTTTAAAAATGTTACTGTGTTTTCTTATGACTCCCAAGGTATCCAGTAAAAGTGTGTTATGATCACTGGCAACTTTAGGAAGGTGATGAACAGATGCTTGATTAAATCTTTCCCTGTAATCCCCATTAGCAAGGGCCTTGTCCAACCTTTCTCTAATATGGAACCTGGCTGATCTTTTGTTATTCCAAGTAAATAGGGGGACCTTGTAACCCAAGATCAATCAGTGTCAAGGAGAAGATACAATCAGAGCCGTGTACCTTTTCCTTATTTATCGGAATGAAATCATATGTTTCTTATGTACACCATATATTGCAAATAAGATGACATGCTTACCCTTTCTTTCTTTGACACAATGTAGAAATCGTGCAGAGAAGTGGAAGCAATCATCAACTGTTTGAAACCCTAGGTGCCTCCCTTCTAAAGCTTGTGAAATTAATTTATGTTTCATTAGTCTGCAGTGGTGTTCTAGTGGGCTAGTAATTACTTTCCTAGTTGTGAAGCATGTTTAGGAGTATATTATTGCAATTGCCTAATTTTAGTAGATGTTTGGATCCAACTCCAACCACCATTCTTGTCCTGCAAAGGGAATGCAGGTAATATTAGCTGTTGCATGGCTCTGTCACTATGAACCAAGCATACCACTTCTAAAAGAAAATAGAGCATACACACAATTTAATTCTTAATTTCACATGTGATTCTTTGGCAGCATTCCTTTGCCTTAACTTTAGGTTAGGAAGAAGATGCAAGAAACCTGCAGCATTCCTTTGCCTTTAGTTTCATGCAGGCCATATTAATTGATTTATAAGTCATTTGATTGGTTTACTTTGGAAAAACTCCCTGCAGGAATATTGGAAAATACGACATTTGTAGCATCAACAATGTCACAAACCGGTAAGTACTCTTTGTCTCTCTCTCTCTTCCTGCACACAAATCAGTAATTCTATATGAAGCTTTTCTTATGTTTGTATATTTTGTGTCAATTAGGAACCATCAACTAGGTGACTATGAATATTGTTCATAATTCCAGTTCATAATTAGTTTGTTGGCTCAATGTGTGTGACCAATTAGGTTTTAAGTGGACGTTGGACATGGACCGACTCCTAATACAATTAATTAACGATGAGGTAAAGAGTGGAGATTTTGTTGCTCATCATGCATGGGAGGTGATTAAGGACATATTTGTTACACATTTTCATATTCATGTCACTATGATTCAATTGAGGAGTAGACTAGTATTCTATAAAACCATATACTTGGTATCTCAAGACTTACAACACAATGTCGGATTCACATGGGATGATAAAAATAAAGTCTTCGTCAGAAGGGACATATCTGGAATGCTTATAATGAGGTTTGTCCTTCAAATGTAGTATTCGTCGAAGAAATAAGTTGAGTTACCGAACTTAACTTCTTCTCCAATCATTTTGCAGTTCAACCCATTGGGGTTATGGTTGAAGGGGAGGAGTGTGGCATATTACAATGATTTAGTGCAATTGTTTAGTGATTGGGAGGGCCCTTGATTGAAATATTGTCCCAGATGTTCTTTAGTGCACTTAATTATTTCCTTCTTGTAATGTTATCAATGTTTATGTATGTTGTATGTTTCATAAGTGGATGTCCATTAAAAAATTCCTCAGGCCACACATTGGGGATTGGTCGATCACCAAACTGGACCCTGCGACAAGACAAGATTCTCCTAGATTTGTTGATTGATGAGTATCACAAAATTACGCTGGTCAAGGGACTTTTAAAACACATGTTTTCCAAGACATCTTACAATGGTTTAACAACACCGCATGTGTGATGAAGACTAAAGACAACTTAATGAACCGTTGGAGGAACATAAAGAAACTATATCATTTGTGTGAACAATTACGCAACCGATCTGGGTGGGGGTGGGATGAGGAAAGGAATTTACCTGTGCCTCCAGATGAAGATAGTTTGCAAGCAGCCATTGCGGTAAGGCAAATATTATATTTTTCAATGTATACATGTATGCGCTTAGGTTGTCATTACTAATGTAGGTAACCTAATTATTTTTTCTTTCACTCAATAACACAGTCTAACGTGGATTTCAAGAAAGTCTTGGAGAAACTGTTCCCTTATAAAAGGGAATTGGACATCCTTTGTGGGAAAACGACTGTCCGAGGGTGTCATTTCATGGGCTCTACTCAAGATGTAGATGTGGAGTCTCGCTGATCTTTTGGAGATGACGATAGTGTTGGTCGAGAACAGTTTAGTGTCATAGGGTTACATTCAGTGGACGATGACAATTTCAACCCATTTTTTTACCCATCGTCTTCTCAACCTTATTATCCCTCATCCCAATCAGTAAGGGAGAAGACACCGACAAACACCCAACCGAACGAGGATGAGGCAACATCTCCAGAGAAAAGGCAAAGCACACCAATGTACATGCTTTCCCGAAAGAGAAAGAGCAAGAAGGCACTTGACCCAATGGCACTGACACAATATTGCATGTTGAACAATGAACGGATCAATATGGCCAAAAATTTATTCCCAGGCTCCTCCTCAGCACCCTCAGCACAACAAGAAAATTACACGATGAGGGAATGTGTTGTGAGGATGAAGTCATTGCCAGGATATAGCCAGGACTTATTGTTTGCAGCATCAACCCTTTTTGAGAAGCCTGAAAAAAGAACATGGTTCATGTCACTTGATGATGAGGATGCATTACCATGGGTTCGTAATGTAACCTCGTGAGGTGTATGGGTGTAAGAGTGTACTTCATCTTTCCTAGTCAGAATATGCATGTTTGTAGTATCTCATATGATTATTGAATTATGGTCATGTACTCTTTTTAAGTTATGTTCCTACCATGTTCTATCAGATGATCATCAATGCTACTTGTATTATCTTCTGAGTTCATCTATTATCATGTTGCAGGACACTAGTAATCACGTACTAATGGCCAAATTTAAGTGCTATGTAGTTTTGGTGGGGCGCCGACTAGGAGTATATTATAGTTGGTCCGATTGCTATGATCAAGTGAATGGTTATCCAGGGGCACAATTGAAGGGGTTCACATCTTTAGAAGAAGGGCAACATGCGTACAATGGAATGTTAAGACGAGCCACGTCATCTCAAGTACATAGCCAAGCATCATATGCAAATCATGAATTACCGATCTCTCCAAACATGTGGCAAGCAACATATGCACACCATGAACCACGAGTCCCTTCAAGGACAGGACAACCAACCCATGGCAATCACAATCATGCTATTGTCATGATTATGTTGTTGATCATATTGCTTCTTGTTATTATCCTCATAGGTTTGGTTGTCGTCGCCTTGAGGGCTTAGACTTTATTTGAATTTCAGTTTGTAGTGAACAAGTATTTGCACTCTATGCATTGTATTGTGGTAGCCTTGAGGGTTTAGGCATGTTATGAATTTGTGTTTCTAGTCAGGACTTGGCACTCTATGCTCTATATTGTGACATTATAATTTTATGATAGCAGGACCTTTCATGTACTCTGATGCACTGATTAGACATTTTCTTTGTGAGGAAAATGCATTGTTTCTAGCCATGGACGAAGTAATTGCTGATGAGGTCTTGAACAATGATGAGACACAATCAGTGCCTAGGCCAATGCACACAAGTCGCCACACTGGCCATGTATGGGTACACGAAATACTAGCTGGACATGAGGAGCGATCTTATACTATGTTCAGGATGCACCCAGGAACATTTTTGAAGTTAAGGGACATACTCGTTGAGAGAGAACTGATTCGTGATTCTCGATATGTGACAGCGACAGAATAATTGGGTATGTTCTTATATGCTATGGGTCATGGTGTCGCAACAGGTGCAATGTGCGAACATTTTCAACACTCATCTGAGACAATTAGTAAGGTCATCCATCAAGTGACGAAAGCTATTGCTTCACTTCGATTTACCTACATGAAACTTCCGAATGTCAATGATCCTGTGCATCCTCGCATTCGCCATGATGATAGGTTTTACCCATTCTTTAAGGTAAATATATAGCAACTCATTTTCTGACAATGTCTATGTATGTAATTGGTTATTACAATTTTCCATGGTTGTGTAGGATGCAATAGGTGCAATTGATGGCACAGCTATCCCAGCACATATCTTGCGGGAGAGGCAAGCATGGTATAGAAATCGTAAGGGTGTGGTCAGTCAAAATGTAATGGCGGTTTGTGGTTTTGACCTCGTTTTCCAGTACGTGGGAGTTGGGTTTGAGGGAGCAGCTTCAGACATGACAGTCCTAAGGCGGGCTTTGGACGAAGGTGGCTTTAGCATACCACAAGGTATCTTTCAAGAACACAAATTGATGTCAGTGTTTTCATTAAATGTTGGAATTTGAGGTGATCATCTTATTTGTTCTTTGTAGGAAAATATTATTTGGTTGACTCAGGGTATGGAAACACCAATCGTTTCCTAGCACCATATCGAGGGGAACGTTACCATATCAGAGAATATCAAGGGCGAGGAATGCATGATATAGGAACATTAGAGACAAATTCAACCATCGTCATACACAACTTAGAAATTGTGTTGAACAAGCATTTGGGATGGTAAAAAATAAGTTTCAAATGTTGAAAGAAGGGAATTGCTACCCCTTTCATTTGAAAGTATTGATCGTCTTGGCATGTTGTGTTGTACATAACTTTGTTAGATGTGAGCATGGTGATGACTTCTACTTCAACCTTAACAATGAAGCAGAAGATAATAATGTTGATCCTGAAGAAGACCCGCACCTTCAACTTAATGTCAATGAGGTTCAAGCAGGAGGTGTCCTTAGAGATTCTATTGCTGCACAATTGTGGTTAAATAATTAATTGATGTCATTGTATTAAAAATTCTCGCGGACATTTTCTTTGATTTTGTTATCCTTAAATGTTCAGTGAAAGTGATTCTCGCGGACAAAGTCTTTGTTATTCTCTTTCTATTGTGTTCCATTTTCAGAGACTGTAACATGATGAAATGCATGTTATATAACGTGTAGGTGCCATTTGAGATGTAGACAAAGACTTTGTCCTAATTTTTCTAATTGGCGAACAAGTTCAATGTAATAATATACAGGGTGATACTTTAACTGAGGAGGGATGGGAAATGGTACGTGAATTGTTCAACATGGACTTCTGCTTAAGTTGGCCAACGTCACATTTCCTACACCGATTTAGTTTTTATAGGTCCTATTATTTGACCACGGAGGACCTCATCAATGTAGTCGGCTTCGAGTGGGATGAAAATGGTAAAAAAATACACGCCTCAGAATTAGCATGGCAACAATATATGCAGGTAAATCTATCACTGATTACCATTTTTACGATCTTGCAAATGCTTAACTTTACATGTGACTTAATTTCATTGCAGTTCAACCCATTAGCTGCATGGTTCAAGGACAGACGTTTGTCAATACGCAATGATCTTCTCAACTTGTTTAAGGATTGGGGAAGTGCATGACCTTGTGTGACATTGTGGCGTACCAAAGGAATTGTGGACATTGTAATTGTGCATATTTTTAATTGTGGACATTTTAAATTTGGAAATTAGAATGTTTTTATTGTGGACATTGTAATGTTTTTATTGTGGTCATTGTGATGTTTGACATGCAATTTGTGGACATTGTAATTGTCAACACTGTGTAATTGCATGTATAAATATGTTTAACAGGTATAAAAAGATGTTCATTGAGTGCAATTTGTTGTAAAAATAGGGGAGATTCTGTCAATTTGTTCATAAAATAGCCTATATAAATCGATTGTTTTGAGATGCATGGAAAATATATTTATAGTGACTTATCGGTGTCTGTATAGGATCTCCCATATGATAACGATGTGCATTAAAAAAACAGAGGCTTTGCAACGAGATGATGAGATTTATCTCTTTTATCATCTATTTTTACTCTTCAAATAATTTGAAAAAATCCTAAAGGGGAATAATTATCTCATTTATAGATGTAGGATAAAAAATATTTTTCAACATAATTGATTATTCCTACACGTTTAACGGGTTTCATATAAATAAGTCCAAAGTTAACTCAGTTTGAGATAAATAACTCTACACGTTAAAAAAGGTTTTACAAGGTTTTGGCGCCAGCAACCAGTTTAACAGGTTTTGGCGCAAACATGTGGAACGCCAGCAACAGGTTTAACAGGTTTTGGCACAAAGCATAAGGTTTATGGCGCCCAGTACCGCCAGCAACAGGATTGGTACGGTCAAGGGTATTTGGGGTATTTTGGATGACATGCAAAGAGTTACCTCACTTTATATTACCAAACCACTCAAGAAAAGTAAGTTAACTCACTGACTTCAAGTGAGTTAACTCAAAAGAAAACAAAGCAGAAATTGAGTTAACCTTGAATACTTTAGTCATGGGTTGGAGTTAACTCAACCCCACCCGTTACCAAAGTGAGGCTTAGGGATCAACATGATCCAAACGGCCTTAGTGTATCCATCTTACCTCGTGATCCCGCCGGACCATCTAGCCTATGTTCATAGCACGACTAATGGGCGTGGTGACTTCTACCAGACTGCCAGTACCCGACCTGGTGCTGTGCAACTGTTACTCTCATGGTTTAACGTAGTTTTACGATTATACCCCTATCTTGTTACTCTCATATGTTCACTTTCACTCTATACTCTCATCTATTTCGTTATTACTCTCATCTATTCTTGTACTCTATTTGGACATACAATTGATTGTCTAAAATAACAAACCAGTGCTATATGCCAGTGCAATAGAGCCCGATCTGGTCCTAGGGAGAGCTCCCGAAGAGTGCTATTTCCTTGCAAGGGTTACATGATCAGGATGTGTACGACATGCATCTTGTGCCATTTAATACTATAACAATTAATCAATGACAATCAAGTGCTATCTATTCAAGTGCTATACAAGTGCTATTATCATTACATGGCCATTCTATTATCGTTATTGTTGTGTTATTTTCACTATACCAGTGCTATTACTCTCTTGCTATCATTACTTGCTTTACATGACTATACTCTTTCGTTACCCTGCCATTTAAGACATTAATTATTTAAAGCATACTTGTTCTCATGAGATATTAAGTCCTACTTGTAGACACCCGATTCCAACTTATGAGTTGAACTACACTTCTTGTTATCTTAATGAGCCCCTAGTTGGTCACTCACCTTGAGCCCACCATCGACCTTGCTTTGAACCCATTAATAGCCCACATTTCCATAACATCACGTCTGTTATCCTTGAAAGAGTCCATGTACCGTAATTGATCATTATTCTCCCATATGATTGGTTAATAATTGGAGGATAATCGATTTCCTTTGACACGATGTGTCGTGGAGCCGCGTTAGCTTGTCGCATCCTCCTGGGCCGTTGCGACAGCCCATGCATATCCATGCACGTGGCTCCATAGTCGCGACACCTGAGGCTGTCCCATTAGAGCCTGTCGAGCCCCTATGATACGTCGCTACTATAGCTGCACATGCAGGCCTCTGCAACCACCTCCTATTTATCCTCCTATGGCCCTATCTCTATCTCCAAGCAATATCCCAACCCCTTGGGTGAAGTTTGGGGCTGAGGGACTCTTTGGGATCACCATTTGGACTCTCCATGCAATTTTGGATAGGATTTATCCTCTCATTTGGGTATTTTATCATTGAAATGGGTTAATATCTCCCTCACTCTATATAAGCAAGGCCTTCCCTTTGGAGATGGAGAGCCCCATTTTTCACCCCGAAGGGCTGCCGAATTTTTCCTGGACCAACACTTAGCCTCGCAGCCCTCTCCTTCCCTCTCTTTTCCTCATACTTTCCACCTCAAGACCTCGCTCATTTGGCCATCAATGGAGCGTGGGACGTGAGGAGGTAGACCCACTTCTTCCTGAAGCTTTGCACGAACTATGGACGCCAATACACGCCAGGGAGTCGCCCATATGGGGCTCTTCTCTCTTCTCTTCTCCTTCCTCCCTTTTCTTCATGCATGTTGTTTTCTATTAGATACGTTGCACTACCTCCTCTCCCACATTTTTTTATACACCCTAGGGTTTAAAAACCACTCCCCCAGTTCGTTACCCCCATGCTCCCTCTTTCTCTTGTATTTTTGAATAGATATAGCACTTAACTCATTCTAATAGGTTCTTTGTTTGTCTTCGTGTTGGGCAGGCATTCAAGCAAGTCCTCACAAGGAGCTCTTGTCCTCTGGCCAGCCAGAGGGTAGAAGAAGGTCTACACCAACTTCTCCCGCACTACAGAGAACGCGATGGACAAGGGCGACGCGACAAGAATACGCGTCCTTCAAGGGCACCGCAATATCAGCACTATCGCATCGGGCTTCGACGTCACGATACTAGGTCCGCCTTCTGTTCTCTCCTCCTTCTTCCTAGTATAGTTAGCCCACTTTGTTCTTCTATTTGGCAACTATATTAGGTGGCGATCACACCCCTTTCCATGCTCCTATAGTTAATACATGTCTGTGTGTATTGGGGGCGTACAATCCTCGTGATTACATCTTTGGGCGATCACGGTGGGACCTTCACTACTACCTCGTGAGTTTTGTTTGCTTGCTTGTCATGTTTCCTTGTATTAATGTCTTCCTAGAGCCCTGTTAGGTGTTTTTTATTTTGATTTTTTGCATTTTTGTTCTCTTTTGGAGTCGCGGCATGTCGCTGCGACGCGAGTTCATCGCGTCCTAGGAGAGGACGCGACATCAGGTCAGTGCTTCTCCTCTTCTGTCTGCCTTATTCCACTTCTATGGGTTCATGTATGTTTCATCTATGCCTCTATGTCATGTATTCTCGTGTTTCTGGGTGTTAGAATCCTGCTAGGGTTCGGGTTTTTCCTTTTCCTTCTTCTGTAAGTTTTTGGGCTCTATCGCGACGGACCATGGGGTCGCGACAAGGTTGCGTCATGGATGAACGTCGCCTCTACAGGTATGCACTTATTGTTAATGTTTTAATCCATGTGTCAGTTTCTATGTGATCCATGATCTCTACTAGGTTAATTTGGTTGCTCCATGCTTAGGTTGCGTGCTAGGCTAGTCTGTATGTCCTATGTTTGCGAGTGACTACAGTTCTCAGAACTCTGTTGGTATCACAGCCCAATCTCCTATCGTAATAGGATCGCGGCGTATCTGGCCACCGCGACTTTACCCGAGACCTGGTAGTCAACCTATTTTTGTCATTATTTAGCGTTGCATACATTTTTGGGCACCTAGGCCCGTGCATACACTACTCATCCCATTGTGTAGGTTTGCCCCCTTGGTTGAGTGAGCCCTCTCACCCACGAGCACTCGTGGGTTGACTCGAGCCGCCCTCCGAGGACCTCCATAAGTCCTCGTGATCGTACGCACGTTGCGGTTCACTGGGCCGGTTGTACCCGTTGTACCCCTAGTTTGAGCCATCCCCTGCGTGTGAGCGTGTGCCATCCTTAGTTGCACCGGAGGACTTGAGTCCATACCTACTAGGGTCCCGCTTAACTGAGTGACATTCCCTTAATCAATCCAACTAAAGGTTAAGTGCATACTTTAAAATTTTGCATGTTAATCATGATAACTTGAGTGCTCTGATACATCCCTTCTCCTCTTACAGTCCTTCTTGTTGTGGTAGATTCTAGGTTTTGTCTGTGTGTTGGTATCATCTCCCCTAATTGCTTAGGGGTGGTGCATGCGCCATTGTCTAGGTAGATCGAGTCACCCCCCTCCGACCATTGTATTATATCATAATCCTTTGTTCGGTATGGACCAATTCCGGGTCCTTGCTGATGATGTCCTACCCATTGGGCTTCTTGATGACGTGGCCCAACCTGCCGCGGCTGTCCTCTCCAGGCATATCCACCCCCCTCTCATCGTTGGGAACCGATCTCGTCCCCCTTCCCCTCCAGGGGCAGACGATCCTCATTCCCAATTTAGTCAACTCCTCCCGCACCTAACTCCGGATCAAGTCCGCGAGTTCCTGGTCGCTGCCAAAGGCATGCGACCCCTGTCTCCAACCGCTCACAATTCAGCCCAACACGCGACCTCCTCTGCCCCTGTTGCCTCAGCGCCACATGTGCCTTCCATGCTGGCGGAACCAACACCCCTCCGTCCTCAGGATATCCACTTTTCGGAGCCCAGCTACCTTCCGGTGCGGGAGGTTCAACTTAAGTCCCCTCCAATGTTCTCATTCTATCAGGCCGAACCTGTCCACCCTTTCCGCAAGAGTTCTTATCCTATGGAGCAGCCTTGCTCCCTCGTTCCTACTCACCACGTCACGTCCCCCTCTGACTTCCTTGTAGAGTCGGCCACCATGAAAAAGGAGCTCCACGACCTAAGGAGACAAATAGATCCTCGAAAGGTCGCCGAGGTACCCCTCCCTTCCTTCCAGTATCTCCGGGTTCCACCCCAGTCAGAATTCCCTATCTATCGGCGATATTCTGGGGTAGGGGACCCTTACGTGCACTTGAAGTGAAGAGTTGCGGAATTCCCTGTACAGTAATCTAGAAGGGGGGTTGAATAGATTACTGCCGATTAAAAATGTTTATCACCTTCTTTTCTTCGAAAACAGATTATCAAAACAATGTTGAACTTTAAACTATGTGTGGATGTGTGTGACTTGATAACAGATGGATAACATATTATCAAACGTGCATGGAGATGCCGTGCCTATCAAACATCTAGCGTAAATTCATGCAAACCATAAGACACGACGATTTACGTGGTTCGGAGTACACAACTTGTGTATCCTACATCCACGGGCCACACACACACGCAGAGCAATCTGCTTATGAGCTAGTTCACGAACTACAACTCACACACGTGTTATCTGATGTGAAACCACGATCAGATCAACACCCACACACGTGTATCAAGCACAAGGGCTGCCTGAAACACAACACACACACACGAATATGGAGAAATAGAAACAGAGAAGAGTTTAAGAGTTGAAGAACAAATCCAGTTGTAAACTCTTCTTGTGAACATCTGACTGGGCTTCAAGCTTCATCTTGAAGGTCACAAATTGATGGAGATGCTTGAATCCACGACGTTCAGACTTCACCTTCCGCTGGAGATACTTCTCTTCTTGGTTCTGGGCGGTAGGTTGAAGCAGAGCAGCAGAACAAGACTTCTTGTAAGAACTCTTTAGGGTTTTTGCTTGGAGGCTGCTTGTGTACGTGATTTGCTTCAAAAGGTTTGCTTTATATGGTGTTTACTATGGAGAGTCGTGGTAGAAGGAAACACCAACTTAGGCAACGTTCAAACTTTCCGAATCTGAAGCTTCTGTACGTCTGTCGACAGGTAATATTCCTGCTGTCGACAGGAATCAACAGGGTATCAAGTACCAGAAGTCTGGATGTTCTGGAAAGCTCTTACTGTATGAATCTGTCGACAGGTGACCTATTGCTGTCGACAGGTACATGTCTTCCAGGACTGGATCTTTCAGACTGTATGCTTCTGTCGACAGGGGACTATGCTGCTGTCGACAGGTCTTGTTTTCCAGAACTGGTGTGTTGCTGACTGTTGACATCTGTCGACAGGGGCTTTATGGCTGTCGATAGGTAGTCTGTCTTCTGACTTTTCTTGATCTTTTCTACTTGTTTTTGGCACATGTCTTTCATAGTGTATCTCCTACAATAGTGACCATAGTTAGTAAGATATTAGGAACATATATAATCAAGCATTGTGCCAAGTTATTGTGACCAGTCATTTGTATGTAGAATTCATGCTTTAAACTCAATTCACATTGTTCATCATTGTTATCATCAAAAACATGTTGTATTTATCATTTAGAATGTGAACCCAACATGAAGGACTTTGTGTATGAGTCTGCGCCGCACAAGTACGACCGTCATCTCATGGCGTACTTGTTCATGAAGTCATTGGATGGTCCCGGCCCTCGAATGGTTTTATTCTTTACCCCCCGAGGAAGCCGAAGTATTCCAAATTGTCCAAACGTTCCTACAGCAATTCTAAGATCGGGTTGGACCCAAATATTCTTTTGTTGATTTAGTGACGAGAAATGAAGTATGATGAGGAATTCTTGGTCTATGCTGACCGTTGGCATTCCCTAGCTGCTAAGGTCCGCTGTCCCATGCCGAGGAGGAAAAGGTCAAGCTGCTAATCTCCAACGCCACCCCAACCTACCGGGCCATTTTAGCCATGAATGACATCACCACCATGCACCAATTATATAGCCGAGCCCGTTTCATCTAAACCCAACTCAAGGACTCGCCTATCCACTCCATGTTTGAGACCCCTAAATCTCGCTACCCTAAGAAGCCTCAGGGCCCAGTCACTGAGGGGATCCAAACTATGAACAAGTAGGTGCAGTAAAACACCCCCAAGGCCCAGTAGGTAGGCCCCCCTACACTCAACATCCCCAGCAACCATGGAATAACAATAGACAACCACCTCCTTAGGGACAGAACCCTCCGCAAGACCAGCGCCAGTACTCCCAAGTCCCCCTACCTCAAAATGGCTATGCCCCCAGAAAGCCCAATGAACCCAAGAGAGCCCAATATCCTCCTCTGCCTGAGACCCTAGCCGACATATTTGCAGCCCTTATGTCCTTGAATGCCCATAGACTCCCTCCCGAGAAACCTTATTAGAATATGGCAGCAGATCAGACGAAGTATTGTGTGTACCATCGCCATCCGGGCCACAATGTATCGGATTGTTTCCAATTCTGGGATATTATATATGACCTCCATGAGCAGAATCAGATTGATTGGGCCGAAATGAAGAGTTTAATCCAGACATTGAGGGATCAGCAAGGTCAGAGGCAGCAATAGCAACAGCAGCAACACCAACACCACAACAAGCCACAACAAACACCCAAAAGCAACAGCAATTCCAACCGCCACAATAGCCATTCCAGCAGTACCAGCAGTAGCAACAGCCACAACAGCCACAGAAACCAGCCAATGACCTCGGCATAATCCGTAATCCCATGCCACAACACCCGCCTGCTCCGAATCCCCAACCTGCTCCACCACCCCTCCACCCGCGCAAGTTAACCCAGTCATCCACCACCCACCACTAGAAGCTCCATGGGCCTTCGATGATGAACACAAAGTGGGCCAGCTTTTGGTCATCTCCCATACCACACCTACTAACACTACACCTACATCCGCCATACCTATCTCCTTCACACCCACCATTGCCACCATTACCTCGCCACCTTACAACTCCCCCGTCATATCCCCCGTTGTCCCTTCAACTATCAACATCCCTTCCACCCCTACACCAACGCCATTATTAGCCAACCCTTCCATCCTCGACACCACTCCCCCACCACTCCACCATAACCTCGCCCTGCGGAGCGGGCAGATGTTTCACCAGATGTACCCAAAATGCATCCATGTCTATGCCGGGTCAGCAAACCCCACCCTCCAACTATCAGCAATAGCAACAGGATACCGAGGAGATAGATCCGTCCCGGGGACCCAGTTGATATCCTGAAACACTTGGATCAAACTCCTACCAAGATCTCCATCCTTGAGTTGATAAAGAGTCACAAACCCATCAAGATGTCTTGAGAGCCTTCCTACAAAGGTCATGGTGAACGAGGACATGAGCCCTGATAATCTGCCATCCGTGCTCTCCATTGTGAACAAGGGGCCAACCATTACCTTTTCAGAGGGTGAGTTAGCCCCCCCTGAAGCCAGAAGGATGCCCCTATGTGTGACTCCCACAATAAACAAGGTAGCTATCGATGCTGCCCTTGTTGACACAGGAGCCTCCATAAATGTGTGCCCGCTAAGCACTCTATGCACTTGCAACATCTCAGAGCGCCAGTTACACAGCCCCACTCCTACAACAGTAGCACAGCGTATGACAATTCCTGACGAGCCTGCCATGGCATCATTTCTTTGCACGCTGAATTAGGACCACTTGTCAGGATGGTGGACTTTTATGTGCTTGATATTGACCCTACATACAAAGCCATTTTGGGTCGTCCTTGGATCGAAGCATTAGGGGCATGCTGTCCAGCCCATCATCAGTTTGAAATTCCCCTTCAAGGGCGAATAGTGAAGGTTAAAAGTGTAGCAACAACTCACACCGTAGAGGCCATTGAGAAATCATGCCGTCAGTCTGGCCATGTAACAAGCCTGTTATCTCAGTGCTTGATGTGAATTTCCTTGGGCCTACACATTTTCAAGCAACCGTTAGATTGTGTCACCTTCCGTGGCTGTTATTAAGAGGCGCACACTGACAAACACCAAAGGCTGGAATATTATGGCTAGAATTGGATATCAGCCAGGGAAGAGTCTCGGCACTCGCCTTCAAGGGAGGACTCAGATTATTGATGACCCTAAGAATTCACAAAAGTGAGGCCTTGGTATCAAGAGGAACTTAAGTCCTGGATGTCACCCTCATCAAAATCAAACCAAGAGCCTCTTACCTGAGCTATATGACCATTTTGTCAGAGGGCCCACACAACCGGGTTACGACACTATCACGGCAGAAGCAATATTGTCAGCATATCAACTCCTGGAGGCCCAACGGCCCAGCAAAAAGAGAAAGCTTGAAGACATGGAAGTGGGAGAACCAGATCTTGAAGACCTGGTCACAGCAGTCGCCTTTTATTCAAGGAGGTCAGCATCACAGCTGAGGCAGAAGAATCTGATCTAGAAGACCTTGTGACAGCAGTCGACCTCCTGTTCAGTGAAGATAGCACCACACGGTCCCCAGCAGCATAGTCAACATCAACAGCTACCACCAGGCGACAGTTGCTTGGATTTGGTGAAGAGTTTGAAGTGGTAAACCTCACCGATTTGACAGAAGAGTTTTGGCCTGGGTTTTCCCGGCCTTCCAGCCATTTTGTGACATCCATCCTTGTTTATAAGTTTGACTCCATCCCCCCTTCCCCCCCTCTTATTCTCCAACTCTCCCCTGACGCCCTCGAAGCGTTGACTGTTCCCTCATCCCTCTTCCTTATCTTCTTTAGTGGCTCGGTTCTATCCTTTTCTCGACACCTCCGCATGTAGATCTCTTTCCTTAAAAAGAAAAAAGAAAAAAAATGCTTTCTCCTCTCCAATCTTCCTTGCAATCGGACGACAATCCCCGGCTTTCCTTTCCCTCTTCATCGGACGGTGATCCCCATCTTTCCTTCCCCTCTTCTCTGGACGGCGATCCCGTCTTTTCCTTCCCTCCTTCATCGGACGGTGATCCCCATCCTCCCCCTCCTTCCAAGCATCAACCCCCCTCCATCTTGACTCATGACGGTGATCCCCATCATTCCCCACTTTCTGCCTTCTGCTGTCAAATTCCCCTACTCTCGACGGCGATCCCCATCACCCTCGCCCTCCTCATTGCTTTGACGGCGATCCCCGTCACCCCCAAGCTCCTCTCTGCTTTGACGGTGATCCCCGTCACCCCCTTCACCCACTGACCGCCATGGTCACTCTGGGCAACTTGGGTGAGGGGCCTTCTGTTTCCCTGCACCCAGACTCTGATGCAGGCACCCTAAGCTCGGGTGGCCCGCCTCTTCCTCTAGACCCATCAGAGGGTTTCTGCGGCCCCGCCGCACCTGTTCCTTTCCATTCCAATAAACCTCTAGACACTTCTCCAGAGCCTTCTGTAAATATCAAACCTAGTTTAGATTTAGGGGTAGGATCTAGAAAGTCCCCGTCCTCATCTAGGAAGAAGAAGGGTATTGGCATACCCCGTAGGTATTTGTTAGATCTGGTGCAAAGGTGTGGTGCTCTTCTAGCTGTCGAAGAGTTCGTCCAGGAAGCGGTAGTTCTGAACATAGAAGCTCAGTGCGAAGGAGAAGGGCTAGATGACAGTTTTGGGGTTTATGAGATCTTAGCTGAGGAAGACCCAATGGATAATGAAGATGGTGAGATAGAGGACATTGCCGAGATGTATGCGAGCGGTATGAGAAGATTTGATGAACCCACCTTGGCAGTCGACGAACCCACCAAAGAGGTAAATGTTGGAATAGTAGAAGACCCTAGGCTCTTAACCATAGCTTCGAGCCTCCCTCCGGAAGAAGAAGAGGCACTTATAGAAATGCTGAGGGAGTTCAAGGATTCTTTCGCCTGGTCTTACGATGACATGCCTGGCATTGACCCCGAATTGGTGGAACATAGGCTAATCATGAAGCCAGGGGCAGTTGCCGTTAAACAAAAATTGAGACGATTCCTCCCCCACATCGCTTTGAAGATGAAAGAGGAGATTGATAAACTACACAAAGCTAAGTTCATCCGTGTAGTCCCCTATCCGTTGTGGGTGGCAAATATAGTCCCGGTAATGAAGAAAGACGGAAGGGTGCGGATTTGCATAGACTTCCGGGACTTGAATAGGGCATGTCCAAAGGATGATTTCCCTTTATCTCACTTCGATGTGTTGATCGACAACATCGCTGGGTATGAAACTCTATCTTTCATGGATGGGTACTCAGGCTATAATCAGATCCGTCTAGCCCGGGAGGACTAAGAGAAAACCTCCTTCACCACACCCTGGGGAACTTATTGCTACATGGTCATGCCATTTGGATTAAAGAATGCCGGCGCCACTTATCAAAGGGCAATGTTAGCTATCTTCCACGATATGATACATATTGATGTCGAGATTTACGTTGATGACATTGTGGTGAAGTCTCGGACCCGAAGAGAACACTCCTCCGTGCTTGCCAAGGTATTTCGTCGCGCACAAGAGTATCAGTTGAAGATGAATACGAAGAAGTGCGTATTTGGGGTTTCATCAGGCAAACTACTAGGTTTCATAGTCAGAAAATGGGGGATTCAAATAGACCCACATAAGGCCAAGGCAATAAATGAGATGCCTCCTCCCAAGAACATATTTGAGCTTCAAGGTTTGATTGGTCGGCTATAGTTCATAAGGAGATTTATATCTTAGCACTCTCAAAGATGTCGTCCTTTCTATGAACTTCTAAAAGGAGGAGCCAAGTTCGAATGGAATGCCAAATGCTAAGAGGCCTTTGATGAACTCAAGAGTTATCTCATGCATCCGCCCGTGCTGCAGGCACCTGTCCCGGGGAAACCCTTAATCCTATATCTGTCGACTATTAAGGACTCCCTAGAAGCTGTCCTTGCACAACATGATGATTCTAGCAAAGAAAGGGCAGTCTATTACCTATCTAGGCTCTTCAACCCTTCCGACCTCAAACTCACCACAATGGAGAAAACCTATGCAGCGCTAGTGTGGGTAGTGCAGAAATTGAAGCACTACTTTCTAGCTCATAAGGTGAGTCTGATTTCTAGAATGGATCCTATTAGGTATCTCCTGGAAAAGTCGGTCCTCGCTGATAGATTGGCGTGCTGGCAGAGATTCCTATTTCAATTCGATATCACCTTTGTAGTCTAGAAAGCCATAAAAGGATATGTCATTGCTCAGCATCTTGTTCACCTTCCTCTTCCTCACAGTGACACGGTTCAAGAGGATTTCCCCGATGAAAACCTGTCACTTATTTCTCGCGATCCCTTCTGGTCACTCCATTTTGATGGAGCTCTCAATTCTAGGGGATGGGGCATAGGTGCTGTTCAGCTCACCCCAGAAGGGATCACCATTCCACTTGCCTATCAACTCAAGTTCCTTGCTACCAATAATGTCTCCAAGTATGAGGCTCTCCTAACTTGTCAAGCTTGCCTACCTGTTAGGCACGCGTCATCCCAAGATCATAGGAGACTCTCAACTCGTCCTTCGCCAGGTTCTTTCCACCTACTGCACTCGTGCCCCCAAACTCAAGCCCTATCAAGATCTTGTCACACTCCTAGCTAAACAATTCCGCAAGCTAATTTACATTCACACTCCTCGCTCTCAGAATATTCTGGCCGATGCCCTAGCATCCTTGGCCTCATCTCTCTCCTTCCCTCTCAGCCGCAGTGCTGAGACTATCACTGTCCAAAGATTTCAAGCACCCTCCACTCAAGATCCTTGGTTCATTAATCTCAGGAGTTCTTTGGTATTGAAAGCTGAGAGAAAGGAAGCGAAGGAGGTAATGCTCGTGGAACTAGGAGAAATGATGGAGGAAGAAAGGCCATGGTTGTTGGGTTTTCCATATATCATGTTTTTGATGATCACATTAACATCCTTGAACATTGATTTAATGCAAAATTGATGTGCTAACTAACATGAAAAACACATGAAAGTGATTGAGTTAAACATTGCCAAATCATACAATGTATATCACTAACAATGTGTTTTCATGTAGGTGCACAAGCATGAAAGATGGAGCATTGAAGAGGCATTGAAGACATGAGCAAAAAGCACAAAAATCTGTCCAAGAGGTGTAGCTGTCGACAGATGCAAAGTACCTGTCGACAGATTCAGACAGTGATTTCAAGACAGAACTCAGGTTTGCATGTCTGAGTGTATCTGTCGACAGATGCACTGTACCTGTCGACAGATCCATACAGTCTTTCCCAGGACAGAACTCTGTGTTCTATCCCTGAGTCTGTCTGTCGACAGATGCAAGTGCACCTGTCGACAGCCGACGGAAACTTCAGATTTGGGTTTCCAAATCCGGCCCCTCTTGGGTGTTTCCTTCCTCCACGACCCCCACCTTTACCTAACACTATATAAGCATCCTTTTGGTGCCAATTTCGCAGAGAGCAGCCTCCCATCCAAGAGCCTCCAAGGGACCAAGAAGAAAAGCCCCAAATTGCTGCTCTGCTTCAACCTTCCGCCCAGATCGTCGTGGAATCACCATCTATGCGGAGCTGAAGCCGGATCGTCATCAATTCAACCTTCTACATCGACCAATCTACATCCAATCGAAGTTTGAAGAGCGTTTGGACGATCCACGAGAAGAATTCCAACCGGATTTGTTCCCTAATTCCTAATTCTTCTCCATTTCATAATTTCCATTCCATCGTGTGTGTGTGGTTGTGTTTCGAGCATCCCTTGTGCTTGATTCACGTATTTGTGGTTGTTCTGATCGTGCTTCATCAGACAACGTGTGTGTGGTTGAGTTGTAGTGTTGAATTTGCTCATAAGCAGTCGTTTCTGCGTGTGTGTGTGGACGGTGGATGTAGGATACACGAGTTGTGTACTCCGAACCACCTTAAATCATCGTGTTCTGTGGTTTGTTCGCGTTTTGCGATAGATGATTGGTAGGCACGGTGTTCATACGCACGTTTGATTCCCTGTTCACTTTTAGATCAACTCAAGCGGTCTCATACTTAATCGAATTTGAATCAAATTTCATTAAGATCGCTGTAGCATTGAAAAGAAGCCATCAATAGTTTAAAATTGCCGTAATCTATTCAACCCCCCCCCCCCTTCTAGATTACCGTATTGTGTATTTCCGCATAACTCTTCAATTGGTATCAGAGCGGGTTTCTCCGATTTACTGTTTTTTCGTCATTTGATCTAGCGATCAGGAGATTTTCGATCTTATGGATTCTAGCAAAGGGTATATGGCCGAGGGACATTCAGTGACCAGGCCACCCTATTTTGATGGCACTGATTATCCTTATTGGAAAAACCGTATGCAGGTATTTTTGAGAGCTCAAAATTACGAGCTGTGGAAGATAGTCAGCAAGGGACCATACGTGTTGCCCGAGGACGAAGACACCTGGACGAAAGACCAAATAGCCAAAGGAACTCTCAACTGGAGCGCACTAAACATGATGCAATGTGCGGTGCATCCAAAGGAATTCTCAAGAGTCTCCACATGCTCAACAGCAAAGGAGATGTGGGACAAGCTTGAACTTATTTACGAAGGTACGTCCGAGGTAAGGGAAACTAAAGTTAGCATGTTAGTGTCTGAATATGAAATGTTCAAGATGAAAACTGATGAAACCGTATCAGACATGTTTGCAAGATTCATGATAATTGTTAACGGGCTAAAAGGTCTTAAGAAGGAATACTCTGAAAGTGACTTAGTAAGAAAGATCCTTCGTTCTCTTACTTCATCTTGGAATACTAAGGCCACTGTCATTGAGGATTCCAAAGACCTTTCCAAAATGAAATTGGATGAACTAATTGGCTCTCTAATGACATATGAAATCAACATCAAAAGAAAAGAATTAGAAGAAAATCCTAGGAAGTCAATTGCTCTAAAAGCATCCAATAAAACATCAACAAGTTCCAAGAAATCCATTCAACAAGATAGTGATGAGCAAGAAACGTCTAGTGAGAGTGATGATGATGAAATGGCAATGCTCACTAGACAATTCAAGAAATTTCTCAAGTTCAAGAGGAGAGACACAGGTAACTCCAAACCCTTTCCTAAGAAAAATTTTTCACAGAAATATGAGTCCAACAAAAAATCTGACATTGTTTGTTATGAATGCAAGAAACAGGGGCATATGAGAGGAGAATGCCCAGAACTCAAGAAGAAGCTGAAGAAAGAAAAATTCACCTCCAAAAAGACCAAAGCAATGTTGGCCACCTGGAGTGATGAAGATGAAGATGAAGATGCACAAGAAACATCTAATGATGAAGAAGTGAATGCTTGATGGCCAGGAGTGATGACTCCAGCGAGGTAAACTTCTCATTTGATAATTTCACTGCAAGTGAATGGGAGGAAGCATACACTACCTTATTTGAAAAATTTCGTGAATATAGATCTGAGAATAGAGCATTAAAAAGAAATGCAACTCCCTTGTGCATGATAAGAACAATGATGAACGAATTGCATTCTTAACAAAAGAATTAGAAATGATGAAAATGATGAAAAGACTCATAATGAAGAAATGGATTGCTTGAAAATGAAATTGCAAGAAACACAAAAAGAAAAAGACTGTTTAAGTCATTCTATTGAATTCCTTCAAGAAGAACAATTAGAAACAAAGAAAAAGTTGGAACAAACTGAAAAGGAATTGAAAGAAAAATCTGAGGACTTAATGAAATTTGTAAAAGGGAAGCAAAATCTAGATGCAGTTTTGGGCACCAAAATACATGTAACCAAGCATGGGTTAGGATATCAACCAGTCAAACAAAAGAAAATAGGAGAATCATTGATCACCTCCTTTATTGATCCTAGCCCAAGCACAAGCAAGCATGCTCCCACAAAGCATAATTCAAGAAAGTCTCAGACCAAGCCAATACTACACAAACAAAGTGTTCCCAACAAACAAAAGAAAAAGCCACCTGTCGACAGATACAATGGTGCCTGTCGACAGACAAGAACAGTTTCAATGAATAAACAGTCTATCAAGCAACAGAAAATTGAAAAGAAAATTCCTTCATGCAATGTGTGTAAAAAGATTGGTCATGATGAAAAACAATGTTGGAATAATCCAAAGAAACAAAAAGTCAAACAAGTTTGGATTCCTAAACATCTACTTTGTTGCATGAATGAAATTTTGGGACCCAAAGTAATTTGGGTACCAAAACCTCTTGTCTGATTCACATTTGCAGGAATGCCTAGCAGCCCAACATCAAAACAAATGGTACTTGGATAGCGGCTGTTCGAGGCACATGACGGGCGACAAATCTAAATTCTGTTTCCTAGTGGAGAAAGACGGAGGACAAGTCATTTTTGGAGGTAATAACAAAGGCCAAATCATTGGCACAGGTAATGTTGGTAAGTGTACCTCCAATTCAATTGAAAATGTACTGTTGGTTGATGGCCTTAATCACAATTTGCTTAGCATAAGTCAATTATGTGATAGAGGTCACAACGTCATTTTTGAATCAAATTCATGTCAAATTGTTGATAAAGAAACAGGAAGTGTGAAATTTTCTGGAAAAAGAGTGAATAACATTTACTTAGTTGACTTAGATGATCCAGAGAATGACAACTTGTGTCTTGTTGCAAATAGACAGGATGAATTGACCTTGTGGCATCGTAGGCTTGGCCATGCGAGCTACAACGTGTTGCACAAGATCATGAAGCTCAAATTGGTAAGTGGACTTCCTGACATTTCTTTTAGCAACAATGAAAGTTTTTGTGATGCATGTGCACAGGGAAAACAGACCCGGAAGTCTTTCAAATCTAAAGCACCGGTAAGCACATCTAAACCATATGAATTGTTGCACATGGACCTTTTTGGACCAACTAGAACTCTAAGTCTCAATGGCAAACGTTTTGGTTTTGTCATTGTAGATGATTTTTCTAGGTTCACATGGGTCAAATTCTTGGCACACAAAAGTGAAACACTTTCAATCTTCCAAGAATTCTTTAACAAGATTGAGCATGGCAATGTGAATAAAATATGCTCAATCCGCACCGATCACGGGGGAGAATTTGATAACAATGCATTTTCTGATTTTTGCAGGCACCAAGGGATTGAACATCTGTTCTCTTCCCCAAGGACTCCAGAACAAAACGGAGTAGTGGAGAGGAAAAACAGAACATTGGTGGAAATGGCTCGCACTCTTCTGGTTGAAGGCCAACTCTCCAAAAGGTTTTGGGCAGAAGCAGTGAACACTTCGTGCTACATTCTAAACAGAGCCATGGTAAGACCTGTGATAAAGAAAACCCCCTACCAGTTGTTGAAAGGTAAGAAACCCAACCTTGGGTACTTCCGAGTTTTTGGCTCAAAGGTATTTATTCATAACAATGATAAATCTGATTTAGATAAATTTGAAGCCAAAAGTGATCAAGGTGTTTTTCTAGGCTACTCAGAACACTCTAGGGCATATAGGGTGTTTAACAATAAAACACGCACTGTGGAAGAAACTCCACATGTCATCTTTGATGAGACTTATGCCAAATCTAACTGTTTGAATATTAACAGGACTGAAAAAGAGGATGAAGGAACATCACTTAAGGATCTTCAAGTCAAAGCAAAAGACAAATCTGAAGAAGATTCCAAGACCAAAGGTGGATATCTTCACAGGGACTACGATGAAGATGATGAAATTGCATTCAGAAAACCAGATGAAACACTTGAAGAGAATCCACCAGAAAGTGAACCTCCTGAAGATCGACACTCAGAAGATCAAATTCCTCAAGGACAAGATACTCCCGGCCCTTCAACAATCACAAATGTGAGGTATTCCAAAGATCACCCACTTGATGATGTGATAGGTAGTTTAACTGATTCTGTTCAAACGAGGTCTCAAGTAAGAAAAATAATTGAACATGATCTTTTTGCCTTTGTTTCTCAAGTGGAACCCAAAAATGTTGAAGAAGCCTTAAAAGACAACTCATGGATTGATGCTATGCATGAGGAACTTGGTCAATTTCAAAGGAATAATGTATGGAGTTTAGTTCCTAAAACCCCTGAAATCTCTATCATAGGAACTAGATGGGTGTTTAGGAATAAACTTAATGAAGAAGGAAAAGTGGTCAGAAATAAAGCAAGACTCGTAGCAAAAGGTTATAGTCAAGAGTTTGGTATAGACTTTGAAGAGTCATTTGCTCCTGTAGCCAGGTTAGAAGCAGTTAGAATTTTATTGGCATTTGCATGCTCCCATAAGTTCAAACTTTATCAAATGGATGTTAAAACTGCTTTCTTAAATGGCTATATCAAAGAAGAAGTCTATGTCTCTCAACCACCAGGTTTTGAAAATTCTGAAATGCCTAACCATGTGTATAAATTGCACAAAGCTCTTTATGGTTTGAAACAGGCACCTCGAGCTTGGTATGATAGACTAAGCAATTTTCTGGTAAGCAAGAACTACTCAAGAGGTAAAGTAGACCAAACACTCTTCACTAAGAAGGTTCGCAATCACATAATTGTTGTTCAAGTTTATGTGGACGATATCATATTTGGTTCTACTAACCCTTCACTGTGTGAAGAATTTTCTAAACACATGCACAGTGAATTTGAGATGAGTCTAATGGGGGAGCTTCAATTCTTTCTTGGTTTGCAGGTGAAACAACATAAGGACGGATTCTTCATAAATCAAGAAAAGTATGTTAAAGAGCTTCTCAAACGATTTCAGTTTGAGCAAGCTAAACCGGCCTCCACCCCAATGAGCACAAGCATCAAATTGAAAATGATGAGAAAGGTAAACCGGTAGATGCAAAGCACTTCCGAGGTATGATTGGCTCACTCCTTTATCTTACTGCAAGTAGACCGGATATTCAATTAGTGTTTGCCTTTGTGCTAGATATCAATCTAGTCCAAAGGAAAGCCATTTAATTGTAGTCAAGAGAATTTTCCGATATCTCTCCGGAACATGCAATTTGGGTTTTTGGTATCCAGCTGGCAGTAGTTTTGATTTGATCTCATATTCTGATGCTGATTATGCTGGATGTAAAATTGATAGAAAAAGCACTAGTGGATATTGCCAATTACTTGGCGGTTGCATGGTTTCGTGGGCATCCAAGAAACAACACTCGGTTGCACTCTCCACTGCAGAGGCAGAATATGTCGCTGCAGGAAGTTGTGCAGCTCAAGTGTTGTGGATCAAAAGTCAGTTAGCTGACTATAATGTTCAAATTGGATGCACACCTATCCTATGTGACAACACAAGTGCTATCAACCTTTCAAAAAACCCTGTCCAACACTCAAGGACTAAACACATAGAAATCCGTCATCATTTCTTGAGAGATGAAGTTGCCAATAAAACCTTGGAACTTATTTTCATTCCCACAGAAAAACAATTGGCTGATATTTTCACCAAACCCTTGTCTGAAGATAGATTCACATCCTTAAGAAGAGAATTGGGTTTGTGTAAAATGCAATGAAACTGACTATCCATTTTGGAGTACATGCTCTTTATGTGTGAATGACTATGTGGTATATCAAATGGTGAACTGTGGAAGAACAAGTTCGGCTTGTTTGGAAACTATCATCATGCGTGAGAAAACATTCTCCGCCAAGTATCCATAGTCCCATTGCATATAAAGGTCTTGTACTTCACATAGGATTTTTAGTTTCCTTACATTTTATCATGTTAACTCCTTGAAACAATGCTTTTTCTGTGATCATGTGCTTGTGTATGACTTTCCCTTCATGAACATGTTTGACTTGTATCAAATGCTTGTGTGAATCCTTGCTTGGATGTTGTGTCAACACGTGCACACACTATGGGGGAGTGAGTTAAGGATAGATGAGTATTTTCTTGAGGAAACTCTTCATACATCTTCTTGTTGAATTCTCACTTCCTTGAACTTAAAGTGCAATCAATCTGAAACCAGAAAAATCCACTCTGTTCATATCTGTCGACAGACACATTGTATCTGTCGACAGGTTCAATCAGTCTTGTTCTGGCAGAAACCTCAATTCCTCAGTCTGTGTGCATCTGTCGACAGACAGATTCCTTCTGTCGACAGATACACACATTCTTCCTTATTTTTCAACTCCTTCTTCATACTTTTCAAGAAAAGTGTTCCTTACTTGATTTAAAGGTAAACCTTGGTTTGTTTGTGTGCAATATAACCCTTCATATCCACTTCATGTCAAAGTCATGAACCAAGTCTAAATGTTGTTTGATACATGACCTGATTAAGGTTTTTTAGATCATTTTGAACACAATGAGCAAACCAAATGATTTTTAAACATCTCCTTTGAATAACTCCCTTGTCGTTGAACATGAATCTAAAATGATTTGAAAAATCAGAAAGCTCTTGAATTCAATGTCCTACATTACAACTTGCCTAAAGAAATCTCATGTACTTGACAAAAATAATAAAAAAAAAAGGGGAGAAAAGCTACCTATTTCTTCGGTTCAATCAAATTTATATCTCTTTATGGGATGGAGGTAGAGCAATGATGAAAATGACTAAGTAACCGGGGACATGGGCATCACAAATGTCGGTCTTCGCGTCAAAAGGTTGTTTCATTATCTCTATACAATGGCTTGATGGACACTCACATTGAGTAACTGGGGTATTGGCATCACAAATGTCTACCTTCACATGAAAAAGTGAAAGTGCTCCACATTGCCACTCTTTTCCATCTTCGTTGCTTAATCCTTCTAAAATCATACCAGAAATAGAGTGAAGCCTCCGAAATTTTTTATGTCAAGTCTAATGTGTTTCTTCGGTAAGACGTTCTTGTGGCCATTTAATTCAATTGTCATCTGACTATCATCTCTATTTAAATGCATGTTTTTCTTCAACGGCCTTAATCAAAAGAGTTATTTAATTTTCACTGGCTTTTGTGAAATGTGTTCCTCATGATCTAATTAAAGAACTTATCGTTTCTAATTCAAAATCATTTTAGATTTGTGTCATGTCTTCATCTTAATGGATATGAATTTTTGTCTTGCACATACACCCATTTTGCCTTAAAACAACAAATGAACACTTGTCCCTTTGAAAAATTTTGACAAAAATCAAGTTTTCACCAAAAAGGAGCTATCTGTCGACAGATAGACTGTCATCTGTCGACAGACGATGGCGCAGATCCGTTTTTGAACCAAACCCTCGCGCCGGTTCACATCCTTTTTCGTGGGGCCTCTCTTTTAAAACCCTCTAAACCCATTCTAAGGCCACCCACGACCCATTCTCACCCTTCCTCTCTTGTTCCCTCCTCCTCCTCTCCAAACCCCCTATCTTTCCCCCTTCAGGGCTCCGTCTCCGACGATCCTGCTGCTCCTCGTCTGGGATCCCTCCTCTCCCTTCACACCATTCTCATCCTTCCTTCTGTGATGGCACCCAAGTCGAAGCTTCCCGCTCGCCGTCGTCGCGCTCCGACGGACGCCGGAGAAAGCTCCAGGGCTCCTTCCGAACGCCGCAGCAAGCATCGTGAGGATCGGTTGCCGGAACTCATCGTTCCTCAAGGTCTCCATCTTATCCGACCCACCGGCACCTTCAAGAAGATTGTCCAATCCCGGTATGTGGACTTCGAGTCCTTAGCACCGATGTTCCCCTCACTCCTACCCTATTTTGACACTCAAGGGTGGACATCCTTCTTATACTCCCACTTGCAATACTCTCCATCTGCCGTATCCGAGTTCTACAATAATCTAGGGCTTTCCGATCAGGGAGATCTCTACTCTTCGGTGAAAGGCACTCGTTTTCGCCTCACCGCCAATCTTCTCTCCACAGCCCTTGAAATTCCGAACTCAGGAGTTGAAATCTTCAACTACAATCCCTCTGCTTCTGAGTACTATGAGCTTCTCACGTTGGAACCCTATGACACTACCAAGGACATTGCTCGTCTCAACGCCAACTCCTTTCCTCCTTTGATCCGGATGATCCATCACATATTCACTACCTTGATCGTCCCGAAGGATGGAAGTCGAGAGTTAGTCACCGAGGTCCACAAATCCTTGTTCATCTTTTTCCTCAAGTGTGACGAAATCAACCTGCCTGAACTCATGATAAGCCTTATCCGTCGGTGTTTCTCTAACACCAAAAGATCAATGCCATATGCTTGCCCCATCACTTCTCTTCTTATTTTCCTTGGAATTCCTATCCCTCCAAGTGAGCTCATCTCACTAAAATCCCGAAGTGCCTTTGACCTCACTGCCGCCAACCGCATGGGCTACAAGATTGTAGACGGCGTCGTCACAAGGACTCTCAAGGGAAAGGAACCACAAGGAGCTGACGTGTCAACTGGTGAAGAAGACAATGAAGATGATGAAGCAAATGAAGGCAGTGATGAAGACTCTCAGGATGAGCAAATGCCTGACCAAGCTCAAGAGGTTGATGGTGTACCTGTGCCTCCACAACAATCCATTCGTGATTACTTGGCACAAATCCATCAAGAAATGAACTCAGGATTTGCTCACATGACGTCAAGATTTGATCAAGTGGACGCTCGCCTCAACACTTAGATGATCGGCTTGACCACCTCTACTCCGAGAGAGATGGATCCCGTCACCCTCCTCCTGCTGGACATGACAATGAATAGAGGGTCTCAGGGTCATTAGAGGTCTTTAAGAGTCCTAGCTGGGAATTAGTCTCACTTGTCTTGTCTTCTTTTGCTTGTTTTTGATCTTTATTGAGTCATGTAATGTTTGTCAATGTACTGTGAAACTTCAATGATCAATCAATGCAAACACAGTTCATGCTTATATTTGTCTCCAAATGTGCATAACTTGACTTCTTGTATGAATGTGCATAACTTGGCTTTTTGTATGTTGTCAAAAAGGGGGAGAACATCAATATATGCATCAATTGAATGTTTTTGTCATCATCAAAAAGGGGGAGATTGTTGGGTTTTCCATATATCATGTTTTTGATGATCACATTAACATCCTTGAACATTGATTTAATGCAAAATTGATGTGCTAACTAACATGAAAAACACATGAAAGTGATTGAGTTAAACATTGCCAAATCATACAATGTATATCACTAACAATGTGTTTTCATGTAGGTGCACAAGCATGAAAGATGGAGCATTGAAGAGGCATTGAAGACATGAGCAAAAAGCACAAAAATCTGTCCAAGAGGTGTAGCTGTCGACAGATGCAAAGTACCTGTCGACAGATTCAGACAGTGATTTCAAGACAGAACTCAGGTTTGCATGTCTGAGTGTATCTGTCGACAGATGCACTGTACCTGTCGACAGATCCATACAGTCTTTCCCAGGACAGAACTCTGTGTTCTATCCCTGAGTCTGTCTGTCGACAGATGCAAGTGCACCTGTCGACAGCCGACGGAAACTTCAGATTCTGGGTTTCCAAATCCGGCCCCTCTTGGGTGTTTCCTTCCTCCACGACCCCCACCTTTACCTAACACTATATAAGCATCCTTTTGGTGCCAATTTCGCAGAGAGCAGCCTCCCATCCAAGAGCCTCCAAGGGACCAAGAAGAAAAGCCCCAAATTGCTGCTCTGCTTCAACCTTCCGCCCAGATCGTCGTGGAATCACCATCTATGCGGAGCTGAAGCCGGATCGTCATCAATTCAACCTTCTACATCGACCAATCTACATCCAATCGAAGTTTGAAGAGCGTTTGGACGATCCACGAGAAGAATTCCAACCGGATTTGTTCCCTAATTCCTAATTCTTCTCCATTTCATAATTTCCATTCCATCGTGTGTGTGTGTGGTTGTGTTTCGAGCATCCCTTGTGCTTGATTCACGTATTTGTGGTTGTTCTGATCGTGCTTCATCAGACAACGTGTGTGTGGTTGAGTTGTAGTGTTGAATTTGCTCATAAGCAGTCGTTTCTGCGTGTGTGTGTGGACGGTGGATGTAGGATACACGAGTTGTGTACTCCGAACCACCTTAAATCATCGTGTTCTGTGGTTTGTTCGCGTTTTGCGATAGATGATTGGTAGGCACGGTGTTCATACGCACGTTTGATTCCCTGTTCACTTTTAGATCAACTCAAGCGGTCTCATACTTAATCGAATTTGAATCAAATTTCATTAAGATCGCTGTAGCATTGAAAAGAAGCCATCAATAGTTTAAAATTGCCGTAATCTATTCAACCCCCCCCCCCCTTCTAGATTACCGTATTGTGTATTTCCGCATAACTCTTCAATGGTACCACGAGATTGAGCAATATTACAAGGATGGTACCTTCCCAGAAGAAGCTGAAGCTGAGGATAGGCGAGCCATCCGTAGAGCGGCGTTAAGATATACCATTGTTGGAGAGGTGTTACAGACGCGCTCTAAACGGAATGCTCCTCAGATGTTTGTCGGACGAAGAAGCCTGGAAGGTGGTGGAAGGATCTCATTCCAGTGAATGCGGTGGGCATGTGAATAGTCAAATGTTGGCTAAGAAGATTCTTAGGCAGGGCTACTACTGGCCAACCCTAGAAGAAGATTGTGCCATCTACGTTCGTAGATGTGTCAAGTGCTAAGTCCATGCCGATAAAATCCATGCTCCATCTTCATCTTTGGATCCACTATCTTCCCCTTGGCCTTTCTCTATGTGGGTTTTTGATATCATCGGGCCTCTTGGTGATCATAATGCTCAAGTGAAACAAAAATCTTTCATTCTTACTGCCACTGAGTACTTTACCAAGTGGGCCGAGGCTGAGGCATTTGCAGAAATCAAAGACTCGACCGTGTGCAGGTTCGTCATGAAGAACATTATCTCGCGGTTCGGAGTACCAAACGGCTTCATCACCGACAACGGACCCCAATTCATATCACAAGAGCTTCAGGACCTATGTAAGAAATTCAACATTTCCTTGCATCATTCATCTCCATACTATCTGCAGGGCAACGGCCAAGCCGAAGCCACAAATAAAACGCTTTTGAAAATCCTAAAGAAAACTTGTGAGTCTCATAAGTTCGCAGATTGGCCCGAGAAGTTGATTGAGGCCTTGTGGGCCTACCGAACTTCTGTCCGTACACCCACTGGGCAAACTCCTTTCTCACTCACTTATGGGATGGAGGCGGTATGTCCACATGAGATCCTCATTCGTTCACTAAGAGTTCAGTTGGACAAAGAACTTAATCCCGATGAACGTCGAGAGGCATTGCTTTCATAGCTAGAACTCCTAGATGAACGACGTTTAGCCACAGCCGATCATGTGCTTACGTATCAAATTGACTCTCAAGATCTTTTCAAAAGAAAGTAATTGAGCGCAAATTCCAAGAAGGAGACATGGTTTTGAAGCGAATTTTCATAAATCTTGGAGGTCCAAGGTCCAAATTGCAAGCAAACTGGGAAGGGCCGTACGTCGTTAAGGGAGTGTACCCTGGGAACGCGTATCGATTAGTCAATGCCGATGGTGAGGAGCTCTCTCACCCGTGGAATGGGTTGTACCTTAAAAGATTCTACCCTTAATAAAAGATTTTCAATAACGACATCAATTTGTAGAAGAAAGTTAACAGTCATGTATCTCACTCCCTTTCATTTATTGTCAAATAACTTCTATGTTCAGTGGCACACACAATACGGAAACCTAAGGTCAATTCCCCTCGGCTAATTTTGTTCCTGCTTAGCCCTAGTGTAAGGAACAGAAGGTCAATTCTCTTCTTGATTCAGACAAGGTCTAGGGGCAAGGGGATGCTAGCTTGTAGACGAACGAAGGTATAGATCATGTGTATGAAATCTTAAAGAGAGATAGTCAATTCAAAAGAAAGAAAAAAAATAATGAAATAATGATACAAGAAAAGAAAAAGATGAGAACAGGGGCATGTCAAAGAGTGGCAGCATAGTTCCCCGCGGGACGCCCTTGAGCCCGGTCGTACACATGCCCCAAATAAAAAGCTATGTCCATAGAGTCTCTGGACAATAGACGGATTCCACATGTGACATATCTTGGCAAGTCATGCAAGCCAGTAACCCCAGCCCGACACCAAGTCTTCATATCCCCACTAACAACCGGAGAACCCCAGCACCTGGTCTGTGTTGGAACATTAATACCTAGGGGCAAGTAGTCTCAAGAGAGCCAAGAACAAATGCACACTATAGTTAGAAGATATTTGGTAAAACATAAGAGCAGAAGTGAGATTCATGGCCGATAACTCAAGTACGGAAGATGTCGTTATTTAAAAATCAAAAATTTTCAAAATCCAAAAAAAATCAGAAAACCTCAAAATCTAAAATGTTTTTAGAAAACTTCCAAAATCCAAAAAATTAGAAAACCTCAAAAATCTAAAAAATTAAAAAATCCCATAAAATAAAAAATCAGAAAATTTTAAAATACAAAAAAATCAGAAAACTTCAAAATAGAAAAAAATAGAAAATTTCAAAAAATCTAAAAAAATCAGAAAGTCTCAAAATCCAATTTTTTTTGAAAAATCTCCAAAATCTAAAAAAAAATGTGTGTACATATCGCCTTCTTTTAGCATGCATTGTTTTATTTCCTTTTTTTCCGCCTATTTAATAAGGCTCCGTCCCTTGACAACTATAAAGTTAAATCATTTCTACTTAGCGCAAGCGGCGGAGCCAAAGAACAGATTTAACCTGTTTTGCTAAGTGTGCAGGGACAGGAAATTTTGAGAATGGACACAACGGTATACTCAAGTGCTCTCTGTCTCTCTCTCATTCGGATCTTGCCTCACACTCGTGTCAATTGCAAAGTCACTCATTCGTAAACATTGGTATAAAATGAAAAGATCCACTAGGAGATAAACCATATGTACAAAGATAAAAGGGGGAGGTGGCTCACAATCTCCTCACTGTCGGCCACCACTCTCCCCAGATCCCTCCTGTCTATCTGGTGGGGGTGGCATTTCGCCACCACCCCTACCACTTTTTGTACTCGCCTCACCCCGGTGGCGTCTCTCCTGCTCCTCGTTCCTCCGGGGACTGGAGGAACCCGCCAGGTACTGCCTAACAGAGGCGCCAATCGCTCCGCTAGCGCCGCTCGCTCCGCTCCTGCTCCTGCTCCGTGAGCGGCCTATGGCCGTCATCACCTCCTGAAGTCCACGCGTGAGGGTCTGCTGTGCCTGCAGGTCAGTGTGCAGTCGAGCGAGCTCCTCTTGGTCCACTAACGACCCCTGCACCCGCAGTGTCACCAGCTCCCTTGTCGCCTCAGCCACTCGTGCCTCAGCTGCCTCCGCTCGGATGCGCAGTTGATCCCTCTCTCCTGTCACTGAGTCTACCTACCCCTATAGCTGGGTAGCTCGGTCAGTGGCGGTCCCCAGCGCTGTCTCCTACAGATAAGTAATCAAGTCTGTGCCAAATTAAACAATTTTCAATCTAAATCACTGTCACACTTACCGAATCGGCCACTCCGCCTACGTCTCCTCGGCTCTCCTCACCGCCGCTGCCAGTCGGTCCTCCAGATCCGACTGGGATCTCTCTGCTGCCCTGGACGAGGAGGCGCCAGCCCCTGCTGCAATCCTCACTCTCTCTAGCTCCTTCCGCTATACATACAACACATGTCAATTTCTCAAATCAGCTGAGAGAATGGTAAAATACTGAAGTCTAAGTAGGTACTTACCAGCTACTCCGCCTCACGTTGGGCTACCTCTCTGTAACGACCCAGAATCCGCATTACCAGTAAACAACCAGTAACCCGAATTCTGACCCGCTAACCCACGAGACAAGCTCGGAAGGGTAAAAAGGAATGTTCGAGGAGATTATATATAAGAAGATACACACCATGTAAAGCTGTAAAATTCCACTATATGAACATAACATATACAACTCAGAGTCTGAGCAAGGTACAGAGTACAGAAGTCAAACAAAAGTACTACTCACTGCAGCTAAGGAGCACCAACACTAGAGTGGCTAGACTCGCCTGGAACGGGAGTCGACGAAGACCCACCTGAAAGGGAGGGGAGTGAGTCTCAAGAAAAGAGACCCAGTAGGGAAAAGTAACCCCACCGGCAACAGAACTAAAGTGCGGAAGTAAAAACTGAAAGTAAGTACACGTTGCACCACAACACAAAACTGTAAACCTCACGGCTCAGTAACACACACTCACACACACACAGTAAGTAGGACTCAGCTAGGGTCTGTGGCTCGGCGTCTCGTCACCACAGAGGCTCTCAACCCCAGCCACGTGTGCACACAACAGACGCTCTCTCTCGCGTCTAGTCCACGACCGATTTTTCCCCTACGCCTGACCCTAGCGGTAGAGAATGGGCTCCATGGAGACCGGCTCAAAACCACCACAAGGAGTACGCACAGGACAGAGTCGCACTCGGTGTCCTGGCTCACTAGCGGAGGACAACCACACGCTAGTCATCTAGACGGAGTCACACCCACGCCTAGGTAACACAACAGAAACGGGCACGCGGTAACGCAACGCACATACAACAGATGGAACACACTCAACGTCTGAAATTCCGTACAGTAAGTGAACACCTTATGTCACAATTAACTACTCATATGCATAGGTCAAGTCACATTCTAGGCCTGGCAGAATGTGTTAATAGGGCGGACATCACATGTCAACACCTTGAACACAGAACAGGACTTAAGCCTGCTGGGACACAAGATATTAACGGCAGCATCGATTGTCGCTAATATGAAGTAAACGGCACTTATCATGACGTTAACCATAACTCAACGGCAATCGACCCTATCGTTTATATCAACCTTGAAGATCTCAACGTCAACAGATGTGGACGTTAAGCTCTTTAGTCCCCAGGACCCAGAACAGTACCGGATCAGTCCAATTGGGTAAGATCACCCAACCAGAACACTTACTGATGGAGGGAAATACTTCCTCACGTCATTTAACACTATCAGAACTTCAACACTAAACAATCCAACGCTTAGATTGCTCAAAACACCCAAAATCCTGGCATGATATAACCCAACCCTAAACTGCAATTGGCATACTAATTCACACAAGTGAGCATGCTGATTTGCTAAGGAGGGTTATAGGAGTTAAGTCCCTACCTCAGAACGCCTTAAAAACTCCCAACAGCCACCAATCGCACCGAAACCCCTCGAAGTCTCCGCGCGAATCGCACCAAATCTTCGTGTTTCCCACCCGATCAAGCACCGCCACGCGTACCAGAGTCTTCCCACGAACTCCCATCAACCATCAGAAGCAGTGGAAATGGACAAAGGTAGAAGTGGAGGGAAAGGAAGGAAAAGAGAAGAAAGGTTTCTGCTCTCGGGCTGCCCTATTTCTACAGGCCCGATCAGTAGACGTCCACATCCCCAGCCGCCTACTGAACCGCCTAAGCCTTGACGTCCAAATCGCTTGTCGTCGAGTTCAACAACAAACGTCAACATCTCTGGACGCTAACTCCAAGTCAACGGCTATACCCTGCCGCCAACTAAAAGTTAACGACAATATCCCTTGTCGTCAACTCAACAGAACCTCTACAAGACCTAATAAGGATCCGATAAGACCCGACACCTTATAGCCCTCCCCCCTTAAGGAATTTTACCCTCAAAATTCAAACAACACAAGGAAAGAAGACTCACCAAAGAGGTACGGAAACTGCTCGCGCATTTCGTCCTCTCGCTCCCATGTCGACTCACCACCTGAGTGCCGCTGCCACGCAACACGAATTAACGGGATAGCCTTGTTCCTCAACCTCTGAACTCGGCGATCCTCAATATGTAACGGAAGCTCTGGTACAGTCAACACTGGAGTCACCTCAGACCATTCTGCACTCTGGAGAACGTGAGACTCGTCAGAAAGGTACCTCCGAAGCATTGGCACGTGAAACACATCATGGACTGCTGCCAACTCTGACGGAAGCTCAAGTCTGTACGCCAAACCTCCAACACGCTCAGAAATGGTGAAAGGTCCAATAAAGCGAGGACTCAATTTTCCACGCCTACCAAACCTCACCACTCCCTTCATAGGAGACACACGAACAACACCTGGTCTCCTACCTGAAACTCGAGCGGTCGTCTGCGCTGATCTGCATAACTCTTCTGCCGACTCTGAGCTGACTGAAGCCTCTTCCTCACAAGCTGAACTACCTCAACTGCCTACTGAACCAACTCTGGCCATGTCACAATCCGCTCACCAACCTCGAACCAGTCAAGAGGAGTGCGACACGGTCGTCCATACAAAGCCTCATATGGTGCCAAACCAATACTGGAGTGATAACTATTATTATATGCGAACTCGACCAACGGCAAGTGAGCTGTCCACGACCCCTGCCACTCCAGACAACAAGCTCTAAGCATGTCCTCCAAAGTCTGGATAGTCCGCTCTGACTGACCGTCTGATTGAGGGTGGTAGGCGGAACTAAAAGCCAACTCTGTCCCCAAAGCTCTCTGGAAACTGCGCCAGAATCCAGAAGTGAAGCGAGGATCCCTATCTGACACAATAGAGATTGGCACTCCGTGTAAGGGAACAATCCGCTCTACGTACAATGCGGCCAACCTACTCACACCCCAACTAGTCCTGACAGGCAAGAATCTGGTAGTCTTCGTCAATCTATCCACAAGAACCCAAATGTTGTCAAAACCTCTAGCTGTCTTCGAAAAACCACAAACAAAGTCAGTTGTCACATGGTCCCACTTCCACATCGGAATCTCTAACGGCTGCACAAGTCCTCCCGGACACTGATGTTCGGCCTTCACCTGCTGACAGACCAAACACCTAGCAACAAAAGCCGCTATGTCTCTCTTCATCCCAGGCCACCAAAACTGACGTCTCAACCTGTGATACATCTTGGTTGACCCTAGATGAATCGAGTATCTAGAACCATGTGCCTCCTGCAACACAGCTCTCTTGACAGACTCCTCAACAGGAACATAGAGTCTATCTTGGAACCTAACAGTTCCGTCCTCGCAAAGCTCAACCTCTGGGAGAAGTAACACACTGTGCAACTCGGGATCTATGACTGGGTCTGCTGCTGCGGCACACGAGGTAGCAAAGGACAATCTCGCGCCATGTGACCCATCTGGTCACACCGGTAACACTGACCAGCAAAAGTATGCGGTACCTGCTGCGATGGTTGCCCTACAGGCTGCTGAACGCTCCCACAGACTGCTGTCTCTGCTCTGCCTGCCTCCTATCACGCCGAAACTTCCTCCGAGATCCTGACTTCGCCGTCGTCCCAATAGAAGTGGACGCGTAGGAAGTCGCAGTCCTCGGGGTCGTCTGCACACTACCCTGCTACTGTCGAGGCTGAGAAGGAACTACCTGTGTCTGAACCTCTGCGCTCTGAGCACGAGTCCGCAAAGTATCTTCCTCCAACGCTGCCGCTGTCTGATACGCCGCGTCTAAGTCTGTGACACGAGCAACTATCAGCACCTGCCTGAGCTCTGGCCTCAAGCCCCTCACGAACTGCTGAGTCCTCAGACCCTCATCTGCCATGATCTGCAGAGCATAACGCCCTAGCTCTACAAATCTGGCCCTATACTGCACTACAGTAATGTCCCTCTGCTGCAAGTCCAGAAACTGGTACAACCTCTCCGTCCGGACGTAAGTGGGACAGAAGGCTCTTTCAAAAGAAACGACAAACTCCTGCCACAGAATCTGTCTAAGTGGGCGAGACTGAAAACTAGTCTCCCACTCAGAGGACCACCAAGTCAACGCCTGCGCCTGCAACTGGTAACTAGCTAACAGCACTCGCTCCTCGGGAACACACTCCATGGAACGGAAAGTCCGCTCCACTGCATCTAACCACGCCCGCGCTGCATCTGGATCAGGCTGGCCCAAAAATTGAGGAGGCTGAAACTGCAAGAACTCCCTCAACACCTTCCCAGTACCACCCTGGGGTACCGGCGCATCACGGTGCTGAGCTACAAACTGAGCCATCCCCTCAAGAAATCGAGTCATGTCTAATCCCTGAGCTACCTGAGGAGGTGGTGCCGGCGGTGGAACAATACCACTGTGTGCATCCTGTGGCAAAGGCTGCGTCTGCTGAGGTGGCGGAGCATCTCCAGCCTCCTGACGAGTCACCTGCTCAGCCATTCCCTCTCTAGGACGTCGCCTAGGTGCCATAGTACTATACACAGAGCAAAAATACACACATGAATACACTAACTAACTCCGGTTTAAATAGCTGCAACTGTACTCTTTATACTCTGAGTTAACATGATAGGTATTTCCTTATGTATATCTCATCAGACCTGCTCTGATACCAAACTGTAACGACCCAGAATCCGCATTACCAGTAAACAACCAGTAACCCGAATTCTGACCCGCTAACCCACGAGACAAGCTCGGAAGGGTAAAAAGGAATGTCCGAGGAGACTATATATAAGAAGATACACACCATGTAAAGCTGTAAAATTCCACTATATGAACATAACATATACAACTCAGAGTCTGAGCAAGGTACAGAGTACATAAGTACAACAAAAGTACTACTCACTGCAGCTAAGGAGCACCAACACCAGAGTGGCTAGACTCACCTGGAACGGGAGTCGACGAAGACCCACCTGAAAGGGAGGGGAGTGAGTCTCAAGAAAAGAGACCCAGTAGGGAAAAGTAACCCCACCGACAACAGAACTAAAGTGCGGAAAGTAAAAACTAAAAGTAAGTACACGTCGCACCACAACACAAAACTGTAAACCTCACGGCTCAGTAACACACACTCACACACACACAGTAAGTAGGACTCAGCTAGGGTCTGTGGCTCGGCGTCCCGTCACCACAGAGGCTCTCAACCCCAGCCACGTGTGCACACTACAGACGCTCTCTCTCGCGTCTGGTCCACGACCGATTTTTCCCCTACGCCTGACCCTAGCGGTAGAGAAGGGGCTCCACGGAGACCGGCTCAAAACCACAACAAGGAGTACGCACAGGACAGAGTCGCACTCGGTGTCCTGGCTCACTAGCGGAGGACAACCACACGCTAGTCATCTAGACGGAGTCGCACCCACGCCTAGGTAACACAACAGAAATGGGCACGCGGTAACGCAACGCACGTACAACAGACGGAACACACTCAACGTCTGAAATTCCGTATAGTAAGTGAACACCTTATGTCACAATTAACTACTCATATGCACAGGTGAAGTCACATTCTAAGCCTGGCAGAATGTGTTAACAGGGCGGACATCACATGTCAACACCTTGAACACAGAACAGGACTTAAGCCTACTGGGACACAGGATATTAATGGCAGCATCGATTGTCGCTAATATGAAGTAAACGGCACTTATCATGACGTTAACCATAACTCAACGGCAATCGACCCTGTCGTTTATATCAACCTTGAAGATCTCAACGTCAACAGATGTGGACGTTAAGCTCTTCAGTCCCCAAGACCCAGAACAGTACCGGATCAGTCCAATTGGGTAAGATCACCCAACCAGAACACTTACTGATGGAGGGAAATACTTCCTCACATCATTTAACACTATCAGAACTTCAACACTAAACAATCCAACGCTTAGATTGCTCAAAACACCCAAAATCCCGGCATGATATAACCCAACCCTAAACCGCAATTGGCATACTAATTCACACAAGTGAGCATGCTGATTTTCTAAGGAGGGTTATAGGAGTTAAGTCCCTACCTCAGAACGCCTTAAAAACTCCCAAACAGACACCAATCGCACCGAAACCCCTCGAAGTCTCCGCGCGAATCGCACCAAATCTTCGCGTTTCCTGCCCGATCAAGCACCGCCACGCGTACCAGAGTCTTCCCACGAACTCCCATCAACCATCAGAAGCAGTGGAAATGGACAAAGGCAGAAGTGGAGGGAAAGGAAGGAAAAGAGAAGAAAGGTTTCTGCTCTCGGGCTGCCCTATTTCTACAGGCCCGATCAGTAGACGTCCACATCCCCAGCCGCCTACTGAACCGCCTAAGCCTTGACGTCCAAATCGCTTGTCGTCGAGTTCAACAACAAACGTCAACATCTCTGGACGCTAACTCCAAGTCAACGGCTATACCCTTCCGCCAACTAAAAGTTAACGACAATATCCCTTGTCGTCAACTCAACAGAACCTCTACAAGACCTAATAAGGATCCGATAAGACCCGAGACCTTACACTCTCGATCCTACATCGCTGAGTAAAGCAGGGCCTGAAGCGATGCACTCTCTCCGGTCACGTCCACCTGCAAATCATTTCTCAACCATTAGCTCAATCTCATAAGAAATAATTCACAAGGTTGTGGTTTAGGAGTTTTACCTGTCGACGGGCACTCTTGTAGACCTTTCCCCCATACTTTAAGGCATATGCCTAAAGGTACGCGTCATCTGTGGTGGTGCTGGACTTCACTTGCTTGCCTCGGCGCTCCCAGTTCTAGATCTACTCTTTTGCCCGCTCGCGCCAGTCCGTAGTGTCGTGCAGTCCCCGAAAACTCCGACCAGGCCTCGGGGTCCGTCTCGGGTGGGAAACTCCACCGCGCTCTGTCGAAGTCCAAGCAATCGCTGGCACAGGTGTAGATGAAGAGGTAGCACGAGGTTGAGTGCATGCACCCACACCGACCTACCAAAGTAGGGGCGGGCCTGCACCAACCAAGGCTGTCCCTCATCTCCCCCCTCTAGGTATGGTTGCCACACCACCTGCACATCGAAGCACAATTGATTAGTAGCCAAGCTATTTTTTCAAACCATTGAACTTAGGGAGGATTTAGGTCACTTACATCTAGCTGAGGGTAGCTGTCAATTGCCTCTTGGAGAGCTGCTAGCTGGTCGCTCAGGGTGCGGATGTCGCGGCGCGAGTCCCAGCGGCGAGCTATGGGCACAAGGCCCAGTCACGCCAAGATCCCTCTCCCCAGGACCGGAAGGTGAAGGTAGGCCCATACCTGCAAAAATGAGAAGACAATTAGATCACGATTCATAGCAAGTGTAGTAAGTAAAGGAGCAAAAGGGAAGGAAGTACCTGAAGAAAGGGGAAGAAGCCGCTCGTGGACGTTTGATGCTCGGAGGCACTCAGGCTGTCAAACTGGTGTGCCAAGAATGCAGCCCCCCCCCCCCCCCAAGCATAGTTGCTCACCTCGTCCAGGTCCTCCAGGAGAGGCAGAAACCGGCAGTGGACTGCGTCACCTCTCGTAGCAAACAGGAGTCTGCCCAAAAAGAGGATGAGAAAGCGTCTCAAGTCCAAGTCCGCCTCTGCCCCTGGCTCCTCTGCTAGCACCGCCTGGCACCCCTGAGTCAGCCTCTGCAACTGCCCGTCCACCTACTTCCCACCTCATAGAGTCCCATGCTCTCCTGCAACTCAACCCTGGATAGGAGGGAGGACCTCTGCTCTACTGTCAGCCCTAGGAGTCGACGGGCTAAATCCCGGTAACAGGGGTAGGTAAACCCGCTCACAGGATGCCCGTACACCCTCAACCCTGTGATCCTGCTCACATCCTCCAGACTGGGGATCATATGACCGCATGGGAATACGAAGGCGGTCGCTTCCACATCCCACCTGCTGCGCAGGGCTTGTGTGAGCACGGGATCCACCCTCATTCTGTCCATGCGGAGTACCTCACCAAACCCATCCCCTCTAATCTATCTCTCTAGAATGTCAGGAAGGCTAGATAGACCGCTAGCACCAGGAGCCAGGAGACCCGGGCCCTCATTTTCTCCCTGCAAGTGCATGTCAGTCAAAATCAGTTAAAACCTTCCTCAGTCTAGACTCTCGGCTGTGGTCGCAGCGACCTTATGGGCCACGACCATGTCGCAACGCCGCGATGCACCGCGACATGGTCGCGTCGCCCCCTTAAGTCGCTACCAGGTCGCGTCGGCCATTACCGACACGACATGGTCGCACCCCATTGACCCGTCGCGACAATTGGAGTCATGACAGGTCGACCCGTCGCGTTCTCAGGCGCAGACCAGGCAGAATTTTCCCTATCTGGCACCCTTTTCCTTAGGCATCGTGCCCTGCATCTGCCCTCTGGGGGCCTCCTCTCCCTTTCCCATGCAACCATTCATGGATTTAAGATCGATATACTTACCGTCTTCATCGCATCCTCCCGTGCCTTCCTCACCACCTCCATGTCCACGGCCGGGACCTCCTCCTCCTCCTCCATCTCGATCTTGGGCACCGTCTCTTCCGCCAGAGGTGCCTCCGCACGCTGTCGGGAGCTCCTCCTCTCCGCTTGCCGCTTCCTCTGGGAAGAGCCCGCACCACCATCGCCACCTCCTTCCATTGCTAAGGGAGAGGATGAGTGCGTGAGGGGTTTGAAGGGGGGGGGTTTAGGGAAAGAAAGTGTGTGGAATATGATGATCAGTATGTTTGATGATCAGTCTGTTCTCATGTAATTCTAATTAATTACATATTGATTTTGGTGAATAACAAAACGTGATAAACAAAACCTTCTCAAGCTTTCTAACATACATTCTATAAGCTTGTGAGCACAGGAAAAATCTCAAGGAAAATCAAGCCCATTTGGTAAGTATTAGTACATCTATAGCATGTCAAGTTCAGTATGATATTTCTCTAAGTCCACATCGATTTCTATTGAAAATCACAACGATTTCCTTAAAGCTGTAATGATTTGATGTCGTAATGATTTCTTTGTAGAAACAGTGTTTGATTACAAACAAATCGTTCCCATAACGATTTCTTAAGTCATCACAACGATTTCTTAAGACCTCGTAACGATTTGCTCTTCGCAACGATTTCTTAAGTCATCACAATGATTTCTTAAGACCTCTTAACGATTTGCTCTTCGCAACGATTTCTTAAGTCATCACAACGATTTCTTAAGACCTCGTAACGATTTGCTCATCGCAACGATTCCTTAAGTCATCGCATCAATTTCTTAAGACTTCGTAACGATTTGCTCATCGCAATGGTTCCTTAAGTCATCACATCGATTTCTTAAGACTTCGTAACGATTGTCTCATCGCAAAGATTCCTTAAGTCATCGCAACGATTTCTTAAGACCTCGTAACGATTTGCTCATCGCAACAATTCCTTAAGTCATCGCATCGATTTCTTAAGACTTCGTAACGATTTGCTCATCGCAATGGTTCCTTAAGTCATCACATCGATTTCTTAAGACTTCGTAATGATTTACTCATCGCAACGGTTCCTTAAGTCATCGCATCGATTTCTTTAGAGCTCATAACGATTTGCTTCACGCATCGACTTCTTTAGAACTCATAACGATTTGCTTTGCACAACGATTTCTTAAGTGTTCATAACGATTTCCTTAATGAACACAACGATTTGCCTTCTACAACGATTTCTTTATTGATCACAACGAGTTTATTATATCATCTTGATCATAATGATTCTTTTGTAGAAACATAACGATTTGATGCTAAGTTACAACGATTTGGCGGTTTGTGCATAACGATTTCATAAGTCATGGATGCATCGATTTTATGATTATAACGACTTGAATTTAACAACGTTGAATAGTCAAAGTCTTCGCACATATCTTTCTAACATCTGTGCATTTAATGAAGACTGAACGTATCTCTACATGCATGCAGACGATATCGTCCATTATCGTGCTTACTCTTTATGCATCTTTTATAATAGCAAAATAGCATTACTACTTTGGTGAATACTCACACCAACGATGTCTGACAACAAGAGACAGCTTAGTTGTCTACTGTTTTAGCATTTAATATATGCAGGTCTCTGACAACCACTCGTTATACAACGTTGGACCCTGTAGTAGCCAAAGGACAGTTCAGAAGATCCTATCTCTTTGCTTGCACAAATGGATAAAAGTCTATTGACTGGAAGCTTTCAAGGACCATTCAGTCTAACGTCCACCAAACCAGAGACAACAGATACTTCAACGAATACATTTCAAATTGGAGATATAAATACGAGACAGAAGAACTCATGCAAAAAATGAACGTAAGCAATTCAGATCTTCTGCAAGAATCCTAGAGCCAAGCATCCCACTCGAAATTGTCTCAAGCTCTCTGCTCTCAGTGCTGTATTAGAAATCCCAAGAGAGCCTGTGTAGTTCTGAGAGAGTGCATTGTTAGATCTCTTGCTCTCAGGGCTATTAGCTTCAGATCATTGCTTGCAAAAGCTTGATCTAAGGGCTTGCTTTTCCTACTTAATGTTTGCTAGTTGTTTCCCTTCTGTTGTGAAGGAAGACCTGGGGATCTAGGGTGTTGTTTTTTCCTTCTGTAGTGAACGAAGACCTGGTGGGGTATCCAGGGTGTTGTATCTCCCTTCGTGTGAAGGAAGACCAGCTGAGCTGAGTGTTGTAGTGTCCATAGGGGGACTGTACCCTTGTTAGTAGAATCCTGAGTTGTTGCTCAGGGACTGGACATAGGACTCCTAACGAGAGGAGGTCTGAACCAGGATAATTCCTTGTGTTGTGTGATTGATTTCTTGTGTGTTTGTTGTCTATACTAACCTTCATCGAAGAACATCTTTGTGTGAATGTTTTAAGTACAGGTACTGGCTAAGTAGTTTTTTAAAAGACCCATTCACCCCCCCCCCCTGGGTTCGTCAACTGGGCAACAAGTGGTATCAGAGCGAGTCTCTTCGACAAAGAAGAAGATCTAACGATCTGAAGAGTAAAGATTCATGGTAGCCCAAGGTCATTTCGAAGGTCAGTCAGTCAACCGACCACCATTGTTCGATGGAGAAGATTACACTTACTAGAAAACCAGAATGGAATACTTTTTGCAAGGTCACGATTATTAGATATGGTCCATAGTGGAAGAAGGCGATCTCCTGGTCACAAATGAGAAGGCTCAGTGGACAGATGATGACAGGAAGAAGATCTCCTTGAACTGTAAAGCTAAGAGTATTCTGTGCTGTGCCCTAAAAGAAAGAATTCAACAGAGTTTCACCTTGCAAATCCGCAATGGAGATGTGGGAAAAGCTCAGAATTACTTATGAAGGCACAGACAAAGTGAAGGAGACAAGAATTGACATTCTTGTAATGCAATATGAAAGATTCCAGATGCAACCAAGTGAGTCCATAACCCAGATGTTCAGTAGATTTACAGATATCACAAATGGGTTAGCTGGACTAGGAAAGACTTATGAAATGGTAGATATGGTCAGAAAGATCCTTAGGTCTCTACCATCCTCATGGACCCCAAAGGTAACGGCCATTGAGGAAGCCAATGATCTAAAAGGATGTCCTTGGAAAAGCTCGTTGGGTCCCTTATGGACCATGAGATAAATATGGAGAGACTGGGAGAGTCCTCGAGTAAGAAGAAGCATTCAAATGCTTTGAAAGCTGAAGAAGAGTCATCAGAAGCAAGCTCAGATGACGGTGAAAGCATTAAGGATAGCGAAAATGAAGAAGTAATGCTATCAAGAAGATTGCAACGAATCATAGCTAAGAAGAAGAAGTTTCAATCTGACAGAAGGTTCTTCAAGAAAAATAAAGAGTTTAAGAAGCCAGACGGAAAGAATATGAAGAAAGGAGAACCGGTATGTTATGAGTGCAAGAAGCCTGGACATATCAAGGCAGAATGTCCAAAGCCTAAGAAAGGTGAAAATAAGAAGAAAGATAACTTTAGAAAATTCAAGAAATACAAAAAGAAGGCAATGGCAGCCGCATGGGAGAACAGCAGCGACTCAGACAGTGAGTCAAGCTCGAGCAGTGATGAAGAAGAAGCCAACTTGGCTTTATGGCAAATACAGAAGAAAAGGTAACTTCTGACTCCTCTTTCGATTCATGTAATGATTTAGATTCGGATAACTTAGAGGAAGCATTCAACAAGTTATACAGCAAAATATAGAGAAGTAACTAAACTATTAAAAGCAAATAAGAAGAATACTGCTTGTTTAGAAAACACTAATTCAGACCTAAAAATAGAAAATGTGGAACTAGAAAGGCAAATAACTGAACTTAAAAGAAGAAATGAACTACTATGTGAAGATCTAAAAGATAAGAATAAACAAATAATTAAACATGAAAAACAAGCAAGCTCAGACGAATTGAAAACAGAAATTAATACATTAACAGGAGAAAATAAAAAGTTATCTAGCACATTAGAAAAATTTACGAATGGTAAAAACTCCTTAATATTAAAAGGTGCTAGAAGATCTGGTAAGAAGAAGAATAGATTAGTTATACACCCCCAGATAATGAAGAAACCATAATATATCTCAAAATATACCCAACTTCAAAATTTGTACCTAAACAAGACATTGCATACAAAGTAGATTTTAGATATATAGAAAAAGTAACTAAATTGTCCTATTGTAGTCACTGCAACAAGTTAGGACATATTATAACAACATGTCTAACTAGACACCAAGAAATGGATAATAAAAAGAAAAATTGATGATACTAACCCTTCAGGACCCAAAAGAATTTAGGTACCTAAAACTTAATGTTTTTATTTCAGGGTAACCTTCGAGCATCCAAATGGTATTTAGACAGTGGGTGCTCAAGGCACATGTCAGGGAATCGGAAGCTGTTTACTCATCTTCAGGTTGAAGAAGGGTTTGTTACATATGGAGATAATGGTAAAGGAACACTGATAGGCAGCAGTTCAGTAAACAACAAAGGAAAAATAGTTATTGAAGATGTACTGCTTGTCAAAGGGCTAAAGCACAATCTTATCAACATCAGCCAGCTTTGACAGAGGTCATCAGATTTAGTTCCAAGAGTCAAAGTGCAGTATATTGAAGGATGGAGCAGTAATCTTCGAAGCTAATAGAGTGAAGAACTTATATGTACTCTATCTCGAAGAACTCAAAGAGCAAGACGTCTGTTTGGCAGCAAATAGAGAGCAATCAACTGATTATGGCACAGAAGATTGGGACATTGCAGCGTAGATAGTCATGAGGAAATTATTAAAGAAAGCTTAGTGGAAGGTCTACCAAGGTCAGCACGAAAATGGAAGTATTTGTAGACCATGTGCAAAAGGAAAGCACACTAAGAGCTCTTCAAGTCAAAGACCGTGGTAACCACCTCAAAACCTTAGAACTCCTTCATATGGATTTGTTTGGGCCAATGAGGACCACTAGTCTTGGAGGAAAGAATTTTGGATTTGTCATAGTTGATGACTACTCCATTTTACATGGGTATCATTCTAGAACATAAAGATGACACATTTGAAAGCTTTGTCAGTTTCAGCAAGAAGGTTCAGAAGATAAGAATTCAGCATTGTTAGTATTCGATCAGATCATGGAGGTGAATTTCAGAACGAGAAGTTTGTAAAATTCTGTGAAAATGAAGGAATTGAGCACAATTTCTCAGCACCAAGGACAACACAGCAAAATGAAATTGCTGAGAGGAAGAACAGAACTTATTGGACATGGCAAGAACCATGCTATCAGAATATGACTTGCCAAGGTATTTCTGGGCTGAAGCAGTGAACACGGTAAGTTACATCATCACAGAGTTATGATCAGGCCAATCCTGAAGAAGATAGTGTACGAATTATCAAAGGAAAAAAAAGCCAAGATGAGTCAATTCAGGACATTTGGATGTCCTTGCTTCATCCACATAACGGAAAAAGAGATATTGGTAAGTTAGATGCCAAGTCAGATGAAGGCATCTTCATGGGTACACCTCTAAACCTAAAGGCTATAGAGTATTTAATAACTGCACTTATTAATTGAATAGTCAGTTCATATTTTTTTTTGATGAAACTAACCCTTCCTTGAGAAAGGAAGAAGATAGTGACATTGATGATGCAGATAATTGTATAAGAAACTAAATGATATATCTATTGAAGACAAGATGATCCACTGGAAGACCTACAACAAAGGACATTACACATGATAAATCTTCCAAGGATGGAGATACAAGAAAAGATCACACCTGGAACATCATTGGTGATCCATCTGTAGGGGTAAGAACGAGAGGTAATATAATACCCTTGTGATTACCAGCATTTGTTTCTCAGATTGACTAGGACAGTCAATCAGCTCTAATTGATGAATCTTGGATTATAGCCATGCAAGATGAACTAAACAATTCAAGGGAAACCAAGTATGGTCACTTGTTCCCAGACCATCAGACCATCCAGTTATTGGCACCAAGTGGATGTTCAGAAACAAATTGGATGATACTGGTGTGATCTTAAGAAACAAGGCCAACTGGTAGCTCAAGGCTATTCCCAAGAGGAAGACATAGATTTCGATGAAACCTATGCACCTGTAGCTAGACTTGAGGCTATTAGAATTTTACTTGCATATGCATCAGCATTATATCTAAAACTATTTCAAATGGATGTTAAGTCAGCCTTTTTAAATGGTTTTATCAAGGAGGAAGTTTATGTGGAACAACCCCCAGGTCTTGATGATACAGAATTTCCGAATCATGTTTTTAAACTGCACAAGGCACTGTATGGTTTAAAGCAAGCACCTAGAGCCCTGTATGAAAGGCTTAGCTCTTTTCTTTAAAACCATGGATTCAGTAGAGGTCAAGTAGATAGCACCCTTTTTATAAAGACAAAGATAAAAAATATACAGCTTGTTCAAATTATGTAGATGACATATTTTTGTTCCACTGATGAATCTCTTTGCAAGTATTTTGAAAAGCTCATGCAGGGACAATTGAAATGAGCATGATGGGAGAGCTCAACTACTTCCTTGGACTACAAATCAAACAAGGAAAGAAGGTACTACATCTGCCAAGCAAAGTACACAAGAGAACTCTTGAAGAAATTTGGATTCGACAATGCCAAACCACTGTCAACACCTATGAGCACATCAACAAGGATGAACAGTGACAAGGATGGTAAGAAAGTAGATCAAAAGGTCTACAGAGGTATGATAGGTTCTCTACTCTACTTAACATCTAGCAGACCCCTGATATTCTATTTGTGTTTTATGTGTGCTAGATATCAAGCAGATCCTAGAGAATCTCATCTAATTTCAGTTAAAAGAACTTTAAATATTTATCTAGAAACTCATGACTTAGGTCTTGGTATCCAAAAGCATGTGAAATTAACTTGGTAGGTATCTCTGATGCTGACTACGATGGATGCAAGGTAGATAGAAAAAGCACCAGTGGATGCTGTCAACTCTTACAGGATGTTTGATATCATGGTCTCCAAGACGCAAAATTAGTAGCACTATCAACTGCTGAAGCTGAGTATGTTACCTCCGGGAGCTGCTGTACACAACTCTTGTGGATCAAGCAACAACTTGAGGACTATGGGCTTCACATCAAAACAATTCCCCTGCTGTGTGACAAAACAAGTGCTATAAATCTCACCAAAAATCCAGTACAACATTCAAGGACCAAGCACATTGAGGTTAGATACCATTTCATTCGAGATCATGTAGCCAATGGTAATTTAGAAATATCTTTATTGATACAAATGGTCAGTTAGCAGATATCTTCACAAAAGTCTTACCCGAAGAGAGATTCACATCTCTTAGAAGGGAATGGGCATGTGTAATTTGTGAAAAGACTTCTGTTTATACTGATATATAAATTTTCAGAATTTAAGGTATCTTTCTTTCCATGGCGTTAAGCAAAAGATATACTCAATTATCCTATTTTGACGGTCTCTCTTGGAAAAGTCCTTTTGAAAAGTCAAACCTGTTTTCGTTTCCTCCCACTTTTTGGCGCCTCACTTTCGATAAAGTATTCATTTATTTACTCCAAAATCGATGTGGGAACGATTCATCTCCTACCTTTTACCTTTTCCCTCTTTCGTCTGGGTGCCTGAGCCGATGCCCTAACAACTCCGACATCGACTGCTGCAAAATTCGAAGCCTCTCTCTTCTTCCTGCGAAGAATTTCTTGAGGGTTTTCTCTCCTGCCACCATCTCATCTCTCCAGAAAAACTTTTCCACCCAAATCCATGGCCGCACCAGCTGTTTCTGGCAGTCTTGGGGCTACAGCGCTGAGTTTCTAACGGCCGAGCAGCAGGAAAAGTTTACATTTGTGAAGACAAAGGTGTGCGGAAATAAGAAGGTAGATGTTGCAGACTTGGAAGGAATGGAATGCTAGTATAGTAGAAGCTATGAGCAGGATGAAGTGGACCGATATCGCTACTTTCTCTGAGGTAAGCTACCCGGACCTTGTGAAAGCATTCTATGTTTGTTTAAGAACAGAGGCAGACGGGTCCTTGACCTCATCTGTCAAGGGAACCCAGATAAGAATAGATCATGAGTTATTGAAATTGTTGTTTGGAGTGAGTACCTATGGACACAGTGGGGTTCACAGCGTGGACGCCCAAGCAAAGGGTCTTGGAATTATAGGACCTGGTTTTAGACTGAGAGATGGAAATTGGATATAAATCAGTTAAATGCGTTTAATCGCTTGCTGCACTTCATTTTTGTCAAATTTTAGTTCCTAGAAGTGCTACCTATTCAACCTGTAGCAAGGCGGATTCGGATATGATGTTTTGGGCTATTCAGAATAGGGAAATAAAAATGGCCGAAGTGATGATGGAAAGAATGAGATTTGCCCATGATCAAATGGGATACTAAGAGTAAGTTAAATGTCTCCTTTCCATATGCTCACCTGCTCACCAAAGTCTTTAAGCATTTTGGAATAAATATGTCTGGAGCTGTTGTAGAGAAGATGGGCCAAGCAATTAGGTCCAGAAATTTGAGGAAAAGTGGATTTTCAGTGGTCAATGGTGTATGGACAAAAACATCTGTGGCTGAGGGTGAAGCCATTATTGGCGAAGCCCAAGATGTCCCACAAGAAATAGCACCAGTAGTAGCAGAACCAGCAGCAGAAGAGGCCCCAGAGTCTAGAGCATCACAGGAAGTAGCAGTAGAAAGAGAAGATGCAGTGGAAGCTTCAGTAGCTCAAGGAGAAGTAGCAGTGGAAGATTCTGGCAGAAGATTAGAGGAGATTCCTCCTGAGATTGTTGTTCCTGCTGAATCAATATCAGAGGATCCTCTACCCACCTCCAAAGTGGCATCTGTGCTCCGGGAAGTATTGGATTCCATTCACTCCACCCCAGTGATTCCAAAAACTGGTGGGAGTTTGGTAAAGAGGTTGTGGCATCTGGCCACATTGAAGATACTGTGATGGTAGATGCTCCCATTCAGGGGAGCAAGAAAGATTGTGGAAGAGGCTCCTATTTAGGGGGAGCAAGAGATTGAGAAGGAAGCAGCATCACAAGGGGAGCATACTGAAGATGCCCCTGTAAATGAAAGGCCAAATGAAGTTCATGTTGAGGTCGAGGAGCAAGTGGAAAGGAGAAGCAAAAGCAAGAAAATTGCTCACAAAAGGCAGAGGAAAATTCAAAAGAAAGTGAACTTGAAGCCTATCTTGAAGAGGTTGGATGATCAAGGTGAGTCTTGAGCTCTGTGCAGTCAAATGTAAATTCTATTATTGTGAGCCAGGCATCAACCTCCAAGGAACTTTCTCAGATACGGAATGCCATGAAGTGGTTTAATAAGGAAATGGGCGATATGAAGAACTTGCTTTTTGAGTTCCTGAAGGTAGTGGAACTAAAGATCCTCCTCCATCTGCCCCTCAAAGCAGTGCAGATATTGTTCCTAGGCCACTAGGGCCATCAATTCTAGAGGCTGGGCCTCAGGCCATCAGTTCACGAGGCTGGGCCATCAGGGCCGGAGACAGCAGCAAGCAAGCAGCCAACAGAAGAGGTTGGACCTTCTGAGCACTTGGTAGTTGAGCCACCAGGGCCATGATCTCCAAGGCTGGGCAGCAGGATGTAGAAGAGTTAGCAGTTGCTCCTGAAGCCCCTGAGTCTTCATCCCTCGCAACTCCAGCCCCTTCCTCACCACCATCCTCTTCCACAGCACCTCCAGCTCCACCCACCTTCAAACAACCCTTGCCCCGCACAATTTCCTCACCAACACCTTTTCCATTTCAATCTTCCCTCTCCCTCCTACTTCGATGATCAGTCTGTCTCCATATAATTTTAATTAATTACTTATTTATTTTGGTGATTAACAAAACCCATTAAAGTTCTCTAACATATATTCCATAAGTCTTAAGTATAGGAAATATACCAAGTCAAACAAACCAATATTGGTAAGTATCATATTTCTGAAGCGTTAATTATTTCAAGATTATATTTCTCTAAGTCCACATCGACTTCTGTTGAAAGTCACAACGATTTCTTTAGTCATCGTAACGATTTGCTCATCGTAACGATTTGCTCATCGCAACGATCCCTTAAGTCATCATAATGATTTACTCATCGTAACGATTTGCTCATCACAACGATTTCTTTAGTCATCGTAACGATTTGCTCATCGTAATGATTTGCTCATCACAACGATTCTTTAGTCATCGTAACGATTTGCTCATCGTAACGATTTGCTCATCGTAACTCATCGTAACGATTTGCTCATACTAACGATTTGCTCATCGCAACGATCCTTAAGTCATCATAACGATTTGCTTTCTACAACGATTTGTTCAGTATCATAACGATTCCTTTAATGAATACAACGATTTGCTTTTATAACGATTTGTTCAGTATTCATAACGATTCTTTTAATGAATACAACGATTTGCTTCTATAACGATTTGTTCAGTATTCATAACGATTCCTTTAAGAATACAACGATTTGCTTTCTATAACGATTGTTCAGTGTCATAACAATCTCTTAGTACAACGATTTCATAAGTCATATAGGCATCGACTTTATGTTTTATATCGACTTGATATATCTTATTTCTGAAAGGTTGAATAGTCAAAGTCTTCGTATATCTGTCTGACTACTGTGCATTAATGAAGACAGAATACATCTCTGCATGCATGCAGATGATATCATTTTCATTATCGTGCATACTCTATAACATCTTTTAGAACAAGCTATTGGCATTACTTTTGGTGAATATTCACATGAACGTTTTCTGACAACAAGAGACAGTCTAGCTGTCTACTGTTCTAGCATTTAATGTATGCAGGGCCCTAAAGACATTCTGTCATACAACGTTGGACCATATAGACGCTAGAAGATCCTATCTCTTTGCGTGCACAAATGGATAAAAGACTGTTGACTAGAAGCTTCCAAGTGTCAAAACAGTCTAACGTCCACCGAAGCTAGAGACAACGGTTACTTCAACGAATACTTTCAAATTGGAGATATAAATACAAGTAGTAGCTCAGAAGGAACCAAGGAGAGTGACCAACAAATACTTCAAGCAAGTCTTAGCATCCAAAATGTTCTGGGAGAATCCAAGAGCCAAGCATCTCATTTCTGATCTTTCTCAAGCTCTTTAGCTCTCTGTGTTGCAATAGAAATTCGAGAGAGAGCCTGCATAGTTCTGAGAGAGACCTTGTGTAGATCTCCTTCTCTCAGGGCTATTTCTGCTTCAGATCATTGCTTGTAAAGCTTGATCTAGGGGCTTGCCTTCATGCTCATCATTACTGTGTTGTTCCATTCGTGGTGAAGGAAGACCTGGTGGGGATCCAGGGTGCTATAGTTCCCTTCTGTTGTGAAGGAAGACTGGTGGGGGATCAAGGTGTTGTAGTTCCTTCGTGTGAAGGAAGACCAGCTGAGCTGGGTGTTGTAGTGTCCATAAGGGGACTGTACCTAGATAGTGGAATCTTGAGTATTGCTGAGGGACTAGACGTAGGACTCCTAAGGATAGGAGGTCTGAACCAGGATAAACTTGTGTGTTGTGTGATTGATTCCTGTGTGTGTTTGTTGTTTATTCTAACTTCACTAACCTTCATCGAAGAACGTCCTTGTGTGAATGTTTTAAGTATAGGTACTAATAAAATAATTTTTTAAAAGACCCATTCACCCCCCCTCTGGGCTCGACAACTGGGCAACAAGTGGTATCAGAGCGAGTCTTTGACAAAGAAGAAAGATCCAACGATCTGAAGAGTGAAGATTATGCTTATTGGAAGACCAGAATGGGAGTACTTTCTCCAAGGTCACGACTATCAGATATGGTCAATAGTAGAAGAAGGCGATCTCCTGGTCACAAATGAGAAAGCTCAGTGGACAGATGATGACAGGAAAAAGATCTCCTTGAACTGTAAGGCTAAGAGTATTCTGTGCTGTGCACTAAGCAAAAAGGAATTCAACAGAGTTTCAGCCTGCAAATCCGCAATGGAGATGTGGGAAAAGCTTAGAATTACCTATGAAGGCACAGACAAGGTGAAGGAGACAAGAATTGATATTCTTGTACACAATATGAAAGATTTCAGATGCAACAGGTGAGTCCATAACTCAAATGTTCAGTCGATTCACAGATATTACAAATGGATTGGCTGGACTTGGGAAAACCTATGAGATTGGAGACATGGGAGGAAAATTCTTAGATCCTTACCATCCTCATGGACCCCAAAGGTCACAGCTATTGAGGAAGCTAATGATCTGAAAAGGATGTCTTTGGAAAAGCTCATTGGGTCCCTTATGGCCCATGAGATCAATATGGAAAGGCTAGGAGAGTCCTCAAGTAGAAAGAAGCACTCCAATGCCTTAAAAGCTAAAGAAGACTCATCAGAAGCAAGCTCAGATGAAAATGAAGTATTGAGGACAGTGAAAATGAAGAAGCAATGCTATCAAGAAGACTGCAGCAGATTTTAGCCAAGAAAAAGAAATTTCAATCTGGCAGAAGATTCTTAAGAAAATAAAGAGTTTAAGAAGTCAGAAGGAAAGGATCTGAAGAAAGGAGAACCAATATGCTATGAGTGCAAGAAACCTGGACATATCAAGACAGAATGTCCAAAGCTTAAGAAAGATGGACACAAGAAAAAGGACAACTTCAGACGATTCAAGAAGTACAAGAAAAAGGCAATGGCAGCCGCTTGGGAAAACAGCAGCGACTCAGACAGTGAGTCAAGCTCAAGCAGTGATAAAGAAGAAGCCAACCTGGCGTTCATGGAAAATACAGATGATAAGGTAACATCTGACTCCTCCTTGATTCCTGCAATAATTCTGATTCGGATAATTTAGAGGAAGCATTCAATGAACTATACAGTAAATATAGAGAAGTAACCAAACTTTAAAAGTAAGTAAGAAAAATAATGCTTGTCTAGAAAACACAAACTCAGATCTAAAATCAGAAAATGAACAGCTAGAAAAATAGTTAACTGAACTTAAAAGAAGAAATGATTTATTATGTGAAGATCTAAAGGATAAGAATGAACAAATAATTAAATTGGAAAAACAAGCAAGCTCGGATGAACTAAAAACAGAGATAAACTCATTAATAGAAGAGAATAAAAAGTTATCTAACACATTGGAAAAATTTACAAATGGTAAAAACTCCCTCATATTAAAAGGTGCTAGAAGATCAAGTAAGAAGAAAAATGGATTAGGACATACACCCCAGATAATGAAGAAACCATAGTTTATCCTAAAATATATCCAACACCAAAATTTGTACCTGAACAAGACATTGCATACAAGGCAGATTTCAAATATATAGAAAAAGTAACCAAATTGTCCTGCTGCAGTCACTGTAACAAATTAGGACATATTATAACTACATGTCCAACTAAACATAAGAAATGGATAATAAAAAGGGAAACCAGTGATACTAACCAATCAGGACCAAAAGAACTTGGGTACCTAAAACTTAATGTTTTCATTTCAGGGTAACTCTCAAACATCCAAATGGTATTTGGACAGTGGGTGCTCAAGGCACATGTCAGGTAATCGAAAGCTATTCTCTCATCTTCAAAATGAAGAAGGAATTGTTACATATGGAGATAACGGAAAAGGAACAGTGATAGGCAGTGGTTCTGTGAACAATAAAGGAAAGACAGTTATTGAAGATGTATTGTTTGTCAAAGGGCTAAAACATAATCTTATTAGCATCAGCCAGCTTTGTGACAGAGGCCATCAGATCCAGTTTCAAGAGTCAAAGTGCAGCATATTAAAGGATGGAGCAGTAATTTTCGAGGCAAATAGAGAAAAGAACTTATATGTGCTCTATCTTGAAGAACTCAAGGATCAAAATGTTTGTCTGGCAGCAAATAAAGATCAATCAACTGAATTGTGGCACAGAAGATTGGGACATTGCAGCATAAATGGTATGAGAAAGTTGTTAAAGAAAAATCTTGTGGAAGGTCTGCCAAAGGTCAGCACCAAGATGGAAGGTGTTTGTAGACCTTGTGCCAAAGGAAAGCACACTAAGAGCTCCTTCAAGTCGAAGACTGTGGTAACCACCTCAAAGCCTTTGGAACTCCTTCATATGGATTTGTTTGGGCCAATGAGGACCACCAGTCTTGAAGGAAAGAATTTTGGTTTGTTATTGTCGATGACTACTCCAGATTTACATGGGTGTCATTCCTAGAACATAAAGATGATACATTTGAAAGCTTTATCAGTTTTAGCAAGAAGGTTCAGAAAGACAAGAAATTCAGTATGTTAGTATTCGATCAGATCATGGAGGTGAATTTCAGAATGAGAAATTTGCAAAGTTCTGTGAAAATGAAGGATTGAACACAATTTCTCAGCACCAAGGACACCACAGCAAAATGGAGTTGCTGAGAGGAAAAAGAAACTTTATTGGACATGGAAGAACAATGTTGTCAGAATATGATTTGCCAAGATATTTCTGGGCTGAAGCAGTGAACACAGCAAGCTACATTATCAACAGAGTAATGATCAGGCCAATCCTAAAGAAGACTGCATACGAACTGTTTAAGGAAAGAAGCCAAAGATCAGCCACTTTAGGACATTTGGATGTCCTTGCTTCATTCACAATAATGGAAAAAGGGACATTGGTAAGTTGGATGTCAAATCAGATGAAGGCATCTTCATGGGGTATGCTTCTAAACCCAAAGGCTATAGAGTATTTAACAAACATACCTTATTGATTGAACAGTCTGTGCATATTTTTTGATAAGACTAACCCTTCCTTGAGAAAGGAAGAAGATAGTGACAATGATGCATGAGACGAACTGTCCAAGAAACTAAAGGATACCTCAATTGAAGACAAGGATGATCCACCTCTGGAAGACTTACAACAATAAGATATTACACATGAAAATTCCAAAGGAGTGGAGATACAAGAAAGATCACCCACCTGAGAACATTATTGGTGATCCATCTGTAGGGAAGTAAGAAATGATACGTTATGCTTAAGCCAGTCTCTCAAGAGAAACCAAGATACTGGTCACTTATTCCCAGACCATCAGACCATCCAGTTATTGGCACCAAGTGGGTGTTTAGAAACAAATTGGATGAGGTTGGTGTGATCTTAAGAAACAAGGCCAGGCTGGTAGCTCAAGGCCACTCCCAAGAGGAAGGCATAGATTTTGATGAAACCTATGCACCTGTAGCTAGACTTGAGGCTATTAGAATTCTATTAGCATATGCATCTGCTTTGGATTTAAAATTATTTCAATGGATGTCAAATCTGCATTTTTAAATGGCTTTATCAAGGAAGAAGTGTATGTTGAACAACCCCTGGGTTTTGATGACACTGATTTTCCAAATCATGTTTTTAAACTTCATAAAGCACTGTATGGTTTAAAGCAAGCACCTAGAGCCTGGTATGAAAGGCTTAGTTATTTTCTATTAAATCATGGTTTCACTAGAGGACAGGTAGATAGCACTCTATTTGTAAAATCGAAAGTTAAAAACATATTACTTGTACAGATTTATGTAGATGACATTATCTTTGGATCTACTGATGAATCCCTTTGCAAGTATTTTGAAAAGTTGATGCAGGGAGAGTTTGAGATGAGCATGATGGGGGAGCTCAATTATTTCCTTGGACTACAAATCATGCAAGGAAAAGATGGGACCTACATCTGTCAAGCAAAATACACCAAGGAGCTTCTGAAGAAATTTGGATTCGACAATGCCAAGCCACTGTCAACACCCATGAGCACATCAAGAAGGATGGACAGTGACAAGAATGGTAAGAAAGTAGATCAAAAGAACTACAGAGGTATGATAGGTTCATTACTTTATCTAACAGCCAGCAGACCTGATATTTTATTTAGTGTATGTATGTGTGCTAGATATCAAGTAGATCTTAAAGAATCTCATCTAATCTCAGTAAAAAGAATTTTTAGATACTTATCTAGAACTCATGACTTAGGTCTTTGGTATCCAAAAGCATGTGAAATTAACTTGGTTGGATACTCTGATGCTGACTACGCTGGATGCAAAGTAGACAGAAAAAGCACCAGTGGATGTTGTCAATTCCTTGCAGGATGCTTGATATCATGGTCTTCCAAGAAGCAAAACTCAGTGGCACTATCAACTGCTGAAGCTGAGTATGTTGCTGCTGGAAGTTGTTGTACACAACTTCTGTGGATCAACAACAACTTGAGGAGTATGGACATCATATCAAGACAATCCCACTATTATGTGACAACACAAGTGCTATAAATCTCACCAAAATCCAGTACAGCATTCAAGGACCAAGCACATTGAGGTTAGATATCACTTCATTCGAGATCATGTAGCTAATGGTAATTAGACATATCATTTATTGATACAAATGGTCAGTTAGCAGATATTTCACAAAAGCCTTACCCGAAGAGAGGTTCACATCTCTTAGAAGGGAATTGGGACATGTGTAATTTGTGAAAAGATTTCTGTTCAAAATTGATAGATAAATTTTTAGAATTTAAGTAAACTTTCTCTCCCATGGCTTTAAGCAAAAGGAAGTTAAATTATACCTGGCTGCTCCTTTTTTAAAGTCTGTTGAGTTGGTCAAACTTGTTTGTCGTTTTCTGCAAACTTTTTGGCGCCTCATTTTTTCAGTAAAGCCTTTATTTAACTCCAAAATCGATGTGAAACGATTCATCTCCGACCTTATACTTTTTCCCTCTTTCGTCAGGTTGCGTGAGCCGATGCCCTAACGACTTCGACATCGACTTTTTGCTAATTTGAAGCTCCTCTCTTCTTCCCACGAAGAATTTCTTGAGGGCTTTCTCTCCTCTTTCCATCTCAACCCTCCAGAAAATCTTCCTCACCCAAAATCCATGGCTTCATCCATTGTCTCTGGCAGTTTGTGTGGTTACAGCGCTGAGTTTCTTACTCCTGAGCAGCAAGAAAGGTTCACTTTTGTGAAAAGCAAGCTTTGTGGGAATAAGGCTGTAGATGTTGCAGATCTTGAGAAGAATGGTATGCACAGTGTAGTGGTCACTATGAGAAGGATGCAGTGGATAGGAATCACCACCTCTCTGAGGTAAGCTATCCGGACCTCGTAAAGGTGTTTTATGTGTGTTTGAGAACAGAGGCAGACGGGTCCTTGATTTCATCTGTCAAGGGAACCCAAATCAAGATTGACCATGAAGTTTTGAAGACCCTGTTTGATGTGAGCACGTCTGGTCATAGTGGAGTCCACTCTGTGGACACCCAAGCAAAGGGTCTAGGTATTATTGGTTCAGAATTTTGATTGAAAGATGGCAAATTGGATATCAACCAGTTGAATGCCTTCAATCGCCTTCTGCACTTCGTAGTCTGTCAGATTCTTGTTCCTAGAAGTGCTACTTTTTCTACTTGCACCAAGGTAGACTCGGACATGATGTATTGGGCCGTTCAGAACCAAGAAATCAACATGGCCGAAGTGATGATGGAAAGGATGAAGTTTTCCCGTGATCAAATCTAGGATACCAAGAGTAAGTTAAATGTATCCCTGCCTTATGCTCATCTGCTCACCAAAGTTTTTCAGCATTTTGGAGTAAATGTGTTTGGCGCAGTTGTAGAAAAGATGGGCCCAGCAATTAGGTCCCGAAATCTAAGGAAAAGTGGTTTTTCAGTGGTCAACGGAGTATGGACAAAGACCTCTGTGGCTGAGGGTGAACCCATCATAGGGGAAGCCCAAGACGTCTAGCACGAAGCAGTAGAAATAGAGTCAGAGGGTCCCATCAGCAGTTGCAGAACCAGCAGCAGAAGAGGCCGCAGTGCCTAGAGTTTCACAGGAAGTAGCTGCCGATAGAGAAGTTGCAATGGAAACTCCTGTAGCTCAAGAAAATGTGGCAGTGGCAGATTCTGTCAGAAGTTCAGAGGATCCTCTTCCCACCTCCTCTGTGGCATCTATGCTTTGACAAGTTTTGGATTCCATTCACTCCATCCCAGTGATTCAAAACACTGGTGGGAGTTTGGTTGAAAAGATTGTGGCATCTGGCCACATTGAAGATTCTGTATTGATAGATGCTCTCATTTAGGGGGAGCAAGAAAGAATTGTGGAGGAGGCTCCTATTTAGGGGGAGCAAGATATTGAGAAGGAAGCAGCATCACAAGGGGAACCTACTGAAGATGCTCCTGTAAATGAAGGGCATAATGAAGTTCTTATAGAGGTCGAGGAGCAAGTGGAAAGGAGAAGCCTAAGCAAGAAAATTGCTCACAGAAGGCAGAAGAAAATTCTAAAGAAGGTGCACTTGAAGCCTATCTTGAAGAGATTGGATGATCAAGGTGAAGTCTTGACCTTAGTGCAGTCAGCTGTGAGTTCTGTCATTGTGTGCCAGGAATCAATGTCAAATGACATTTCTCAAATAAATAATGCCATGAAGTGGTTCAATAAGGAACTGAGCTCTATGAAGGTGATGGTGTCTGAATTTTTGAAGGCAGTAGGACCCAAAGATCCTACTCCTCAATAGTGTGAGCCTTCAGGGCAAAGTGAAGGTAATGCAAGGCCATCCGGGCCAATTGATGTTGATCTTGTGGAGCTGCCATCAGGGTCGTCAGTTGATGCTCCAGCAGGGCCATCAGGGCCAAGTATTGCAGTTCAGCCTTCTGAGAATATGCCTATTGAAGATTTTGATATCAGTCAGGGGTCTGGGCCGGGAGAGGAGATTCTTATCCCAGTGGAATCTATAGCTAAAAGAGCAGAACAGGCTGTAGCTCCTGAGCCCCCTGCCACTTCTACTCTTCCCACTCCAGCCCCTCTTTCTCCACCTACCTCATCCACTACACCTCCAGCTCCAACCACCTTTAAACGACCCCGTCCAAGACCTATATCCTCTCCTACACCATTTCCTTCTCAATCTGGCTCATCTCCTATTTCTTCCACCATTGTTCTTTCTCCACCATCTTCTCCTCAGATTCCTCCAGCATCCTCTTCTGCTGGGCCCTCTTCTTCTTCTGGTCCTTCTTCCTCAGAAACCTTTGCTCTCCCTACCATAACTCCCACCTCTATCTTCAATCCACCTACACCTCCTTCCTTTATCATCATTCCTGAGGGTGCCCAACTCACTCAGGTTGAAATCCAAGATATCAAGGATGAATTTGAGGTAGCAATACTTCATTCAGTCCTGGTTGTTGGCACCCACACTCACAGGACAGGCTCCTCTAGTCCTGTCTCTAAAAAGAGGAGACTCACTTCCACCCATCCTCTCTCCTCTGACTCTTGTTATCCTCCCCTTTGGTTTTCCCTTTCTATCTCCAATAAGCAGAAACTTATCTATGAAGAATATCTTCAAAAAGTAGTTTTTGCCCACATTTTTGGCCTTCCCTTCCAAAATCTTTCTGATCATCTTACCACCATATTTCCTTACACCCATCTCTCTAAGGCTCAACAGTCAAAAATTTTCTCCATGACTGAAGCCAAACCTGAAGAGTAGTGGGCTCGGAGCAACAGAGATCTGTACAGTCAATTCCGTAGAGTTCAAGCTGCCAGATATCCACCTAGGGAAGCTCCTCTTCCTCTTTCTGAATGGTTCCAGATCCATCACAAAAATCTATTTGGACCGTTCATTCAAAAAGAGATTAAGTTTATCAGGCAGTATCAGATGTACAGTAACTACTGCTATGTAAATCGCCTCCCTGAATCTCAACTGGGTCAGTTCCGTGAAGCCATCAGGGCTCTTAGTTCCAGCACAGCTCCTTCTGACTCCCTTAACGTTGATTTTGCTACCATAGTCATTCCGGATGTAGTGTTCCTTCCCCACTCCATGCCTTGATTATGGATTCTTCTGTGGGAACACTTATCTTTGAGCGAGCTGCAAGGGTCATGGCTAGGTTATTTGTGCAAGATGGTCGTGATCTATCTTTCCGAGATTTGTCTTCAAGCAATATCTTCAGGGGCATATCAAGGCAGATGTCCTGGCCCCCATTCTCTCTGAATGTGACAGGCTGTCTCCTACAGATTGGATGAAGCACTATCCCTTGTCTGCTCAGCAGCTAGGAGATCTTAACACTTCTCAGGCCAGCTCAAATCAACCTCCCTTGTCTCCCGGTGAATTTTTGGATGCCAACTCTCTTCACCTCATCCGGGATTCCTATCTAACCTGGGTCGAACGATACAAGGTCTTCTTTGCTTTAAAGAAAGAGCTTAGATCGCTTCAGATTGTCTATCCCCTCAAGATTGACGCCTTTCTTCGGTTTGCCAATTTTTGGTCGTTCTTATCCTACAAGATAGCCCTTGGCAGTGCTAAATATGGGGATTTCATTTCAGATCAAAGGCAACTTCATATCAAGAGGATGGCTCCCACCATGGGACCCTCCTATCAAATTGAGTTTGGGGCCTTTCAAGCCTTTTTTGAAGAGCAGGAACGCCAGGCACTCCCTGTCATCAGGCGCTTTGCCTCCCTTTTGTCTCCTGCTTATTATTTACCTGTACCTCCTCAAAACTAATCAAATACATTTGGTTGAGTGCCCTTCCATCTTTTCTCTTCTTCTTTGTCTCAGTTTATCTTTTTGCTTAATGACAAAAAGGGGGAGAAAAATACTTAGCATGTCTGAAATACATTCCGCAAATTTTCAGATTCTTTATTCATGCTTCCTGATAAGTTTTGTCATCACAAAAAAGGGGAGATTGATGATCAGTCTATCTCCATATAATTTTAATTAATTACTTATTTCTTTTGGTGATTAACAAAACCCTATTAAAGTTCTCTAACATATATTCCATAAGTCTTAAGTACAGGAAATAGTAAGGTCAAACAAGCCAATATTGGTAAGTATCATATTTCTGAAGCGTTAATTATTTCAAGATTATATTTCTCTAAGTCCACATCGACTTCTGTTGAAAGTCACAATGATTTCATTAGTCATCGTAACGATTTGCTCATCGCAACGATTCCTTAAGTCATCATAACGATTTTCTCATCACAACAATTTCTTTAGTCATCGTAACGATTTGCTCATCGTAACGATTTGCTCATCACAACGATTCCTTAAGTCATCATAACGATTTGCTCATCGTAACGATTTGCTCATCGCAACGATTCCTTAAGTCATCATAACAATTTGCTCATCGTAACGATTTGCTCATCACAACGATTTCTTTAGTCATCGTAACGATTTGCTCATCGTAACAATTTGCTCATCGCAATGATTCCTTAAGTCATCATAACAATTTGCTCATCGTAACGATTTGCTCATCACAACGATTTCTTTAGTCATCGTAACGATTTGCTCACGCTAACGATTTGCTCAGCGCAATGATTTCTTAAGTCATCATAACGATTTGCTTTCTATAACGATGTGTTCAGTATTCATAACGATTCCTTTAATGAATACAACGATTTACTTTCTATAACGATTTGTTCAGTATTCATAACGATTCCTTTAATGAATACACGATTTGCTTTCTATAACGATTTGTTCAGTATTCATAACGATTCCTTTAATGAATACAACGATTTGCTTTCTATAACGATTTGTTCAGTATTCATAACGATTCCTTTAATGAATACAACGATTTGCTTTCTATAACGATTTGTTCAGTGTTCATAACAATCTCTTCAGTACAATGATTTCATAAGTCATATAGGCATCGACTTTATGTTTTATATCGACTTGATATTTATCTTATTTCTGAAAGCATTGAATAGTCAAAGTCTTCGTATATCTGTCTGACTGCTGTGCATTTAATGAAGACATAATGCATCTCTACATGCATGCGGATGATATCTTTTTCATTATCATGCATACTCTGTTAACATCTTTTAGAATAAGCTATTGGCATTACTATTTTGGTCAATATTCACATCAACGTTTTCTGACAACAAGAGACAGTCTAGCTGTCTACTGTTCTAGCATTTAATGTATGTAGGGCCCGAAAGATATTCTGTCATACAACATTAGACCATATAGACGCTAGAAGATCCTACCTCTTTGCGTGCATAAATGGATAAAAGACTGTTGACTGGAAGCTTCCAAGTGTCAAACAGTCTAACGTCCACCGAAGCTAGAGACAACAGTTACTTCAACGAATACTTTTCAAATTGGAGATATAAATACAAGATAGTAGCTCCAGAAGGAACCAAGGAGAGTGACCAACAAATACTTCAAACAAGTCTTAGCAATCAAAAATCTTCTGGTAGAATCCAAGAGCTAAGCATCACATTTCTGATCTGTCTCAAGCTCTTTAGCTCTCTGTGTTGCAATAGAAATTTTGATAGAGAGCCTGCGTAGTTCTGAGAGAGACCCTTGTGTAGATCTCCTTCTCTCAGGGCTATTTCTACTTCGGATCATTGCTAGTTAAAGCTTGATCTAGGGGCTTGCCTTCATTGCTCATCTTTACTGTGTTGTTCCCTTCGTGTGTGAAGGAAGACCTGGTGGGGATCCAGGGTGTTGTAGTTCCCTTCTGTTGTGAAGGAAGACCTGGTGGGGGATCCAGGGTGTTGTGGTTCACTTCGTGTGAAGGAAGACTAGCTGAGCTAGGTGTTGTAGTGTCCATAGGGGTGTAGTACCCTGGATTTTTTAAAATCCAAATAAAATAAAAATTTATTATTAATAATGAGATAAATCAATTAAATTAGAATAAAGAGAGAATAAATAAGATTTGAATGAAATAAAAAGAATTTAATGAATAACCCATTAAGCTAAATTAGTAGTAGGTTAAATAAATGGTCCAAACCAAATAGATTGGGCCCAATAGGATGAAGCCCATCTTGGGAGGAGATGTAATTAAGTGAATTTCGTATCTAATTAATTAGAAAATAGTAAAAGGTTAAGATAAACACTAAATGAGTCGTGTTTATCAAAAATAAGAGCCCTTACCCCATCCTATCCCTTTGGCCACGAATTTAACCTCTCTTCCCTACCCATTAGGTGGATAAATGGTAGAAAAATAAGGGATAATTGTGAATTTTTAAATTTTAGGAGAGAAGGAGAGAGTTTGAGGTATATTGGACTCTCAAAGCCATCAAAACACCCCATTTTCGTCCCCACCAAACCCTAGAATGTGGAGGAACTCTGGAGGATGGAGAGGAGACAATTCTTGGACGTAGAGCTTGGAGGAGAAGGGATGGAGTTGGCTATTCTTCATCTTTTTCGTCTCCAAACTAGGGTTTCCATTACTGCAAGCTAAGGTAGGCAATCTCTCAAGCAAAAATCGTGTAAAAATTATCTTAGGTAGCCTTCATGTACCTCTTCAAAAGCCCTCTGGTATGGTTGTATTTCGCTCATCTATTTGGGCGAATTTAATTCGTGAAACCCTGCTGTTACCATGAATCGAAATCTTATGTTTTCTCTAATTCCCAACATGTACATGCTCTCATGCCATGATAAAATTCTCGTATATACTGCATCTTATTATCTTTCAAACTCCCCTGGTCTTGCTCGATTTCGATCTCCCACGAGGGAGAATTAAATCTTTGAATCCTTGTTTGTTGCTTGTACCCGACTCTTCAAGTTTATCTATAAACTCCATGCATACTTGATCCCATACCATGATAAATTCTCTAAAATACTACGTTAGCTTTCGAACGCCCCTGGTTTCATAATTTTTCATTATGTATTCATCTCTGATTAATTCATTGAACCCTGACTGCACCTGTTTAGGTCATCAGACTGTAACCTGTTCAAAGCATGCTTAAATCTTGTCTAATTTCAAATTAAACGAGCATGCTGATAGATCTATATGTCTACTTTCATTTGACACTGGATTCATGATTTTTGGGTCGTTATACAATTTTATATTGAATTTAGAAGAGCCTTGTGTCATCCAGTATCAACCCTGAAAAAAAGGGGAAAACCCGGACCGTCCCTGATGTCGCGGCGGCGCGATACGCCGCAATAACAGGAGGGTCGCGGACGGCCGCCAGACCGCGACATGAACGCGGCGGGCCTCACCACCGCATTCCCTTCTTGGTCCAAGCCAGGCTGGCCGGTCTGCGGATCGCGTCCGAGCCATCCGTCGTTACTTGAATCGCGACGGGTAGGTCCGCCGCGATTTGGAGATTTCGGCCAGAACATGAAATTACTCACATGCCCTTGTCAATTAAGCTATGTGACTCAAGTTTAACCCTAATCATGCACTATTTTGAACAGTAACAATTTGATTATTTATATTTGTTAATAATCGCATGAACTATATTATTTAAAAGTCAATGGCACGACTTGTCATATCCTCAAGATTTCTTTACACTTGCACACACATAACATTATTAATTGCCATTTGACCTTATTGAATTATGCAATAATGTATTCGGTAATTTAGTGAAATAAATTACTAAATTCCCTATTTATTAAATGCCATTGTTTCTGTTTTTACTCGCGCATTTTAAATACCGTTATCGTTTTCCCTCGGCCTTCGAGCACTCGAGGCACGACGGACCCGTTTTACACACTTTACTCTTCATTTGGACCACCTCTCCACTGGGAATACTCTCGATTGGACTAGGGAATCCTTGTCAAGACCTCTGTAAGTCTTCTTGGCTTTGGCGCACGTCCTTAGTCAACGAGCTGGTTGTACCCCAAAACCCGTTACATATTAGGGATCAGTACGATCCATGCCTTAGTGTATTCCTTCTTGTCTTGGGTTCACACCGGACTACCTGACCCGTGTACACGGCACGGCTAAGGGGACGGTTGGGACTTCTACCAGACTGCCGGTACCCGACCTGGTGCTGTGCAACCATTACTATTGTGTGTTTCTTGTCTTTTTACGGAAATGTCCCTATCTCATCTACTATCTCGATAGTATCATCTATTCACGTTCTCTCTACACTCTCATCTAGTTTATCTGCTACTCTCATCTATTCTTGGTACTCTCTTGGCCATTTTGGGATTGTCTAAAATAAAAACATGACTATGCTAGGCAACATTATAAGGGCCCGATCTGGTCCTTGGGAGGAGCACTCGAAAGGCTTTAACTCGCGAGGGTCTAATGATCAGGTGATGGCATACACCAAATGCATGACACGCAAGATTGATCTAAGACAATTCACAAACATTCCTGTACATGATACTTGACTTGTGGTTGATAAGATGATCGACCAAACGCATGTTACTTGTTTTACTTGCTATCGTGACTTGTGCACTGCTGTGCAATTTACTTGTTAACTTGAAATATGGCCAAAACTTTTATTGTACTTGTTACCTATGAAGGTATTCTTGTCTTGTAATCTTACTGACACGACTATACTTGATTGTTCTCGTACTTGCTCATTCCTGTTAGTTACCCTACTTGATAAAAGGTTAAACACTTAAAGCCTGCTTGTTTACACGAGATATTAAGTCCTACAGGGCGTTATTCGCTCATCCTGCATTTTTATTTAATGTGTTTCAGGGGAGTATGACGATGACCACACTCACGAGGACGGGACTAAGGATGATGCTCAGGAGTGACCCATTTTCAGCAACCAAGGCTTTCTAGTAGTAATCAGTTAGTATAGTTATGAGTTAGTGAGTCAGATAGTCATTTATGTAATAGTTTTATTTTTGAATAAAGTACTCTGGGCCCTAGTTTTGGCTCTGATATGTTGATGTATTAGTCAATTTATGAGTTATTAGTGAATGTAATGGAGATTGTTGGATTATTAATGAAATTAGAGTTTAATTGGTGTTATTCAATCGTGCAATGGTCTGTTATTTATTCTCGCTCTGTACTATTTAATAACTGTAATCCCGCTCTGATATTCCGCGTCGGGGCGTTACAGTTTTGTGGTATCAGAGCCTAGGTTATTCTTAAGTATAGGATGATCTAGGTTTGACCTGCCTCGACTTAAAGTCTAATTTCATACCTATGAGAGATGGGTAGAACCTTGGGTAATAATATAAAATAAACGCACACACGCACAAACTTAGTGCAAACTCAATGACTTACATTTAAAATTCTCTTTTGAAGGAACATAAACACTAGAAATGGCAGCAGAGCGTGCTCAAATACGTGACATGCAACACACAATCCAACATCTTACTCGGGCATTGCTCCAGGCTGCTGGAGCTAATAACAACAATAACTGAGGAGCTGGTGAACTACACAGGAACTTCCGCAACTTAAACCCGCCTCGTTTCAGTGGGACCACTAATCCTGACGAGGTCGAGAATTGGCTCAAGGAGATAGAGCGTATTTTCCGCGTCATGCAGTGTGCGGATGGGGACAAGCTTCTACTGGAAACATTTCAACTTGAACGGGATGCCCGTGCGTGGTGGGAGTCCATTGAGGCAACAAGAGCCGACGTGCAATTCACCTGGGAAGAGTTCAAGGAGAATTTCAACTCCAAATACTTTTCCGAGAGAGTCCAAGAGAGGAAATCCGCTGAGTTCGCCGCATTAAAGCAGAGGCACCTTACAATCGCTGAATATAAAGCGCAATTCTCCCGATTGGCACGTTATGCCAATCACCTTGTCAGCACAGAGAAAATGAAGGCAAGGAGATTTCTTAATGGGCTTAAACCTTCTTATATTACTCAACTTGCACCCATGGACATTCAGACATATGTTGAAATGGTCACGAAGGCTCAGTTACTAGAATATGCGACCGATCTTGTCACGCCCCGACGCGGAATATCGGAGCGCGAAGGCAGTTGCAAGAAAAGGGTATAGAGCGAGTACTAGACATCAAACCATTGCACATTGAATAATACTAAAACAAATCTTTCTCATTGATAACTTTTCAAATGTCTAGTTACAACCACTAATATCAGAGCCATTCTATAGGGCCCAATTACATTGCAATAGAAGGAAATAACTAACTACAACTCTAAGCTAACATAACGACTCGAGGGTACTCCTGGCTTCACTCTTGGTCATTCCCATTCTCGTGAGTGTATGTGTCATCCTCGGTCTCACCTGAGAACACAACATCAAATAACGTAGGGTGAGCGATAACGCCCAGTAGGACTTAAATCTCAGGCTCAAGCAGGCTTTAAATAATAAACGCATTTAATGGCAGAGTATCTAAAGATAGCAGGTACAAGAAAGTCAAAATATAGCAAGAGATAACACAATAGCATGAGAGCGTGTATAGTTTCCAAAAATAGCACAAGTATCGAGTGTAGCACGAATAGCAGGATGGCCATAGCACAACTAGCACGACGAGTATAGCACTTGTTTGTCATTCTAGACATCGAGAGAGTATAGCACGTTTTGTGTTTTGATTGTCATATAGATAGTCAAGATAGATAGCACTTGAGTGTAATGCCAAACACTCTGATCATTTAACTCCCATGGGCACTAGCACTTTCGGGCGCACATCCCAGGACCAGATCGGGCCCTTTTTTATTGCCAGGCATTGGTTATATTGTTTATCGTTAGACAATCAGTCAATGGCCAATATAGAGTACCAAGAAGTAGATGAGAGCACTAGATGAATAGACGAGATAGTAGAGTGAATGTGAATAGACGAGCGAGTAAAGTATAGATGAGAGCTAGTGGACATTGCACGTAATGCGACGAGTAAACGACGATAGTAACAGTTGCACAACATGCGTACGTGGTGTTGGCAGTCAGGTGGAACTCACGATCTTTCCGCTGGCCATGTTATGCACAAGTCCAGAGGTTCGACGTGATTCAAGGTAAGAGCAAACTTCTAATAGCCGTTTGAATCATATTGATCCCTAAAGGTATAATGGGTTTTAGGGTACAACCGGCTCGTCAACCATGTGGGAATCCATGATCAGAGGAGACTTACAGAGGCCTTGTGCAAGAGTTCACTAGTCCGGTCAGAAGGAATATCCGACGGAGAGTTCACCACAAGCCAAGAAAAGTGTGTATATAAAACAGGTGCCCGACGTTCTAGAGGAATTCTAGGACAGTGGAGCGTCGATATCGGTATTATAAACAATGCAAGAAACGAATACAAGTCCTTAAAATAGGGCAATTAATGTACTTTACTTCAATAAGTTACCAGATACATTATGAGATATTTTCTGCAAGATTTCAGCCATAAATTGATGGTTCATGTGTGTGCAAGTGCAAGAGAAATCATAGATAGGAATAAGTCGTGAATATGTATTTTAAATCATTCAATATAGCACCATTTTTAAGTAGGGTTCTTACTGGGGGTATAACCGTAAGAAGGCGTAAGGATTATTTAGAAAGTGACTAAAATATTTTTATTTTATTTTTTCATGAGTTTTTCATCAAAACCTGTGAAGACGACATAGGGCTGTAAGGGTGGCGACATGTGCCAGGCAGAACGCGACAGGGTCTTGTACGGGTCGCGACAGGGCTTGCAAATCGGATTCTGAGAACGCGACGGCGCACCTGTCGCCTTCTTTATCGCGACGGGTGGGCTGTCGTATTCGGACCCCAAAAAGCGACATGTCGAGGCGTCGCCTTCTGGTCGTCTGCGCCTGACTCTGACAGGAGTCAGACCAGACATTGGATTACGGACCAGGGATTTCAATTTTTTATACAGGGTTGTTCAAAAATCCATAACTAATTATATACACGATGAAAAATCATGAAATCAGGGGCAAATGAAACTAGACATGCGAGAGTACTTCCAGTAAATAGGAATTCGAGAGAGAGCATGGTTTGAACACGGTTTGAGAATGAACAAGAACAAGTAACATAGAACATGACACAGGGAGCAAGTTTGATTTATTTCGAGCAACATGCTCAACAAAATTAGGGCTTTCAGGGGCAAAAGATGCCTAACATGCATCAGTTCTTACAATAAAAAGTTCGTAGCATGGGATTGAGTATACATGGAGATATGGATTTAACATGATGTCTCGGGGTTATCATGTTTGCAGAACTTCAAAAATTAAGAACAAAAGATAGGTTGGATGGAAAAATATGAAACTTGGGGGTTTCGTTCCAGAGGGTAGGAAGAACCTACAGAAAAAGTTTCATGGTTTATGCTTGTGAGAATGCCTACCTTTGACTCGATTTGTCTTCTAGGGCTAGAACTTGAAGAACAAGGGAAGAAGCTTCAAGCTCTTCTTCTCTCCACGAAATCCTCTCCTCCTTAGCCTCTTCTCCACATCCAACAACTCTTGGCCACGAGCTAGGGTTGCCCAAGGGAGTTTAAGAGGTGTATTTATGCAAGTATGTATTTCTATTCCTACTACTACTCTAATTCCTCTTAAATTCCGAAATTTCCTTACTCTAACCTTCCTTCCTTGCTTTCCAATCCCTATTTAGACTTGGATGAGATCTAAATTCGTGCTAAACCTTATAGGGTAGGTTTAGGAGTCCAATTCCAACTCTAACTTCCTATTTAATGCATTAAATACCCTTTTTCTATTTAGGTAATAATTTAGTTACGAATTTAGGGTATTTTCTTATTATTCTCCCTTTGTAAATTCATATTTTGACCCAATAAATTCTAGAAGATCCATTAAGCAAAGCCCATTACTCTTTTCCATTTAATGGGTTTTATTTAATGCTCTATTTAAATATCCATTTAGCTAGGTTTTAATTCTTTATTTAAATTTTTATTTTTCGCAAAAATTCAGGTTGCTACAGATCTGACTGATGGCATCAAGGGGAGGCTAGTCAAGAAGGAACCAGCATCCGGTTCCTCCAACAAGCCCACAAATGGCAAAAAGCATCCGTTCAACATCACTAGAGGGCCAAGACAGGAACGAAAGCCCAAGATACCTACTCCTCCAAACACCAACAAGACCAACTGTGAGCATTGTGACAAGCCTGGTCACACTGCCGCTGAGTGTTGGGGAAAAGTAGGCGTCTGCCTGCGTTGCAGAAATCGCAATCACCACATTTCCAAGTGCCCTGTGCTGAAGGAGCAAGAGAAGGGGAAGCGTCCTATGGGACAGAAGAAACCAGGTAGACTGTAGGCCCTACAAGAGGTTGAGACCACCGAGGAAGGTGGAGTTGTCGAAGGTACTTTGCCAATCTTTTCTCAATCAGCATTTGTTTTGATCGATACGGGTGCTACACATTCATTTATATCACAAGCATTTGCTGATACCTTAAAAGAGAAACCTGTATATATGACATTCGAACTACCTATCACAACACCACTAGGAGAAAGGGCTCTGTTGAATAAATATTTTCCATTAGCCGACATAAAGGTTGGTGAACTCAATCTTAGAGCCGATCTGATCTGTATGCCCATGGAGGGCTACGAAGTTATTCTGGGAGCCGATTGGCTATCCACGTATGGGGCTATCGTGGATTGTAGAAGAGCCTTGTCATTTCTGGGCCATGTCATTTCCAAGGATGGTATCGCTGTCGACCCTTCCACGGTAGAAGCCGTGCTCAACTGGGAAAGGCCGACCAATGTCACAGAAATTAGAAATTTTCTTGGACTAGCTGATACTACAGACGGTTCATAAAAGACTTCTCCATGATAGTTGTACCTCTTATGCGTCTTACACGGAAAGAGAACCCATATGTCTGGAGCAAGTAGTGTGAGAAGAGCTTTCAGACTCTCAAGCAACTCTTGACATCTGCACCCATCCTCGCGTTGCCAGTCGAGGGCGAAGGATTCTCAGTCTACACTGATGCATCTGGAATCAGTTTAGAATGTGTGTTAATGCAGAATGAGAAAGCGATAGCCTATTCATCAAGGCAATTGAAGCAACATGAGGTTAACTACCCTATCCATGACTTAGAACTGGCTGTTGTGGTATTTGCACTCAAAATCTGGAGGCATTACCTATATGGAGAGCAATTCATTGTCTACTCCGACCACAAGAGTTTGAAGTATTTATTCTCTCAGAAGGAGCTCAATATGCGACAACGGAGATGGCTGGAGTACTTGAAGGATTTTGATTTCAATATTCAATATCACCCAGGCAAAGGTAATGCAGTAGCTGATGCACTTAGTAGAAAGCCAGTAGCTTCCTTATCTTATCTAGTCATGGGTGAGATGCAATTATTAGAACAATTTGCCAGACTGGATCTGAACATTGAGCAGAGAAATGATAAGATGATAGTTGCTAACCTTAGAGCTCAACCTGACATACTTGTCGAGATCAGAGAACAACAGGCAAACGATCCATTTCTAGTCCGAGTCAGGGGGACCATAGCTGACAAACCAGATTTCTCCATCACTGAGGATGGAAGAATATTATTCCAAGCCAGGACATGCATGCCTGACTATGAAGAGCTGAAAAGGAAACTGATGGATGAAGCCCACAAGACCAAGTACACAATTCACCCAGGTGCAACCAAGATGTACCAAGACATGAAAAGGTCATTTTGGTGGCCAAACATGAACCGTGAGGTGGCTGAGCATGCAGCACACTGCCTCACTTGTCAGCAAGTAAAAGCTGAACACCGTCGTCCTGCGGGTGTACTCAGGCCCCTGGACATACCTGAATGGAAGTGGGAAAGCATCGGAATGGACTTCATCATGGGTTTACCCTGAACTCGTGGTGGACTAGATGCTATTTGGGTCATTGTGGATAGATTGACAAAGTCTGCACACTTTATAGCAATTCGAAGTACCTGGAGTGTTGATGTGCTTGCAGCCTTATATGCGAAAGAAATAGTCAGACTACATGGAGTTCCAGTATCCATAGTCTCAGATCGTGACCCTAGGTTCACTTCTAGATTCTGGAAGGGACTCCATGCTGCCTTAGGCACGAAACTTAACTTCAGCATAGCTTTCCACCCACAGACGAATAGACAGACTAAAAGAACAAATCAGATAGTGGAAGACATGCTGCGTGCCTGTGCTATAGACTTTGAGGGATATTGGAATGAACAGTTGTCACTAATTGAATTCGCCTACAACAATAGTTATCAGGCTAGCATCAAGATGGCACCTTTTGAAGCACTGTATGGCAGAAGTTGCAGATCGCCAGTATGCTGGAATGAACTAGGTGAGCAGCAATGGCTAGGACCAGATCTGGTGTAGAATACTAGCAGGGACATACAGATTATCAGAGACAGAATTTAGATAGCTCAGTCAAGGCAAAAGAGCTATGAAGACAAAAGAAGAAGAGACTTGGAATTTCAAGCCGGAGATCATGTAATACTGAAGGTATTCCCGACCAGAGGATTTCAAAGGTTTGGGATGAAAGGCAAGCTGAGGCCGAGATTCATAGGTCCATTCGAGGTATTGGACAGAGTTGGTGAGGTAGCGTACCGACTAGCACTACCTCCCCAGTTCTCTACCGTACATAACGTGTTCCATGTGTCAATGCTGAGAAAGTACGTGTACGATCCATCACACGTAATCAGCTATGATGACATTACTCTGAACAAGGATATGACCTATGAAGAAAGGCCAGTGAAGATCTTAGACAAGAAGATGTAACAGCTTCGGAATCGATCCATACCCGTGGTAAAGATATTGTGGAGAAATCACGAAGTTGAAGAAGCCACATGGGAGCCGGAAGCCACAATACAACGGAATTATCCGGAATTATTCAGTAAGTCATTTTTCCTCTTACGATCTTATGAATTTGGGGACCAAATTCTTTTTAAGAGGGGGAGGATGTAGTACCCTGGATTTTTTAAAATCCAAATAAAATAAAAATTTATTATTTAATAAATGAGATAAATCAATTAAATTAGAATAAAGAGAGAATAAATAAGATTTGAATGAAATAAAAGGAATTTAATGAATAACTCATTAAGCTAAATTAGTAGTGGGTTAAATAAATGGTCCAAATCAAATAGATTGGTCTCAAAGCCATCAAAACACCCCATTTTCGTCCCCACCAAACCCTAGAACGTGGAGGAACTCTGGAGGACGGAGAGGAGACGATTCTTGGACGTGGAGCTTGGAGGAGAAGGGCTGGAGTTGGCTATTCTTCATCTTTTTCGTCTCCAAACTAGGGTTTCCATTACTGCAAGCTAAGATAGGCAATCTCTCAAGAAAAAATCATGTAAAAATTATCCTAGGTAGCCTTCATGTACCTCTTCAAAAGCCCTCTGCTCTGGTTGTATTTCGCTCATCCATTTGGGCGAATTTAATTCGTGAAACCCTGCTATTATCATGAATCGAAATCTATGTTTCTCTAATTCTCAATATGTACTTGCTCTCATGCCATGATAAAATTCTCGTATATACTACATCTTATTATCTTTCAAACGCCCCTAGTCTTGCTCGATTTTGATCTCCCATGAGGGAGAATTAAATCTTTGAATCCATGTCTATTTCTTGTACCCGACTCTTCAAGTTTACATATAAACTCTGTGCATACTTGATCCCATACCACGATAAAATTCTCTAAAATACTAATTCATACTAGCTTTCGAACGCCCCTAGTTTCGTAATTTTTCATTATGTATTCATCTCTGATTAATTCATTGAACCCTGATTGTGCCTGTTTAGGTCATCAGATTGTAACATGTTCAAAGCATGCCTATATCTTGTCTAATTTCAAATTAAACATGCATGCTAATAGATATATGTGTCTACTTTCATTTGACACTTGATTCATGATTTTTGGGTCGTTATAACATTTTATATTGAATTTAGAAGAGCCTTGTGTCATCCAGTATCAACCCTGAAAAAAAGGGGAAAACCCAGACCGTCCTGATGTCGCGACGGCGCGATACGCCGCGATAACAGGAGGGTCGCAGACCGCCGCCAGACAACTACTTGAACACGGCGGGCCTCGCCACCGCGTTCCCTTCCCGGTCCGAGCCAGGCCGGCCAGTCTGCGGATCGCATCCGAGCCGCCCGTCGCGACTTGAATCGCGACGGGTAGGTCCGCCGCGATTTGGAGATTTCGGCCTGAACATGAATTGCTCGCATGCCCTTGTCAATTAAGCTATGTGACTCAAGTTTAACCCTAATCATGCACTGTTTTGAACAGTAACAATTTGATTATTTATATTTGTTAATAATTGCATGAAGTATATTATTTAAAAGTCAATTGCACGACTTGTCATATCCTCAAGATTTCTTTACACTTGCACACACATAACATTATTAATTGCCATTTGACCTTATTGAATTACGCAATAATGTATTCGGTAATTTAGTGAAATAAATTACTAAATTCGCTATTTTATTAAATACCATTGTTTCTATTTTTACTCGCGCATTTTAAATACCGTTATCATTTTCCCTCGACCTTCGAGCACTCGAGGCACGACGGACCCGTTTTACACACTTTACTCATGACTTGGACCACCTCTCCACCGGGAATACTCTCGACTGGACTAGGGAATCCTTGTCAAGACCTCCGTAAGTCTTCTTGGCTTTGACGCACGTCCTTAGTCAACGAGCTGGTTGTACCCCAAAACCCGTTACACATTAGGGATCAGTACGATCCATGCCTTATTGTATTCCTTCTTGTCTTGGGTTCACACCGGACTACCTGACCCGTGCACACGGCATGGCTAAGGGGACGGTTGTGACTTCTACCAGACTGCCGGTACCCGACCTGGTGCTGTGCAACCGTTACTATTGTGTGTTTTCTCGTCTTTTTACGGAAATGTCCCTATCTCATCTACTATCTCGATACTCTCATCTGTTCACGTTCTCTCTACATTCTCGTCTAGTTCATCTGCTACTCTCATCTATTCTTGGTACTCTCTTGGCCATTTTGTGATTGTCTAAGATAAAAACATGACTATGCTAGGCAACATTATAAGGGCCCGATCTGGTCCTTGGGAGGAGCACCCGAAAGGCTTTAACTCGCGAGGGTCTAATGATCAGGTGTTGGCATACACCAACGCATGACACACAAGATTGATCTAAGACAATTCACAAACATTCCTGTACATGATACTTGACTTGTGGTTGATAAGATGATCGACCAAACGCATGTTACTTGTTTTACTTGCTATCGTGACTTGTGCACTGCTGTGCAATTTACTTGTTAACTTGAAATATGGCCAAAACTTTTGTTTGTACTTGTTACCTATGAAGGTATTCTTGTCTTGTGATCTTACTGACACGACTATACCTGATCGTTCTCGTACTTGCTCATTCCTGTTAGTTACCCTGCTTGATAAAAGGTTAAACACTTAAAGCCTGCTTGTTTAGACGAGATATGAAGTCCTACTGGGCATTATTTACTCATCCTGCATTTTTATTTAATATGTTTCAGGTGAGTATGACGATGACCTCACTCATGAGGACGGGACTGAGGATGATGCTCAGGAGTGACCCATTTTCAACAACCAAGGCTTTCTAGTAGTAGTCAGTTAGTATAGTTATGAGTTAGTGAGTCAGATAGTCATTTATGTAATAGTTTGATTTTTGAATAAAGTATTCTGGGCCCTAGTTTTGGCTCTGATACGTTGATGTATTAATCAGTTTATGAGTTATTAGTGAATGTATGGAGATTGTTGGATTATTAATGAAATTGGAGTTTAATTGGTGTTATCCAATCGTGCATTGGTCTGTTATTTATTCTCGCTCTGTACTATTTAATAACTGTAATCTCGCTCCGATATTCCACGTCGGGGCGTTACAAGGGGACTGTACCTTAGATAGTGGAATCTTAAGTAATTGCTTAGGGACTGGACGTAGGACTCCTAAGGATAGGAGGTCTGAACCAGGATAAACTTGTGTGTTGTGTGATTGATTTCCTGTGTGTGTTTGCTGTTTATTCTAACTTTTACTAACCTTCATCAAAGAACCTCCTTGTGTGAATGTTTTAAGTACAGGTACTAATCAAATAAATTTTTAAAAGACCCATTCACCCCCCTCTGGGCTCGTCAACTGGGCAACAACTTATTCCCCAATCCTTCCTTTTCCTCCATCTATCACTGAAGACCATCCAGCCTCCTCATCAGCTGGGGCATCCTCCTCATCTGGTCCTTCTTCCACCAGATCCTCTTCCACCTTTGATCCAAGGTCACTTCTTTATCCTCCTACTCCACCTACATCAATTACTTTCATACCTGAAAACCCACAACTGGGCAGCGCCCTTCTCACCCAAGTTGAGAATGAGTTTGAACGCTCAACACTCACCTCAATTCTGGCAGTTGCCAATCATGTCCACAGGACTGATTCTCCAAGTCCTGCTCAGAAAAAGAGGAAAACTCTCACCTCTATCTCTCTACCCTCTACACCCAAATTTCCTCCTCTTTGGTTCTCCCTCACTGCTGAAATTGAAAGGAGACCAATCTATCGAGAATAACTACAGAAATGCATTCTCTCTACAATTTTTAGGATTCCCATCTTAACCTCACTGATCATCTTCACATTGTTCTTCCCTATTGCCACATGTCCAAAGCAAACCAATCCAAAATCTTCCAGTCAACTGAGTGCAAGACTGAAGACAAGTGGGCAAAAGGGCACAAGACTCTAGACAGTAAATACCTCAAAGCCAAAGCAGACAGCATTTCTCGTCGAGATCACCCACTCTCTCTCTCTGAGTGGTTTGTTTTTCATCATCAAACTGTCTGGGGCCAGTTCATTCTTAAGGAAATCAGAATAGCAAGGCATTTTCAGCTCTTTAACGATTACTGCTATCTGAATAAGATCCCTGAGGTTCAGTTTGGTCAATTCCATGGAGCCCTTGCTCACCTCCGGACTGAACATCCAGTAAATTGCTCCTTCCAAGTGGATCTCACAAGCCTCAGAATGCCTGATACTGTTTTTCTTCCCAAGTTACATTCCCTAGTTTTTGATTCCTCTGCTGGCTCTCATGCTTTTGAAAGATTTGCTCGTGTGATGGGCCGTCAGTCAGCTAAGCAGGGTCGCCTCCCCTCCTTTCTGAGGTTCATATTCGGAGAATACCATTTGGGGCACATCTCTTCTGAGGTTCTGGCTCCCTTAATCTCTGAGTGTGAAAGGCTTTCTCCCACAGACTGGGCAAAGCACTATCAACAGTTCTTTGTTCAAGGAAGGGAAGCCGAGTCTATCTGCTGAAGCCTTCTTGGATCTGAATTCTATAAATCCAGTTCAAGAATTGTATGTTCAATGGGCCTCACGATATTCAACTTTCTTTGCTTTGAAGAAGGACCTGCATGATCACCAGATTGCCTATCCTATCACCCTTGATCGGTTCCTTCAGCGTGCTAGCTTTGGGAAGAGTACCTACTTCAGATTCACTATGGACAAGGATCAGTATGCACTATCTTGGAGACACATCGACAACTGTATATTCAGCGCATGATCCCTTCCATGGGTGATTCTTTCACCATAGCACCTGGAGTTTTCAGGCAACTTTTTGAAGACCAAGAGATTAAGGCATGGACTGTTAGTTCTCAGCATGCCTCTCTTCTTTCTCCTCTGGTCTATCTTCCTGTACCTTCTCAAAAGTAATACCATATCTTTGTTTGTGTGTCTTTTCTCTTCTTCTTTGTCTCAGTTTATCTTTTTGCTTAAATGACAAAAAGGGGAGAAATTTCCTTAGCATTTCTAACATATAAAGCTTTTATTTTCAGAAATACAAAGTTAGGTCACTTATGCTTATTAATAAGTTTAGTTTTGTTTTGTCATCACCAAAAGGGGAGATTGATGATCAGTATGTTTGATGATCAGTCTGTTCTCATGTAATTCTAATTAATAACATGTTGATTTTGGTGAATAACAAAACGTGATTAACAAAACCTTCTCAAGTTTTCTAACATACATTCTATAAGCTTGTGAGCACAGGAAAAATCTCAAGGAAACTCAAGCCCATTTGGTCCACATCAATTTCTATTGAAAATCACAACGATTTCCTTAAAGCTATAACGATTTGATGTCGTAACGATTTCTTTGTAGAAACACTGTTTGATTACAAACAAATCGTTCCCATAACGATTTCTTAAGTCATCACAACGATTTCTTAAGACCTCGTAACGATTTGCTCTTCGCAACGATTTCTTAAGTCATCACAACGATTTCTTAAGACCTCGTAACGATTTGCTCTTTGCAACGATTTCTTAAGTCATCACAACGATTTCTTAAGACCTCGTAACGATTTGCTCATTGCAACGATTCCTTAAGTCATCACATCGATTTCTTAAGACATCGTAATGATTTGCTCATCGCAACGGTTCCTTAAGTCATCACATCGATTTCTTAAGACTTCATAATGATTTGCTCATCGCAATGATTCCTTAAGTCATCGCAACGATTTCTTAAGACCTCGTAACGATTTGCTCATCGCAACGATTCCTTAAGTCATCGCATCGATTTCTTAAGACTTCATAACAATTTGCTCATCGCAACGGTTCCTTAAGTCATCACAACGATTTCTTAAGACTTTGTAACGATTGCTCATCATAACGGTTCCTTAAGTCATCGCATCGATTTTTTTAGAGCTCATAACGATTTGCTTCACGCATCGACTTCTTTAGAACCATAACGATTTACTTTGTGCAACGATTTCTTAAGTGTTCATAATGATTTTCTTAATGAACACAACGATTTGCCTTCTACAATGATTTCTTTATTGATCACAACGAGTTGATTATATCGTCTTGATCACAACGATTCTTTTGTAGAAACATAACAATTTGATGCTAAGTTACAATGATTTGACGGTTAGTGCATAACGATTTCATAAGTCATGGATGCATCGATTTTATGATTATAACGACTTGATATTTAACAGCATTGAATAGTCAAAGTCTTCGCACATATCTTTCTGACATCTGTGCATTTAATGAAGACTGAACGTATCTCTGCATGCATGCAGACGATATCGTCCAGTATCGTGCTTACTCTTTATGCATCTTTTATAACAGCAAAATAGCATTACTACTTTGGTGAATACTCACACCAACGATGTCTGACAACAAGAGACAGCTTAGCTATCTACTGTTTTAGCATTTAATATATGCAGGTCTCTGACAACCATTCGTCATACAACGTTGGACCCTGTAGTAGCCAAAGGACAGTTCAGAAGATCCTATCTCTTTGCGTGCACAAATGGATAAAAGTCTGTTGACTGGAAGCTTTCAAGGACCATTCAGTCTAACGTCCACCAAACCAGAGACAACGGATACTTCAACGAATACATTTCAAATTGGAGATATAAATACGAGACAGAAGAACTCATGCAAAAAATGAATGTAAGCAATTCAGATCTTCTGCGAGAATCCTAGAGCCAAGCATCCCACTCGAAATTGTCTCAAGCTCTCTGCTCTCAGTGTTGTATTAGAAATCCCAAGAGAGCCTGTGTAGTTCTGAGAGAGTGCACTGTTAGATCTCTTGCTCTCAGGGCTATTAGCTTCAGATAACTGCTTGCAAAATCTTGATCTAAGGGCTTGCTTTTCCTGCTTAATGTTTGCTGGTTGTTTCCCTTCTGTTGTGAAGGAAGACCTGGGGATCCAGGGTGTTGTTTTTTTCCCTTCTGTATGAAGGAAGACCTGGTGGGGTATCCAGGGTGTTGTAGCTCCCTTCGTGTGAAGGAAGACCAGCTGAGCTGGGTGTTGTAGTGTCCATAGGGGGACTGTACCCTTGTTAGTAGAATCCTGAGTTGTTGCTCAGGGACTGGACGTAGGACTCCTAACAAGAGGAGGTCTGAACCAGGATAATTCCCTGTGTTGTGTGATTGATTCTTGTGTGTTTGTTGTCTATACTAACCTTCACTAACCTTCATCGAAGAACATCTTTGTGTGAATGTTTTAAGTACAGGTACTGGCTAAGTAATTTTTTAAAAGACCCATTCACCCCCCCTCTGGGCTCGTCAACTAGGCAACAGAATAGTGAGAAGGTGTAAGAGGGCTCGAGGGGAAGGAGTTCGCAATAGCTTTCAGGGTTGTTTGAAAGCGCAAAAGGGGGAAGAGGGGGTGCTTGGCGTTTTGAATCCTCGGGTGGGGACGCGACATAGAGGGGTGATGCGTTCAGATCATGTCGTGCAGGTAGGTCGCGACCTTGTCGTGACCTCCAGCCATGCCGCGACCTTAAGGTGACATGCTTGCCCATCGCGTCACAAACAGAACAATTGCGCAAACAGAACCAAACATGTTTTTATTCATTCAAACTAATCAATACATTGTCTAAATCATCCCTACATTCAATCCAATGCAATTTCCTTCCCTAGCTACCATCTAATGTCAATGCCTATATCAAACTCATCACTCTGAAGTCTCCAGTGCTGCTGGCCGGATCTCCTTCAGTGCCTCAAGGTACTCCTTCATCACGTCTTCATCTTCTACCACCTCGGCCTGGAGGAGACTCATGGCACATCCCTCCCAGTGGACGATGGTGCTCCACACGTCCCGTTCGTCCTACTCGTCACCCCTCTTCCTCACTTGAATGGGTGGGTAGTGTGAAAGTAAGGGAACCACTGTGCGGGTCGCTCCGCACTACAAGTAGCAACAGTCTGGGTTGTAGAGGGCCAATGCCTCGTTGCCCAGAAATCGTAGTGTCAGTCTGGGATGCTGCGGTAGGTGGATCATCCTGTTGTGGAGAAAGCGTGGGTGCATGTCGAACTCCGCCACCGTCATATTCTTGAGATAATCATGCCAGCCCTTTAATCCCTTCACCTGTGCCATCTTGCACCACGCTTGTGGCGTCATGTAGAGGGGTGCTTCAACAAAGGTGAGAGGGTGATGTAGCATGGTCTTGCACTCGGTGGAAAGGGTATCCATGGCCTGGTACTATATGTGCCCGCCCATCCACAGCTCGAGGGCGATGACGGAGCCGTAGAAGGGGCCTCTAGTGGCTTCAGAGGTAAGTCCAGCATAGAGGTAGCCAAGAACAGCCTGACCAACGCTCATACCTTCTGAAACGAGGTTGATTATGCTCAGGTTTGCAATGGAGATAGCACCGTCTTCAGCTGGGAAGAGAATGGCGCCATAGATACAGATGGTGGCTGCTTTGGTGATGGCGAGGTGGTTCCCAGTCTTGTGTTTGCACTGGGAGATGACCCACTGGGCGATGGGAAGGAGATGCACCTGCGTCCGGCTGGTCATGGAATGCAGGTTAGTCTTCCTCGTGGTGATCTCCCCGAGGATGCTCCACGCGTTGATCGGTGCCACGGTATAGGAGAGGGCGAGCTCCTCCCCCCTCTGGTATCTCGGGAGGCCCAGTATGATCTCCAGCTCTTCTAGCAAGACGGTCGACTCGAACCCGGGGAAGATGAATGTGTGGGTCTGGGGATGCCACAACTCCACCAGTGCTGTAATGTTGTCCCATACATGCACAATTTTATGGTATTGCTTGGCCAGCACGAGCACACTGGACAGTCCCGACTCACGCAAGTGGCAAATGGAGGAAAGTGGAAGCAAGTCGATCATTGGGTTCAGCCATAGCACTTTAGAAAATCTTCTGTGACCCGAGAGAATTTGGGGTAGAAGAAAAAAAGGGGGGGAAGAAGTAGAAGTGAGTAAGAAGAGGAGTTCGAGAGAAAGCTGCTTACTTGGATGTTTGGTGTGCGCATATATGCCCGAGTACAAAGGAGAGACGCTGGAGATCAGCATATGATTCTCGCGCCACCTTGGGACCGGCATAAGGCGGGATGTCGTCCTGGAAGGCAGAATAAGCTCTCTTCATGGCTGTAGGAGAGAGAAAATCAAAGAGAATTTGAGAGAGAGAGAGAGTTGCGGGATTAGCACCCTAAGTAGTCCTATTTATAGAATTCTAGGGGGGGGGGGGTAACCCATCCCAATCCCATAACTAAGTGTCAGGATAAGATTAGGAGAGGTTTAGGAGTCCTATTAGGAGTCTAGGGGTCTTAGGATAGAGATAAACACAAATTTTCTTCGCTTTTTTGGGGTTCTGTTTCTGTCGCACCGCAGCGATATGACGCGTCCAGGTCGCGATATGGAGGGGTTCGCGACTATGTCGCGACCTCCAGGTGCGCCACCTCTTTATCTTGGGTATTTCTTTGTGTTTGTGATAGTTTCTTTCCTTATTTGATTGATTGTATGTATATATGCGTCGCTATTGTGCTTATTGCTTTGTTCAACAAAATAAAAAAAAACAATAAATAAAAAACCAAAAAAAAAATCGAAAAAAAATAAAGAGCATCACAGGTAAGTCAGGTGATGTATTTCTACCCCCACTCCTCGCATTGCTATATGGTATTTTATTTATTATATCGCTTCAAGGACCGGCTGGTTCTCAATGTGCTCTGGGTTTGAGTTCCCCTTTACCAAAAATAGTGATAATCTAGGTGCACATTGTTAATCGTTGGATAGGCCGTTAAGTTAGGTAAGGTCCGGGACGATAGATTCAGACCTACACTACGGTTGCACGTAGTCTCTTGACCCGTTCTTATGTGGCTTAACATTATTATCCTTGATCTATTTTCTATTTTTTTTCTTTGTATTTATTTTGATGATTTCTTTTCCTTTAGCCCAGCATGCATCATGTAGGACTTTGAGCTTTCATGTCTCATCCCTGGTTAATGGTGAGCCCTTGTTGAGTGCCCGACCATTCTTCATATCCCAAAGCAAAAAATCATATTCCACTCCGAATCAGAAGGTTTGTCTCCAAGTCAGTTGTTCTTGTTAGATTGCCAAAATCCCCCTGTCTAGATTTCCTTGATTATCGTCCTTATTCCTTTGATCTGTTTTGGTTGCGAACTGCTCCCAGGACAGAGTCATGAGTTACCTGCCTGGCACGCACATGTCCCTCCAAAACGAAACCTACAGGCCAATCGGCTAGGGTACCCCTCAATCGGGGGTTGATCGTCCTTTTCTTTCTCCCTCTCGTCCAGACTCGTGCTTTTCTTTGCATTCTGCTCGAGTAGCTAGCTTGGGCTTTCACGAAGATTCAAATTGCTCGTTGGTTAGATCGGGTGTCTTTTTTACCTTGGCTCCCACTTTTCAGTCCGCTCCGCAACACTCCTGCTCCGCCGTCACTTCATGACGCCTCCGCTACACTTCTACATCGCTCCCCCTGCAAAGTGGAAGCCAAGCAGGGGCAATCTGTAGACACCTGATTCCGACTTATGAGTTGAACTACATTTCTTGTTATCTTAATGAGCCCCTTGTTGGTCACTCACCTTGAGCCCACCATCGACCTTGCTTTGAGCCCATTAATAGCCCAAATTTCAATAACATCACATCTGTTATCCTTGAAAGAGTCCATGTACCGTAATTGATCATTATTCTCCCATATGATTGGTTAATAATTGGAGGATAACTGATTTCCTTTGACGCGACGTGTCGTGGAGCCGCGTTAGCTTGTTGCGTCCTCCTGGGCCGTCGCGACAACCCATGCATATCCATGCACGTGGCTCCATAGTCACGACACCTGAGGCTGTCGCGTTAGATCCTGTCACACCCCTACGATACGTCGCGACTACAGCCGCGCATGCAGGCCTCCGCAACCACCTCCTATTTATCCTCCTATGGCCCTATCTCTATCTCCAAGCAATATCCCAACCCCTTAGGCGAAGTTTGGGGCTGAGGACTCTTTGGGATCACCATTTGGACTCTCCATGCGATTTTGGATGGGATTTATCCTCTCATTTGGGTATTTTATCATTAAAATGGGTTAATATCTCCCCTCACTCTATATAAGCAAGGCCTTCCCTTTGAGACAGAGAGCCCCATTTTTCACCCCGAAGGGCTGCCAAATTTTTCCTGGACCAACACTTAGCCTCGCAGCCCTCTCTTTTCCTCATACTTTCCACCTCAAGACCTCGCTCATTTGGCCATCAATGGAGCGTGGACGTGAGGAGGGTGACCCCACTTCATCCTGAAGCTTTGCACGAACTATGGACGCCAATACACTCCAGGGAGTCGCCCATATGGGGCTCTTTCCTCTCTTCTCTTCTCCTTCCTCCTTTTTTCTTCATGCATGTTGTTTTCTGTTAGATAGGTTGCACTACCTACTCTCCCACGTTTTTTTATACACCCTAGGGGTTTAAAAAACCACTCCCCAGGTTCGTTACCCCCATGCTCCCTCTTTCTCTTGTATTTTTGAATAGATATAGCACTTAACTCATTCTAATAGGGTTCTTTGTTTGTCTTCATGTTTTAGAAGGCATTCAAGCAAGTCCTCACAAGGAGCTCTTGTCCTCTGGCCGGCCAGAGGGCAGGAAGAAGGTCTACAGCAACTTCTCCCGCACTGTAGAGAACGTGATTGTCATGCCCCGCTAATTTAGCAGCGGAATAAATCAGGGAGGCATGAACAACGAGTATGGTAATGAAAATTGCGCATACATTCGCAAATATCAGAGCAACTAATGAATAATAATTGCAATAAAACTCATCATTTTATTGATAATTCATCTAATCTATTACAACCACTAATTCAGAGCCAAAACATAGGGCTCAATGACATTATTACATTGGATAAGAAATCTAAAGCAAATATCTAACTAGACTCTAAGGTACTAATGACATTCCATCGCTATGACTTCAGGACGCTCATCACTCCAGTCCAATCCCGTTGTTGTGTGTAAGGTCGTCACTTGACTTACCTGAAAACACAATAACAAATAACGAAAGGTGAGCGATAACGCTCAGTAGGACTTAATATCTCGTGTAAACAAGCATGCTTTAAGTGATTAATGTCTTGTAACGCAGGTTAACTAGAGAGAACGATCATGTATGGTCAAGAGAGTAATAGTACAAGATAACAAGTGAATGATAATACATTTCTCAAGAGTATTGCAAAATTAGGATGACGACATAACGAGATAGCGTATAACAAGATAGTAGTATAACAAGATAGCGTGTATCAAAATGACATGTAATAGGATAGCTTGTATCAAGGTGGCGTGTAACGAGATAGCTTGTATATCAAGATAGCATGTAACGAGATTGCATGTAAAGAGATAGCGTGTAAAGAGATAACATGTAATGAGATAACGTGTATGGTTGCACCACGGTGCACTAGTCGAGTATGTCAATAGTCACTTTGGGACAGTAGCCGTTTAACGATAGTATATTTCGTCTGAACTCCTCAGACTAATGTTAATCAGTCAGTGCTAGCACACTAATAGCACAGAACTGGCACACTATGTCTGAACTCCTCAGACTAATATTAATCAGTCAGTGCTAGCACACTAATAGCACAGAACTGGCACAATATGTCTGAACTCCTCAGACTAATAGTAAAACAATTAGATGTCTAGCCAATGTCGAGATAGTCAGAACCGGTGCAATGCATAACACCGTCAATAGCCCCTGCAGGTATTTTCGGGTGGCTCTCTGCCCCCAGGACTAGATTGGAGCCCCTCGGACACTCTCCGTGCCCTGCACACTAAGCATTCAAGTCAGTAGGTCACCAGACCCATATTATGGTGCTAGACAGTCATGTATAGTACAAGCAATGGGAGCCACAACAGCTCAAGAGTCTCAAGAGAGTACTAGATGAATAGACGAGATAGTAGAGTGAACGTGAACAGATGAGAGTACAAGGAGAGTAGACGAGATAGGGGTATAATCGTAAAACAACGATAAACCACGATAGTAACGGTTGCACAGCACCAGGTCGGGTACCGGCAGTCTGGTAGAAGTCACATCCGCCCATTAGCCGTGCTATGAACACTGGCTAGATGGTCCGGCGTGATCACAAGATAAGAGAGATCTCACTAAGGCCGATTGGATCGTACTGATCTCTAAAAGTGTAACAGGATTTAAGGGTACAACCAGCTCGTCGGCTAAGGACGTGCGCCAAAGCCAAGAAGACTTACGGAGGCCTTGACAAGGAGTCCCTAGTCCAGTCGAGAGTATTCCCGGTGGAGAGGTGGTCCAAGTCAAGAGAAAGTGTGTAACGAAACGTTGTCTGTCTTGCCTCGAGTGCTCGAAGGCAGAGGGACGCGATAACGGTGTACAAATCACGCGAGTAAAACGAAGACATGTGTCATTTAAATAATAGGGAAATTAGGTAATTAATTTCACTTAATTACCAGATATATTATTGAGTAATTTAATAGGGTCAAATGGTAATAAACAATGTTTAGTGTGCAAGTGTAAAGAAATCATGAGAATAGAATAAGTCGTGCTCACGGCTTTTAAATTAATAAGAGTCATTTAAATATTATCCAATAAAAATATTCAGATCATTTATCAAGCTTAACAGTACATGGTTTAACTTGTACAAGGATTAGATGGCATTTAAAGCAGGGATATAAGAGCAATTAAAGGTTCTGGCCGAAATTTCAAAAACGCGACGGACCTACCCGTCGCGATTCAAGTCGCGACAGGGCGGTCGGACGCGACACGGGGCCTGGCCGGTCTGGCCCGGTCCGGAGCGAATCACGGCGGCTCGTGCCGCCGCGTTCTTGACGCGACGCCATCGGCCGGCGCGACCCCACTGTTATCGCGGCGGGTCGCGCCGTCGCGATAACAGGTGGGTTTGCTCTTTTTCCTTTTTTCCAGGGCGAGCCCTCTGTGATACATGGACGTTCTAAATTACATATAAAATAGTATGGTGATCCAAAAAGTATGAAACTAGTTTTAAACGAAAGTAGACATGTATATCTATCAACAAACACGATTAATTTGAAAATAGACAAGGTTTAGATATGCATTGATCAAGTTACATTTCAGTGACCTAAACAGGCGCAGTCAGGGTTCAATGAATTATTCAGGGATGAATACATCATGAAACATTATGAAACCAGCGGCGTTTGAAAGCTAACATGTAGTAATATTTATGATAATTTTATCATGGAATGATGTCAAGTGTGCACGAGATTAAAAGGAAACAAGGAGGGTCGAGTGCACAGGTCTGACAGATATTCAAAGATTTAATTCTCTCTCATGAGAGATCGAAATCAAACAAGACCAGGGGCGTTTGAAAGCTAGTATGATGTAGTATATCTGAAAATTTTATCATGGCATGAGAGAATGTACACATCGGGAATTAGAGAAAACATGAGATTAGGGTTCATGGTGATAGCAGGATTTCACGAATTAAATTCGCCCAAATGGGTGAACGAAATATCACAAAACCATAGGGCTTTTGAAGAGGTACATGAAGGCTACCTAGGGTAATTATTTCACGATTTTAGCTTGAGAGATTGCCTACCTTTTTCGTGGAGCAAGAAAACCCTAGTTTGGATGACGAAAATCCGAAAACCCTTCTTGTTCTAGCCTCCTCCTCCTTGCTCCTTTGTCTCCAGCCCTTCTCCTCTTTCTCCAGAGCTCTAGCCACGAAATGGGTTGCTAATGATGAGTTTTTTGGTATATATGGCCAACTATAGGAGTCCTAGTCATTATAAGAGTCCTCCTTTCCATTAAACTCTAAATTTCCTTCCTTATCTCCCACTTTCTCTTATTTATCCACCTAATATGGCTAAGGAGAGAGCTAATTTCGTGGGTAATGGTTTAGGATAGGATTAGGACTTTTATTAAGATATTTATAAGCTAGTTTAGTCATTATCTTATCCCTTTTTAATTTATTTAAATATTAACTTCGAATTTACACATTTATCTCCCATATTCTAGCATTAATCCACTAATTGGCTTAGGGAGAGATCTAATTTTATGGCTAATGTGTTAGGATGGGATGGGGACTCTTTTTAAGATGATTAAGAGTTAAAATACTCATTATCTTAACCATTTTCTATTTATTAATATTTTAGGTACGAATTTAGCTTAATTATCTCTCATCTCATGATGGGCTCTTCTTATTTGGGCCCAACAATCTATGTTAGGTCCATTAGTAAAACCCATTACTAATTAACTTAATGGGTATTGATTTAATTCCAATTATTCACCCTTTATCCTTAAGTAAATCTATTTATCACACTTATTCAAGTAAATTCATATTTTTAAATTGAATAAATATTATTCATACCAATATTTCTAATATTCATCATTTGGGCAATTACTCTTAGCCCAATAACTCATGTGAGCTTAATTGTACAACCCATGTACTTACTTTACTTAATGGTTTTTTAATTATCCTTTTATTAGAGAATTTATTCATGGGCCAAGATTGTCCATTGGTCCAAATATCATAATGGACTATCATCCCATATTATTTAAAGTCTACTCATATATTTATTTTAATTTATAATCCACCTTGGATCATAAAATAATGGATTCTTCGACTTATTCCTTAATTATGCTAATAAGTCGCATAAATTCTTAAACTAAGTCCAAATGATTTTTCTACGCCCAAATTTCATGATGGGTCATTAGAGAACATTATTTAAAGTGTAATTATTATTTTTACGAAATTTTTATAGGGGTTTATATGCATGCAATAATGATGCGTATCATTTTAATTAATTGAATTTATAAATCGATAAAATTTTAATTTATCCATAATTTTTAATTAATAGATTTTCCGGGGTACTACATCCTCCCCCACTTAAATAGAATTTGGTCCCCAAATTCACATGATATTATACGACTACCATTTACTCGGAATATTTCATTCCATCATCTCCACTAATCTCCTGCGAGCAATAGCATTAACTTTATTTCTTTTTAGACTTTCGGTGCTAAAGTATTACTGAGTTGATACATATATATAGATAAATGTATTCAAATCTTAACCATGGTTCTACCCAATTCTCACATAGGTATGGTGGTTGACTTAGACACATGTTAGGGCAGTTCACCTAGAATATCCTAGACTTAAATATCCTGATAAGGACATCCTAGGCTCTGATACCAACTGTCATGCCCCGCTAATTTAGCAGCGGAATAAATCAGGGAGGCACGAACAACGAGTATGGTAATGAAAATTGCGCATACATTCGCAAATATCAGAGCAACTAATGAATAATAATTGCAATAAAACTCATCATTTTATTGATAATTCATCTAATCTATTACAACCACTAATTCAGAGCCAAAACATAGGGCTCAATGACATTATTACATTGGATAAGAAATCTAAAGCAAATATCTAACTAGACTCTAAGGTACTAATGACATTCCATCGCTATGACTTCAGGACGCTCATCACTCCAGTCCAATCCCGTTGTTGTGTGTAAGGTCGTCACTTGACTTACCTGAAAACACAATAACAAATAACGAAAGGTGAGCGATAACGCTCAGTAGGACTTAATATCTCGTGTAAACAAGCATGCTTTAAGTGATTAATGTCTTGTAACGCAGGTTAACTAGAGAGAACGATCATGTATGGTAAGAGAGTAATAGTACAAGATAACAAGTGAATGATAATACATTTCTCAAGAGTATTGCAAAATTAGGATGACGACATAACGAGATAGCGTATAAAAGATAGTGTATAACAAGATAGCGTGTATCAAAATGACATGTAATAGATAGCTTGTATCAAGGTGGCGTGTAACGAGATAGCTTGTATATCAAGATAGCATGTAACGAGATTGCATGTAAAGAGATAGCGTGTAAAGAGATAACATGTAATGAGATAACGTGTATGGTTGCACCACGGTGCACTAGTCGAGTATGTCAATAGTCACTTTGGGACAGTAGCCGTTTAACGATAGTACATTTCGTCTGAACTCCTCAGACTAATGTTAATCAGTCAGTGCTAGCACACTAATAGCACAGAACTGGCACACTATGTCTGAACTCCTCAGACTAATATTAATCAGTCAGTGCTAGCACACTAATAGCACAGAACTGGCACAATATGTCTGAACTCCTCAGACTAATAGTAAAACAATTAGATGTCTAGCCAATGTCGAGATAGTCAGAACCGGTGCAATGCATAACACCGTCAATAGCCCCTGCAGGTATTTTCGGGTGGCTCTCTGCCCCCAGGACTAGATTGGAGCCCCTCGGACACTCTCCGTGCCCTGCACACTAAGCATTCAAGTCAGTAGGTCACCAGACCCATATTATGGTGCTAGACAGTCATGTATAGTACAAGCAATGGGAGCCACAACAGCTCAAGAGTCTCAAGAGAGTACTAGATGAATAGACGAGATAGTAGAGTGAACGTGAACAGATGAGAGTACAAGGAGAGTAGACGAGATAGGGGTATATCGTAAAACAACGATAAACCACGATAGTAACGGTTGCACAGCACCAGGTCGGGTACCGGCAGTCTAGTAGAAGTCACATCCGCCCATTAGCCGTGCTATGAACACTGGCTAGATGGTCCGGCGTGATCACAAGATAAGAGAGATCTCACTAAGGCGATTGGATCGTACTGATCCCTAAAAGTGTAACAGGATTTAAGGGTACAACCAGCTCGTCGGCTAAGGACGTGCGCCAAAGCCAAGAAGACTTACGGAGGCCTTGACAAGGAGTCCCTAGTCCAGTCGAGAGTATTCCCGGTGGAGAGGTGGTCCAAGTCAAGAGAAGTGTGTAACGAAACGTTGTCTGTCTTGCCTCGAGTGCTCGAAGGCAGAGGGACGCGATAACGGTGTACAAATCACGCGAGTAAAACGAAGACATGTGTCATTTAAATAATAGGGAAATTAGGTAATTAATTTCACTTAATTACCAGATATATTATTGAGTAATTTAATAGGGTCAAATGGTAATAAACAATGTTTAGTGTGCAAGTGTAAAGAAATCATGAGAATAGAATAAGTCGTGCTCACGGCTTTTAAATTAATAAGAGTCATTTAAATATTATCCAATAAAATATTCAGATCATTTATCAAGCTTAACAGTACATGGTTTAACTTGTACAAGGATTAGATGGCATTTAAAGCAGGGATATAAGAGCAATTAAAGGTTCTGGCCGAAATTTCAAAACGCGACGGACCTACCCGTCGCGATTCAAGTCGCGACAGGGCGGTCGGACGCGACACGGGGCCTGGCCGGTCTGGCCCGGTCCGGAGCGAATCACGGCGGCTCGTGCCGCCGCGTTCTTTACGCGACGCCATCGGCCGGCGCGACCCCACTGTTATCGCGGCGGGTCGCGCCGTCGCGATAACAGGTGGGTTTGCTCTTTTTCCTTTTTTCCAGGGCGAGCCCTCTGTGATACATGGACGTTCTAAATTACATATAAATAGTATGGTGATCCAAAAAGTACGAAACTAGTTTTAAACGAAAGTAGACATGTATATCTATCCACATACACGATTAATTTGAAAATAGACAAGGTTTAGATATGCATTGATCAAGTTACATTTCGGTGACCTAAACAGGCGCAGTCAGGGTTCAATGAATTATTCAGGGATGAATACATCATGAAAAATTATGAAACCAGCGGCGTTTGAAAGCTAACATGTAGTAATATTTATGATAATTTTATCATGGAATGATGTCAAGTGTGCACGAGATTAAAAAGGAAACAAGGAGGGTCGAGTGCACAGGTCTGACAGATATTCAAAGATTTAATTCTCTCTCATGAGAGATCGAAATCAAACAAGACCAGGGGCGTTTGAAAGCTAGTATGATGTAGTATATCTGAAAATTTTATCATGGCATGAGAGAATGTACACATCGGGAATTAGAGAAAACATGAGATTAGGGTTCATGGTGACAGCAGGATTTCACGAATTAAATTCGCCCAAATGGTGAACGAAATATCACAAAACCATAGGGCTTTTGAAGAGGTAAATGAAGGCTACCTAGGGTAATTATTTCACGATTTTAGCTTGAGAGATTGCCTACCTTTTTCGTGGAGCAAGAAAACCCTAGTTTGATGACGAAAATCCGAAAACCCTTCTTGTTCTAGCCTCCTCCTCCTTGCTCCTTTGTCTCCAGCCCTTCTCCTCTTTCTCCAGAGCTCTAGCCACGAAAATGGGTTGCTAATGATGAGTTTTTGGTATATATGGCCAACTATAGGAGTCCTAGTCATTATAAGAGTCCTCCTTTCCATTAAACTCTAAATTTCCTTCCTTATCTCCCACTTTCTCTTATTTATCCACCTAATATGGCTAAGGAGAGAGCTAATTTCGTGGGTAATGGTTTAGGATAGGATTAGGACTTTTATTAAGATATTTATAAGCTAGTTTAGTCATTATCTTATCCCTTTTTAATTTATTTAAATATTAACTCCGAATTTACACATTTATCTCCCATATTCTAGCATTAATCCACTAATTGGCTTAGGGAGAGATCTAATTTTATGGCTAATGTGTTAGGATGGGATGGGGACTCTTTTTAAGATGATTAAGAGTTAAAATACTCATTATCTTAACCATTTTCTATTTATTAATATTTTAGGTACGAATTTAGCTTATTATCTCTCATCTCATGATGGGCTCTTCTTATTTGGGCCCAACAATCTATGTTAGGTCCATTAGTAAAACCCATTACTAATTTAACTTAATGGGTATTGATTTAATTCCAATTATTCACCCTTTATCCTTAAGTAAATCTATTTATCACACTTATTCAAGTAAATTCATATTTTTTAAATTGAATAAATATTATTCATACCAATATTTCTAATATTCATCATTTGGGCAATTACTCTTAGCCCAATAACTCATGTGAGCTTAATTGTACAACCCATGTACTTACTTTACTTAATGGGTTTTTTAATTATCCTTTTATTAGAGAATTTATTCATGGGCCAAGATTGTCCATTGGTCCAAATATCATAATGGACTATCATCCCATATTATTTAAAGTCTACTCATATTTATTTTAATTTATAATCCACCTTGGATCATAAAATAATGGATTCTTCGACTTATTCCTTAATTATGCTAATAAGTCGCATAAATTCTTAAACTAAGTCCAAATGATTTTTCTACGCCCAAATTTCATGATGGGTCATTAGAGAACATTATTTAAAGTGTAATTATTATTTTTACGAATTTTTATAGGGGTTTATATGCATGCAATAATGATGCGTATCGTTTTAATTATTGAATTTATAAATCGATAAAATTTTAATTTATCCATAATTTTTAATTAATAGATTTTCCGGGGTACTACAGTGATGGACAAGGGCGATGCGACAAGAATACACGTCCTTCAAGGGCGCCGCGATATCAGCACTATCGCGTCGGGCTTCGACGTCGCGATACTAGGTCCGCCTTCTGTTCTCTCCTCCTTCTTCCTAGTATAGTTAGCCCTCTTTGTTCTTCTATTTGGAAACTATATTAGGTGGCGATCACACCCCTTTCCATGCTCCTATAGTTAATACATGTCTGTGTGTATTGGGAGCGTACAATCCCCGTGATTACACTACTGGGCGTTATTCGCTCATCCTGCATATTTATTTCATGTGTTCAGGTGAGTCGGATGATGACCACACTCACGTGGATGGGAACGAGGACGACGTCCAGGAGTGAACCCTTTCAACAACCATTTGCTTTGTAGTTAGTTAGTATAGTTATGAGTCAGTTAGTCCATATGTATTAGTTTAGATTTGAATAAAGTACTCTGGGCCCTAGTTATGGCTCTGATCAGTTGATGTAATAGTTAGGTCATGATTTGATGGAATATTAATGAATTGGAGGTTATTTGATATTATTCCAATTGAGAAATGGTTTGTCATTTATTTTCTCGCTTTGTACTATCTAATAACTATAATTCCGCTCTGATATTCCGCGTTGGGGCGTTACAGAAAATCTCCCCTAAAGGCCAAAACCAAGTCTTATAAAGATCCCTACGCATTGCCCAAACCTAATCCTAGCCATTGGATCAGAAACGCACCAGATCTCCCACATGAATGCATGGAAATGACCGATTTATTCTCCCCTGGAACGTTAACAACAAAAACAGGCAAGTCAGGTTAACGTCAACCTCTATTGCCGTCTACCATGAAGTAGACATCCATCGATCAGGTCGTCAACTTTCTTGCCCGAAAAACCCAATATTCAAGAAAATAATAAACGACACAATACTCTGTCATCAACAGACAATAAACAGCAATAGATCATGCCATTTACTATAGTCATCGTCAGTAGATGTTGACGCCAAGTTTAATACAGAACAACATACTACGAAATGCAGAACACATTCACAATTGCATCATATAATTCAATAAAAATTCTAGGGCACTACATAATGAGGCAGCCCATCCGAACAAGGAATTTGAAGAAAAGTGGATTCACTCTAATTGCTAATGTGTGGTCGAAGGTTTCCATGGCTGAAGGAAGCCTCATTATGGGAGACACTCATAGTACAGAAGCTCCATCCATTCAAGAAGTTGAAACTAAAGTTGGGGATATTGAACGTGCTTCATCCATACTTGCTAAATGAAGAATTGAGGACATTGCTCTTGAGCACATTGACCCATTTGAGCCCTCTGGGCAATCAGATGACAGTGCTGTAACTGAGCCTGAATTGGAAACTTCTGTTGTACAGGAGACATTTGCCAGTACCATTGAGGATGAAGCTCCTGTTGTGTCCCTAGTTTTGATGATGTCATAAGTCAAGCAAGATGTAATAAATATCTAACACAAATCTTTTGTATCACAGGAAAATTCATAAAGTCAAAAGCTCTTTCTAGTGTGTTGACTCTGGTTACTTCATAGGTCGACACACATGTATTAATGAGTGAGTTACTGAAGTTCGGTGTTGCACATACGTCGACTCTATCCAAGGGTTAGGTCAACGCTTGATGGATATCCTGTAGCGCAGAAGTTCAAAGTATCACATAAGGTCGACACTACTTGGAGATCAGGTCGACTCTAGTTGGTTTTCTGGCTAGCGCTGAAGGAAAGGAATAGCATAAGGTTGACTCCAGATGAGCATCAGGTCGACACTAGTCAAGTTTCTTGTTAGAACTTAGAGAAAAATCTTGCTTGAATTTGACTCCACATAAGGATTATGTTGACTCTACTAGTCTATTAGGTTGACTCTACTGGTCTATCAGGTCGACTCTACCAGTCTATTAGGTCGACTCTACCGGTCTATCAGGTTGACTCTACCGGTCTATCAGGTCGACTCTACCAGTCTACCAGGTCGACTCCAGATGAAGGTTAGGTCGACACTACCATTATGTGAGGTCAACTCACACACAAAAGGAAAAACTACAGAGATCTGAGAGCAAAAAAGTACAGAGAGAGAAGAGCTTGAGTTCAAAGAGAGCAGCAGACTTCGGAGCAGTCAACATATCAAGAGGAAAGAATGCTAGACTGCATCTTCTTCCTGTGCAAAGACCTGCTGCTGATCAATTGAAGCAGAGCTTCGGAATTTAACTCAACTCAGAGACAATTGATCCTTGTGCTGCTGCCAGAAGCGGAATTTGATGAGCTCAAGCCTAAAGGAGATGCAATTGGGAGTTCAAGGAGACATCTGACCAGATCCAAACACTAGCGCAGAGTGTTTGCATATTTCTGCGTTTCTTCATAAATCGCTCTAGTTTGAATTTTTTGTTTCTTCTCTTCACCAATTCGTTTGGTTGTCTGCTCCAGTTAGAGTAGACTGATTTGATCCTACACTGTGTGTGTAAGGATTGTGAGATTTGAAACAATCTTGAAACTGTGAATCAACGGTCTGTAAGAAGCTGTGAATCAGCTGTTGTGTGAGTGTTTCACACATTTGAGTTGTTAGAGAAGCCAAACTTAGTTTAGTGAGGGGTGGATGTAGGTCTCCACACTAGAGCCGAACCACCTTAAAATTTTCGCTTGCACTGTGTTTGATGTGCACCGGCTACATTGCTTCGTGTGATTTGATCATAGTCTTGACTTCTTAATTTTTAATTGGTCAATATCTATTTAACCCCCCCCCCCTAGATATTCATTCCATACACAATAGCTCATGCTGAGGGGGAGCATACAACTATTCCTTCAGATAATTTTCCAGTAGAACACACAAAGACAATTCCTGTTGAGGAAGCCTATGTTGAAGGGGAGCATGGAGAATCTGTCCCAGAGCCCTTGGGACATTCAGAAGACATTGTTGTGGAAGATGCTCCAGCTCAGGGGGAGCCGGTTGATGCTACATATGAAGATCGTTTTGTGGAAGGTATTGTGGAGGATGCATCTGGTGATGATGCCAACACTTATCAACATACAGAAATTCCAGCCATGCATGAAGAACCAGCTGTGGATGATGCTGTCAGAAAGAAGGCTGTACATGAAAAACTTCCTAGGCTCACTAGAAGGAGTCACAACAAGCCCAAGAAAATGAAAATATGTGTTCATCTAGAGCCTATTTTAGCAAGGCTGGATGCTCAAGGAGAATTAATTTGTTCACTACAGACAGACCTTGCATCCGTATTACACAGCCAACATTCACTAAACCTAGTTTTACGTGAAGTAAGATCTGAGCTTGAAGGGACGAAAATTGAATTGAGCAGTTTGAGTGCCATGATGACTGACCTCACTCATCTTGTGAGAACTCAAGGCCATTTGTACAGGGAACAGAAGATGTCACTAGGCCATCAGGGCCTCCAGAATAGGCAGAAGCTACTATTGGGCCATCAGGGCCATCGGTTCAGGCAGAAGAAGTGGTTGAGCCATCAGGGCAGGCTGAGGGAGCCTTTTGGCCATCTGGGCCATATGTGCAATTAGAAGCCTCCGGGCCATTAGGGCCTTCAACCTCAGTTGATCCACCTGCCGGTTAAACCTCTGGCGTTCACTGATGTAGGTGCGCCTGCTGTTTTCTTTTCTCATGAAGAAATCATGAAGTGTGAAGAGGTTTTGAAGAGGGCAATCATCGTCAAGTGCTCTTACGGTAGGCCTTCTATCCCTGATATAAAGTCTTGTTTGTCTTAATGGCTTGGACTCAAATCGGACTTCATCGCCAGTGTTCTTAACAATCGTCATCTTTTGCTTCGTTTCGAGTCTGAGGAAGATTTTTTGTTGGTTCTCCTTCAGAAGAGTCTGTACATCAAGGGATATTTGTTCAGATTCTTTAGATGGTCGGCTTCTTTTGATTTTGATAAGGACCCCTCTATGATGCCTATATGGGTCGACTTCCCTGGTCTGCCGATCAAGTTGTATAACGAGGATTATCTATGCTCCATTGCTAACAATTTGGTCCAGGTCCTTCGTATTCATGAAGCCACTTTGGCCTACACACAAACCTCTAAAGCATTAGTGTGTATTGATGTGGACATCGCCGCTCCCCTCTAGGAGAAGATATGGATTGGTTATGCTGATCAGGATTTCTGGCAGAAGGTTAATTATCACAGGGTTCGTCCCCTGTGTAAGTTTTGCAATCGCATTGGCCATGGTGAAGACTCTTGTCATAAGAAGCATAGAAATAGCCTTCCGATGAAGCCTTCTCAAGACCCTGGTGCAACTGGGGCTGGTGCCCCTCCTGCTAACGAATGGAGGTCTGTTCGTGGTTCAAAGAATAAAAATGTGGTGGCCACTTCAGTGATTCTGTTAGTAATGCCTTTGAGCGCCTGAGGGAAGGTATTGATGATTGCTTGGATGGTTCCCATGTTGCTCCTGTCACCCACCAAGATGTTCTTGCTGTGGTCTCTAATGTGGTTCCTGTAAGCAGAACTTGCTTCCTGCTTAGCCCGTTTCTCCTAGTGTTGTTCAACCTAATGTCCAGGATCAGTCGCCAAACATTGATATCTTGCATGCTGCTCATCCCAGCCCCAGTTGTGTTGATGAGCCTTCTAACCAGAAGCAGTTGTCTGCTGTTGACATTGTTGAGATTCTACGTGTGCATGATGCTATTTCTGATAGCGACAAGTTGCTTTGCATGGGAAGTAATGGTGTCTCCACTGTGTCGCCACCATTGCCGGCCATGCATGTTGTTGCCGTTGTGCATGGTAGTTCGATCGCCGATGGGTTAGGAGCCGATAAGTTTCCTTTTTTAGTTCCTGAGTCTTCACATGGTACACCAGCTGCCAAGTTGCCTTCCCAGGAACTTCTGCAATCTTAGGTCTCTTTAAAGGCAACTACTGAGAATCTTATAATGCCTCATATTGAAGTTTCTAAAGTACGTGGTATTTCATTAAAGGATGGTATCTACACTAGATCTAAGGCCAAGGCTGCCGCAGTCCATTGTGGATATGATTCATCATGATAAATAACTTAATGTTTTGGAATATTAGGGGCCTTTCTAACGTGGCCTCTAAAAGTGCACTTAAGTTGTTAGTGAAGAAACATCATCTTCATTTCTTGGCTATTTTTGAACCAAAAATGGACCTTTGTAAGGCTTGTAGTATTTGCAGTTATCTGCACATGGACTACTATGTTGATGGCATCTAGGCGGATTCTAAGATATGGATTTTTTACAATAAACCCTTCTCTTTTAAGGTGGTTTCTTGCTCCTCCTAGCATGTTTTGGGCTTGGTTGTGAAAGATGATTCTCCTCTGCTTATGGTGTCCTCTATTTATGCTAGTTGTGATGTCATTGACAGAAGATTTTTGTTTGAAGATCTTCTAGATCTTGTTGATTGTGTGAATGTTCCCTGGTTAGTTGGGGGCGACTTTAACTGTATCGCCCAGACCACTGAAAAGAGAGGAGGTCTATTGCCTAACACTACCTCCATTCTTGAGTTCAATGCCTTCATTTCAGCATCTAGTCTTCTGGATGTTGAGTTCAAAGGTACTACTTTTACCTGGAGTAATAAGATGGTTGGCAGCCATGCTATTCAGGCTCACCTTGACAGATTACTTGTGGATAATCGGTGTGTTGTGGCCTATCATGGGTGTAGTGTGCAACATCTTATTCGTGGCCCCTATGATCATGCACCGCTTCTTATAAACTTGCATAATATGTACTCTTAGCCAACTCATTTCATCTTTCAAAATATGTGGACTAAGCATGATACTTTTATGGACACGCACTTGGACAGGGGGGATGGGTGGTATTCTAATCCTTTTTACAAGCTTTAGGATAAACTTAAGGCGGTTAAGGTTGCTTTGACACTTTGGAACAAAAATGTGTTTGGCCATATTGATGATAATATCAAGAAGGCGGAGGAGCTAATTGCCATTAGCTAGCAAGCTTATGATGACTCCCCTACTGCTGCAAATCGTTCTCATCTTAATGAAGCAAATGCAAAGCTTAGGCAGATCCTTCATTGCCAGGAAATCTTTTGGTGTCAGAAATCAAGAATTCAATGGCTAGAAGAGGGTGATCGCAGCAATGCCTTCTACTATGCGGCAGTTAAGAGTCGGCGGAGCAGAAACTATATTCATAGGCTGAAGATTGACGGGGCTTGGTGTGAAGATTAGGACAAACTCAAGTCTACGGCTGAGCATTTTTTTGCTTCATTGTTGTCCTCTGAAGAGCATGTTATTAATAATAGCCTCTTGTGCTTGATTCCTAATCTTATTTCTGATGAGGTTAATCACATGCTCACTGCTATTCCTACGGCTAAGGAAATTAGGATCACTGTTTGGAGCATGAATGGTGATAGCGCTCCAGGTCCTGACAGTTTCACTGGTAATTTTTACACTACTTGTTGGGATTTTATTAGTGAGGATGTGGTTGAAGCTGTCTGTGGTTTTTTTGCTGGATATCCTCTTCTGAAGGGTGTATCCTCTTCTATCATTGCTCTCATTCCTAAGGTGGATAATGCCACTAGTTACAGCCAATACCCCCCCCCCCCATTAGTCTTTGCAACTTCTGCTATAAAATTGTGTCTTCTATCATTTGCAATAGACTAACTTCAGTTCTACCATCCATCATCTCCTTGGAGCAGGGAGCTTTTGTCAAAGGCAGAAATATCATGGATAATGTTTTTTTGGCGAGGTAGTTGGTTGCTGATCTGGGCAAGAAAGTTCGGGGGCACAATGTCATCATTAAACTTGACATGATGAAGACCTATGACAGGGTCGAATGGGATTTTCTTCTGGCCGTTCTCCACAAGTTTGGTTTCTCCACTAGATTTACCTCTTATGTTGCCATGCTTATATCTAATTCCTTGTTCTCTGTTTTATTCAATGGTGCTCTTGCTGGTTATTTGAAGTCTTCTAGAGGTCTGCGTCAGGGTGATCCTCTTGCTCCGGCTCTTTTTATTATCATGGAGGAAACTTTGAGTAGGGGGCTGCGCAGACTGCTTGATAGCCGTGCCATCACTCCTTACTCGGGTCCCATGAGATGTAGGGCCATTTCTCACCTTCTCTATGCTGATGGTACTCTTATTTTCCTCAATGGCCAGGCCACTAATATTAGAAAAATCATGAAATTTTTTAAGTCGTATGAGGGCTCTTCTGGTCAAAGAATTAACCATGGGAAAAGTAGTTTTCTCACAGCTAATAATGCACCTATTCATGTGGCTTCTAAGATCACCCGACTTACAGGTTTTCATCGTCAAAGGGTACTATGAATTATCTTGGTGTGCCTATCAAGCAGGGTAGAACTATGATTGCTGATTACAGGGTGTTGATGGATAAATTAATGCTCGGTTTGGTTCTTGAAAATCCAGATTTTTGTCCAAGGCTGGTAGAATTACTTTAGTTAATTCCATGATTTCTTCTATGCCTATTTATCTTGCAACTGCTGCTGCTATTCCTAAATCTGTCCTCCATTATATCGAGCGCCTATGTGCTACATTTTTTTGGGCTGGTTCTTCTAATCATAATCAGTGGCATTGGGTCTCTTGGGCGACTATTCAGAAGCCGATCTTGGAAGGCGGTCTTGGGATGAGAAGCCTTTGGCATGTTCAAGTGTCCATGATCATTAAGCTACTTTGGAATATTCTTCATGGGTCCTCTTTGTGGTCTTCTTATGCCATGGATAGATATTTTCATGAAGGTCACCTTATTGCCCATCCGCATGGTATCTCTAAGAAGCTTTTCCTGGATGCTTATGACATTGTTCTTCAAAATACCAGATGGGTTTTGGGTAATGGTGCCCGTAGTTTTTGGATGATGTCTTGATTGGTAAGAAGCCTCTTCGGGAATCCTTATCCCCCATTTCCTATGAGCTATCGCCTACTGTTCGGGAGGTTCTCCTGGATCAGAATCACTACCTTCGCTCCATTGTTCCTCATGATCTGGATAAGTTGCAACTCTCTTCTCATGAGGATTTTTGTGTTTGGACGGGTACTAGTAAAGGTGCGTTCACATTTAAGAGTGCTTATGACCAGGTTCGTAGCCATGGTGTTCAACGCTCGCCACTTCTTTGCCTTTGGCATCGTCACTTCAGCAGGCGGGCTTCTATGTTCTCATGGCTCTTGCTTCATAGAGCTGTGACCGAATTACTAAGTGTGGTATCCCTCTTCCATCTCGTTGTTGCTGTTGCATGCATCCTCATATTGAGGACATGAATCATTTGTTTGTGCATAGCGATCTTGCTAAGGGGCTTTGGCTTTGGATCTCTCCTCTTCTTCAGGCTGGCCAGGGTATTAATATGAACATCTCTCTTCGGCTCTGGGACATTTTTAAGTCTTGTAGTCTTAGTAATCCTCATGGTTTTATCACTATTTACTGCTCCATGCTGATTGTCTGGGAAGTATGGAAAGTTAGATGTAAAATGAAGTTTGATCAACCCAAGGTTTCTAGTTATCTCCTGCGCCATAATAACCATGCACTTGTTACTACTGCCATTGATAATATGGTATTCAAACATGCTGCCACGCCTCAGCAAATGGAAGCTATTCTTGAACTTGGTTTCTTCGTTCAACCTATTGTCAAGCGGTGCAAACTGGTTAGATGGATTCCGCCATTACAAGGCCTTGTCCTTAACGTTGATGGTGCTAGAAAAGGCAACCCGGGTTCTTGTGGGGGCTGTGGTCTTGTGAGGAATGGTTATGGCACTGTGCTTCTTGCTTTCTTTCATTTCTATGGTACTGGTAATAGCCTACTTGCTGAAGCTCGGGCTATGTGTGATGGTGTTCAACTAGCAGTGGAGCAAGGGATCCTTATAACTGAGATCTGTTCGGACTCTTTGACTCTGGTGAATTCTCTTCGGTCTGGTGTTGCTCCTTCTTGGGATTGCTATAGGTGGTAGAGGTTTGTGCTAGATTTTGTTCATCAGCATGGTGTCCGTGTTTCTCATGTTTATAGGGAAGCAAACCAGGTGGCGGATGCCTTGGCAAATTTTGCATGTTATAATCACTGTAATGGGGTCTAATTCCTCTACCCAGCTCCGGCATTCCTGTTTCCCTGCCCTTATTAGGGATCGTCTGGGTCTTGGGAGTTTTAGAGTTTGTTGACTCCTTGTTTCTTTCAAAGGTATGCCCCGTAGACCTTGTATCATTTACTTTTTGTTTATATATACATCTGGGTGTAGCAGGTTGATCGCCTGGAGAAGTGGTTCCATTTCTCCCCGATGGGGTGAAATGCGCTCGACCGGTGGCTGACCCTTGTTGCGCTTTTTTCCAAAAAAAAAAAACACTTGTAGACATGGAGCCTGGCACAGAAACAGTTCATGCAGAGACTCCTCCATAAGTTATGAGTGAGCAAACTCCTACCCCTTCCTCCCCTCCAGCTCCATCCACTGCTCATCCTGCTCCAAAACCCTCCAAGAAACCTCTTCCTAAACACATCTCTTCTCCCACTCCTTTCATTGATGAACCATCCTCTCATTTTATTCTACCTCCTCCTTTTGAGGCACCTCCAGCCTCTACTTCTGGTACCTATTCAGCTGGACCATCTACTCAACCTCCCCCACATTCTTTCTCCTCTCTACATCCTCCTACTCCACCATCCTTCATCACCCTCATTCCTAAAGGAGCCTATTATACTGGCATTTCTATCAGTCATATTAAGGATGAATTTGATGAAGTCAATATCTGAATAGTCTTATATGTTTCCTCTCATGTTCACAAGACTAATTCTCAACCCTCTCCTAGTTCTGCTCTGAAAAAGAGAAAAATATCCCAAGAACTATTGCTCTCCCAAGTTCTTCAGCTCTATTTCCTCCATTGTGGTACTCCTAAACAGTTGTCCATAGACGAAAATCCATCTGCACTGAGTACCTTCAAAAGTGCACTTTTGCTGCAACTTTTGGACTCCCCTATCTTAATCTTTCAGAATACTTTCTCTTATCTTTCCTTTGTCTGATGTCCCAAGCCTAACATCAAGAAGATTCTTTCTACTACTGAGTCCAAGACTGAGGAACAGTGGGCCCGATCCCATAGAGCTCTTTACAGAAAATTTAAAATTGCTAGGGATCGCAGATACCCTCCATCCGATCACACTCTTTCTTTATCTGAATGGTTTGTGCATCAGCACACCTCCCCTTAGGGTCCTCATATTCAGAAAGAAGTCAAGTTGGTACAGCAGTTTTAAATGTACAATGACTATTGTCATATTCATAATCTCCCTGAAGCTCAATTAGCATCGTTCAGATCTGCTCTGGATGGACTTTGGTCCCTGTGCCAAGATCATACAGCTTTTCAAGTTGATTTGCCACTCTCAAGCTAGTAGACTTCAAGTTATTACCTCAGTTATATTTTCTACTCATGGACTCTGATGTTGGTACAATTATTTTTGGTCAAAGCTCTGATTCAGGTCCAAAAAGGAGTTTCTCTAGCTTTTCCTCGCTTTGTTTTTCAGGAATATCACAGGGGGTTCATCAAATCTTCAATTTTAGCCTCTCTGTTAGTTGAATCAGAATTTTTTTTTCCAAATGAGTGGTGCAAGAAATATCACCAGCCAGCTCTCCAACTAGATCAGCTCAATGTAGCTCAATTCAAATCCGATCAGCCCACATTATCTCTTGAGCAGTTCATGGATCTCAACTCCATCAATCTGGTGTCAGATCCTTATTCCATTTGGGTTGAAAGGTACAAGTATACATTGCTCTGAGGCAGGAACTGCTAGCTCAAACATTGCTTATCCTATCTCCATTGATTAGTTTCTACAGCATGCTAGTTTTAGCACCCGCAGCCTCTACAGGATGACTCTCAGTGATCCAGAGTACAATCAGTTTCTTGAGGATCAGAGGCAGCTCCACCTTCACAAATTTAGGGCTGATATGGAGCTGTCTTACAATATCAATTCGACATTGTTTAAGAATTTTTTTGAAGAGCAGGAAGTCAAAGCTTGGCCTATCACCACACGCCTTGCTTCTCTCCTGTCCCTTGCCTTCTATATATCAAACTCTCACTGATTAATATCATCCCTCTTGGCCTCCATTTCTCTTTGCGTCTTTATCCTCTACTTTTCTTTTTGTTAATGACAAAAAGGGGGAGAACATACTCTGAAATACATATTTATCACTTTACATAAAATTTATTTCAAACATTTCTTTTTCATATTTTTATTATTTTGTCATCACCAAAAAGGGGGAGATTGATGAACAATTTATCTCCACTTATATATTTTGGTGATAAACAAAACCATGGAAAATACTTGACTAACATATTTATCTGAAGTTTGTCAACATGTATCAAATACAATAAATTCTATAAGTTGGATACACTCATTTAAATTAGAAGTCTATTGCATATAAATTACCTAGGTCTACATCGATTATTATTATTGTTGGCCCTTTTGGTACGGCAGTAAGCTAACCTAGAAGGGGGGTGAATAGGTTTTCTGAAATCTGAAACATAAACTTAAACACAGAAAATTAACCCTTGAAAGTTTGGTTAGTTGAGTGTGATAGAGAGTAGCAGTGCGAAAGCAAGTAAACAATCACACAAAGAACACAAGGGATTTATCCTGGTTCGGATCTTCCCACATAGAAGTCCTACATCCAGTCCCCAAGCAATCTCTTGGGATTTTACTAACCAAGGGTACAGCCTCCCTCAAGGACAATACAACACCCAGCACCCCAGCTGGTCTTCTTCTCTTTCCCGGGCAAGAAGGCAGCCCACTTCTCTTATAGGTCAAGAAGCCAACCTCCTGGTACAAATCCCAGTGCGGTTCTGCTAGACATAAACCCTAGCTAGGTTCTAAACTGTATATAGTCGTACAGCTAGACAAAAATCTTTCTTAAAAAAGAAAAAACAAAGCTGAGAGTTTTACAAGAATGGACTATAACCCAGAAACTCTCAGCAAAGGACTCTCCCCAAGAATTACAATGATCACAGAGAGAGAGTGAAGAGAGGAAGGCTTGAAAGCTTTGAAAACTTCTTCTATGAAAAGCTTCTTTTGATTGGGCTTGAGCTCTTCTCTCTTTCTTTGAGTGTATGTGGAGTTGAAGTTCCTCACAGGATGTACACTCTTTGAATGTTCTTCAGGAAAGCTCTCTTTCTTTTCTTTTTCCTTGCTTCATCCTTTTATTCGAGCAGACTTGAACAAATCCGTTGGAGTTCTAGCCGTTGCTCATCTTCTCTTTTTCTGACATTTTGTGGTCTACGAGGTCTACAAGCATAGAAGAAAGTGTTTAGATCAAAGAGTGTTTCAGTCAAAAAGGCTCATACCTCTATGTTTCCTGTTGTCACCCAGAAGTGGTAGGTAACCCCCTTTTTGTTGACAGGAAAGAAGAGATCTAGAGAGATAAGAAAAAAAAGGATCTCCTGTCAGAAAGATAGAAGATTACGCAAATCAAAAAATATTGACTTTTCACTAGATGCCAAAAATATTTTAAAATATAAAAGAAATTGATGTTTAAGTGAAATCCATGTTTGAACAGATTCCATGTTTAAGTGAAATCCATGTTTTCAAGCGAATCAATGTTTAAGTGAAATCCATGTTTGAACAGAATCCATGTTTTCAAGCGAATCGATGTTTAAGTAAAATCTATGTTTGAACAGAATCTATGTTTTCAAGCAAATCGATGTTTAAGTGAAATCCATGTTTGAACAGAATCTATGTTTTCAAGCGAATCGATGTTTAAGTGAAATCGATGATAGAATCAATGTTTAAGTGAAATCGATGTTTGAACAGAATCCATATTTCAAGCAAATCGATGTTTAAGTGAAATCGATGTTAGAATCGATGTTTAAGTGAAATCGATGTTAGAACTGATGTTTAAGTGAAATCCATGTTTTCAAGTGAATCGATGTTTTCAACAGAATCCATGTTTAAGTGAAATCTATGTTGCCCTTTGTGAATTGAAATCGATGTATATTGAATAAACATCGATTTGACTTTTTAGTGCAATCACAAAGCGATAGTTCCATAAATTTATATTTATTAGGGAAAACATAATATTTAATAATATTTAATTAATCACATAAATTTATATTTATTAGGAAAAATATAATATTAAATATATTTATAATATTTAATTAATCATAAGTTTTGTTATCACCAAAATACCATAAATTCATATTTATTAGGAAAATATGATATTAAGTATATTTAATAATATTTAATTAATCATAAGTTTTGTTATCACCAAAATATAAGGGTAAAATATAAGAGTGGTTCAACAATTGTAAGTTCACATCAACGACTGCTTCAATATTACATCGATTATAGTTCACTTAAACATCGACTACGGTTCAACATCGGTTACGATCACATCGATTTCACTTAAACATGGATTATGTTTAAACATCGACTCTTTTTGAACATCGATTATATTTAAACATTGACTCTCTTTAAACATCGATTATGATTGAACATCGACTTTTTTTAAACATCGATTATGATTGAACATCGACTCTCATTGAACATCGGCTATGTTTGAACATCGACTTTCTTTGAACATCGATTATGTTTGAACATCAACTCTCTTTGAACATCGATTATGTTTGAACATTGACTCTGTTTAAACATCGATTATGTTTGAACATCAACTCTATTTCAACATCGATTATGTTTAAGCATCAACTATGTTCACATCGATTATGGTCAAACATCGATTACGTTCACATAGATTATGATTGAACATCGATTATGATAAAACACATATTATGTTCACATGGATTACCCTTTAGACATCGACTGCCTTTGAACATTGATTATCCTTTAGTCATCTAATCCTTGAACATCGATTACATTGCCTTGAAAATATCTTTTATGATAATTAGATTGAGTATGGCTATAACTAAAGTTTTATTGAACATGATAAATTAGCCTTAATCATATTTTGCCTCACAGTTCCTTCCAAATTAATTTTGAAATGTTGTGCGTTTCAAACTTTCCGCAAATTATTGCGTATCCTTTTCACTAAGGCATTTATTGTTTATCATGGGTACAGACTCTATGCACGTCATCTTTTACTAGTTACCACTTTCATGACATATCAATTAGAACTTTAAATGATGACAGATGGTATTTCCTCTTTTGTATATCGTCCTGCAGTATGACATTGGCTGACAGTTGAGATACATTTGAATTGTCTATCTTCCAGCATTTATTTTCTGTAGGTTTTTGATAGTCACACACATTTACAACGTTGGACATATCATGTTGATCAGAGTAAAAAAGATATCCATATGATCTCTCTCTCTCTCACTATGTCTCTATCCAAGCATTTATTATCTGCAGGTTTTTCAGTTTTCTTACGTTGGACCTTCTACAACTGTCAGGAGACACGTTTCAAGATGAGAGACAATGGACACTTCAATGGATACTTCTTCAAGAGAAGATAAATAGAAAGGTGTTGACGCAATGAGACAACATCCATTTTTCAGAAAGAAAGAAAGAAGAGCTCACTCCTTCATTCAGAAAAAGTCTCTTGCTCTTAGCTCTCCACAAAGTACTGTTCTTCCTTTCCTTCTAGAGTGTGAGACCTTGTTTTAAATCTGAGAGAACCTCTTCTTGGTGTAATTCTTTTTGTCTCTCAGATTCTGCATCAGATCAAGCATTGTATTGTTGCTATTAGCTTGGTCTAGGGGCCATCACCTCTTTACTCTTCTTTGAGTGCTCCTCTTCATTTGTGAAGAGAGGACCTACTGTGGAGTGGGTGGTTCCTTTCCTTTTGTAGAAAGAAAGACCTATTGTAACAGGTGGTGTATTGTCTCTTCGTGAAGTGAAGAGAAGGCCAGCTGGTGCTAGATGTGTAAGTGTCCTTGAGGGGGACTATACCCTTAGTTAGTGGAATCCTAAGTTGTTGCTTGTAGACTGGACGTAGGACTCTTTGTGATAGGAGATCTGAACCAGGATAAAAATTTTGTTGTTCATGTGATTGCTTTTATCTCGCTACCCGCTGCTCATTAACTCTAACTGCTTCGTTTAGTGTTTTCGAAGTTATTTTGACACAAAATATTTCTAAGATGAATTTTTAGCAATCCATTCACCCCCCCCACACTCTGGGCTTGCAACCTGTCAACAGTGACTAGTAGAGGGTCTGTACTCTGTGTTCCCTTTGTGTTAAGAGAAGAATGTAGTTGGGATTTGTTCCAACAGAACCACACTGGGGTTTGTACCATGAGGTTGACTTCTTGACTTGTAAAAGAGGTGGGTTGCTTTCTTGGCAGGAAAGAGAAGAAGATTAGTAGGGGCTAGGTGTTGTAGACCATTGGGGGGATTGTAGTCCAATTAGTGAAATCCCAAGAGTGTGCTTGGGGACTGGACGTAGGACTTCTATTTGGAAGAGTCAAACCATGATAAATTCTTGTGTTCTTGTGTGTGATTGTTTCTTTAATAGCTTTCGCACTGCTACGTACTCTTTACCACACACAACCACATTCACTATCATAGTAAGTAGTGATTTTGTCTTTTAGATTTCTGTTTATCCTATTCACCCTAATTCAACTAATTAGTGGGCGAACAACGGTGATGTGGTCGTGCAGAAGATATTTCTCCTGTCTAAAATGTTTGCCATGGGAGGTCAATTTGGCTGATGCCCAATCTAAAACCATCTAAAGCCCTTAGGGTTGTGCATGGTCTGGTCGGTCCAGTTTAACCCATTTTTTGGACGAACTGAAACCAACCTGAAGAAGTAGTCAAATCGAACTGAAAAAAAACACCCATTTTATTATTGATCCTGTGCGCACAACTAACTATATCATATTTATGTTGTGAAATAATATCTAATATATTATATTATTATATGTTCCATTCAATCGATTTGATAATGTAAAATCGAATTGAACCAATGAGGTCTTCCAAATTGAACCGAATCAACTTGAATTGATCGGTCCAATTTAATTTTTCAATTTAAACCGAACCATACACAACCCTAATTGCCCCGCCAACCTTTGCACCTTATTGGTTGTCACTTGGAAGTCTGTACGTCTGGTTCAGTTATTTGGGTAGGCTCCAATGCAGGCGACTTAATGAAAAGAGTGATGGTAAAATTGGATGAGGTTTTTATGTCAGTACTCTGTAAACCTGTCCCATCTATCCAAAAATTTCTAGTTCCCCGTGAATTACTAAAAATATGCCAAAATAGTTGAATTGCATGTATATTAAATTTTTACGCTATCAAAATATGTTATAAAACTCTAAAAACCTAAAAAATACTCTTCACAAACTTGATCTTTTTGTGTTCTTAAAATGTCTAACTTGAGAGTGGGTTCGTGATTTCGACGCGTAGGTATATGACTACAACTACTTAAACGAATCAGTATTATTTTTTTTTTGTCAATGTGTAAAAAAACGTCATCTTATAGTAATGATGATATAGATTATAAGAAAATAGTTGTATTAGCAAAAAAGGTGAAATACTTATTGCAAGATCAATCTTGCAATAATAATAATATGAGTTGTAAAAAATAATTCTATTAACCAAAAATAAATATTTTATCTTCCTCCTCTAACTAATAAAATTATTTTCTTATAATTCACTTCATACAAAATTGATGTTATTTTTATTGAAGAAATGTTTATTACAATTTAAAATATAAAATACTCTCTCATTGATTCAAGTAAGATGGATGGATCATAACACATCATTTGAGAGTTTAATTTAAAAAAATTATCAGTCCAAACTAAAATTTTATTAATCCACTTAAGTGTACTATTAAAATAAACATTTCTATTGTTTGGTTAGAGCTCTTTGTGACCTGCGGATTTGGTTAGAGATCTCGTGCCCTCCAGCGGACGAGGATGGCAACTTCAAGAGAAAGCAAACGGGTCAGGCGCGCGTGTGCGCTGCCCGCCCCTGCGCTGCTGCTCAGCGCTCTCGGGCGGAGCGGCTGTCCTGGGTCTCCTCCCCCTATCCCACCCGCAGGTGCCGTGCTGCTGCCCACCTCTGAAAGAAGGGATGGAGAGAGAGAGGGCTCCCCCGCGGCGCAGTCACAGCTCACAGACACGCATGCACACCCACATGCACATGCCCAGCTCACCTCAGGCTCAGGCTCAGGGATGGGGGATGGACGGTCGTTCCAAAAGGCGAAATTAAGGCTTATAGGGATCGCCGGTTGATCACATGTCTCCCAAGGTCTGTTCACATGCCTCCTACGGTTGGCCTGGGCATCTTCTCCGGTCCTACTCCACCAACACCCGCTGTTGCCGTCACCCTCCCCCATCCCGCTCGTCCGCCACATGTTGGAGTACTGATCAGTTCCCCTTTCGAGAGGCAACTTATAGTTTAGAGCCTCTCCAGAGTCCCACCTACTCTAGATTTCTTTACTTCGTTCCCACATCCATCGTCCTCGCCATCTCTAGCTACTCTTTCCTTCGTTTGTCCCCCCCTCCTCTTCCTCTACTCTCTCTCTCTCTCTCTCCTCTCTAATGGAATATCAGTACGTACTACGCAAGACCAGAAGGGAGAAACGGCTGCAGGTGGGCATATATGAGAACACATTTGTTGAGAAGGCTAGGGGTCTCTCTCTCTCTCTCTCTCTCTCTCAACTGTGCAAGGTGGTGACTTTCATTTCTTCCGTCCAAGGATGTTGTAATTACATAATACACATAATTAAAACGGATGAACAAAAACAAAACCTAAATACGCGCGCAAAGGAAAAGTATATATACGAACCTGACGTTCACATTTAAAGCGAGAAAACTAATTAACTCCAACTTGCTCCCTCCTCTTCCAAGTCTTCTCCATCAATTAAAGAGAAAAGGTGGATAGATAGACAGACATAGTGATAGAGACAGAAGGAGAGAGAAGGAAAAAAAAAGACAATAAAAAACCTGCCGCCATCACCATCACCACCACGGCTGTCTTGCTCGTCGTTCGCGGGTTGCCATCTTTTTCTTCTTCCTCGCATTCAGATGGAGGGGTTGGAGGAAGAGGAGGAGGAGGAGGCGGAAGGAGATGCCGTCGCTATGGCAGCAAGCTTCTGCAGGTTAAGCTTGACGACGGTGTCCGTGAACATGCGGGTGTCCTCCTCCGTGTTGCCGTCGGGGATGTCGACGACGTATGACTCCAGTACCATGGTGTAGACCCCGCCCTGCGGCCGGCAGAACTCCTTGACGGAGGTGACGGACCTGTAGTTATTGAGGCGGTGGTCCCCGCCCATGACCCGGAAGCTGAGGACGTGCTGCTCGTCGTCCAGCATCTCCAGGCGCTCGATGCTGGTGGAGGCCGGCAGGCCCGACACCACGGTGACCTCGCGGATGCTGCCCACGCCGCCGTTGCCGTGGGTCATGGCGCAGCTCTTGATGAAGTGCTTGTAGCGCTGGGGCTGGTCGAAGCGCCGCACGATGGGCCACACAGCCCGAAGGGGCGCGTCGATGCGCTGGGTGATGAGCGAGGTGCAGGTGCCCGGCGGGTGTCGGCCATCGGCCGCGATGTGGTAACTCCGGATGAGGGGCTCCAGCACGGAAGACTCTTCTTGGGACAGCCCGAGCTGGCCGGAAGCCGCCTGCTGGGGAGGACCCATATTTGCTAGAAGGAGCGGATGTACTGCACCTCTCTCCCTCCCTCCCTCTTTCTCTGACTCCGATGAATAGAAGAAGAAAGGGGGTGTTGGTTGGGTCACGGAGGGAGGGGAGAAAGAGAGGAGTGAGGTTGCTGTGCGGTGTAAGAGCGCAGTGTAGTGTCTATATAAACTATATACGATGTAACTTATTATATAGAGAAAACTATGATGTATGTGTAAAGTAATTGTTGGGTTCTACTTTTCATTTTAATATAAAATTTGTTTTTGATAGGTATAAGCGAAGGTAACAAAAAACAATTGTATTATGAGGGTCCCAACCTAGCTACTTCCGGCGGTGCGGATGCGGCCCGGAGGCCTCAGCGCGAGTGTGATCATGCGCATTTTTAATGTTCTTGTTATTCTTCTGGTTAATCTATATGCATACACACTGGGAGTGCTCTTTAGCTAGTCTTTATGTATGGTAGCTAGTGTGAGAGCGAGGAAGGTGCAAGTGCCAAATTCGAAGTTCGACAAAGCTATATATATTCAGTTCATATGACAAATCGATCGAATTATAATCAGACCAAACCAAGCAAGCTGAACCTCAAATAGTTGAACATGCCCAACAAAAAAATTCAGTTCCCTTTATAAGTTCAAACTCAGATTCCAAATTGTGTTGTAACGCATATATACATGTTTGTGGATCAATACATGTGTAAAATCGAAGTTGGAATCAACTAATGCATACATATTAACAGAGAAAATTAAACTGTATAGGTTGGGGTGGGGCCGCCGACCACCGAGGGGCTCCATGGTTTTGAGGAGCAAAATCTCCTGAGCGGTCTCGTCGCTTTCGATGGCGGGGGAATGCAGGATCATGTGAACGTCGAAGCGTGAAAAGTTCGACAGCAGCAACCACCTCTCTTTCTCTCTCTCTCTCCCTCTCCGCTTCCCTTCCCCTTTTCTTTACCTCTTTTCTCTCCTTTCCCAGATCATCTGGTACTCCAGCTGCCATCCTCCACATTTGTTTAGGAGAAATATTTATTGCCTGTTTCACGGAAATACACAACACAGAAAAGCCTCGCGCCATCGTGATACTAATGTGACCTTTTTTCTACATAAGAAAACTAATTTTTTAACACTAATTCTCAATATCAATAAAAAGTACAAAATAATATCTGTCTTAAATTTACATTTGTGTGTGCATATATATTTATATATATATATATATATAATCATAACTATAAGCTGTCTTAAGAGACTTATTCTCCCTTCCCCTGTCGGTTCGCACTGCATATACGTACATGCAAAATGCGAATTTAGGATAAATTCTCATCTAAATATAGTTTTATCGACAGTATATGCATGCAAAAAAACATATTATACATCATCCCATCATTTGACAACAAACACTCAATCGATACTTGTTTCCAAAAAAAAGAAAAAGTATTGCCGTACGTAGTATATCTGCTGGTAGTATGTTGAACTTGATGTCGAGAGAACAAAAAAACCCCAAACCTCCCTTGTACTGCTGGAGTCCCCTCCACCCGCGGGTGTAGAGGATCTCCACTCTGAAATTAATGGTGGGAGGGCCGTTTTCTTTTCCCTTATGTACGCACGTCGACGCGGCATGCATGAGGAAACCTTGTTTTCTAGGCTTGGACTAATCGTCCGATAACATTGGCATGAGGTTCCCCACTCCTTTGTCTAGTTTGGGATATATATTTTCTTCTGGAAGTCTTCCTAGCTCCCAGACAATATTGTCCTAATCGGTGAAACATAGTCAAATGTCTGGGAGTCTGGCGTGCGGTTAAACAGTAGGGATAATTGCAAAGTTGAACCTGATCATTTATACATAGTTACAGAAAGACCAGCTCATGTGCATACCCTGAGATTATTCATATTTCTCCGTAGACCTGTCATGGATCAGATCCGAGTCGGATCCTTTGAGATCCAGATCTAGAAGAACATGATTCTTATCCGACCCGAATTCGAAATTTAGGCAAATTTTGGATCCAATTCGATCTGATCCGGCTCCGGCATCACCTTCTTCCTCCACCTCCTCCTGCAACCCCAAATCTATCTCTCTCTCTATGATGGACGATGACAACAGAGGGCCGCCGGCATGCTCCGCAATGGAGGGTACGCGGCAATAGCAGCAGCAGCAGCCGTCGGGGGAGATCCAGATGCTGCTCCACTTGGCGTCGACCACCCACGCTGCCGCTGCTCTGCTTGATGCTGGAGATCTGCCCTAGAAGACCCAGCACGAAGGTGTCCAAGTAGAAGAGCTCTTTGTCGGTCCCTTGCCTCCGGCAGCAGCGCCGCTGCCGAACATCCTCCCATGCCGTGATTGGTGGCGAATGAGGGCCACAGTGAGCGCGACGATGGCGATCGTCGCCGCTGCAGAGACCTTGACGGAAACGACAATCCTAAGGGCTTTGGCCCTGAAGGTGCCCCCCATTCTGGAGATCTGCGTCGTCCACTGAGTGATGCAGCTGAGGCAGGGCAACGGGGAGTGGGAGGAGCCACGAGCGGGGAGGTGTGGGAACCGCATTGGCGCCGGTGCCGCCGTCTCTACCTCCATGGGCGCTAGCGTGGGAGTGAGGCCATACCCTAAAAAAGTACCTTCTCTAGGCCGTGAGCCTCTGCCCTTCAACCATAGAAGAACCTTGAACACGATTGGCACGGCGTCGTCCTCCTCCTCCGCGATGTCGGCAACCGCATGCTTCTCAAATTAACCGATGAAACAGACTGCAGGGGCCATGGAACCATGGCTGGGCAGACACCTTCCCATGGGGAAAAAGCTAGTGTTGAGAAGGGGGCGAGGTGGGGGTGAAAGGGAAGAAGTCGGGATGGGGCTTCCATCGGATCGGATTTTCGGATCAAGGTGTTTGCCCCGAAACAGAAGATTTTGGATCAAAAATATTTGCTCCGAATCTAGACAAAAGCTGCATTTCGGGTCAAAGCATGTGATCCAAATCCGATTTTGTTCTCAGATTCAGATCGGGTTTTCGGATCCACTGGATCCATTGACAGGCCTACTTCTCCGAATGTATATCATCTTCCAATTATGTCATGGAATACAAGGCTCACAATTAAGTCGAAGGAAAAACATAACCATGGGGTACCCTGATACGTATTGCATGCCCTAAAGAAATCAAAATCTGGTCTTTGTCTCCAGTGAAGACAGTTCTGTCCGTCGAGTTTGTCTTAATTAGGGGAAGAAATTAACACAGCTTCCATCCGACAACGATCCCATCTCTGGTTGCAGGCTCCCTTTAATTTGATGGCCATGGGTGGTCTCCTCAGTGGTGATCTGCCTATATGTCTTCAGTAGTACTCTACCTCTCATCTTTATCCATTCAAATTATATATTTGTTAGGGTTGTCTCTTTCTGCTGAAGAGTAGGCAATCTGTTTCCTTTTGATTGCTTCTGAAGATATCCCTCAGGACCTCTTTCATCTGGGTTGTTGCCACCCTCATGTCACCTTTCATAGTTTAACCTATGACAAGCTCGTCCAATCAAAACCTAGCTAGCAACAGTCTATCTGGCCATTTCATGCTTTGGGCCCCCACCCCCACCCACCTGGTGGAAGAAACAAACAGAACTTGGAATAAGTATAATAATAATTCCTGGAATGCGACATAGTTCTTAATCGTTGTTTCCCCTTCTCCATTAGTTTAATGTTGCTATGGTATACAGATTTGTAATATATATATATATATAGCCTGCAGGCATTGTTCTTATCACTAGCTAGGAAGCTAAACTATGATTTCCTTCTTGTGTGACTAGAAGGAAGAAGGGTTAGTGGTTTGACAGTTGATGGACACTGGGGTGTTGTATGTTGCTTTTGCTATCTTATGTGAGTGGGGTATGGAAGGCTTTCTTATCATTGGGGGGAATAATGGCAAAACCAATTTTTTTTGGGCAGAAAAGTAACTTGTTGCCGTCATTGTCATCATATAACTGTTCGATATTTAAGTGGGGTTGCTCCATTATGTCTGATCAACACCACATCTTCTTTGGATTTTTTATTTCTGAAGTTTCTGCTCTTTTGGCCTTGACAGGATTTTGGCTAGGTCTTCCCACTGGTAGAGGATATTCTGAATGCAGATCTTAACTGCACTTTTTGGGATCTGTGGATGTTGATTTGCTTGGACTGACAATTTAGAGAAGCTATCAACTTGGGAGATACACAAATAGGTGTGCTAAACAGGAGAGTTCACCTTGGTCACTTGCTGCAAAATTCATATGCCAAAGGCTATTATTTTCTTCTTTCCCATTTTCTATATGACAAGACATGTACCGACTTTAATCAGACATGAGCCCTTGTTACAAGGCAAGCCAATTGAAAGACTATTCTATATATATGTCACTTCCTAGCATAGAAAATTGGAGCACGACAAGGGAGAATACTCCACAGATTAGATTTAAGACAATTTAAAGGAAAAATACCTCTTATATCATATAAAAGTATAAATTTAATATATAATTGTCAACTTTTCTAATAAAGGATTTCAAAAACTTTCTAAAACAATAATATTTCAAGACAAGCACTCCAACACCCTGGCCCATTATCGCTAGCTTTAAAATACTTCAAAAATGTTAAGGAATAAGATTTGTATCTCTAGTTTTGACAATTTTAGATGATTAACATATTGATATAAAGGAGAGTACTATGATGATGCATGATTCGAAATAAACTAATTCGATCAATAATTCAAGCTATCAAGAGAGTTAATATGTAATAATAGAATTCTAATCAATAACTCATAAAAAGGTTCTAGAGATGGCTAATAGTAGGTTCAAGAGGTGACTCTCCTTATGTAATAGTTTGCTTCTTTCAGACATAAGAGATCACTCTCATAAAATATCACTTTACTCTGCATGACACAATGAAGTAACAACAAGAGAGAAACTCTAGTAGCAATTTAAAGATTTATGTATCATTGTGAGCATAACTATAGATTGGTCACATAGCAAGTGAATTATAATAATAGTACCCATCCAAGTTAAGTACATCAAGAGCAAGTAAAACAAGCATGTAACAAGTGGAGTCAAAATAATTTAATCATGTATCAAGTAACAACCATGAGTGAATTGTCTAGATCAATTTAGTACACATGTATTGGTGCAATGTCACACTATGGTTAATGAACTCTCGCACAAGTACTTTTGAACTCTCCACCCTGAATCAAATTGGACCCTATTAATGTCAAGCATTGAGGTTTTGAATACAAGATCCCTTGTAAACACTAGACAATCACAAATAGTATATGACCGAGTTGATTCAATAAAGTTATGTTCAAGTAGTTTTTAACAAGTAGAAAGCAAGGAGCATGATAGCACTAGAATGGAATCCAAAGGAATTCATGGAATTAAGATCAACCTCCATGAGCACAAAGATGGAGAAAATTCCAATCTCGAATGAAAATCATACATAAAACATCAATTATCCAATCAGAGTTCCAAGGTGGGAATATTTTGTAAACAAGTATAGATGTCATGATATTCAAGGGTTTCAAGGAAATTTGGAGTAGAGAATAAGGTTATGACCTTTTAGTATGCAAAACATAGGTCAAAAGATATCTGCACAGTCTAAACATGAAATTGGCAACGTAAGGATAAATGTTGTTGAACACAAGGGCATGTTAAGAACACAATCAAGAGATGTGCCGCATTAAAGAGAAGAAGAATGCAATCTTAGGGTACACCACATGATGTTGATGTGTTTAGAATAGATTGAATAGTGTTCTTGCCCCTGATACGAAATGCACGTCCAAGGCCAGTAAAAACATGTCTCCATGGCCAAACATAGTTTCAGAAGTGTGTTTAGGGTTTTTAGGGGTACAACCTGCTCAACAGTCGTGTGAAAATCCACGATCAATGGAGACTTATGGAGGCTTTAGTGGAGAAGCACCAATCTGACAATAAGAGGGATATCCAACTGAGAGTCATAACTTTACCAAGAAGATGTTCAGAGAAACAATTGTGGTTGAAGCGTGCCACAAGTAAGGTAATATGGTTCCGATTAAAACATCAATTTGCAATACTCACATCGATTAAAGCATCAAACAAGGCTATCATATAGAATAAAATCAAGAACATGGTTGATTCTCATGGAACAACCTATTTATTCATGAGATATGAAGTCAAATCATTCTAGATATGAAAGATATCACTAGATGAAGTAAATATTGAAACAAGGTATAAGATCAAGGATAGAGTTAAGAATGATAATCATTAATTAAAAGGATTAGGTCACTATCTTTAGAATAATTAGATGTATTTTAAAACACATAATTATCATATTGTAGCAACATGATTAGGGTTAAAATTAACATGCTTTAAGTAACATGACTTTTTGTGTTAATTTTTAGGTATTATTTTAAGATAGGAACAATTACCCGTAGAGGAACGAGCAAAACGTGGCTGGAGTAGTTAGTGCTTTAAGAATGTGGTCAGGCCCGATACTACAATCTAGGTCTAAACGTGGTATTTCATGATACTGTGTTAAGTATGTGGTCACTGATATCACCGCATTCAAAGCTAATTAGAATGCAAAAACATCGGGAAGTTCAGTGGTTATTGGTGTAAAACTTAAAATAGGAGATCTAAAGAGACTCTAAACGAGGAATTCACATATAAAACTCAAAGAAAACATGCCAAACGACCCTTAGGAGTGATTTAATTAGATTAAATATGAGAGAATATATATCTACCTTTGGTCAATCTAAGGAAGAAGATGAAGAACTTGAAGAATGTCCAAAGACTTTCCTCCACTCCACCCAAGGCATGCCCAACCACATCTAGCAACCTCTAGGAATGACCTAGGGTTTGCCTTGGGAGTGTTTTAGGGTCTTATTCATAGACTTGGGGCTCCTAATTGTTCCAATTTGACTCTTTCTCTAAGAGAGAGGACCCAGATTTTCCTCCATTTTCAACTTAAATTGGTGTTTCCATTCCCCAATTAGAATACAAATATGCTAGGAAACGACTTTCACCTATTGGATTAGGGTTCAGCTTCCAACCAAAGCCCATTAGGCTTAGGTTTAAGCACTTTTTGCCCAAATTAATAATGGGTTTTTGGGTATTATGAATTATAAGCTATTTGTTCTTTCTTTTAAGCTCAATAAATTTTTTCTTAGCCCCAATTACACGTTCAATTATTTCAAAATATTTATTTTAATTCCCTAATAATTTTATTTTGATGGCCTGAAAGACTTGGCCCAAATGACATGTTCAATTATTGAAAATATTTTATTTTAATTCCCTAATAATTTTATTTTGATGGCCCGCATAATTTCTCTTCTCATTATTCATAATACCTTAAGATACTCTATAAATTAAACACATTATCAAAATTGGTCAACTAGTATGGTAAGTTAACTAAACTAAATGTGAGAACTTATATTACAAATTTTAAAATTTCATTTTATCTATATACTTTGTTTTAGAATCTTTTAAGAGAATTAAGGTTTCATAAATAAAAGTAAAGAACCATATAGCTATGAAGTTACTCATCATTCCACTATAAGATTTCCATTCATAAAGAAAACTAAATTTGCATATTTTTCCTTAGCCCAAATTACAGGTTCAACTATTGAAAATCTTTTATTTTAATTCCCTAATAATTTTATTTTGATGGCCCACATAATTTCTCTTGGCATTATTTAGAAACCTTAAGGTACTCTATAAATTAAATGCATTAGGAAAATTTGTCAACCAGTATGGTTAGTTAATGTAATGCCCTGACGTGGAATATCGAAGCGATAAATAATTAAATAAATAGTATAGAGCGTAAAGAGACATTAAACTATTGCACAATTTGGAATAATGCCAAATGAACCAACTTTATTAATAATTTCACTAATCTATTACATTCTCTAATTCAGAGCCAAAACTATGGGCCTAGAGTACTTCATTCAAATGAAAATAAACTAACTATCTAATACTAAAACTTGGCTGACAACTTCACAGGTCACTCTTGCGCCTGCTCATCCCCATCCTCATGCATGTAGTGTTCATCATCAGACTCACCTGAAACACATATAACAAATAGCACAGGATGAGCGATAATGCCCAGTAGGACTTAATATCTCAAAAATAGGCATGCTTTAAGTGATTAATATCTTGGATAATAGGATAACTAGAGAGAACGTTCAAAAGAGTAATAGTCCATGGTAACAAGGGCACAATAGTACTTTTCAAAATAATATAGCATAACAAGCACGTTAAAAGAATTGGCCATATCACGAGATAGCACGTCACGATAGTATGATAGTCATGATAGCACTTTGATTGACTTTTGTCAATCGAGAGAGTATAGCACTTTGTTTTTTTTTATTATCGTCGATTAATCTAGATAGTAAAGTACTTTGGTTGCATACCTAACATCCTGATCATTTAACTCCCATGGGCAAATAGCACTTTCGGGTGTACCTCCCAGGACCAGATTGGGCCCTTTATAATGTTTCTTAGCATTGGTTTTGTTTTTATCTTCGATAATCAGTAGATGGCCAATATAGAGTACCAAGAATAGATGAGAGTAATTGAGAAATAGATGAGAGTATAGAGAGAACTGTAGACTGCATTTTCCTTCCCTTTTTACGGGGAGGCGAAAAACACGGGTCCACACAAATCGGGGTAAAAGATGGCGAGAACAGGAAGATTAGAATACTATATAAAGGACGATGAAAAGATAATAAACGAAATGAATAAGGAAAAGCAAGCCGTGATCGCCAGGTACAACGCGGGTACCGAATGGGAAAACGGGACGAGAATAGGAGGGTACATTTTCGCCCATTTAAAATAGCGGGATTTGCAGCGTGGGTTCTACCTCCTCCTTCCACCGGCCGACCGGCGAAGGAGATTTGGCTCGTACGGTTACCTAACACAGAAAACAAGAAAGAGACAATGGAAGGAGGTCAGACTATGCGTGTATTAAATGAACACAATAAAAGAAAGACAAAAAGGACATTAAAAAAGGTGTAAACACACCTCTTGGGGACAGAAAAGGAAAACCCCTAAATAAAAATGGGACGGAAAATATGCACGTGTGTGCGACGTGTATTATCTAAAAGGGGGGAGACCCAAAGAAAGAGGAGAGATGGCGAGGAAGCCGCTTCTAGACGGTTGGGGTGACGACGTCTCCACGTGGGGATCGGAACGGAGGATTGTCCGGCGCTCCGGAACGTCGTGTTCAACACTGCGGGACTTCGGGAAGACCGGAAACAGAGGCGTCGCGCGTGCAGGGCTTCACCGTTGGGGAGATGGAGACTCTCTCTCTCCCTAGATTTTCTTTCTCTCTCTTCTTTTCTCTCTCCAAAACCCCCGGACTCCTCTCTCTCTAAAAACCCTCTCTCCCTTAAACCAAATGGCCAACCTCCTGGAAATGGGTTTCTGCGTGAAGTTTTAATGCTGGGCGAAATCGCGTCGGGAACAGCCGCTGCATTTAAAGGGGTTAAACGCGTCGGTCAGACTTGCCGCGATTAACAACCACCTAATGTCCCATCAGCTTGCCAAAACATGATGATTATGGTGCGCAGCAACGATAATAATCGCATCGGCTTCGATCACCGTGATTTAGAAGGTCAAATTGATTTGACAAGCATGGCCGCATTCAGGCTCAAAACGCGTCCACTCAAGACGTCGCGTTTTGCCTACCGCCTCTTCTTTGGAGCATTGTAACTGGCGGTTCGAAAACGCGGCGTTCTGACTGGTCGCGATTATACTTCTGACACCGTTCTGACACCTGACAACGGCATGGGTGGACAGGGCGGCTAAGAATCGCGTCGTACTGACCCGACGCATTTCTATTTGAAAACGTGGCCTCTACCGTGCGTCAGAACGTGCGTGCTCTGACACAGCCGTGAATGTTGACTTATAAATCGCGGCGGGCCTAGTTGACGCCATTAAACGTGAAAGGCAGTAACAAAATAGCGTCGGGCCAGACCGCCGCGTTCATAGCGCCACAAAAGGCATTGGCCGTCTTGGACGCGATTTCAAATAGTGCCCAAACCCCTTTTCCAGGATATTTTGTGAAATTTTCTAGCTTTTCTAAAAACCCTAAAAAGCCCTAAAAAAGTAGGAAAATAGGAAAACTACTTAATATGTTAACTTAAGACAGTCACTTTTGAGGCGTTATAGTGCAACCTGAAACTTGTCCAATTTGGGAAAATTGGTGTGTCTACAGATGCCACGCCTTGGTGTTTGCTTTGTAAGGGAGTGAAGCGGAATGATGTGAAATGAGGTGAACAAGGTGGCGTAAATGAAGCGGACTAAGCGAAACAACTGAAAAGCAAATGCCAAGGTGTAATGAGACACGCCCTGCTGCGGCTCATGATTGGAGTTGTTCGTCAGTTCATAATAAAGCTGCTTTTTGGAAAATCCTTTGGAGAGGAAATTCATCAATCAAAGATAAGTAAAGTAAATGAAAAGACAAAGATCAACTTCCAGCGTCGGGGAAGTACCTAATGGACATAATCCATTAGGTTTCACCATCGGGGGGTTGCCCGGCCAGGTGGATCTTGGAAAGTAAGGTAAATGAAATGACAAGGATCTGAGATCAAGGAATTTTTCTCCAAAAGAAGATCTTCAAACAACAATATGGTGAATTGAGTACTAGACTCGGAGTGGAATGACCCAGGTTGCTTTGGCGTTGAAGGATCAAGTGACTATCTTTAATTAACATTTCAAGTAAATTTTCCTGTTCTTCCTGTGTGATGCATGCTGGGTGAAAAGAAAAAAATAAAGCAAACCAAAATATATGATAATCAAGGATAATATTGTTTTACCGTAGGGGTCAGGACACCGGAAGGAACCGTCGTCCCCCCGTAGTGCAAACAGCCAATCCTTGAGGGAAAGAGTTCTCTGGAATCATCCTTGTTTTTGGAAGTGGAGGGGAACTCAAACTCCAGATTCATCAGGCCTTCAAGGTCCTTGATGTACTGCTCTAATAAGTATACTGTATAGTAAAATGCCTGTACACAACATCGATGGAGGCTGTCGAGGATATTCGTGTTCTTGCAACGTGGCGAACATCTCGAATCCTGCACTTAGACAGCACAAAACACATTAGTTCACAAAAAGCATGACAGTTCAAAATCACGTCCAGTACACCAGACGCCTTTAAGCACGTAAATCGCGACGACTGCCGTGGACGCGATTTGCAGGCGCGGGCCAGAACTCAAAATTTTCACTTTTTCTGCCTTTTGGATGCAAGGGAGAGTGGGAATGCTTCTAGACATTGGGTGAGTCACCCAACCCACTTTTTTCAACACCTCTTCCAAACCCTTTCACACATCAACCCTCATACATCCTCATCCTCATTCTCTCACTTACTCCCCTCACACTCACTCTTTCTACCCCAAGGCTCTAAGAGGAAGAAAGGGAAGGAGATTGGTGGAAATGGAGCATGGTGGCCCTTCTTCCTCCATGGGATCAAGAGGGGGCAATTTCAAAAGGTTGAGTCAAGTGGATGGCCACATAAGCAAGCTTATCAAAGCAAACGTGGTAAGTAGACTTGATTTACTTCAGCTTGGTTTTGTGCTCTTTCAAGCTTGATTAGCGTGTTCTTGACATTCTTACTAACTCAACTCTTGTAATTTGAAGGACTACCCGCCCTTCCCGGGGAACCGACGCTTCATACGTCTGCCATGGCTCCAGAAACTTACCTCGAACATCACTCTAGGCATGACCAACGTTCTCAAATGATGAGGAATCAATAACCTCGTGGTTCATGCAAAGAAGTATCACGAGGTACATCTCGATTGGGCCGCCATGGGAGCATTGGTTGAGGTATGGCATCCCCAAACCCAAACCTTTCTCTTCAAAAGCTTTGAAGCGACTATTCTCTTGGAAGAGGTAGAGGTATTTCTAGGCCTCTGGCGGATGAAGCAAGGCGACGAAGATGAAATGGTGATTGTGCCGAGACATTACACCGGCAAATCTGTTCTTGAAAGCTTCATGGATGCAAGGGGCGGCTTATGAAATGTGCACCGATAAAGGCATCCATCTTCAAAAGCTGGCGGTTTGGACTAAGCGGGAGCTTGGAGAAGCTGAGGATGATGAAGATTTGGAGCGGGCGATGAAGGGCTTCACCATCTGCGTGGCGGGAGCAATCCTCTTCCCATCAACAGACAACGTCTTAGAGCCAGATCAGTTAGGCGCAGTATGTGCCATTTGGGAGGGTGAAAGATTAAGACCAGCTGTCCTCGCCTTCCTTTATAGTGGACTTACAGCGTCAAGCCTAGGTAGGCCCCTGTATGGATCTATGCTATTATTTACATGTTGGGCTGACCTGCATTTGAAATTTCATTTGAGCAACGAGGTTTCCACCTCGTCTCGGATCTTTTCCAAAAGTCTGCTGAAGCAATTAGACAACATTATTGGCCTGGAAGGGTGAGTAGGAAACCGTGCGCCACAACTGAAGACTCGAGTGGATTGGCGCGAGTATCTCCGAGATATGCCCGAAGAAGCGTTCAATCTGATCCCGGCACCATTCCCGAATCGGGAGTTGAGGAGCAGGATAGCGCCCGGTGTGGATCTCCGCTTGATCGGGTCGTCGAAATTCGTATTATACAACCCACACCGATGCCTTCCCCAACTCAAGCTCGCCCGGCGCGTGTTCGAAGGGCTGTCACACATCACGCCCATCAAACACCGGGAGCTCGGCACCAACAATGACGGCGAGGAGGCAAACACAATCAAAGCCCTATGAAAAGTATGCAACTTTAGGAGGCTGGCTCCTAGTGAGAGGGAAAATGAGAATGAGAAGGGGAACTATGTAAGGGGTTTAAGAAAACTCCGATCTTGAGAGAGTGTGGTCTCAAAGGAGTTTGTAAATATTGGGACAAGCTGTAAACAAATAAAAGTCAAGTTGTGCTTGAGTTGGCAAAAGGGGTGTCAAAGTGCCTGATGCTGAATGGTTTCTTGAATGACATGGAATCATAGCACAACAACTCAAAAGTCTTGCTTGAAAAATTGTTCTGCTGGATCACCGCAGGAAATCACGTCCAGGACAGTCGTCACCTTCATTACATGTAAAATGCGTCCAGAAGAACTGCCGCGTATACTTTAAAATGCGACGCTTGTTACAGACGCGAATAAGGAATCCTCAAAATCTGCGCGTGCAGAGCACGTACAACTGTCATCATTACTTCTGAATCGCGACGACAAGGACCGCCGCGTATCAAAATTTCAAATTTCGCAACCCTTGACAATTCGGTCAGGGGTCATGATGACTTATGAATCGCGGCGTACAGGGCCGACGCCTATATTTGTGGCGGTTCGAAATCCGTGTCGGCCGTGATGGATGCGGTTCAGGATGCTTTTTAAAACGCGGTAGGAAGTAGGGACGCCTTTACGGTTCACAAATCGCGGCGCCTGTACTGGACGCGATTAACGACAGTTTGAAAGCCGTCGTGCGCCTTCTTCCCCAGTGCTTCTTCCTCTTTCTCTCGTTCCCTCTTACTCTCGCTCCCTCATCTCCCTCCCTTATCTCCCTTCCTCTCTCAAACTCTCACCCTCAACTCCCTCCTCCCTCTCTCACTCTCTCACCCTGATGGAGAAAAGGATGGTGGTGAAGCGGCGGCGGGGTTCGGCGGAGCGTCCGGCGGAGGAAACGCCGGCCTCGTCGAGCGGCGGCTGAACGGAGGCGTCCGTCGGCACCGAGCTTGCGCTCGTGCCGGCGACGGAGGCAAGCGGCGACGGTGGCACAGAGGGGGCGGCGACGGGCGGCGATGGTGGCGCGCCGGAGAAGATGGCGGAAGCGGCGGCCGAGGAGGAGGAGGGGCCGTGGGCGGCCAGGCGGTGAGGGCGGCAGGGACGGGATCTCCCGGCCCATCCGGACTCGGTAAGTGCTTCCCCCCCCCCCCCTTTTCCTTTCCCATGGGTGAGAGACGGAGAAGAGAGGAGGGGGCGCTGGGCGCCGGGAGGAAAGGGGACAAGAATCGCGTCGAATCCAGACGACGCGATTCTTGTCCTCAAATCGCGGTGCCTTTGGGCGTTGCGATTTGGAACTGAATCGCAACCACAGTAGTGGACGCCTATAGAAGTTGAATCGCGACGGCTGTTCTGGACGCGATTCAAGCCAGAAGTGATTTTTTCTGCTCAGTTGGTTTTGACAGTTCTGACCTTAGATATCTTGTATTTCAGGGCATAATGCGGTCGCGGACGATGTGGCCCTTGGTTGCGGCGGCATACCAAGGCCTCCCGGATTTCCAGAAGGAGAGGGTCTGGGAGATGGGTTTTGGCTCGATCTTGGAGATCGAGCCGTTCTTCATTGACCCCCCGCTCATTCAGGCAGTTAGGGAAAGGTGCGACCGGGCCAGCCGAGCGTTCCTCTTCCCGTGGGGGCACATGGTGCCCAGTCTAGAGGATGTGGCTCGCATCACCGGGCTGAGGGTGGATGGGGAGGCGGTGACGGGGGTCACCTACGCAGACTACACCGATTTGGCACAGGACCTCCTGGGTTTGGAGCCCCACGGAGATGACCTCGGCGACCGGAGGGTGGTCGGCCGGGTAGCACTTTTAGGATCATTGGGGCAGGCCAAGGTGAGGCAGCGAGCAGACGAGCTCCTGCCAGACTTTGTGGAGCGGGCAGCAGGGCTGGACAGGGCAGCGTACGGCCAGGACCGGACGGAGACGGAGATGGTGGACAGGGACCTTCGCAGGTTCCTAGTATTCTTCTTCGGCAAGATACTGTTCACCACCAAGGGTGACGACATCCACTGCCGATTTTTGGAGATACTAGGAGACCTGGGGAGGGTAGGCAGGTGCGCCTGGGGTGCTGCGCTGCTGGCGCACACCTTCGCCGACCTTTCTACCGACACCGGACGGGAGACCACTGTGGGTGGATTCACGCCCTTTCTTCAGGTATGGTTTTAAATTTTAAACTCCATCCTGACTTATCTTTAAATTTCCTGTAATTTTAAATTTGTTACTAACATTGTTTAATTGTTTGTAGGTGTGGAGTTACCACTACCTTCCGCTGGGTAGGGCGACGGTGGTGTGCCCAGATGCTGTCCCGCTCGCAAGGAGGTGGCTGCCGGTGGTGAGCACAGCCACCTACACCTTCCAACTGGAGGTCCTCCGCCAGCATGTCCGAGATTTCCCCGCACTTCTGGTAGGCTTCCTAACACATTCTTCCTTTAAACTCAAGCAATATTTTAAATTGGAATTGGCTAATCGATGCTTGTGCAGGTGGTGTGGGAGCCTTATACAGACCAGGGTGATGCCGATCAGCCCTGGGTGGTGAGTGGACGACCTCTGTTCAGGCGGGACATTTGGGTCCATCACCTGAACGAGATTGAGCCACTCCGCCTTCGGCTGGCGGCACGCACTCTGGGACTGCACCAGAGGTGGTGTGAGGAGACGGAGCCCCGGGGGATTGGCAAGAAAACACGAGGGAAGGCCATGATGGTGGACTGGCGTACCCGCTTCCCTGAGCAGTACGCCGACTGGTAGCGCGGAGGCCAGTTGGTAGAGTCGGATGCCCCGGACAGCATTGCGTACCTACGACGCTTCCAGGAGGAGTACGACCATCGTGATTTCATGAGGCCGCAGAGGGTACGCAATTCTAAACCTGAATTATTTTAATTACACAATTTACAGCATACCTTATAACTTATACATGTGTACAGGATGGGAGGAACACCCTAATTGACTAGCTACAGGGGCAGCTGGCGAGCACGGAGGTGAGCTGATCGAGGCACGCGCGGCTCTCGAGACTTTGGTAAGTTCTTAAAGAAGTACATACCTTTGCTTTGTTTTAACTTACCATGCACTGACATCCTTTGCCTTACAGCGTGCCACACAGTTGACGGGTGAGCGTGCTGACACATCGGGTGTCTCTTCCAGTAAGGGTGCCCCAGTTCCGGAGGTAGCGTCCCTCCAGCAGTAATTGTCCGCGGCGGTGGAGCGTGCTGAGCATGCTGAGTGCGACCTCCTGGCACGGGTAAGTGCTTTAAATTACATAATCATTTGAAATGTTTCTTCGTACTTACCTGTGACTGTCACTTGTGCAGAGCGAGGGGCTTCAGGATGCCCTGGCCCGTGAGACGGATACGGTTGCTGAGCTGACGTAGTTGCGGTCCTAGCTGACCCAGCGGGAGTCTGAGCTTCCTCGGGAGGTGGCTGAGCTACAGGCGTTGCTGTCACTAGAGCGCCGTGACCTGGAGAGGCAGCAGGCCTGCTGGGAGCAGGAGCGGAGCCGCTGGGAGTTATAGCGCCGTGACCTGGCGCAGCAGTGCCTAGAGGCGAGGACTACCCAGGGGGTCGCGGAACGCCTACTGAAGGCGTCCGAGGAGAGGTACCGGTGCGGACGAGAGCGCGCGAGAGAGTAGGGACGTGCCAGTGCCTTTTTAGAGAGCATCCTTGCGACTTCCTCTAAATACGAGAGGAACGTTCGGGACGTTGCAGTGGCACAGCGTTCGACCGGTTCTCGGGCACCGACGGGGCCTCCTGCCCTGCCAACTGCTGCCGACCAGGGCGAGGCGGAGAGCAGCCGTCAGGCTGGACCTGCAGAGGGAGGCGACGAGAGTCAGTCTGCCTTGCCTTGACCCTGTACCTTTCCCTTTTTATGATGTCGTGCCTGATGAGGCACTTTGATATATTGTACTCAGGTCCGGCTCCTGTCTTTAGCCGTATATATATACATACCTTTGTGCCTTTCCGACTTGGTGCCTAAAATACACTGAACAAACAGGTTAAATGTCTATTTTGACTCAGCCCCTTGCATAAAAGTACTGTCTGACTTAATGGATTTATCAAGGGGCTGAGCCTTTATCAAAATAAGGTGAAATGAAAGATAGAAAATTAAAAAGCGTATACTAAAAAACGAACAAAGACATCGGTGTGGTTACAAAATATAGAAGCATAGTGGGGATATTGAAAAACTTGTTTGGATTTTTGAAAAAGATGTTCGATTTTTCTTTAGATTTTCTGGAAAAAAGATATTTGATTTGTTTGGATTTTCTAAAAAGATTTGATTTTTGTTCGGATTTTCTGGAAGAAGATATTTGATTTGTTTGGATTTTCTAAAAAGATTTGATTTTTGTTTGGATTTTCTGGAAGAAGAAATTTGATTTGTTTGGATTTTCTAAAAAGATTTGCAATTTTCTATTGAGTTTTTTTTTTTTTTTTGGGGGGGGGGGAATATGTGATTTTTTTTGGGGTTTTGGAATTTTCAATTATTTTTTTTTGGATTTTGGACTATTCAATGTTTTTGGATTTTGGAACATTCAATTGTTTTTTGGGTTTTGGGGATTGCATAGCACTCTAATCCTTCAATTACTTGGATGTCACTCTTAAAAGTCAATTAGCAATCCTTAGGTGTGCCTAGGCAGAGATCAGACGTGCTTAGAGGTGCCTTGACCTGAGGAAGCTTTTGGCGACATCCTCTTTAGTTGATCGTTGCCTTGCCTAGGCGCTAAGACAAAGTGCTAAAAGAAAAAAAAAGAAGAATTTTGGGAAGTTTGCCAGTAGTCCAAATGACCGAGGAAACAATCAATCGCTTGCTCTTATACTCAATAAGGTTCGAATTTGCTCTTGGCTTTTTGGGGTTTAAGCATGCTTTCGTCCGGGTCACTTTGGATCTCCGCGGAGACTTTGCCCTTTTGACATGCTTTTCTATTTAACTTGGCTTGTTTTTGGCTCTTTTGTTGGATCTTGATTTAGATTTGGATTATCCTTTTCTTTGCCCCCTTTTTTGCCTTGAAGAATGCCTTTTGAGTTTTTGAACAGTCTCATGAGGTCAATCCCTCTGGTCTTTCTTTCCTACTGGCAAACCGAATAGAAGAAAAAAAGGGCAATGTCTTAGTTTGTAGGCTCAACATTGATCTTCTTTTGGATTTTGCCACCTCTAGCCTTCTCAGGTAGGGGTGTAAGTGTGTGAATATCTCATCTCTGCCTAAACATACCAAAAATAGAAAAATAAAAATTAAAAATGACACCTCCTTTCATTTCCGGGTTCGTGTACCATGCAATTTTTTCTATGGATAACTAAGGGTAGTATCTCTTGAGGTCGAGACCATTCCAAGGGTGGGACAGTTCTTCACCTTCCGCATTGACTAGCCTATATGCATTCCCTGGATATGCTTGTTTAATGACATATGGCCTTTCCCAATTCGGTTGAAGCTTTGATCTAGGACCACCAGGTTTTATGAAAACTCTTTTAACAACAATTTCACCGACTTTAAACTTTCTCTCAATCACTCGCTTTTGATAAAAACGTGTGAGTTTGTTTTGATATGCTCTCGTGTGCTCGGCGGCAGCCAATCGTCTCTCATCTAAGAGTTCCAATTGTGCTAAAAGCGACTCACGTCGCACATCAATTGACAATTCCTTGTCAAACTGAACTCTTAATGAGGGAATAAGGAGCTCATATGGCACCACTGCCTCCATTCTGTACGTGAGAGCAAACGGTGTCTGCCCTGTGGGGGTACGGATTGAAGTACGGTAAGCCCATAGGGCTTCTACAAGCTTTTCCGGCCAGTCCGAGAATTTATTAGCCTCACACGTCTTTTTGATGATTTTAATTAAAGTTTTGTTTGTAGCCTCTGCCTGGCCGTTGCCTTGCGGATAGTAAGGAGATGAATGATGCAATGCAATCTTATACCTATTGCAGAGGTCACAGAGTTCTTGAGAGATGAATTGCGGTCCATTGTCGGTGATCATGGCATCTGGTATACCAAACCTGGTGATGATGTTCCTCATGATGAACTTGCAAACGGTTGTTGCTTTGATCTCTGCATATGCTTCGGCTTCTGCCCACTTGGTGAAGTATTCTGTTGCTGTAAGAATAAAAGACTTGGTTTTGTTTTGGGAATTAGGATCACCAAGCAGGCCGATGATATCGAAAGCCCACATAGCAAAAGGCCATGGTAAGAAGACCAGGTGAAGTGAAGAAGAGGGAGCATGAATTTTGTCGGTGTGCAGTTGGCACTTGACACATCAGCGGACAGAGATAGAACAATCCTCTTCTAGAGTTTGCCAGTAAAAGCCTTGTCTATGAATCTTCTTAGCAAGCATTTGGCTACTTACATGGCCTCCACAAACACCCACATGGGCCTCTTCAACAACCTTCGGAGCCTCATCTTCATCTAAACATCTGAGCAAAACTCCGAAGAATCCTCTTCTGTAGAGCGTATTCCCAATCACCGTGTATTTTTGAGACAACCTTCTTATAACCTTCCTTTCCTCGCAGGTGGCTTCAGGAGGATATGATTGATCTTTACAGTACTCTGCTATCTCAAAATACCACGGCTTTTAATCTTCTTCTAATTCTTCTTCAAGCTCTAGCAACATAATCTCCGTTTTGCTGCTCCTTTTTGCAGTATCCGAAACTTTTTCCTTAATCCAAAGGAACATAGGATCTAAGATAAAGGGGATATGACGGCGTTCAATTTGAATGTTGTCATGATCCCCAGGATAGCACATATTCATGGTTGCGCCAACCGTGGCGAGGGCGTCAGCCAAAAGGTTCTGGTGACGAGGGATATGGACAAAAATAAGCTTAGAAAATAACTTGGCATAAGCTGATTGATATGGCTTGAGCTTAGGATCATAAGTGTGATATTTGGTAAGCACTTGGCAAAGAATTAATTGGCTATCACCTACAATACGCAGGCGAGTCACATCATAAAAACGGGCGACCTCCAATCTGGTCAACAAAGCTTCATACTCAGCGATGTTGTTGGTGGCAGGAAAGTTCAACTTGTAAGCTCTAGAAATTGTGACACCCTCAGGGGACAACAGAGCCACTCCAATACCTTTTCCAAAAGAATTCAGTGCCCCGTCAAAATATAATGTCCACATGAGATTAGATGAATGGAGGGACATTAATTCTTTATCCGGGAGCTCTGAACAAACTGGATCGACACGAGGTAGTGGGTGATGAGCAAGGTGTTCGGCTATTGCATAGCCTTTAATGGACTTCTGTTGAATGTAGGTGATTTCAAATTGAGAAAGAAAGCTCTGCCAACGTGCTAATCTGTCAGTTAAGATAGATTTTTGAAGCAGGAATTTGATAGGGTTCATTTGAGCGATGAGGTGCACAACATGGGCAAGAAAATAGTGTTTTAATTTCTGAACAACCCATACAAGTGCGGCACAGGTTTTCTCCATTGTATTGTATTTCTGTTCACAGGAATTGAGGAGTTTGGACAAGTAGTAAGCTGCTCTCTCTTTGCCTTCTTCATCTACTTGTGCTAGAATAGCTCCTACAAAATCTTCTAGAACAGAAATATAAAGAATGAGAGGCTTGCCTGGTGTTGGCGGTCTTAGGGCGGGAGGATTAGTTAAATAGTCCTTAAGCTCATCAAATGCCGCCTGACACTTCTCATTCCAGCAAAATTCAACTCCCGGTTTGGTGAGGTCGTAAAAGGGCCTACACCTTTGCGAATGTTGGGAGATGAATCGACGAATATATTGCAACCTCCCGATCAATCCTTGAACTTCTTTCAAATTCTTGGGAGGAGGCAACTCTTTTATCGCCTTTGCTTTATCAGGATCGATCTCTATGCCTCTCCTGCTCACTATAAACCCTAAAAGCTTTCCTGCTGACACACCAAACACACACTTCTTGGGGTTCATTTTTAACTGGTATTCTCTGGTTCTTTGCAAAAACTTGGCTAAAACCCCAGCATGCTCAACTGCTGACTTTGACTTCACCACCAAATCATCTACATACACCTCTAAAAGAATGTGGATCATGTCATGGAAGATGGCCATCATAGCTCTTTGATAAGTAGCTCTGGCGTTTTTAAGCCCAAATGGCATGACCACAAAATAGTAAGTTCCCCAAGGTGTAGTGAATGAAGTCTTATCTTGATCTTCTTCAGCCAGCTTGATTTGATTGTATCCTGAGAACCATCCATAAAGGACAGAGTCTCATAGCCAGCTGTATTATCAACAAGGACATCAAGATGGGGCAGAGGGAAATCATCTTTCGGACACACGCAGTTGAGGTCCTGAAAATCAATACAAATCCTGACCTTTCCATCCTTCTTAATAACCGGGACAATGTTTGCCACCCAATTAGGGTAAAGTATGACTTTAATAAATATGGCCTTGTGGAGCCTGTCAACTTCATCCTTCATTTTTAAAGCGATCTGCGGGTGGAAACGTCTCAACCGTTGCTTCACTGCAACAGAGCCTGGCTTAAGAGTAATATAGTGCTCTACCAATTTAGGGTCTAAGCCTGGCATATCTTCATAGCTCCAAGCGAAAATGTCCTTGTATTCTCTAAGAACCTCTACTATTGCCTCTTCTTCAGCTGGTGACAAATTGGTGCTGATGAGGATGATCTTAGGGTCTTCCTCGGTTCCCAGATTGATTTCTTTAGTAATTTCTTGCACAGCTGGCGATGGTTCATCAAACCTCCTCAAGACACTTGCTAGAGCATCTGCCTCGTCCTCAAATTCCTCATCACCTTCTTTGATGGGGTCATCAATATCCATGATCTCATAAACCCCGAACCCATCGTCAATAAAAGAAGCTGACTACTCATATTCCACATCTGGTAATTGCATAGGGTGCTCTATAAATTCGGGGATGGCTAGACACGCTTGGCACCTACGAGCTAGACTTGCCTGATATCGATGTGGAATTCTCCTACCCTTGGACTTCTTTTGATCTACCCTTAGTTTATTTTTGTCCAAACTAGAAGAATTTACAGTAGAAAAGGAAGAATCCCGTAAAGAGAAGATTGGAGAAGAATCTACAAACGGAGAGGTAGTAAAAACAAGATCCCGCTGAGGGGAATTAGGAAAAGCAGTAAAGAAAGGGTCCTTCGAAGTGGAAGGCAAAGAAGGATTTACACCGACATTCCCTTGTGGAGGGAATGGATGAGGGAAAGCAGTAAAGGAAGTATCCCCAGAGGGATAAGGTAAAGAAGAATTTACAGTCGCATCTTCCTGTGAGGAAAATGGATTAGGGAAAGCAGTAAATGCCCCTTGTGTAAAAAGGAGCGGTGACTCGGTCTGAGGACCGGAGGGAAGTGACTGCGTGGCTGGAACGCAGTCAAAGGTGAGGAAAGAAGTTTCCTCGAACGAAATGGTGGGGTCATCCATTACAAGACTACTCACTTAGGAAACCCGAAAAAGCCCCTTCTCTTCCTCCGCAAGAGAAGAAAAGGGACAACACAATCAATCAAACAGGTGGTAAAAGTAAATCACAAAGCTTTGAAAACACAACAGGAAGCAAGCGAAAGAAAGAGATAATGCTGTAGAAAATCAAGGTGGGCGTAGTGCCCAGGAAGAAGGAAGAGGATGCATGTTTGATGGAAAATGTGCGTCTAATGACCTTCTGGAAAAACTTTGACCACTTCAAGGTGGTTCAAAGGAAATCGTCAAACGAGAAAGCTGGGAAGGGAGAGTAGACTCAGAGGACTCCGAGAGAGAGGAAGCGGTGGCCTGCTCTGGAACCTGTAAAGAAACTGCAAGATAGGGCATCTGAGCCCTGGGGATGTTGAATGAAGAAAACAGTTTTCCTGCCATGGCCTGCAGGAGGGAGGATGCAACAGTTGGTGAAAGAAAAAATGTATGTACAATGTCTGGAGAAGGAGTGGGGTCAGTCCCGAGGATGTCAAGAACTGAAAGCGGAGCAGGCACGATATCTAAGAAAAAATTAAAAACAGGCGCGATGCCCGGAGCAGGAGTAAAAGTGGGCGCAATGCCCATAGAAGAAACTAAAGCAGGTACGAAATTTAAAGCGGGGAATGAAGTGGGCGAGGTGCCCGGAACAGAAATAAAGACGGGCGTAGCGCCCGGAACTGGTAAAGGAATGGGGGCGATCCCCAGTGCTGAAACTAAAGTGGGCGTAGTGCCCGGAGCTAAAGTAAGAACGGGGATGATGCCCAGATCTGAAATAAAAGCGGGGGCGATGCCCGGATCTGACAAAAGGGTGGGCGCGATGCCTGGTGCCAAAAAAAAAGCGCGTGTGGTGCCCGGAGTGGAAGGACAAGCGGATGTCATGCCCAAATCTACAATAACAGCAGGGGTGCTGCCTAGATCTGATGAAATGGCAAAAGAAGAATCTGCAATGATATCTGTCGGAGTTGGATTTAAAATGGTGCTTTGGCCTGCATCAGCTGCTTGTGGATTTGTAGAAGGTGGTGGCACCTGCTATGGATCTATTAGTGCAAACAAATGGTCGAGATAAGTAACGAGGTCGCTTATATCAAACCATCTGTTCCACTCTGCTTCAAACTCCCCGATCTTGCCCCTTTTAGATGGTGCTTGATTGTCGGGTGCCCAAAAAACATCACGAGATAAACAATATGCTGGGTTGGACGAGGTGGCTGCCGGCTGTGAATCACCTGGCTGCAAGGGGCCTGGCCTAAAATGTTCATGTAAAGCCCAGGCAAGAGGTTGCAGCGGTGATTGCTCGGGCTTTGCTGGCACATAACCCAATCCGACCATGATTTTCCTTTTAAAAGCTTTAACAATGCCTATTCTGCCTTGCAACTGTACACCCAGCCCCTTGCTTGGCTGGTAGCCCATCTGTTTCATCATATGCAAACCTTTCCTGGTGATGACCTTGGTGGGGTCAGCAATTTGAATAAGTGGACTGCTTGGGCCAGGTACTTGCCTAGTATGCCTTGTACTGACATCAAGGGCTGGTTACTGGGCCAGATAGCAGGAATTGAGTTGTTCGTCATGGCATCGACCTCAACAGTCGTGGGTTTGCTGACAACCTTGATTATATGGCCCTTATATGGAAATTTCAAACATTGGTGGACTGTCGAAATGACAGCACTGAGGGCCTGAACAAAAGGTCTGCCAAGAATAATGCTAAACTCGGGTCCATATCAAGAATGTGAAAGTCCATCTCTGTGATAGATGGGCCCAATCCAATCTTTAATGTAATGACCCCTCTAGGTGTCCTTCAGGTGTTGTCATAAGCTGTGACAGTAATGACAGGGGGTCGGATTGCCTGAGGTGAAACTCCACAGAGATCTAGTGTATTCGGCGAAACCACATTCACAGACGCTCCGGAATCTATTAAACACCGAGCCACTCGATATTCACTATAAGACACAGTGCATACCGTTGTGACTCAATTGGTGCTAGCTCATTCTCGCAGAACATGATAGCCGGATGTGAACTCGCAGGGGCCAATACCGCACTGATCTGGTTAACAGGCAGATCCTCATTAACCATCACCTTTTGGAGGTACTGCAAAAGAGCTTCCTGGTGACTGGCTGACCTCTTAATCAACTCTAGGATGGAAATCCTGGCTGGAGTTCTATCTAGATGTTTCAACAGGTCATACTGTGTCCCCGGCACTGAATCCTCTGCCTGGATTTCTCTTCATCTTGAGGGACTGACTGTTCTTGCTGCTGCTGAGGGAAAACTCTGTGGAACATACGCCCGCTTCGGAGCACCATGGCTGGTCTTGAAGAATTGTCCGATGCAGATGCCATGGCCGACTGTGTGGAGGTTGAGGGTTGTGAGGTGGATGGTTGGTTGGTGAAAATTTGGTGCGGCAGTTGGAGACCTGTCGTACCGTGTGATATAGAGGTAGTGGTAGCAGTGGTAATGGTGGTGGGGCGGAGAAATGGAGCTTGATGGTTGGGATTTATAAATGGAACAGTGGAAGGCACTTGAGGTGATGGAGGGTTGAATGACACTGATTGTGGAGTGGGAGAGGTGCGTAAAAACGGGGCTGATGTATTAACAGGTGGAGGTACAGTGGTGGATGGCTGGGACGTGGACGGTGGATTATTTAAATGGGTGGCAGGAATATAGTTGGGTGAATTGCGTAAAAAGGTAGGTAATGGATTATTGGGAGTAGGCGCGCGAATAAAAGGTGGTAAAATAAAAGGTGGCGGAGTGGCGGAAGTGGATGTAGGAGCTCCTTCCACATGCCTGGGCCGGGCCGAGAAGGCACTAACTTGCTCGTTGGGGGCCTGGTGCTCTGGCAACGGGTTCTGAACTATGCCCATATTGGGCTGTTGTGGCTGCTACGGTGGCTGTTGTTGCTGTTGCTGTTGTTGTTGCTACTGTTGCAGCCTCCTGGCCTTCATCTCTGTAACATATTTCCTCATCTCCACCCAGTCAATACCTCCAGCTTCATTCAAATTATGAATATAGTCTTTAAAGTGGAAGCACTGTTCGAGCATGTGGCCTGGCCCTCGGTGAAACTCGCAATACCGGGTGGTATCAATATTGGGAGGCCATTGTAGCCTCTCCTTAGGCAAAGTAAGTGCGCCGGCAGCCATGAGGGCATTAAAAATATGGCAATGTTTCTAGCAATGGGGGGTAATGTGTCCTTCTCGGGCCAGGTGGGCGGCGAGGCTGTGGAGGCCCATAATTACCCGGAGGAGGGACTGGTTAAATTGGGGAGGTGGAGCAGGTGGCTGCTGGGGCTGGTACTGCGGAGGGGCAGGTTGATATGGCGGCCGCTGAGGTGGTGGCTATGGATACTGTGGCCGCTGGAGTTGCTGGAATTGGGGTCGCTGGGGTGGCTGATAATAAAAGGGCTGCTGGGGTTTCTGTGGAGGTGGCGGTGGCACCCTGTATGTAGGCTTGGTGTTTGGCCCATAAGCTGGGAATTGAGGGCGTTGAACACCGGGGTTGTAAGGTGGACGGTAAGCAGGGGGATTTGGGCCACCCATTGCATTTACTTGCTCGTTATTAATAACCCCCTCGGTAGTGGGCCCACCATTAGGGGCAGCAGCCGGCTTCCTAAACACCCGAGCCTTGGGCTCAAACATGGCCACTATGGGAGAGTCCTTTAACTGAGTTTGAATGTAACGGGCTCTCTCGTATAGCTCTTCCATAATGGTCAGCTTGTTCATAGCCAATATGTGTCTGAATTGTGGAGTAGCATTTGTCGTAATCATCTTGACTTGCTCAGATTCAGACAGTGGGTCTTTTAATTTCTCAGCCAGAAGCCTCCATCTGTCAACGAAGTGCACGAAGTCTTCATCGGCCTTCATCTTTTCAGTCATCAGATCCGTAATGGACAGCATCGGGCCTACTCGGTCTCTGTACCTCCGCAGAAATTTTCTCTGCACAACCTCAAATTCTCCGCATCAGCAGGATCAAGAGAGTAAAACCAGTCCAATGCGGGCCCATCCAAAGATCGACGGAATAGAAAGGCAAGGGCCCGATTGTCTTCTTGCCAGAATGAAGATTCGTACATAAATTCCTTGATGTGTACGAATGGATTGCCGGTGCCATTATAACGGCGGTATACCGGCATCTCAGAAGGTGGCAAATGAAAGACTGGCATTGAGGTGAGTGTTAAATCAAGGGAATCATTCAGTGCAGACACCCTTTTAAGGTCTCGCTCCAGCCTGTTGACTTTTGCGAGAAGAGACTGGGCGAGCTGATCGGGAGATTGTTGGGGTGCATCTGAATGAATTGTAAGAGGAGCATTTGTCGGAGGAGGATATCGAGGAGGAGCACTGACGTGCACAGGACCTTGGGTCGGAACCCGAGGTTGATAGATGGGTCGTGCCATGTCAATAGGAGCCCGATGTCTGTCCTTGGGACTGTGATGGCGGGAATGAATGACTGACTGAGCCCGAGAGGGGGCTGGTGAAATTCGTCCGGTCGGGCCACGAGGGGACTCGATGCGGACTCCCATACTGAGATAATTAAGGGGATCAGGATTTACGATGGACTTCCCCTTAAGGGCAGCTTGAACCTCCTAGATCTGTGGATCTTGGAGGTTTTGCAGGATGTCCACAAGCTGAGATAAATTAATGGAAGCAGAGGGATCATCTGGATCACGCCTCTGCGAATCTGAGGAAGCTGAGGAGGGAGAGTATCCACCATGTCAACGTGTGGATAAGGCGGGTCAACTGGGAGATGTTGACCAGAGCCCGCATATACTTCCTCATATACTTCATCCTGAGGCACATTCTCGTACTCGGCCATCGAAAGAGATCGACTGGAACGAAGTTGCATGTAGGATGTCCCAAGAAGAAAAGTACCAGACAACTACTCAAACCAATTAAGGAGAAGATTATCCAATTTTAAACACACACTTGAAAATGATTACGTGCATTTTAAGGATTTGAAAAAGATTAAGGTGGATTCAATTGACAGTGTGTTTCTCTCTTCAGGAAGTGAGCCTAGCAACGGGTAGAGTGACAGCTCCAGGCAGCACTTCTAAGCAATCTCTCCACACAAATGGGTACTCTAAACGGGTCACCGAAATAGGTACAACCAGCTCGGTCCGTCGTGAGGGAATCCACGGGGTACGGAGACTTATGGAGGTCCCGATGAGAGTTCTCTAGCCTGATGGGACGGACTGCCCAAAAGGGAGATAGTTCTCACCGAGAAGGGTGTGTGGACCGTAGGGAAATGAGGGAAGGAGGTCCCCCAGCCGATGATATGTAATGCAAATAAAGCAAAGGCAGAGAACTGGGCGTTCTGAGACAGGTCAAAATCGTGTCCACTGCAGTGGTCGCCTATTTGACAATGGCGTCTGTTCTGTCAGCCGCGGATCTGACAGCTCTCAATAGCTGTAAGAGCCGAGGCGACTCCCTCCGAACTCTCTCAAAAACGCGTTAGCTACAACTGCCGCTAAACACACAAGGACAAAATAGCGTCCACTATATGTGACGCGTATAAAGACAGTAATTAAGCCCACAGGAAAATTAAACAAACAGCAGTAAATTGCGTCGACTATTCTTGATGCGATTCAACACAGACACCAGGCTGACAAATCGCGTCGGTTGTTCCCGACGCGATTCAATGCAGTAAGCCACCGAACAAAAAAAAATGCAGGGCATTCACAGGATAGCATGGCTTTGGTGGAATGAAAGGGGGATGGGGTGATTTAAAGACTAATCATGCTCTCCTAATGATAATTAGCAAACATAAAAAGGAATACAATGGAAATTTTTATATATTTTATTAAACTATTTTATATGCCTAAAAACATAAAGGAAGACAGTATTAACTAAAAAGGTGACAAGGACAATAACAAGGAGACTAAAAGAACGCCACGCGGGGCGAAATGAAGTGGCACACATGGGTGCCAAAGGAGGTAACCGAGCCAAGATACAAGAGTGTCCCACCATGATCGCCAAGTTGTAGACTGCGTTTTCCTTCCCTTTTTATGGGGAGGTGAAAAAAACGGGTCCACACAAATCGGGTAAAAGATGGCGAGAACGGGAAGATTAGAATACTATATAAATGACAACGAAAAGACAATAAACAAATGAATAAGGAAAAGCAAGCCGTGATCGCCAGGTACAACGCGGGTACCAAATGGGAAAACGAGACGAGAACAGGAGGGTACCTTTTCGCCCGTTTAAAATAGCAGGATTTGCAGCGTGGGTTCTACTTCTCCTTCCACCGGCCGGCCGACGAAGGAGATTTGGCTCGTACGGTTACCTGACACAGAAATCAAGAAGAGACAATGTAAGGAGGTCAGACTATGCGTGTAGTAAATGAACACAATAAAAGAAGATAAAAAGGACATTAAAAAGGTGTAAACACCCTCTTGGAGACAGAAAAGGAAACCCCTAAATAAAAACGGGACGGAAAATATGCACGTGTGTGCGACGTGTATTATCTAAAAGGGGGGAGGCCCAAAGAAAGAAAGAGATGGCAAGGAAGCCGCTTCTAGACGGTTGGGGTGACGACGTCTCCACGTGGGGATTGGAACGGAGGATCGTCTGGCGCTCCAGAACGTCGTGTTCAACACTGCGGGACTTCGGGATGACCAGAAACAGAGGCGTCGCGCGTGCAGGGCTTCACCGTTGGGGAAATGGAGACTCTCTCTCTCTAGATTCTCTTTCTCTCTCTTCTTTTCTCTCTCCGAAACCCCTGGATCCCCTCTCTCTAAAAACCCTCTCTCCCTTAAACCAAATGGCCAACCTCCTAGAAATGGGTTTCTGCGTGCAGTTTTAATGCTGGGCGAAATCGCGTCGGGAATAGCCGCCGCATTTAAAGGGGTTAAACGCGTCGGTCAGACTTGCCGCGATTAACAACCGCCTAATGTCCTATCAGCTTGCCAAAATGTGATGATTACGGTGCGCAGCAACGATAATAATCATGTCGGCTTTGATCACTACAATTTAGAAGGTCAAATTGATTTTACAGGCTGGCAGCATTTAGGCTCAAAACGCCTCCGCTCAAGACGTCGCGTTTTGCCAACCGCCTCTTCTTTGGAGCACTGTAACTGGCGGTTTGAAAACGCGGCGTTCTGACTGGTCGTGATTATACTTCTGACACCGTTTTGACATCTGACAACAGCATGGGTGGACAGGGCGGTTAAGAATCGCGTCGTACTGACCTGACGCGTTTCAATTTGAAAATGTGGCCTCTACCGTGCGTCAGAACGTGCATGCTCTGACACAGCCGTGAATGTTGACTATAAATCGCGGCGGGCCTGGTTGACGCCATTAAACGTGAAAGGCGGTAAAAAATAACGTCGGGCCAGACCGCCGCATTCATAGCACCACAAAAGGCATCGGCCGTCTTGGACGCGATTTCAAATAATGCCCAAACCCCTTTTCCAGGATTTTTTGTGATATTTTCTAGCTTTTCTAAAACCCTAAAAAGCCCTAAAAAGTAGGAAAATAGGAAAATTACTTAATATGTTAACTTAAGACAGTCACTTTTGAGGCGTTACAGTGCAACCTGAAACTTGTCCAATTTTTGGAAAATTGGCGTGTCTATAAGACGTGAATAGATGAGAGAATAAGGAAATAGATGAGAACCACAGTCCATTCATGTAAAACAACGTTAAATAGGTGATAGTAATAGTTGCACAACACACAGAATTGTTTACTGGCAGTCTTATTGAGCAACTCTCTTTGTTTACTAAAATATCTATCACAATATTTTTGTTATGACAAAACCCTTTAATATTTTCACCTTTACTATTTATGGAAATAAAAAAACTATTATATATACAATCATACCTTCTGACAAAAACTATGCCTACACAGATCCTAAGTCTACAACGTATGCTATATATCACAGCGAAATTTTTCTAAGTCCCAAGCGTATACTGTATATCACACTGACTCCAACTCTTGAAAAGTCGAAGTAATGCTTGATTGATAAACAATTCGATACACTCCGACTTATGGAAAGTCGAAGTCTGGAAGCACTCTGACTTCTAAAAATCGAAGTCTGGCAGCACTCCGACTCCTAGAAAGTCGAAGTCTTTGTATCGTTTTGAGCCTCTCCAACTCCTAGAAGGTCGAAGTCTGAGGAAACTCCAACTTCCTAAAAGTCGAAGTTGGGCATACTCCGACTTCATATAAGTCGAAGTTCGCTATCTATCTGTTGGCACTGTGACATCCCAAGAAGTTGAAGTAATTGCTTTCTTACTCCGACTTCTTAAAAGTCGAAGTTGGTCGTACTCCGACTTTAATAAAGTCGAAGTAGTAGCATTCCTCCTGAAGTCGAAGTTTATTGTCTCTATTAGTCTTACTCCGACTTCTTAAAAGTCGAAGTATCTCTTGTCAATTGTTGTATATCTATACTTAGCTGAGAATTCAAATCTCTATTAATAAGTACTAGTTAACATACATCATTACATAACTCTGCATTGAAGTATCATAAACTCTGCATTAAAGTATCTCTCACTTTGAGAAAGTTTCCTTAAAGTTCAATTATGCTTTTTTTTGGCGGAAAAATATTTTATTCAAAAAAGTTATTTTATCTGTGCAGTATCTCCTTTGGGATCTGTAATATATAAGATATATTTGCTATCTCTTTTACTGACAGGAAGATAAGTTGATCTCTAGTTGACGGATGGTCAAAAATTAAATGCTTGATAAGCCTAATGGGTTATTTGTCAGAACCTACCTACTACTGTCAGAAATACCATGACTTTCAGAAGAAAAGGTGTGCAACTGTCTGCTCATTCTTAAATGTTCTGAACTTCTGTCTGAATGATTTCATATCTTATCCTTTATCTTACCTACCTTCGAAGGCATGTATGGAGGCATTTTCTCTTATCTTGTCCTTTCAGGTTTGCAGAACATTTAATGAAGAATGGCTAAGATCTCTGCACTGAGTGTGGAACCTGGAGAACAATCATGAAGAGTCCTTCAAGAATGAAGCTACAACATATAGCATAGAGACGTTGGGACTCATGAAGCTAAAGATTTGATGGACAAACCTAAGAAGAGCAAAGCTTCCTCTCAATGGCTATCTCCTTCAAACGGCTAGCTTCCACGACCAAATTCAAATGGGCAAAATTTGAAGCATATATATATATATATATATATATATATATATATATATATATATATATATATATATATATATATATATGAAGCCGAAGCTTGGAGACATACATACATACACATATAGATATAGAACAAAAGATACACAAGAGAAGAGATATAGAGTGACATAGTTAGAAGACTTAGAAGCCTACACTTCACTCCATCCGAACGCTAGAAGAGCCAATCAAAGAGAAAGAGAGCCACTCCTCAGTCTTAGACTTCTGCTCTCCTTCTGCAATTTCAAGTCTTCTTCGTTTGGTGGACTACTACAATTCAGATCTTGTTCAATCCACTTCTTTGTTTCAGAAAGAATTTGAGCTCCACTCTCATCTATTTTTCTTTCTGAATTTCTGTGTTTGCTCATTATTGTTGAGCTGACACACAAGCTTTCATACTTCTGTGTAAGGAAACCTGTGATGATCAGTCTGTCCCCATGTAATTTTAATTAATTACATATGTATTTTGGTGATTAACGAAACCAAATAAAGTTCTATCAAAAATCTCTAACATTTGTCACAAGTCTTAAAGTACAGGAAATATACCAAGGTCAAACAGTCAACATTGATAAGCATCACTTCTCTGAAGCTTTAATCATTTCAAACTCATATTTCTCTAAGTTCACATCGATCTCTGTTGAAAGTCACAACGACTCCTTTATGTGTGTATCGATTTCAATAGAGCTATAAAGATCTAATATCATAACGATTTCTTCATAAGACTGAAATATCATGTTGTTACAAACAAGTTGTTTCTGCAACGATTTCTTAAGTCTTCATAACGATTTGCCCATCGTAAGGATTTGCTCATCGCAACGATTTCTTAAGTCATCATAACGATTTGCCCATCATAATGATTTGCTCATCGAAACGATTTCTTAAGTCATCATAACGATTTGCGCATCGTAACGATTTGCTCATCGCAACTGTTGGGTTTTCCATATAACATGTTTTTGATGATCACATTAATATCCTTGAACATTGATTTAATGCAAAATTGATGTGCTAACTAACATGAAAAACATCATGAAAGTGATTGAGTTAAACATTGCTAACTCATACAATGTATATCACTAACAATGTATTTGCATGTAGGTGCACAAGCATGAAAGATGGAGCATTGAAGAGATGAGCAAATAGCACAAAAAAGACTGTCAAAGAGGTGCACCAGTCGACAGATGCAATGTACCTGTCGACAGATTCACATAGTCATTCCAAGACAGAACTCAGATTTGCATCTCTGAGTGCACCTGTCGACAGATGCAATGTACCTGTCGACAGATTCACACAGTCAACCCAGGACAGAACTCAGGTTTTCTTTTCCTGAGTGCACCTGTCGACAGATGCAAATTGCCTGTCGACAGATACACTCAGAAACTCAATTTTCTGAAACCCAGTTCTCAGCCTGAGTTCGCCTGTCGACAGATGCAAGTGCACCTGTCGACAGACGATGGAAACATGAGATTTAGAGTTTCCAAATCCGGCCCCACTTGGGTGTTTCCTTCCTCCACGCCCCCACCTTTACCTAACAATATATAAGCATCCTTTTGGAGCCAAATTCGCAGAGAGCAGCCTCCCATCCAAGATCCTCCAAGGGACCAAGAGGAAAAGCCCCAAATTGCTGCTCTGCTTCAACCTTCTGCCCAGATCATCGTGGAATCGCCATCCATGCGAAGTTGAAGCCGGATCGTCGTCAGTTCAACCTTCTACATCGATCAGTCTACATCCAATCGAAGTTTGAAGAGCGTTTGGACGATCCACGAGAAGAATTCCAACTGGATTTGTTCCCCAACTCTAAATTCTTCTCCATTTCACAATTTCCATTCCATCGTGTGTGTGTGGTTGTGTTTCGAGCATCCTTTGTGCTTGATTCACGAGTTTGTGGTTGTTCTGATCGTGGTTCATCAGACAACGTGTGTGTGGTTGAGTTGTTGTGTTGAACTCGCTCATAAGCAGTCGTTTCTGCGTGTGTGTGTGGACGGTGGATGTAGGATACACGAGTTGTGTACTCCGAACCACCTTAAATCATCGTGTTCTGTGGTTTGTTCGCATTTTGCGATAGATGATTGGTAGGCACGGTGTTCATACGCACGTTTGATACCCTGTTCTCATTATATCAACTCAAGCTTTCTTAATCTCAATCAAATTCTAATCAAGTTTCATTAAGATTACTGTACCACCGAAAAGAAGCCATCAGTAATTTAGAATTTGCCGTAATCTATTCAACCCCCCCTTCTAGATTACCATATCGTGTTATTCCACATAACTCTTCAATTGGTATCAGAGCACGGTTTCTCCGATTTACTGCTTTCGTCAGTTGATCTAGCGATCAGGAGATTTTCGATCTTATGGATTCTAGCAAAGAGTATATGGCCGAGGGACATTCAGTAACCAGGCCACCCTATTTTGATGGCACTGATTATCCTTATTGGAAAAATCGCATGCAGGTATTTTTGAGAGCTCAAAATTACGAGCTGTGGAAGATAGTCAGTAAGGGACCATATGTGTTGCCCGAGGATGAAGACACTTGGACGAAAGACCAAATAGCTAAAGGAACTCTCAACTGGAGTGCTTTAAACATGATGCAATGTGCGGTGCATCCAAAGGAGTTCTCAAGAGTCTCCACATGCTTAACAGCAAAAGAGATGTGGGACAAACTTGAACTCATTTACGAAGGTACGTCCGAGGTAAGGGAAACTAAAGTTAGCATGTTAGTGTCTGAATATGAAATGTTCATGATGAAACTAATGAAACATATCAGACATGTTTGCAAGATTCATGCTAATAGTAACGGGCTAAAAGGTCTTAAAAAGGAATACTCTGAAAGTGACTTAGTAAGAAAGATACTTCGATCTCTTACTTCATCTTGGAATACTAAGGCCACTGTCATTGAGGATTCCAAAGACCTTTCCAAATGAAATTGGATGAACTAATTGGCTCCTTAATGACATATGAAATCAACATCAAAAGAAAAGAATTAGAAGAAAATCCTAGGAAGTCAATTGCTCTAAAAGCATCCAACAAAACATCAACAAGCTCCAAGAAATCCATTCAACAAGATAGTGATGAGCAAGAAACATCTAGTGAGAGTGATAATGGTGAAATGGCAATGCTCACTAGACATTCAAGAATTTCTGAAGTTCAAAAGGAGAGACACAGGTAACTCTAAACCTTTTCAAAGAAAAATTTTTCACAGAAATATGAGTCCAACAAAAATCTGATATTGTTTGTTATGAATGCAAGAAACAGGGGCACATGAGAGGAGAATGCCCGGAACTCAAGAAGAAGCTGAAGAAAGAAAAATTCACCTCCAAGAAAGCCAAAGCAATGTTGGCCACTTGGAGTGATGAAGATGAAGATGAAGATGCACAGAAACATCGATGATGAAGAAGTGAAATGCTTAATGGCTAGGAGTGATGACTCCACCGAGGTAAACTTCTCATTTGATGATTTCACTGCAAGTGAATGGGAGGAAGCATACACTACTCTATTTGAAAAATTTGTGAATATATATCTGAAATAAAGCATTAAAAAAGAAATGCAACTCCCTTGTGCATATAAGAACAATGATGAACGAATTGCATTCCTGACAAAAGAATAGAAATGATGAAAGTTGATGAAAAGACTCATAATGAAGAGATGGATTGCTTGAAAATGAAATTACAAGAAACACAAAAAAAAAGACTGTTTAAGCCATTCTCTTGAATTCCTTCAAGAAGAACAATTAGAAAAAAGAAAAAGTTGGAACAAACAGAAAAAGAATTGAAAGAAAATCTGAGGACTTAATGAATTTGTAAAAGGGAAGCAAAATCTAGATGCGGTTTTGGGCGCCAAAATACATGTAACCAACCATGGGTTAGGATATCAACCTATCAAACAAAAAAAAATAGGAGAGTCATTGATCACTTCCTTTGTTGATCCTAGCCCAAGCACAAGCAAGCATGTTCCCACAAAGCATAACTCAAGGCAGCCTCAGACCAAAGCAATGCAACCCAAACAAAATGTTCCCAACAAACAAAAGAAAAAGCCACCTATCGACAGATGGAATGGTGCCTGTCGACAGACAAGAACAACTTCATCTAATAAACAGTCTATCAAGCAACAAAAAATTGAAAAGAAATTCCTTCATGCAATGTGTGTAAAAGATTGGTCATGATGAAGACAATGCTGGAATAATCCAAAGAAACAGAAATTCAAACAAGTTTGGATTCCTAAACATCTACTTTGTTGCATGAATGAAATTTTGGGACCCAAAGTAATTTGGGTACCAAAACTCTTGTCTGATCCACATATGCAGGAATGCCTAGCAGCCCAACATAAAAAATGGTACTTGGATAGCGGCTGTTCGAGGCACATGACGGGCGACAAAGCTAAATTCTGTTTCCTAGTGGAGAAAGACGGAGGACAAGTCATCTTTGGAGGTAACAACAAAGGCCAAATAATTGGCACAGGTAATGTTGGTAAGTGTCCCTCCAATTCAATTGAGATGTACTGTTGGTTGATGGCCTTAATCACAACTTGCTTAGCATAAGTCAATTGTGTGATAGAGGTCACAACGTCATGTTTGAATCAAATTCATGTCAAATTGTTGATAAAGAAATAGGAAGTGTAAAATTTTCTGGAAAAAGAGTGAATAACATTTACTTAGTTGACTTAAATGATCCAGAAAATGATAACTTGTGTCTTGTTGCAAATAGACAGGATGAATTGACCTTGTGGCATCGTAGGCTTGGCCATGCGAGCTACAACGTGTTGCACAAGATCATGAAGCTCAAATTAGTAAGTGGACTTCCTGACATTTCTTTTAACAACAATGAAAGTTTTTGTGATGCATGTGCACAGGGAAAATAGACCCGGAAGTCTTTCAAATCTAAAGCACCGGTAAGCACATCTAAACCATATGAACTGTTGCACATGGACCTTTTTGGACCAACTAGAACTCTAAGTCTCAATGGCAAACGTTTTGGTTTTGTCATTGTAGATGATTTTTATAGGTTCACATGGGTCAAATTCTTGGCACACAAAAGTGAAACACTTACAATCTTCCAAGAATTCTTTAACAAGATTGAGCATGGCAATGTGAATAAAATATGTTCAATCTGCACCGATCACGGGGAGAATTTGATAACAATGCATTTTCTGATTTTTGCAGGCACCAAGGGATTGAACATCTGTTCTCTTCCCCAAGGACTCCAGAACAAAATGGAGTAGTGGAGAGGAAAAACAGAACATTGGTGGAAATGGCTCGCACTCTTCTAGTTGAAGGCCAACTCTCCAAAAGCTTTTGGGCAGAAGCAATGAACACTTCGTGCTACATTCTAAACAGAGCCATGGTAAGACCGTGATAAAGAAAACCCCCTACCAGTGTTGAAAGGTAAGAAACCCAACCTTGGGTACTTCCGAGTTTTTGGCTCAAAGGTATTTATCATAACAATGATAAATCTGATTTAGATAAATTTGAAGCCAAAGTGATCAAGGTGTTTTTCTAGGCTACTCAGAACACTCTAGGGCATATAGGGTGTTTAACAATAAAACATGCACTGTGGAAGAAACTCCACATGTCATTTTTGATGAGACTTATGCCAAATCTAACAGCTTGAATGTTAACAGGACTGAAAAAGAGGATGAAGGAACATCGCTTAAGGACCTACAAGTCAAAGCAAAAGACAAATCTGAAGAAGATTCTAAGACCAAAGGTGGATATCTTCACAGGGACTACGATGAAGATGATGAAATAGCATTCAGAAAACAAGATGAAACACTTGAAGAGAATCCACCAGAAAGTGAACCTCCTGAAGAGCGACATTCACAAGATCAAATTCCTCAAGGACAAGATACTCCCGGCCCTTCAACAATCACAAATGTGAGGTATTCCAAAAATCACCCACTTGATGATGTGATAGGTAGTTTAAATGACTCTGTTCAAACAAGGTCTCAAGTAAGACAAATAATTGAACATGATCTTTTTGCTTTTGTTTCTCAAGTGGAACCCAAAAATGTTGAAGAAGCCTTAAAGATAACTCGTGGATTGATGCTATGCATGAGGAACTTGGTCAATTTCAAAGAAATAATGTATGGAGTTTAGTTCCTAGAACCCCTGAAATTTCTGTGATAGGAACTAGATGGGTGTTTTGGAATAAACTTAATGAAGAAGGAAAAGTGGTCAGAAATAAAGCAAGACTCGTTGCAAAAGGATATAGTCAAGAATTTGGTGTAGACTTTGAAGAGTCCTTTGCTCCAGTAGCCGTTAGAAGCAGTCAAAATTTTATTGGCATATGCATGCTCCCATAAGTTCAAACTTTATCAAATGGATGTTAAAACTGCTTTCTTAAATGGCTATATCAAAGAAGAAGTCTATGTCTCTCAACCACCAGTTTTGAAAATTCTGAAATGCCTAACCATGTGTATAAATTGCACAAAGCTCTTTATGGTTTGAAACATGCACCTCGAGCTTGGTATGATAGACTAAGCAATTTTCTGGTAAGCAAAAACTACTCCAGAGGTAAAGTGGACCAAACTCTCTTCACTAAGAAAGTTCGCAATCACATGATTGTTGTTCAAGTTTATGTGGACGACATTATATTTGGTTCAACTAACCCTTCATTGTGTGAAGAATTTTCTAAACACATGCACAGTGAATTTGAGATGAGTCTAATGGGGGAGCTTCAATTCTTTCTTGGTTTGCAGGTGAAACAACATAAAGACGGATTCTTCATAAATCAAGAAAATATGTCAAAGAGCTTCTCAAACGATTTCAATTTGAGCAAGCTAAACCGGCCTCCACCCCAATGAGCACAAGCATCAAATTGGAAAATGATGAGAAAGGTAAACCAGTAGATGCAAAGCACTTCCGAGGTATGATTGGCTCACTCCTTTATCTTACTGCAAGTAGACCGGATATACAATTTAGTGTTTGCCTTTGTGCTAGATATCAATCTAGTCCAAAGGAAAGCCATTTAATTGCAGTCAAGAGAATTTTCCGATATCTCTCTGGCACATACAATTTGGTTTTTGGTACCCAGCAGGCAGTAGTTTTGATTTGATCTCATATTCTGATGCTGATTATGCTGGATGTAAAATTGATAGAAAAAGCACTAGTGGATATTGCCAATTCCTTGGCAGTTGCATGGTTTCGTGGGCATCCAAGAAACAACACTCGGTTGCACTCTCCACTGCAGAAGCAGAATATGTCGCTGCAGGAAGTTGTGCAGCTCAAGTGTTGTGGATCAAAAGTCAGTTAGCTGACTATAATGTTAAAATTGGATGCACACCTATCCTATGTGACAACACAAGTGCTATCAACCTTTCAAAAAACCCTGTCCAACACTCAAGGACTAAACACATTGAAATCCTCATCATTTCTTGAGAGATGAAGTTGCCAACAAAACCTTGGAACTTAATTTCATTCCCACAGAAAAACAATTGGCTGATATTTTCACCAAACCCTTGTCTGAAGATAGATTCACATCCTTAAGAAGAGAATTGGGTTTGTGTAAAATGCAATGAAACTGACAATCCATATTGGAGTACATGCTCTTTATGTGTGAATGACTATGTGGTATATCAAATGGTGAACTGTGGAAGAACAAGTTCGGCTTGTTTGAAAACTATCATCATGCGTGAGAAATATTCTCCGCCAAGTATCAATAGTCCCATTTCATATAAAGGCCCTGTACTTCACATAGGATTTTTAGTTTCCTTACATTTTATCATGTTAACTCCATGAAACAATGCTTTTTCTGTGATCATGTGCTGGTGTATGACTTTCTTAAAATGATCATGTTTGTCTTGTATCAAATGCTTGTGTGAATCCATGCTTAGATGTTGTGTCAACACGTGCACACACTATGGGGAGTGAGTTAAGGATAGATGAGTATTTTCTTGAGGAATCTCTTCCTACATCTCCTTTTTGAATTCTCACTTCCTTGAACTCAATGTGCAATCAATCTAAAACCAGAAAAATCCAATCTGTTCATATCTGTCGACAGTCTCACTCCATCTGTCGACAGGTACACTCAGTTTTGTTCTGACTGAAACTTCAATTCATCAGTCTGTGTGCATCTGTCGACAGACAGATTCCTTCTGTCGACAGATACACACATTCTTCTTCATTTTCAATTCCTTCTTCATACTTCTCAAGAAAGTGTTCCTTACTTGATTTAAAGGTAAACATTGGTTTGTTTGTGTGCAATATAACCTTTTCATATCCACTTCATGTCAAAGTCGTGAACCAAGTCTAAATGATGTTTGATGCACACTTGATTGAGGCCTATTTAGATCATTTTGAACACAATGAGCAAACCAAATGATTTTTAAACATCTCCTTTGAATAACTCCATTGTCGTTAAACATGAATCTAAAGTGATTTGAAAAATCAGAAGGTTCTTGAATTTAATGTTCTACATTATAACTTGCCTAAAAAAATCTCATGTACTTGACGAAAAGTAAAAATAAAAAAAAAATAAAAAAGGAGAAAAGCTACCTATTTCTTCGGTTCAATCAAATTTTTTTTTTATCTTTTTATGGGATGGAGGTAGAGTAATGATGAAAATCACTAAGTAACCGGGACATGGGCATCACCAATGTCTGTCTTCGCGTCAAAAGGTTGTTTCATTATCTCTATACAATGGCTTGATGGACACTCACATTGAGTAACTGGGGGTATTGGCATCACAAATGTCTACCTTCACATGAAAAAGTGAAAGTGCTCCTCATTGCCACTCTTTTCCATCTTCGTTGTTTAAAGATTCTAAAATCCTACCAGAAATAGAGTGAAGCCTCCGAAAACTTTTTATGTCAAGTCCAATGTGCTTCTTATGGGTAAGATGTTCTTGTGGCCATCTAATTCAAATGTCATCTGACTATCATCTCTATTTAGATGCATGTTTTTCTTCAACGGCCTAATCAAAAGAGTTATTTAATTTTCACTGGCTATTGTGAAATGTGTTTGTAAGACCCTCGAATTTCCGTCGTATTTTTTTTTTCGTATTTGTGTGTATGTTGTGTTGAGTACGTATGTACGTATTTACGTGGATATTAAAATAGTATAAATACGTGTACATGTGTTTATATTAAACGTAAATAATGTATATATTGCATGGTGATAGTATGAATATAATATCATGTACATATTGCATGTATAGAGGCTTAGTATGCAAGGTTTTCTGCATAATTAGGGTTCTGGCCGAAGGCCACCTTGGCGTCAAGCCCAGGCCGTTGAGCCAGTGTCAGCGTCCAGACATGGACGCCAGCACTAGCTCCGGCGTCCAGCGATCTGGACGCCAACCTCTCTGACCTGCATGCGCAGCAGAGCTGCTATCTTCTGAAGCAAGGCATGGCAACCATTGGGGGATGTCCCCCAACGGCTCTGAACATGTCTAATCGGTATGGTGAGTGGGTGAGGACCTCCCCTACTTCCTGAACCCGAAATGGCCTCTCCCCACTACCCATTTTCACACTTGCAAGAAGAGAGAAGAGGAGAGAAAACCCTAGAGCTTCCTGTGAGAAAACCTGAAGTTGGAGGCTTTGATCCTGGCGATCCAAGGCTTCTTCTGGAGATCTACTTCGACAAGGAGGGAGACAACACATCCGGCTACACATCCCCGGCCCTGGTTTGCAGAGGGGAGCATCACAGAAGCCGGAGTGGAGGCATCTTGAAGGCTTCTTGGGACTGCCCAAGGAGAGCTTCTCCAACCATCTTGATCCCTTTAGGAGTTTTTCCAAAGGCAAGTAACCTGTCCTTGATGTCCCCGTATGAGTCTAGGAGGTTTGTATTATTTTTATGGAATTTCCCTCGAGTCCTAGACCCTCCATTTCACCCAAATTTCAGAGCTCGGGTCTGTGTTTTCTGCACAGACCTGAGTAGACGGCAAGGTCCCTTGACGCCCAGTTCTTCATTGGCGTCCATCGACCATGCCGCTGACTCTGAGTCAGCGGCCAGAGACCGCCGCCTAGTTCTTCAGGGCAGAACAGTGAGCTGTTCTGTCCCTCTTGTACATTAATTTCGGTATGTTTTATGCGATGAGGATATATGGTATTCCTATAAGCTATGTATATTGTGCATTGTGGTTGTGGATGTATGTGAGTTGTGTTAGTAAATATGGGATAATGGTATCTTGTAATCATGTGGGTATGACTAGTAGGCCATCTTGTAAAATCCATGATTCATGATTAGATTAATGTGAATGCCTTGATTTCGGTCTGATCATGAGGATTGTGGGTCAGCATGTGTGTTTGCGGATTCTAGTAATTTATCCATGCTTGTGAAATCGTTAATAGATTTGGTTCGGTAATATGAAAGCATGTAGAAATGGTTGTGGTAAATGATTTATAGATGTATGAACTAGGATGTGGTATTCTAAATTCATGCATATGTTAATAGTCTCTGTGTAACACAGTAAGTGGAGAAATTGCGAATTGTGTTAACCCATGTTAGCGTAAATTGTGATAATATGCTAATTAGGTGTTTGATTTTCTGTAAATCCTATTTAGCTCAGAAAAATCTGAAAAATTGAGGGTATGATCATTAGCCCGAAAACAACATGTGGTTAAATTTTCAGATCAATTGGACCCGTAAATAAAACGTTATGTGTTTCATGTGAAATGTGAATAATTCGTATATATGATCGAAATGTGATTAGATTTTGTTTAAACCCAGCATGATTAATGTGTTTACTGTGTGTTAAACCTTGAAAATTTTAGTATCACGTTAGGAAAAACAGAGATATTTATGTGAGTGAGAAAGTGAATGAGATGAAGAGTGTCATGTGTAAAACGGTAAATGTGTAAAAGTGTAAATTGTGCTAATGTGATACTGCTTCCGAGAAGGCAGTGGAGCTGTATCAGGGAAAAGTCCCCCTGAGAAAGTTCATTGTGTTAAGTGACCCTAAGGGCATTAGGGGAAATCCTGGAGGTGGACAAGTACCACTGGTTAGGGTGGAGACTTGTTCTCCCGTCTGCGCAGTCCAAGAGTCACCATTGCATTGCCTAGATGGTGTCTATGTGTTATGTGATGTGAATGTGTCCTTCTTTGGTGGTTTGGACTATGTGTCACGACACTAAAATATGTGTAAAGTGTAATGTGTAAAGTGTATGTGACCGTGTGTAAATGTGTAATGATATGTGAATGTGTATGTGCAAGTGTAACCATGTGAAGAGAGGAAATTGTGTAAAAAAAGAAAATGTGAAATTTTAGATGTGTAAAATGTGTATTGAGATCATGTGAGACTAAATCTGAAACCGTATGAATTCAGCAAATGCATGTTAGCAATTCCATGTTTATGTGTGCAAAGTGTGTAGAATCCATGATTTGGAACAATTAATGAGTATGTGTGCAAAGTGGCATGATGGATTGTTCATATGTTATGTTCTAAGCCACATTGTAGCTTTCATGTGTAGGTTTATAGTCTTTGAACCATATGAAATCAGCAACCTAAAGCATGTGAAAAAGTTATGTAGGTACTTAAGAACATGTGAAATCCATGCTAACTATGTTCCCCGTTCATGTATGTAAATTGTCCATGTTGAACTCTCTCATGTTTGGTTCTATATAAGATTAAAGATCATAAGTGGATGGATTAGAGACCATGTGATAAGTGAATGTTATATTTTTGAAATCTGAAAGCATGCGTTATGTATAAAATTGTAGAACCTTCATGATAGGTTGAAAACTTAATGGACTATCATGCTATGTGTTGCTAATTGTATGTGCTTGTAGAAACCACTAGGACTTGTACGTGTATATCATGCTTAGTGTTACTTGCTGAGTCCCTGGACTCACTCCTTGCTTCGGCGTACAGGTGTAGTTGGTGACTCGACACCGTTGGAGGAGACGGTGGAGACGGACTCCGAGCGCGAGACTAGTTACTTGGAGCTTCTTGTGATTTGTGTAATTCGTCGTATGTACTTGAACATTGTATTAGGATTATCATGAAAAGAATGTAATATGTGGACATTTTGTATTTCTATTTCAGTAAATTAAATCATGTGAATTTTAGTTCCTTTTTGCAAATTGTAAACTGCATGTATGTTTAATGTGGATGATGAATGAATGGAGATAGTTCTCTTTTACTTCCGCTACTCTGTTATGTATATTCGCGTGTATCTCAGCTGTTTGTATCGTTGGGTAAATGTCCCACTGTGGCTGGCAGCACTCGCTATACCGACGTGGGTCGGTATGACCGTACCGGTGTAACGAGGGCCGTCACAGAGATTGGTATCAGAGCGACCGGTTGAGATTACACATGAATATAACTAAGTCATCATCCCCATTGCATGCTAAGTATGTCCACATGTGTAGAAAACATTAATAAGAAGTGAAAAATAGATAAGAAATGGTTAGAAAACTTAGTAACCTAGCTCTAATGGTGGCTGAAATTTATTACAGCCATGGCTTCCCGTGGACGACGTGGAGGTGCGCCAGCTCGCGACGACGAGCAGAGGCGGGATGATCAGGCGGAGCAACAGGCCCCAGCATCGCGAGGCCCTGTGCTCCCCCACCACCGCCAGTGGACTATGGAGTGTTCATGCAAGGTCTGGTGCAAGCCATGCAGACGCAGGCCCACACCCAGGCAGCACTCCAAGCCCAGTTGGAGGCCCAGCAGGCTCAGGCCCCAGCTCAGGACCATGGTGGACCTTCCATCATGGAGCGATTCAAGAGGATGACCCACCCTCTTTTAAGGGGGAGAGTGATCCGCTTTTGGCAGAAAGCTGGATGAGGGAGACCGAGAAAATCTTCCGAGCTATCAGGTGTCCTGACGAGGACAAGGTGACCTTAGCCACCTACATGCTACAGGAGAGAGCGGATGTGTGGTGGTCCTCCCTACTGCGTACGCGCTTTGAGGACGGAGCAGTAGTCGTGGCGTGGGACGCGTTCGTGAGGCTCTTCCGAGCCAAGTTCGTCCCCGAGCACGTCCAGGACAAGATGGAGCAAGAATTCCTTTCCCTGACGCAAGGATCAATGACCGTCCTGGAATACGAGGCAAGGTTTTCTGAACTCTCTAAATATGCACCGCACATAGTAGAGGATGAGCGCAGGAAGACCAGAAGTTCGTGATGGGTCTCAAACCATCACTGAGGACGAGGCTCGTGGCGTTCGACCACCGCACGCTAGACGAGGCCCTCAGCGCAGCCTGCAGACAGGAGGAGAAATGGAGCAATATCTGGAGAGAAAAGGCGTCGCAGAAAAGGCCGGCAGCGACATTCCAGCGGCAAGATAAGAGGAAAACGGTGTACCAGACACCGCAGAAACAAGTGGCAATCAGCAACTATCAGGTACCCTCTGTACGTTCCCCCGGTGCGAAGAAGGAGTGTCCCCATTGTGGGAAGACCCATGGAGGTTCGGAGTGTTGGTTAGTAGCGGGTAGATGCCTAAAGTGTGGGAGCAGCGACCACAAGATCAAGGATTGCCCAAGGCTTCAGCAGGGAGCTCAGCGTGGAGCGCCAGCACCAGCAGTAGCGGCAGCCGCGCCAGCTACAGGACGACCAGGAAGGCCTCGAGCCCCAGCTCGAGTGTTTGCTTTAGCTCGTGAGGACGCCGAGCAGGCGGAGCATGTCACCGAAGGTACAGTTTTACTTTTCGGTGTGCACGCTCGGGTTTTGTTTGATACGGGTGCTACTCACTCGTTCATTTCCGAGCGGTTCGCTAGGCAGTTAGCCCTAGAGTCAGGCATAGAGTCTGAGGAGTTAGAGGTCCCTTTGTCTGTGCACACCCCTGCGGGCACGGTATCGACTAGGAAGTGCATTCCGTCGTTACCTGTGTGCATTGAGGATAGATTCCTAGATGGGTGTTTCTTCTTGCTAAAGATGAAGGACTATGATTGTATCTTTGGTCTGGATTGGCTAGAGGAGCACTATGCGTTAGTGGATTGTCGTAGAAGAAGATTGTTTTCCGCATTCCTGGTGAGGATGAGTTCTCTCATCCCTTGCCAAAGAACTTAGCGGGAAAGTTAGTTATCTCTGCCATGAAGGCGATGCGCATGGTGAACAAGGGATGTGACGCATTTCTTGCCAGCGTTATGCTAGTACCCGATGCTGGTTCGTCACTGACTCTTGCAGAGATCGATGTGGTGCAGGACTTTCCAGATGTCTTTCCCGATGACTTGTCTGGATTGCCACCGGATAGGGAGATAGAGTTCACTGTAGAGTTGCTTCCAGGCACCTCTCCTATCTCGAAGGCCCCATATCGGATGGCCCCTGCAGAATTAGCCGAGTTGAGGAAGCAATTGCAGGAATTGCTTGATAAGGGATTATTCGCCCTAGCGTTTCCCCTTGGGGCGCCCTGTATTATTCGTCAAGAAGAAAGACGGGTCACTTCGGTTGTGCATTGATTATAGAAAGCTAAACCAGGTGACTGTGAAGAACAGGTATCCCTTACCTCGGATTGATGATCTGTTTGACCAGTTGCGAGAGGCATCAGTCTTTTCCAAGATTGACTTGCGATCTGGTTATCATCAGTTGAGGATTAGGAGTGAGGATGTGTCCAAGACGGCGTTTAGAACCCGTTATGGACATTATGAGTTTTGGTTCTTCCCTTCGGATTGACCAACGCCCCTGCAGCGTTCATGGATCTCATGAACCGGGTGTTTAGTCCGTATCTAGATAGCTTTGTTGTTGTGTTTATTGATGACGTGTTGGTCTATTCTCCGGATGAGGCCACATCGTCAACATTTGAGGTTAGTGCTAGAGGTTCTCCGTGAGCACAAGCTGTATGCGAAGTTCAGCAAGTGCGAGTTCTGGTTGCGCGAGGTTCATTTTCTCGGGCATGTTATCTCCGGCGCTGGTGTAGCTGTTGATCCAGCAAAGGTCCAGGCAGTTATGGATTGGGATGTTCCCAGGACCCTTCGGAGATTCGTAGTTTCCTTGGGTTAGCTGGTTATTATCGGCGATTCATTGAGGGTTTCTCATCCATCGCCGCCCCTATGACAAAGCTGACCAGAAAGGGTGAGAAGTTTATATGGTCTGAGGCATGTGAGCGTAGCTTTCAGCTATTGAAGGCTAAGCTTACTTCTGCTCCGGTATTGGTATTGCCTAGTGGTCTAGAGGGCTTTGCCATTTATACGGATGCATCTCAGATTGGTTTAGGCTGTGTGCTCATGCAGCAAGAGAGGGTAGTAGCTTATGCTTCTCGTCAGTTGAAGGAGCATGAGAGGAACTATCCGACTCATGATTTGGAGCTAGCAGCTGTGGTTCATGCACTAAAGATCTGGAGGCACTATCTTTATGGTGTCAGATTTGAGGTGTTTACCGACCACAAGAGCTTGAGGTATCTTTTCTCCCAAAAGGAATTAAACCTGAGGCAGAGGAGATGGATTGAGTTCTTGAAGGACTATGACTTCGACCTTCAGTATCATCCTGGAAAGGCGAACGTCGTAGCGGATGCTCTTAGTAGAAAGAGGTCTTCGCTCCAGCAGGATTGGAAGATGTTGGAGGATGCAGCGTGCTCTATGACCGAGTTAGAGCCATCGTTGTGTCAGGCTTTTGTAGCTCAGCTATCCCTTAGGTCCTCAGTCTTGGATGAGGTGATTGAGCAGCAGAAAGCCGATCCTAGATTGTTAGAGTTAGTGGGCAAGGCGGGCATTGCTCGTGATGAGGACGGTGTGATTAGATTTCAGCACCGCGTTTGTGTCCCCGATGTAGTAGATGTCCGTGAGCATGTGTTAGCGGAGGCTCACAGGTCGCGATTCTCTATTCATCCGGGTAACACTAAGATGTATCAGGATTTGAAGAGATCATTTTGGTGGTCCGGCATGAAGAAGGATGTTGCAGATTATGTGTCTAGATGTCTAGTGTGTCAGCAGGTGAAAGCCGAGCGGCAGCGACCATCCGGCCTTATGCAGAGGATGGATATCCCCGTATGGAAGTGGGAGGCTGTCACTATGGATTTCGTATCGGGTTTGCCTCGATCTAGAAGGGGCAATGACTCGATTTGGGTAGTTGTAGATAGATTCTCGAAGACTGCTCATTTCTTGCCTATGAAGAAGAAGCAGTCAGTAGAGAGTTTGGCTAGATTGTATGTTAGTGGTATCATTAGGTTGCATGGTGTGCCGAAGTCGATCATTTCGGATCGAGATCCGAGATTTACTTCGAGGTTGTGGAAGGGTCTTCAGGATGCGTTAGGTTCGGAGCTTAAGCTCAGTTCGGCGTTTCATCCCCAGACCGATGGACAGTCCGAGAGGACTATCCAGACGCTCGAGGATATGTTGAGAGCGTGTGTTCTGGATTGGAAGGATGATTGGGAGCGTCATTTACCTCTTGTGGAGTTCGCATACAACAACAGCTTTCATGCTAGCATTGGAATGGCTCCATTCGAGGCGTTGTATGGTAGGCCCTGCAGATCTCCGCTATGTGGGAGGAGACTGGTGATAGGCAGTTGATCGGACCGGAGTTGGTTCAGGAAACTTCGGATAAGATTCAGCTTATCAGGAAAAGGCTTGTTGCGGCACAGGATAGGCAGAAGAGTTATGCCGACAACAGGAGAAAGGATTTGGAGTTCGAGGTTGGCGATCATGTCTTCTTGAAGATATCGCCTACTCGTGGAGTTGTCAGATTTGGCAGGCATAGCAAGCTAAGCCCTAGGTTCATTGGCCCATATGAGATTCTCAGACGTTTGGGCAACGTGGCGTACGAGCTAGCTTTACCCCCAGCTTTGGCTAGCGTTCACCCGGTATTCCACGTATCTATGCTCAGGAAGTATGTCCGAGATCCGTCTCATGTGATTAGTCATGAGCCCGTGGAGATCCAGCCAGATCTTTCGTATATCGAGCAACCAGTAGCCATTCTTGACCGGAAGGTGCAGCATCTCCGGAACAAGAGTATCGCGTCGGTGAAAGTTCTATGGCGGAACTTCTCACGTGAGGAGGCTACGTGGGAGCTTGAGGATGCGATGAAGAAGAAGTATCCCTTTTGTTCGAGTAGTGTCGTTCTAACTTCGAGGACGAAGTTTCTTTAAGGGGGAGAGGGTGTAAGACCCTCGAATTTCGTCGTATTTTTTTTTCGTATTTTGTGTGTATGTTGTGTTGAGTACGTATGTACGTATTTACGTGGATATTAAAATAGTATAAATACGTGTACATGTGTTTATATTAAACGTAAATAATGTATATTGCATGGTGATAGTATGAATATAATATCATGTACATATTGCATGTATAGAGGCTTAGTATGCAAGGTTTTCTGCATAATTAGGGTTCTGGCCGAAGGCCACCTTGGCGTCAAGCCCAGGCCGTTGAGCCAGTGTCAGCGTCCAGACATGGACGCCAGCACTAGCTCCGGCGTCCAGCGATCTGGACGCCAACCTCTCTGACCTGCATGCGCAGCAGAGCTGCTATCTTCTGAAGCAAGGCATGGCAACCATTGGGGGATGTCCCCCAACGGCTCTGAACATGTCTAATCGGTATGGTGAGTGGGTGAGGGCCTCCCTACTTCCTGAACCCGAAATGGCCTCTCCCCACTACCCATTTTCACACTTGCAAGAAGAGAGAAGAGGAGAGAAAACCCTAGAGCTTCTGTGAGAAAACCTGAAGTTGGAGGCTTTGATCCGGCGATCCAAGGCTTCTTCTGGAGATCTACTTCGACAAGGAGGGAGACAACACATCCGGCTACACATCCCCGCACTGGTTTGCAGAGGGGATCACAGAAGCCGGAGTGGAGGCATCTTGAAGGCTTCTTGGGACTGCCCAAGGAGAGCTTCTCCAACCATCTTGATCCCTTTAGGAGTTTTTCCAAAGGCAAGTAACCTGTCCTTGATGTCCCCGTATGAGTCTAGGAGGTTTGTATTTTTTTATGGAATTTCCCTCGAGTCCTAGACCCTCCATTTCACCCAAATTTCAGAGCTCGGGTCTGTGTTTTCTGCACAGACCTGAGTAGACGGCAAGGTCCCTGGACGCCCAGTTCTTCATTGGCGTCCATCGACCATGCCGCTGACTCTGAGTCAGCGGCCAGAGACCGCCGCCTAGTTCTTCAGGGCAGAACAGTGAGCTGTTCTGTCCCTCTTGTACATTAATTTCGGTATGTTTTATGCGATGAGGATATATGGTATTCCTATAAGCTATGTATATTGTGCATTGTGGTTGTGGATGTATGTGAGTTGTGCTAGTAAATATGGGATAATGGTATCTTGTAATCATGTGGGTATGACTAGTAGGCCATCTTGTAAAATCCATGATTCATGATTAGATTAATGTGAATGCCTTGATTTCGGTCTGATCATGAGGATTGGGGTCAGCATGTGTGTTTGCGGATTCTAGTAATTTATCCATGCTTGTGAAATCGTTAATAGATTTGGTTCGGTAATATGAAAGCATGTAGAAATGGTTGTGGTAAATGATTTATAGATGTATGAACTAGGATGTGGTATTCTAAATTCATGCATATGTTAATAGTCTCTGTGTAACACAGTAAGTGGAGAAATTGCGAATTGTGTTAAACCCATGTTAGCGTAAATTGTGAATAATATGCTAATTAGGTGTTTGATTTTCTGTAAATCCTATTTAGCTCAGAAAATCTGAAAAATTGAGGGTATGATCATTAGCCCGAAAACAACATGTGGTTAAATTTTCAGATCAATTGGACACGTAAATAAAAAGTTATGTGTTTTCATGTGAAATGTGAATAATTCGTATATATGATCGAAATGTGATTAGATTTTGTTTAAACCCAGCATGATTAATGTGTTTACTGTGTGTTAAACCTTGAAAATTTTAGTATCATGTTAGGAAAAACAGAGATATTATGTGAGTGAGAAAGTGAATGAGATGAAGAGTGTCATGTGTAAAACGGTTAAATGTGTAAAAGTGTAAATTGTGCCAATGTGATACTGCTTCCGAGAAGGCAGTGGAGCTGTATCAGGGAAAAGTCCCCCTGAGAAAGTTCATTGTGTTAAGTGACCCTAAGGGCATTAGGGGAAATCCTGGAGGTGGACAAGTACCACTGGTTAGGGTGGAGACTTGTTCTCCCGGTCTGCGCAGTCCAAGAGTCACCATTGCATTGCCTAGATGGTGTCTATGTGTTATGTGATGTGAATGTGTCCTTCTTTGGTGGTTTGGACTATGTGTCACGGCACTAAAATATGTGTAAAGTGTAATGTGTAAAGTGTATGTGACCGTGTGTAAATGTGTAAGTGATATGTGAATGTGTATGTACAAGTGTAACCATGTGAAGAGAGGAAATTGTGTAAAAAAAAAGGGAAATGTGAAATTTTAGATGTGTAAAATGTGTATTGAGATCATGTGAGACTAAATCTGAAACCGTATGAATTCAGCAAATGCATGTTAGCAAATTCCATGTTTATGTGTGCAAAGTGTGTAGAATCCATGATTTGGAACAATTAATGAGTATGTGTGCAAAGTGGCATGATGGATTGTTCATATGTTATGTTCTAAGCCACATTGTAGCTTTCATGTGTAGGTTTATAGTCTTTGAACCATGTGAAATCAGCAACCTAAAGCATGTGAAAAAGTTATGTAGGTACTTAAGAACATGTGAAATCCATGCTAACTATGTTCCCCGTTCATGTATGTAAATTGTCCATGTTGAACTCTCTCATGTTTGGTTCTATATAAGATTAAAGATCATAAGTGATGGATTAGAGACCATGTGATAAGTGAATGTTATATTTTGAAATCTGAAAGCATGCGTTATGTATAAATTGTAGAACCTTCATGATAGGTTGAAAACTTAATGGACTATCATGCTATGTGTTGCTAATTGTATGCGCTTGTAGAAACCACTAGGACTTGTACGTGTATATCATGCTTAGTGTTACTTGCTGAGTCCCTGGACTCACTCCTTGCTTCGGCGTACAGGTGTAGTGGTGACTCGACACCGTTGGAGGAGACGGTGGAGACGGACTCCGAGCGCGGAGACTAGTTACTTGGAGCTTCTTGTGATTTTGTGTAATTTGTCGTATGTACTTGAACATTGTATTAGGATTATCATGAAAAGAATGTAATATGTGGACATTTTGTATTTCTATTTCAGTAAATTAAATCATGTGAATTTTAGTTCCTTTTTGCAAATTGTAAACTGCATGTATGTTTAATGTGGATGATGAATGAATGGAGATAGTTCTCTTTTACTTCCGCTACTCTGTTATGTATATTCGCGTGTATCTCAGCTGTTTGTATCGTTGGGTAAATGTCCCACTGTGGCTGGCAGCACTCGCTATACCGACGTACCGGTGTACGAGGGCCGTCACAGAGATGGTCCCAAATCAAAGCTTATCGCTCGCCGTCGTCGCGCTTCGAGGACGCCGGAGGAGAGTCCAGTGCCTCCTTCCGAACGTCCAGCAAGCCACGAGGATCGGTGCCGGGAACTCATGCCTCAAGGTCCCATCTTATCCGGGCCACCGGAACCTTCAAGAACATCGTCATCCCGGTATGTGGAATTCGAGTCCGTAGCACCGATGTTCCCCCACTCCTACCCTATTTGAACACTCAAGGGTGGACATCTTCTTGTACTCACACTGCAATTACTCTCCAACTGCCGTCACAGAGTTCTACCATAACCTAGGGCTTTCCGATCAGGGAGATCTCTACTCTCGGTGAAAGGCACCGTTTTCGCCTCACACCAATCTTATCTCGACAGCCTTGAAATTCCAAATCAGGAGTTGAAATCTCAACTACACTCTTCTGCTTCTGAGTACTATGAACTTCTCACGTTGCAACTTATGACTCCACTAAGGAAATTGCTCGTCTAAATGCCAACTCCTTCCTCCTTGATCAGGATGATCCATCACATCTCTCACGACCTTGATCGTCCCGAAGGATGGAAGCGAGAATTAGTCACCGAGGTCCACAAGTCTTTGTTCATATTCTTCCTCAAATGTCATCCAATCAATCTACTGAACTCATTCTAAGCCTCATCCGTCGGTGTTTCTCAAACACCAAAAGGTCAATGCCATATGCTTGCCCCATCACCTCTCTTTCATTTCCTTGGCATTCCTATCCCTTCAAGTGAGCTCATCTCCTTAAAATCCCACAGTGCCTTTGACCTCACTGCTGCTAATCGAAATAGGTACAAGATTGTAGACGGGTAGTCACAAGGACTCTCAAAGGAAAGGAACCACAAGGAGCTGAAGAGTCAACTGAGAACAAGACAATGAAGCCGATGAAGCAAATGAAGGCAGTGATGAAGAACCTCAGGATGAGCAAATGCCTGATGAAGCTCAAGAATTTGATGATGTACCTGTGCCTCAAGAACAATCTCTTCGTGATTACTTGGCACAAATGCATCAACAAATGATCTCAGGTTTTGCTCAGATGAATTCTAGATTTGATCAAGTGGACGCTCGCCTCAAACTCACTGGATGAGTCTCACGTGCAAATCCAGAGCCGACTTGATTTCCTCTACTCGAGAGAGATGGTTCCCGTCATCCTCCACCTGCTGGACATGACAATGAATAGAGGGTCTCAGGGTCGTTAGAGGCATTAAGAGTCTTAACTGGGAGTTAGTCTCACTTGTCCAGTCATCTTTTGCTGTTCATGTTATTTCCCTTTCTTTTGATTTTTATTGAGTCATGTAATGATTGTCTATTGTACTGTGAAATTTGAATGATCAATCAATGAAAACTCACAGTTCATGTTTATTGTCTCCTAGTGTGCATGACTTGACATTTTGTATGTATGTTGTCAAAAAGGGGGCGAGAACATCAATAGGCATCAATGAATGTTTTTGTCATCATCAAAAAGGGGGAGATTGTTGGGTTTCTATTACGTTTTTGATGATCACATTAATATCCTTGAACATTGATTTAATGCAAAATTGATGTGCTAACAACATGAAAAACATCATGAAAGTGATTGAGTTAAACATTGCTAACTCATACAATGTATATCACTAAAATGTATGCATGTAGGTGCACAAGCATGAAAGATGGAGCATTGAGAGATGAGCAAATAGCACAAAAAAGACTGTCAAAGAGGTGCACCAGTCGACAGATGCAATGTACCTGTCGAAGATTCACATAGTCATTCAAGACAGAACTCAGATTTGCATCTCTGAGTGCACCTGTCGACAGATGCAATGTACCTGTCGACAGATCACACAGTCAACCCAGGACAGAACTCAGGTTTTCTTTTCCTGAGTGCACCTGTCGACAGATGCAAATGCCTGTCGACAGATACACTCAGAAGCTCAATTTCTGAAACCCAGTTCTCAGCCTGAGTTCGCCTGTCGACAGATGCAAGTGCACCTGTCGACAGACGACGGAAACATGAGATTTAGAGTTTCCAAATCTGGCCCCACTTGGGTCTCCACGACCCCCACCTTTACCTAACACTATATAAGCATCCTTTTGGAGCCAAATTCGCAAAGAGCAGCCTCCATCAAGAGCCTCCAAGGGACAAGAGGAAAAGCCCCAAATTGTGCTGCTTCAACCTTCTGCCACGATCGTCGTGGAATCGCCATCCATGCGAAGTTGAAGCCAGATCGTCGTCAGTTCAACCTTTACATCGATCAGTTACATCAATCGAAGTTTGAAGAGCGTGTGGATGATCCACGAGAAGAATTCAACTGGATTTGTTCCCCAACTCTAAATTCTTCTCCATTTCACAATTTCATTCCATCGTGTGTGTGTGGTTGTGTTTCGAGCATCCTTTGTGCTTGATTCACGAGTGTTGGTGTTCTGATCGTGGTTCATCAGACAACGTGTGTGTGTTGAGTTGTGTGTTGAACTCGCTCATAAGCAGTCGTTCTGCGTGTGTGTGTGGACGGTGGATGTAGGATACACGAGTTGTGTACTCCGAACACCTTAAATCATCGTGTTTGTGGTTTGTTCAGGTTTTGCGATAGATGATGGTAGGCACGGTGTTCATACGCCGTTGATACCCTGTTCTATTATATCAACTCAAGTTTCTTAATCTCAATCAAATTCTAATCAAGTTTCATTAAGATTGCTGACCACCGAAAAGAAGCCATCAGTATTTAGAATTTACCGTAATCAATTCAACCCCCCTTCTAGATTACCATATCGTGTTATTCCACATAATTCTTCAATTGGTATCAGAGCACGGTTTCTCCGATTTTGCTTTGTCAGTTGGATCTAGTGATCAGGAGATTTTCGATCTTATGGATTCTAGCAAAGGGTATATGGCCGAGGGACATTCAGTAACCAGGCACCTATTTTGATGGCACTGATTATCCTTATTGGAAAAATCGCATGCAGGTATTTTTGAGAGCTCAAAATACGAGCTGTGGAAGATTGTCAGTAAGGGACCATATGTGTTGCCCGAGGACGAAGACACTTGGACGAAAAGACCAAATAGCTAAAGGAACTCTCAACTGGAGTGCTTTAAACATGATGCAATGTGCGGTGCATCCAAAGGAGTTCTCAAGAGTCTCCACATGCTCAACAGCAAAAGAGATGTGGGACAAACTTGAACTCTTTACGAAGGTACGTCCGAGGAAGGGAACTAAAGTAGCATGTTAGTGTCTGAATATGAAATGTTCAAGATGAAAAACTGATGAAAACATATCAGACATGTTTGCAAGATTCATGCTAATAGTTAACGGGCTAAAAGGTCTTAAAAGGAATACTCTGAAAGTGACTTAGTAAGAAAGATACTTCGATCTCTTACTTCATCTTGGAATACTAAGGCCACTGTCATTGAGGATTCCAAAGACCTTTCCAAAATGAAATTGGATGAACTAATTGGCTCCTTAATGACATATGAAATCAACATCAAAAGAAAAGAATTAGAAGAAATCCTAGGAAGTCAATTGCTCTAAAAACATCCAACAAAACATCAACAAGCTCAAAGAAATCCATTCAACACGACAGTGATGAACAAGAAACATCTAGTGAGAGTGATAATGTGAAATGGCAATACCACTAGACAATTCAAGAAATTCTGAAGTTCAAAAGGAGAGACACATGTAACTCTAAACCTTTTCAAAAGAAAAATTTCACAGAAATATGAGTCCAACAAAAAATCTGATATTGTTTGTTATGAATCATGAGAAACAGGGGCACATGAGAGGAGAATGCCCGGAACTCAAGAAGAAGCTGAAGAAAGAAAAATTCACCTCCAAGAAAGCCAAGCAATGTTGGCCCTTGGAGTGATGAAGATGAAGATGAAGATGCACAAGAAACATCCGATGATGAAGAAGTGAAATGCTAATGGCTAGGAGTGATGACTCCACCGAGGTAAACTTCTCATTTGAGATTTCACTGCAAGTGAAGGGAGGAAGCATACACTACTCTATTTGAAAAATTTGTGAATATAGATCTGAAAATAAAGCATTAAAAAAGAAATGCAACTCCTTGTGCATAATAAGAACAATGATGAACGAATTGCTTCCTGACAAAAAGAAAAGGAAATGAGAAAGTTGATGAAAAGACTCATAATGAAGAGATGGATGCTGAAAATGAAATTGCAAGAACAACAAAAAAAGAAAAAGACGTTTAAGCCATTCTCTTGAATTCCTTCAAGAAGAACAATTAGAAACAAAGAAAAAGTTGGAACAAACAGAAAAGATTGAAAGAAAATCTGAGGACTTAATGAAATTTGTAAAGGGAAGCAAAATCTAGATGCGGTTTTGGGCGCCAAAATACATGTAACCAGATGAGCTGGGTGTTGTAGTGTCCATAAGGGGACTATACCTTAGATAGTGGAATCCTGAGTTATTGCTCAGTGACTGGACGTAGGACTCCTAAGGATAGGAGGTCCGAACCAGGATAAACTCTGTGTGTTGTGTGTTGGTCTTCTTGTGTGTGCACTTGCTGTTTATTCTAACTGTCTCTAACCTCCATCGAAGAACATTCTTGTGTGTATGTTTTTAAGTACAAGTATTGTCAAAGTAATTTAAGAAAAAGACCCATTCACCCCCCCCTCTGGGCTCATCATCTGGGTAGCAAGTGGTATCAGAGCGAGTCTCTTCGACAAAGAAGAAGATCCAATGATCTGAAGAGTAAAGATCCATGGCATCCCAAGGTAACATTGAAGGTCAGTCTGTCAACCGACCCCCTCTCTTCGATGGTGAAGATTATGCTTATTGGAAGACCAGAATGGAGTATTTTCTACAAGGTCACGACTATCAGATATGGTCAATAGTAGAAGAAGGTGATCTCCTGGTCACAATGAGAAGCTCAGTGGACAGATGACGACAGGAAAAAGATCTCCTTGAATTGTTGAGCAAAGAGTGTTCTGTGTTGTGCTCTAAGCAAAAGGAATTCAACAGAGTTTCTGCCTGCAAATCTGCAATAGAGATGTGGGAAAGATTAGAATTACCTATGAAGTCATGGACAAAGTGAAGGAGACAAGAATAGATATTCTTGTTACACAATATGAAAGGTTTCAGATGCAATCAGGTGAGTCCATACTCAAATGTTTAGTCGATTTACAGATATAACAAATGGATTGGCTGGACTTGGGAAAACCTATGAGATTGGAGACATGGTGAGGAAAATTCTTAGATCCTTACCATCCTCATGGACCCCAAAAGTCACAGGTATTGAAGAAGCTAATGATCTGAAAAGGATGTCCTTGGAAAAGCTCATTGGGTCCCTTATGGCCCATGAGATTAATATGGAAAGGCTAGGAGAGTCCTCCAGCAAAAGAAGCATTCAAATGCTCTTAAAGCAGAAGAAGACAAGTCAGATGAGTCATCAGCTGAAGATGAGAACTCAAGTGGTTGCGAAGATGAAGAACTATGCTGTCAAAAAGATTGCAACGCATTCTAGCAAAGAAGAAGAGTTTCAATCTGGTAGAAGACACTTCAAAAGATAAGACCTCAAGAAACCAGATGGAAAGGATCAAAAGAAAAGTGAGCCCATATGTTATGAGTGCAAAAAGCCAGGACATATCAAAGCTGAATGTCCAAAGCTCAAGAAGCCTGAATTCAGGAAGGAGAGAGCTCCAAGAAATTTAGGAAATATAAGAAGAAGGCTATGGCAGCTGCATGGAGCAACAGCAGCGACTCAGACAGTGAATCAAGCTCAACCAGTGATGAGGAAGAAGCCAACTTGGCCTTCATGGCAAATACCGAGGAAAAGGTAACCTCTGACTCATCCTTTGATTCTTGCAATGGTTCAGATTCCCATAATTTAGAAGCCTTCAACGAATTATACAGTAAATATAGAGAAGTAACCAACTATTAAAAGTAAGCAAGCAAAATAATGCTTGTCTAGAAAACACAAATTCAGATCTAAAATCGGAAATAACAATTAGAAAGCCAAATAACTAAACTTAAAAGGAGAAATGAACATTATGTGAGGATCTAAAGTTAGAATGAACAAATAATGAAACTAGAAAAACAAGCAAGCTCAGATGAACTGAAAAATGAAATTAAGACACTAACAGAAGAAAATATTAAGTAATCTAGCATACTGGAAAAATTTACAAATGGTAAAAACCCCTTAATACTAAAGGTGCTAGAAATCAGGAAAGAAAAAACATGGATTAGGATATACACCTCCAGAATAATGAAGAAACCATAGTCTATCCTAAAATATACCCGACTCCAAAATTTGTACCTGAGCAAGACATATCATATAAAGCTAATTTCAAATATATTGAAAAAGTAACAAAACATCTTGTTGTAGTCATTGCAATAATTAGGTCACATAAAAGCAACATGTCCAACAAGACATAAAAATGGATAATAAAAGGAAAGGTTAATGATACTAACCCCTCAGGACCCAAAAGAATTTGGGTACCTAAAACTTGATGACTTCATTTCAGGGTAACACTCGAGCATCCAAATGGTATTTGGACAGTGGGTGCTCAAGGCACATGTCAGGGAATCGGAAGCTATTCACCCATCTCTAAGCTGAAGAAGGAAAAATTACCTATGGAGACAATGGGAAAGGCACAGTAATCAGAAGTGTTCGTGAGCAACAAAGGAAAGATTGAAGGATCGAAGTGAAGGTGAGGAAAAGATCTAGAAGGGGGGGGGGGATGAATAGATCTTTGCCACTTTTTGCGGAAGCTTATACAATTAAAAACACTTTTGAATCAGAGGCAATTTTATCAGGAAAAACCACAGATCTGATGAGATTTGAGTGAGTTGGTAAAATAGATGTGAAACAAGTTGATTAAGTGAATATTAACCGATCCTATGCAAGCATCTAACGGATGAAATGATCAAACCACAATTAGACAAATGCACAAGGATTTTTAGGTGGTTCGGAAATCACCCAAGTGATTCCTACATCCACCCCTCACACCCCGTGAGGATTCACTAAAACAACTGGGTAACACACCCACTGGAGCCTGACAACTCCAACACTTGAGAGCTTACAACTCACACAACTTCTAGAATAAGACTACTCTAGAACAACTGAGCAGACTGCTCAACACAACCTTGAGTTAGACAACTCAAACTGAGCACAACGGCTCACAACACCTGAGCACAATGCTCACACAACTTGAGCACAATGCTCACATAAGATTTCTAGACACCAACTCAAGACATAGACCTTCTAGCAACAGATCTAGTCGAAAATGAGAGCACTAATGAGAGCTATGCAGAAGCACTTGCATAATCTCAAAGATATCTCAGAAGAACAGAAGTACAATGAATTGTATTAAATAACTTCGTTCTTCAAGTGTACTCCCTTGTAGAAGCTTGGATTGGGAAGAGGCTTGCAATCTTGAAGTCCAAACCGATGCTCTGCACTTTGGAATTGTTGGATCTTCCTTGAATTCTTCTCAATGAAGGCTTCTACTGGATCTGCTTCCTTGGGATGCTTCAGAGGTTTCTACAGGGATCACACTCCAATTCTCACACTTGAGTTGGTGAGAATTGGTCTTCTGGAAGCACACGGAGAGCAGAGGAGGGAGACGACCTCTTGTAGCCGCCAGGAAACTTTCTGGAAGCTCTAAGAGTTAGTTGGGTCTCACTTGATGTGATGGGGGCCGATTAGGGACCTTTTATACTCAAAAGATTCCAAGAATACCCTTTGGGTACAAGGGCACACGATTCTAGGTTGATACCCCATCGCCCTAGGCTGACACGTGGCAAACATCCATCTTAGGATGGAATCTTTCCGTAGTGTGTCGACCTGCTTGGTGGTGAGGTCGACCTGCTGTCCCATTAACAAACAGGCTGTTCTGGTAGTGGTCTTGTGTCGACCTGCCTTTGGTGAGGTCGACCTCCTGTCCCAATTCACAAATAGCTGTTCTGGGAACGGGGTCTAGTGTCGACCTGCCCTGAGATGCGTCGACCAGCTATCCCAATTCTGCAAACATGTTGTTCTGGGAACTGATCCAGTGTCGACCTGTCCTGAGAGTGCGTCGACCTGAGTAGCCTAATATCTGGAATTCTGCAACTCGTGTCGACACACTCTTGACTGGTGTCGACACAGTCTGAACATTTCTTCACTTTTTTTTGTCTTTGAATCTGAGTTGTTGTGTCGACACCATTGTGGGGTGTGTCGACACACTTTTGCAAAAAGTGTTTGTACCTGAAAATTAAACACATATATCATTAGTTAAATGATTTATCATGAACATAAATGATAAATGTGATTTGAAACATGCTTTTTGAACATTGACTTCATGTATGATGTTTTTGACATGTTTCATTTAAATTGCTTTAAAATCACCTCTTGTCATCATCAAAATAGGAGGGAAATGATATGAATATACACTCAACCCAACAATCTCCCCCTTTTTGATGATGGCAACATAAATCCATATTACAATGTGGTTTTGATGAAGTGTGATTTTAAGCAATTTTTGTTATTCACATTTTTATTTTCTTTTTGTTTAAACTTGTCAAAGACCTTTTGATATTTTTAGTAACAGATGATGATGTACTTGTGGAACACAATGTTACTTGAAATGAGAATTTTTGTACACAGAAGTCAAGCAACTTGACAAGTATTCAAACAATCACATTCACATAAAGATTTTCATTCACATTGAAGTCACAATGAAGATTTCATTCAAGCCAAGCAAAACATTTCATTCATTCAGAGAACCACATCATTCCAAGCATTACATTCATATTTCAACAAGTAATTTCTTTCCTTTTCTTCTCCCCCTTTGACATATCAAAAAAGATTTACATTAAGTAGAATGATGGAGGAGGAGGAGGAATTGGAACAAGATTGGTCTCTATGTCTGACAATCTCTTCTCCATTGCAGTCATGCTGGACTTCATTTGCTCTTGAATGGATGTAAGTCTTGTATGCAAGTAGTGCTCCATTCTATCTGAGTTTTCGATCAAAGTAGCTTGAATTCTTGCTAGATCAGCTGAAATTGGTTGAGAAGATGAAGATGATCTAGCTGACCATCCAGGTCTATGCAAAATTTTGAATTCCTTTGTCAAATCAGATATCTGTGTATCAATGTGCTCATTGAAGTTCCTCATGCTTTCCAAATCATCCACAAAATGAGCAAAGGACAGTCTAGTGCTTGTGATCTCATGTAATGTCTGCTTAGTGTTGAAGACATCAGCTTGGGAATTTGCCAAAATTCCCTTGAGAACTGTCTCCAACTTGTCTTGATGTTCTTTAAGCTGAACTGAAGCATCTGCCATTGTGCCAATTAATCTATTGAATCTTTGTGCTGCATAGTCCGAGGCAGCCTTTTGTTCTATGAACTTGGCAGATACTGTGTTCTCCAATCTTTGAATCCTCAACTCAAATGATGTTGACATGGTTTGAATGGAGGAGTTCAAGGTTTCAAACTTATCATTCAGGAAGGAGATCAATTCTGGTGGAACAGGAGGCCCACCAGAAGATGTGGATGCTTGAATTGTGGGTTGTGGAGATTCAGTGTGTAAGGATGAAGGTTGAAACTGAGGTGAGAGTGGAGCATGAACTGGGATATCACCTTCAGTTGTTACTTGAGGCTGATCCTCATGCAAGGGAGGCTGATCCTCTTGACCTTGGGGCTGGTCCCTTTCAGCTGGAGGCTGTTCCTCTAGTCCTTGGGGCTGGTCCCCTTGACCTTGAAGCTGTTCCTCATGAGCTTGGGGCTGGTCCCCTTGATCTTGAAGCTGTTCCTCTTGAGCTTGAGGGGCTTCAACCACAACTGGCCCTCTCCTAACTTGATTGCCCTCCATCTAAATCCCATAAATTTCTGAATATTCTTAAATGTAGATGTTGGCTTAGGAATAGATTGGGATTTCTCATTCTCCAAGGGCACACTAAGTGCTGGAACACTGAGGTCAAATGTGCAGCATATGTAGATATCTTTTGAGGTCCTTCCTTGTTGTTTCAGATATGATTTGCATTATGACATGAGATTGATTTGATTTCTTTTACCATGCAATACAGAATAAACCTCTGAATATCTGTCAACCTGTCCCTTCCACCACCTTGAGGAGTGATAATGGTGGTCAAATGTGGTGTATGATTCTTAACACAGGAGGAAAGGTATTTGTGTTGAATCTTGTAACATGGTTTGTTTGGGATCAGATGCATCAGAAGTAGGCCTGTCATGATTGTGTAGGCTTCATGAAGATCAAATTCGAAGTTATGATAATCTGCCCCTTCATTGGTACATTGAAAAGGTTGCTGCTAAATTGTTGGCATATCAATAACTATCCCTTGACTTTAGACTTCTATCCATCAGTGCATTTCAGGTTTTGTAGAATTCCCTGACAAGTCTTGGATAATGGTTTGAAATTCAGAAATGAATAGCAACCAAGACTGAAAAGAGAAGTAGGTCTGAATTTCTGGAAAAGTGTTGCTAGCTGAATGTCTGATAAATCCACTATGCTGGGCTTGAGAATGAGCTTGGCTTCACTTGGGATATCTGAGACTTGGACGACTCAGATGATGATGATGATGATGAGTATGACTCGAGAACTCCGAAGGGGAGCCCGGATTCTCTGGTGTAGAAGCCTACCTCTCTTGGCTGCTGGCGGAGGTGCAGAGGAGACCCTGGTTGCTCTGCAGGGTCATCCTCTTTTGGTTCTTCTTTCCAATTGAGGAACATCATCCTCTGCAGGACCAGCCTGGACGAAGCCTGGGATCTTGCTCCACGGCGAGGACCCAACTTTCTCACCATGTTTGCAAGGATGGAGTGGAATCGGGGTTGATGAAGGAGAAGAGAAATGATTGAGAAGGGTTTTGATTGAGAAGGAATGTGAGGGATTTCTTGCCGAAAATGGAGGAAAAGCAACGTCGGGTCGACCTGATGCCTAAAAGGGGTTTGCAGTGGTGCAATACCCCGCAGGAACAAAGGCTTATGTGCCCCACGACTTAAAAGATTCTGGCAAAGGACAGTGTCGACACAGGAAGAAGGTAGTGTCGACCTGACCTAGGAAGTGTGTCGACACTAGATAGAATGGTGTCGACCTGACCTTTGAAGAAAATTTGAATTTTTGTGAGAGGAAAAATTTGAGAATTTTGGGACATCTTTAGAATGAAGAGCAATGAGAGAATAGTCATTTCAAGGATTTTTAAGAGACTTAAAAATTCATTTGTTATATTTTGTAAAAATTCATCACAATTCAAGTTTTCAAACAATTTCCAACAGGATATTAGCATTCCAAGACTTGAATCAACAAAATGAGAAATTAAGGATATAGTATATCTAACAATCAACTTAAACTACCATATTTCTCAACTTTAAAGAATTAAAGATGTCATCTAGACTAAGACAATTGTGTTGAAAATAACACAATCTCAAAGAACACTTGATGAGGAATGAAGATGATTCTTTCTAGACACATCTCCAATAATGTTCACATTTTGTTCTTTTAACAAACTATCAATGAAATAAATCTCTTTCACTCAAGTACTAGTGCTTTTTACACACCATAGTCCCTGGATACTTAAGATTTAGTCATTGTCAAGTCTCAAAGGGGTAAATGATGGCCTTTTGACATGAAATATACGTTTGTAGACGCCAAATTTCCAGTTACTCAGTCATCATCAAAAAACATAGCACATTTTCTTTGTTTTGAATTTATTTTTATTTTGATCCCCTTTTGAACAGAGTTAGCAATAGTGCCTCATGACATACATGGCACTTTTCATTGTGAAGGTGTGCAGTTTCTCAGCACAAGTGCCATTGCTCTGTTGGATTTCAAAAATTTTGGAGAGTTGTGAGATAGAAATCAAATACATCCAATCATCAGTTGCAAACAAGGAAATGTTTTAAATTCAAGGCACAAGTTGATGTTTAGTCTAGGAAGAGATCTAATTTCTGTGGTTGAGAGATATAGTTGAAAGTTGATTAGTAAAAAATAAATAGATCACTCAAGGTTCATTTTGAGACTCTAGACTTCGAAATGATGACATCATGCAAGGAATTGATGAGATTCAAGAAAATTTTGAATTTTTCAAAGTCATGACTTGTGAATTTTCTAGCTCCCCCTGAGATGATGATTTCAATCACTTTTCATCAAATAAAGATATGTAAATTTTGGAAATCAGAAAAGTTTTCTTCTTGGACAACAAAGACTCCCCCTCAACAATTGCATATCCATTTCTTGGTACTTGGCGGAGTCATATACTCACGCATAATGAAAGGTTTCCAGACAAGCCTAACTTGTCCTTCTCCAAACACTATTTGATATACCAAGAAATTTCAATACAATAAGAGTTGGAGAATTCATTATCAAAGAGAATGGAAGTGAAAAAGCAAGATTTTGAAATCAGAAAAAGTATCCTCTTTGAACATAGAAGCTCCCCCTCAACAATTGCATATCAATTTCTTAGTACTTGGCGGAGACATATACTCTCGCATAGTGAAAGTGTCCAGACAAGCATAACTTGTCCTTCTCCAAATCACCATTGATATACCAAGAAATTTCAACACAATAAGAGTTGGAGAATTTATTGTAAAAAGGGAATAGAATTGAAAGTGAGAGAGATATGAACAATGTAACTCAAGGAAGCAAAGAATTATGAGATGCAAAGAACTCCCCCTTAGACAATGCATTACACTCAACCCAAACCTTGAGAGAGATCATGAAGGTGGACATTTACAAAGACCAAGTTCTCTCCTTAAAGATGAAAATCTGTTTTCAGGAAGGGGTTTAGTGAATATGTCTGCAATTTGTTTTTCAGTTTCAATGAAGTGGAGTTCAAAGGATTTCTTGGCAACCTCATCTCTCAAGAAATGATGCCTATTTCAATGTGTTTTGTTCTGGAGTGCTGAATGGGTTTTTTAGACAAATTTATGGCACTAGTGTTATCACATAGGATGGGTACACACCCTAAATCTTGGTTGTAATCAAGAAGTTGATGTTTCACCCCAGAGAATCTGAGTTCCACATCTACCTGCTGCAACATATTCAGCTTCTGCAGTTGACAGAGCAACTGAATGTTGCTTCTTAGAAGCCCAAGAGATAAGGCACCCCCTAGAAATAGACACAAAGCCACTTGTGCTTTTTCTATCTAATTTGCACCCAGCATAATCAGCATCACAATAGGCAAACAGATCTAATTGCAACCAGCAGATACCAATACCTAAGTCACATGTTCCAACAAGATATTTGAAGATTCGTTTAACAGCAAGCATGTGACTTTCTTTAGGATTAGATTGGAATCTAGCACATAAACACACACAAAACTGAATATCAGGTCTAGAAGTTGTAAGATAGAGCAGAGAGCCAATCATACCTCTGTAGGTCTTTGGATCTACTGACTTACCAGATGGATCTTCTTCTAGTTTAGCATTAATTGCAATTGGTGTGCTTGAGTGCTTAAGGTTCTGAAAGTCAAACCTCTTTAATAGCTCCTTGACATATTTGGTTTGACTGATGAAGATTCCTTCATGTGTTTTGGTTAACCTGCAATCCCAAAAGAATGTTAAATCTCCCATTAAGCTCATTTCAAATTCATTCTTCATTTGATTTGAAAATTCAGTGCAAAGGCCTTTATTGGTTGATCCAAATATTATGTCATCAACATAAATTTGGACTACAATTATTTGATTTTAACTATTTTTGTGTGAACAATGTTTGATCAACATTACCTCTAGAATATCCTTTTTCAAGTAAAAAGGAACTCAACCGGTCATACCAAGCTCTTGGAGCTTGCTTAAGACCATAGAGAGCCTTATTAAGCTTGAAACATGGTTAGGATATTTTTCATTTTCATATCCAGGAGGTTGTTCAACAAAAACATTTTCCTTTATATCCATTTAAGAATGCACTTTTGACATCCATTTGATAGACTTTGAATTCATGGAGGATGCAAAAGCAAGGAAATTCTGACAGCTTCTAGTCTAGCTACAGGGCATATGATTCTTCAAAGTCAATTCCAATTCTTGGTTACACCTTTGCAACTAGCTAGCTTTGTTTTTTTCTTATTACTTGACCAGTTTCATTTAACTTATTTCTGAAACCCATCTAGTACCAATCACTGCTTGGTCACTAGGTCTAGGTACTAATTCCCATACTTGATTTCTTTCAAATTGATGAAGCTCATCATGCATGGCATTAATCCAATCAGAACTGGATAAGGCTTCATCAATTGACTTGGGTTCAATTGGGAAATTAGAGCTAGTGGTCTTCTTCTATTTTGCAAGAAGGATGATCTGGTCCTTACTCTATCATTCAAATTGCCACTACACTGTCTAATGGGTGATCTCTCAGATATCGAGGTTCAGAAATTACCTGTTGAGAAGTACCCACTTCTGGAGCAATGTTACCTGACCCACTTGAAGATGTGAGTTGTTGTTCAGGTTTCTTCATTATTGTTGCTCCTCAACAGTTGGTGAAGAATCCACAATGAGGTCATCCTCTTCATTGTCTTGTCTTCCCTGCAAGATTTAGAATCATTAGTGGAAAAGGAATTTTCATCAAAAATAACATGTGGAGATTCTTCAACAGTTTTGGTTTTTAGAATGTACACTTTGAAAGCCCTTGACACTTCAGAATAGCCAAGGAAGATAGCTTCCTGACTCTTAGCATCAAACTGTCAAGGTTTTCTTTGTTATTATTGTGTACAAAGCATTTGCACCCAAAATTTTAAATAAGAAACAGTTGGCTTTTTGTTTTTCAACAATTCATAGGGGGTTTTTCTGATCTTTGGTCTGATCAAAGCTCTATTTAGGATATGATTGGCTGTGTTAACAGCTTCAGCCCAGAAGGATTTGGGCAGATTACTTCCTAAGGGATCTAGCCATTTCCACAAGAGTTCTATTCTTTCTTTCCACAACTCCATTTTGTTCTGGAGTTCTAGGTGAAGAAAACTTTGTGAAAAATTTGAAATTCAGCACATAGATCAGAAAAGGATGTGTTATCAATTCACCCCCATGATCAGTTAAAATGTTTTTGATTTTATATGGATAAGTTGTTAAGATAGTGGTACAGAAATTCCTGAATTCAAGGCAAGTATCACTTTTGTGGGATAGAAAGATAACCCAAGTAAATCTAGTAAAGTCATCAATGATTACAAACCATATCTCTTGCCACTTAGCTTAGAACTCTTGTTGGCCCAAAAGGTCCATGTGAAGAAGTTCTAGTGGCTTAGATGTAAGTACCTCATTGAAGGTTTTAAAAGATTTCCTAGTTTGTTTTCCTTTAGCACATATCCCACAAACTTGATCTTCAACATAGAAAAAGATTCAGGAAGACCCTTAACAAGTTCAGTCTTAACAACTTATTCAATGTTCTGAAACTTGCATGGCCAAGTCTTTTGTGCCAAGTCCATGCAATTTCATCTTTATTTGCAACAAAGCAAAGATTTTCAGAAAAGTTTTTATTAAGGTTGATCATGTAGACATTGTTTTCTCTTTTTCCAAAGAATTTGATTTTATCAGTTGATGAATCAATTATCTTACAAAACAGATTCAAACACAACTTTGTGACCTTTGTCACATAGTTGGCTGATACTGAGCAAATTATAATCAAGACCATCAACTAATAAAACATTATCTACTGAGTTTGAAGAAGTTTGACCAACCTTTCCAGATCCAATGATCTTTCCTTTATTTTTACCTCCAAATGTAACTGACCCTCCCTCCTTTTCAAGCAGGAATGAGAATTTGGCTCTGTCTCCCGTCATGTGTCGTGAACACCCACTGTCAAAAACCATACATTGGTGTTGGGTGCACGACCTTCCTGCAAAAAGATCAGTGGAGAGAAGATTTTGGTACCCAAACAGAGTTGGGACCATCAGAATGTAACATTGTCAGTAAATCTTTTCTCACCCAAATTTGACCTGTTTTTGATTTTTGTTTTGTTACATTGGTGTTTTCAGCCTTTTTCTGTTTGTTCTTTCTTTAGGAATGAAAGCACCAAGATTTTTTGTTTTTAGTAGGAGGGAGTTTTTCATTTGAAAATTGGAGTTCAGATGAGGAGGTGGAATCCATGGATTTTGTTGGTACATCAAGAGATTTGGATAAAGAATTGAGGATGATACCAACATGGTTATCATACCATTGGCTCCAAGGATTGGTCCAATCATCTTGAAATGTTGTCTTGGAGGTCCAAGGTTTTTCATGAATTATTTCTTTTGACTTTTTCTTATTTTTCAAATTTTTATTTGAATTTTTGGTTGAGTTGTTTGCAGCTTTTGATGTTGAGCAGGTCGACCTCTCCTGTACTGGTGTCGACATAGCAGCCACAGAAGCCTTGTTCTTGTGGACTGTGTCGACCTGTCAGGGGACTGTCGACCTGATTGTCTTCTTTTGTTTTTGAGTTTTTGCTTTGTTTTGTGTTTTGTTTAAGGTTTTGTTTGCTGTTTGTTGAATTTCTGTGTTCTCAAGATTAGGACCCTTGACAAATTTAATTAGTGGTGCTTTGCCCTTTTTCTCACCAGATTTTGTTTTCATGGGTTTCTTTTTGTTGAATCCTAATCCATGAGGTGGTTGTCATGGTGGTTCCTAGCAGTGCCTCTAAGTTATCTTTACCTTTTGTGAAGGTTTGGATAACTTCATCCCTTTCTTTTAGCTGGTTTTTTAGAGTTTCATTTCAATTTCTTCAATCTTCTGTTGTTTTTCTTGTTTTTCAATTCCAGCTTTTCAGTAAGTTTTTGAATTCTTGGGAGGCTTTTTGAGAGGCAAGTTTTAGTTCATCAATAAGATTCTGAGATTTTCTTTTTCTCATCTTATTTTGTTATCTCATTTTCTAGCTCACAAGTTCTGTTGTTTGAAGATTGGTTATGATAAAGATTTTCAATTTTCTTTTTGATGTGTTGTTTTCTTTCCTCATTTCAGAATATTTTTCAACTAGCTCAGCATAAACATCCTGCCAATCTTCACAGTGAAGTCTTCAAAGAGGTATTTACCTTTTCTTCAGAATTGTTGGCCATGAAGCAGATTTTCCTCACTTCAGAGCTTGAGGATTTTTGTCTCTTCTTCTTCACTTGAGTCTTCGTCAGACCAAGTGGCTATCATGGCTTTGGCTTCTTGAACTTCTGGATTTCTTGTGCTTTTCCTTCTTGTTCTCAGACACTCTCCCTTCATGTGTCCCTGGTTATTGCACCTGTAACAAATATTTTCGTCAGATTTTTGATTCTTGTTGAAATTAGAAAAGAAGTTTTTTTTTACCTGAGGGAAATTTCTTTTTCCAGACATTTTTCCTTTTTATATTTCAAGAATTTTCTGAATTGCCTGGTCATGAGGGCAATTTCATCCTCATTTGACTCAGACTCCTCAGAGCTTGTCTTTTCCTGACTTTTATCTTTATTGCTTGAGAGGCCTTAAGTGCCATAGGCTTGGTTTAATTATGTGTTCTTCATTTCTTTTAAGTTGATTTCATATGTCATTAAGGATCCTATCAATTCATCCAAAGAGATTTTGGACAAATCTTTTGAATCTTCAATGACAGTGGCTTTTGTATGCCAAATTGAAGAAAGTGAACGTAAGATTTTCCTTACCAAGTCTGCATCTGTATAGTCCCTTACCTAAGGCCTTCAATCCATTCACAATCACCATGAACCTGGCAAACATTTCAGAAATTGTTCGTTAGACTTCATCATAAACAATTCATATTCTGAAACTAGAATATTTGCCTTAGTCTCCTTTACTTGTGATGTTCCCTCATAGAGTAATTCGAGTTTATCCCACATCTCTTTGGCAGATTTGCACATTGAGATTCTCGAATACTCTTGGGATGAACAGCACATTGAATCATGTTCATGGCACT
>CM024756.1:28074893-28191660 GCA_014218235.1 Colocasia esculenta | reverse complement strand
AATCCGCTGAGTTCGCCGCATTAAAGCAGAGGCACCTTACAATCGCTGAATATAAAGCGCAATTCTCCCGATTGGCACGTTATGCCAATCACCTTGTCAGCACAGAGAAAATGAAGGCAAGGAGATTTCTTAATGGGCTTAAACCTTCTTATATTACTCAACTTGCACCCATGGACATTCAGACATATGTTGAATGGTCACGAAGGCTCAGTTACTAGAATATGCGACCGATCTTGTCACGCCCCGACGCGGAATATCGGAGCGCGAAGGCAGTTGCAAGAAAAGGGTATAGAGCGAGTACTAGACATCAAACCATTGCACATTGAATAATACTAAACAAATCTTTCTCATTGATAACTTTTCAAATGTCTAGTTACAACCACTAATATCAGAGCCATTCTATAGGGCCCAATTACATTGCAATAGAAGGAAATACTAACTACAACTCTAAGCTAACATAACGACTCGAGGGTACTCCTGGCTTCACTCTTGGTCATTCCCATTCTCGTGAGTGTATGTGTCATCCTCGGTCTCACCTGAGAACACAACATCAAATAACGTAGGGTGAGCGATAACGCCCAGTAGGACTTAAATCTCAGGCTCAAGCAGGCTTTAAATAATAAACGCATTTAATGGCAGAGTATCTAAAGATAGCAGGTACAAGAAAGTCAAAAATAGCAAGAGATAACACAATAGCATGAGAGCGTGTATAGTTTCCAAAAATAGCACAAGTATCGAGTGTAGCACGAATAGCAGGATGGCCATAGCACAACTAGCACGACGAGTATAGCACTTGTTTGTCATTCTAGACATCGAGAGAGTATAGCACGTTTTGTGTTTTGATTGTCATATAGATAGTCAAGATAGATAGCACTTGAGTGTAATGCCAAACACTCTGATCATTTAACTCCCATGGGCACTAGCACTTTCGGGCGCACATCCCAGGACCAGATCGGGCCCTTTTTTTTTGCCAGGCATTGGTTATATTGTTTATCGTTAGACAATCAGTCAATGGCCAATATAGAGTACCAAGAAGTAGATGAGAGCACTAGATGAATAGACGAGATAGTAGAGTGAATGTGAATAGACGAGCGAGTAAAGTATAGATGAGAGCTAGTGGACATTGCACGTAATGCGACGAGTAAACGACGATAGTAACAGTTGCACAACATGCGTACGTGGTGTTGGCAGTCAGGTGGAACTCACGATCTTTCCGCTGGCCATGTTATGCACAAGTCCAGAGGTTCGACGTGATTCAAGGTAAGAGCAACTTCTAATAGCCGTTTGAATCATATTGATCCCTAAAGGTATAATGGGTTTTAGGGTACAACCGGCTCGTCAACCATGTGGGAATCCATGATCAGAGGAGACTTACAGAGGCCTTGTGCAAGAGTTCACTAGTCCGGTCAGAAGGAATATCCGACGGAGAGTTCACCACAAGCCAAGAAAAGTGTGTATATAAACAGGTGCCCGACGTTCTAGAGGAATTCTAGGACAGTGGAGCGTCGATATCGGTATTATAAACAATGCAAGAAACGAATACAAGTCCTTAAAATAGGGCAATTAATGTACTTTACTTCAATAAGTTACCAGATACATTATGAGATATTTTCTGCAAGATTTCAGCCATAATTGATGGTTCATGTGTGTGCAAGTGCAAGAGAAATCATAGATAGGAATAAGTCGTGAATATGTATTTTAAATCATTCAATATAGCACCATTTTTAAGTAGGGTTCTTACTGGGGGTATAACCGTAAGAAGGCGTAAGGATTATTTAGAAAGTGACTAAAATATTTTTATTTTATTTTTTCATGAGTTTTTCATCAAAACCTGTGAAGACGACATAGGGCTGTAAGGGTGGCGACATGTGCCAGGCAGAACGCGACAGGGTCTTGTACGGGTCGCGACAGGGCTTGCAAATCGGATTCTGAGAACGCGACGGCGCACCTGTCGCCTTCTTTATCGCGACGGGTGGGCTGTCGTATTCGGACCCCAAAAAGCGACATGTCGAGGCGTCGCCTTCTGGTCGTCTGCGCCTGACTCTGACAGGAGTCAGACCAGACATTGGATTACGGACCAGGGATTTCAATTTTTTATACAGGGTTGTTCAAAAATCCATAACTAATTTATACACGATGAAAAATCATGAAATCAGGGGCAATGAAACTAGACATGCGAGAGTACTTCCAGTAAATAGGAATTCGAGAGAGAGCATGGTTTGAACACGGTTTGAGAATGAACAAGAACAAGTAACATAGAACATGACACAGGGAGCAAGTTTGATTTATTTCGAGCAACATGCTCAACAAAATTAGGGCTTTCAGGGGCAAAAGATGCCTAACATGCATCAGTTCTTACAATAAAAAGTTCGTAGCATGGGATTGAGTATACATGGAGATATGGATTAACATGATGTCTCGGGGTTATCATGTTTGCAGAACTTCAAAAATTAAGAACAAAAGATAGGTTGGATGGAAAAATATGAAACTTGGGGGTTTCGTTCCAGAGGGTAGGAAGAACCTACAGAAAAAGTTTCATGGTTTATGCTTGTGAGAATGCCTACCTTTGACTCGATTTGTCTTCTAGGGCTAGAACTTGAAGAACAAGGAAGAAGCTTCAAGCTCTTCTTCTCTCCACGAAATCCTCTCCTCCTTAGCCTCTTCTCCACATCCAACAACTCTTGGCCACGAGCTAGGGTTGCCCAAGGAGTTTAAGAGGTGTATTTATGCAAGTATGTATTTCTATTCCTACTACTACTCTAATTCCTCTTAAATTCCGAAATTTCCTTACTCTAACCTTCCTTCCTTGCTTTCCAATCCCTATTTAGACTTGGATGAGATCTAAATTCGTGCTAAACCTTATAGGGTAGGTTTAGGAGTCCAATTCCAACTCTAACTTCCTATTTAATGCATTAAATACCCTTTTTCTATTTAGGTAATAATTTAGTTACGAATTTAGGGTATTTTCTTATTATTCTCCCTTTGTAAATTCATATTTTGACCCAATAAATTCTAGAAGATCCATTAAGCAAAGCCCATTACTCTTTTCCATTTAATGGGTTTTATTTAATGCTCTATTTAAATATCCATTTAGCTAGGTTTTAATTCTTTATTTAAATTTTTATTTTTCGCAAAAATTCAGGTTGCTACAGATCTGACTGATGGCATCAAGGGGAGGCTAGTCAGAAGGAACCAGCATCCGTTCCTCCAACAAGCCCACAAATGGCAAAAAGCATCCGTTCAACATCACTAGAGGGCCAAGACAGGAACGAAAGCCCCAGATACCTACTCCTCCAAACCAACAAGACCAACTGTGAGCATTGTGACAAGCCTGGTCACACTGCCGCTGAGTGTTGGAAAAGTAGGCGTCTGCCTGCGTTGCAGAAATCGCAATCACACATTTCCAAGTGCCCTGTGCTGAAGGAGCAAGAGAAGGGGAAGCGTCCTATGGGACAGAAGAAACCAGGTAGACTGTAGGCCCTACAAGAGGTTGAGACCACCGAGGAAGGTGGAGTTGTCGAAGGTACTTTGCCAATCTTTTCTCAATCAGCATTTGTTTTGATCGATACGGGTGCTACACATTCATTTATATCACAAGCATTTGCTGATACCTTAAAAGAGAAACCTGTATATATGACATTCGAACTACCTATCACAACACCACTAGGAGAAAGGGCTCTGTTGAATAAATATTTTCCATTAGCCGACATAAAGGTTGGTGAACTCAATCTTAGAGCCGATCTGATCTGTATGCCCATGGAGGGCTACGAAGTTATTCTGGGAGCCGATTGGCTATCCACGTATGGGCTATCGTGGATTGTAGAAGAGCCTTGTCATTTCTGGGCCATGTCATTTCCAAGGATGGTATCGCTGTCGACCCTTCCACGGTAGAAGCCGTGCTCAACTGGGAAAGGCCGCCAATGTCACAGAAATTAGAAATTTTCTTGGACTAGCTGATACTACAGACGGTTCATAAAAGACTTCTCCATGATAGTTGTACCTCTTATGCGTCTTACACGGAAAGAGAACCCATATGTCTGGAGCAAGTAGTGTGAGAAGAGCTTTCAGACTCTCAAGCAACTCTTGACATCTGCACCCATCCTCCCGCGTTGCCAGTCGAGGGCGAAGGATTCTCAGTCTACACTGATGCATCTGGAATCAGTTTAGAATGTGTGTTAATGCAGAATGAGAAAGCGATAGCCTATTCATCAAGGCAATTGAAGCAACATGAGGTTAACTACCCTATCCATGACTTAGAACTGGCTGTTGTGGTATTTGCACTCAAAATCTGGAGGCATTACCTATATGAGAGCAATTCATTGTCTACTCCGACCACAAGAGTTTGAAGTATTTATTCTCTCAGAAGGAGCTCAATATGCGACAACGGAGATGGCTGGAGTACTTGAAGGATTTTGATTTCAATATTCAATATCACCCAGGCAAAGGTAATGCAGTAGCTGATGCACTTAGTAGAAAGCCAGTAGCTTCCTTATCTTATCTAGTCATGGGTGAGATGCAATTATTAGAACAATTTGCCAGACTGGATCTGAACATTGAGCAGAGAAATGATAAGATGATAGTTGCTAACCTTAGAGCTCAACCTGACATACTTGTCGAGATCAGAGAACAACAGGCAAACGATCCATTTCTAGTCCGAGTCAGGGGGACCATAGCTGACAACCAGATTTCTCCATCACTGAGGATGGAAGAAATTATTCCAAGCCAGGACATGCATGCCTGACTATGAAGAGCTGAAAAGGAACTGATGGATGAAGCCCACAAGACCAAGTACACAATTCACCCAGGTGCAACCAAGATGTACCAAGACATGAAAAGGTCATTTTGGTGGCCAAACATGAACCGTGAGGTGGCTGAGCATGCAGCACACTGCCTCACTTGTCAGCAAGTAAAAGCTGAACACCGTCGTCCTGCGGGTGTACTCAGGCCCCTGGACATACCTGAATGGAAGTGGGAAGCATCGGAATGGACTTCATCATGGGTTTACCCTGAACTCGTGGTGGACTAGATGCTATTTGGGTCATTGTGGATAGATTGACAAAGTCTGCACACTTTATAGCAATTCGAAGTACCTGGAGTGTTGATGTGCTTGCAGCCTTATATGCGAAAGAAATAGTCAGACTACATGGAGTTCCAGTATCCATAGTCTCAGATCGTGACCCTAGGTTCACTTCTAGATTCTGGAAGGGACTCCATGCTGCCTTAGGCACGAAACTTAACTTCAGCATAGCTTTCCACCCACAGACGAATAGACAGACTAAAAGAACAAATCAGATAGTGGAAGACATGCTGCGTGCCTGTGCTATAGACTTTGAGGGATATTGGAATGAACAGTTGTCACTAATTGAATTCGCCTACAACAATAGTTATCAGGCTAGCATCAAGATGGCACCTTTTGAAGCACTGTATGGCAGAAGTTGCAGATCGCCAGTATGCTGGAATGAACTAGGTGAGCAGCAATGGCTAGGACCAGATCTGGTGTAGAATACTAGCAGGGACATACAGATTATCAGAGACAGAATTTAGATAGCTCAGTCAAGGCAAAAGAGCTATGAACAAAAGAAGAAGAGACTTGGAATTTCAAGCCGGAGATCATGTAATACTGAAGGTATTCCCGACCAGAGGATTTCAAAGGTTTGGGATGAAAGGCAAGCTGAGGCCGAGATTCATAGGTCCATTCGAGGTATTGGACAGAGTTGGTGAGGTAGCGTACCGACTAGCACTACCTCCCCAGTTCTCTACCGTACATAACGTGTTCCATGTGTCAATGCTGAGAAAGTACGTGTACGATCCATCACACGTAATCAGCTATGATGACATTACTCTGAACAAGGATATGACCTATGAAGAAAGGCCAGTGAAGATCTTAGACAAGAAGATGTAACAGCTTCGGAATCGATCCATACCCGTGGTAAAGATATTGTGGAGAAATCACGAAGTTGAAGAAGCCACATGGGAGCCGGAAGCCACAATACAACGGAATTATCCGGAATTATTCAGTAAGTCATTTTTCCTCTTACGATCTTATGAATTTGGGGACCAAATTCTTTTTAAGAGGGGGAGGATGTAGTACCCTGGATTTTTTAAAATCCAAATAAAATAAAATTTATTATTTAATAAATGAGATAAATCAATTAAATTAGAATAAAGAGAGAATAAATAAGATTTGAATGAAATAAAAGGATTTAAGAATAACTCATTAAGCTAAATTAGTAGTGGGTTAAATAAATGGTCCAAATCAAATAGATTGGTCTCAAAGCCATCAAAACACCCCATTTTCGTCCCCACCAAACCCTAGAACGTGGAGGAACTCTGGAGGACGGAGAGGAGACGATTCTTGGACGTGGAGCTTGGAGGAGAAGGGCTGGAGTTGGCTATTCTTCATCTTTTTCGTCTCCAAACTAGGGTTTCCATTACTGCAAGCTAAGATAGGCAATCTCTCAAGAAAAATCATGTAAAAATTATCCTAGGTAGCCTTCATGTACCTCTTCAAAAGCCCTCTGCTCTGGTTGTATTTCGCTCATCCATTTGGGCGAATTTAATTCGTGAAACCCTGCTATTATCATGAATCGAAATCTATGTTTTCTCTAATTCTCAATATGTACTTGCTCTCATGCCATGATAAATTCTCGTATATACTACATCTTATTATCTTTCAAACGCCCCTAGTCTTGCTCGATTTTGATCTCCCATGAGGGAGAATTAAATCTTTGAATCCATGTCTATTTCTTGTACCCGACTCTTCAAGTTTACATATAAACTCTGTGCATACTTGATCCCATACCCGATAAAATTCTCTAAAATACTAATTCATACTAGCTTTCGAACGCCCCTAGTTTCGTAATTTTTCATTATGTATTCATCTCTGATTAATTCATTGAACCCTGATTGTGCCTGTTTAGGTCATCAGATTGTAACATGTTCAAAGCATGCCTATATCTTGTCTAATTTCAAATTAAACATGCATGCTAATAGATATATGTGTCTACTTTCATTTGACACTTGATTCATGATTTTTGGGTCGTTATAACATTTTATATTGAATTTAGAAGAGCCTTGTGTCATCCAGTATCACCCTGAAAAAAAGGGGAAAACCCAGACCGTCCCTGATGTCGCGACGGCGCGATACGCCGCGATAACAGGAGGGTCGCAGACCGCCGCCAGACAACTACTTGAACACGGCGGGCCTCGCCACCGCGTTCCTTCCCGGTCCGAGCCAGGCCGGCCAGTCTGCGGATCGCATCCGAGCCGCCCGTCGCGACTTGAATCGCGACGGGTAGGTCCGCCGCGATTTGGAGATTTCGGCCTGAACATGAATTGCTCGCATGCCCTTGTCAATTAAGCTATGTGACTCAAGTTAACCCTAATCATGCACTGTTTTGAACAGTAACAATTTGATTATTTATATTTGTTAATAATTGCATGAAGTATATTATTTAAAAGTCAATTGCACGACTTGTCATATCCTCAAGATTTCTTTACACTTGCACACACATAACATTATTAATTGCCATTTGACCTTATTGAATTACGCAATAATGTATTCGGTAATTTAGTGAAATAAATTACTAAATTCGCTATTTTATTAAATACCATTGTTTCTATTTTTACTCGCGCATTTTAAATACCGTTATCATTTTCCCTCGACCTTCGAGCACTCGAGGCACGACGGACCCGTTTTACACACTTTCTCATGACTTGGACCACCTCTCCACCGGGAATACTCTCGACTGGACTAGGGAATCCTTGTCAAGACCTCCGTAAGTCTTCTTGGCTTTGACGCACGTCCTTAGTCAACGAGCTGGTTGTACCCCAAAACCCGTTACACATTAGGGATCAGTACGATCCATGCCTTATTGTATTCCTTCTTGTCTTGGGTTCACACGGACTACCTGACCCGTGCACACGGCATGGCTAAGGGGCGGTTGTGACTTCTACCAGACTGCCGGTACCCGACCTGGTGCTGTGCAACCGTTACTATCGTGTTTTTCTCGTCTTTTTACGGAAATGTCCCTATCTCATCTACTATCTCGATACTCTCATCTGTTCACGTTCTCTCTACATTCTCGTCTAGTTCATCTGCTACTCTCATCTATTCTTGGTACTCTCTTGGCCATTTTGTGATTGTCTAAGATAAAAACATGACTATGCTAGGCAACATTATAAGGGCCCGATCTGGTCCTTGGGAGGAGCACCGAAAGGCTTTAACTCGCGAGGGTCTAATGATCAGGTGTTGGCATACACCAACGCATGACACACAAGATTGATCTAAGACAATTCACAAACATTCCTGTACATGATACTTGACTTGTGGTTGATAAGATGATCGACCAAACGCATGTTACTTGTTTTACTTGCTATCGTGACTTGTGCACTGCTGTGCAATTTACTTGTTAACTTGAAATATGGCCAAATCTTTTGTTGTACTTGTTACCTATGAAGGTATTCTTGTCTTGTGATCTTACTGACACGACTATACCTGATCGTTCTCGTACTTGCTCATTCCTGTTAGTTACCCGCTTGATAAAAGGTTAAACACTTAAAGCCTGCTTGTTTAGACGAGATATGAAGTCCTACTGGGCATTATTTACTCATCCTGCATTTTTATTTAATATGTTTCAGGTGAGTATGACTATGACCTCACTCATGAGGACGGGACTGAGGATGATGCTCAGAGTGACCCATTTTCAACAACCAAGGCTTTCTAGTAGTAGTCAGTTAGTATAGTTATGAGTTAGTGAGTCAGATAGTCATTTATGTAATAGTTTGATTTTTGAATAAAGTATTCTGGGCCCTAGTTTTGGCTCTGATACGTTGATGTATTATCAGTTTATGAGTTATTAGTGAATGTATGGAGATTGTTGATTATTAATGAAATTGGAGTTTAATTGGTGTTATCCAATCGTGCATTGGTCTGTTATTTATTCTCGCTCTCTGTACTATTTAATAACTGTAATCTCGCTCCGATATTCCACGTCGGGGCGTTACAAGGGGACTGTACCTTAGATAGTGGAATCTTAAGTAATTGCTTAGGGACTGGACGTAGGACTCCTAAGGATAGGAGGTCTGAACCAGGATAAACTTTGTGTGTTGTGTGATTGATTTCCTGTGTGTGTTTGCTGTTTATTCTAACTTTTACTACCTTCATCAAAGAACCTCCTTGTGTGAATGTTTTAAGTACAGGTACTAATCAAATAATTTTTAAAAGACCCATTCACCCCCCCTCTGGCTCGTCAACTGGGCAACAACTTATTCCCCATCCTTCCTTTTCCTCCATCTATCACTGAAGACCATCCAGCCTCCTCATCAGCTGGGGCATCCTCCTCATCTGGTCCTTCTTCCACCAGATCCTCTTCCACCTTTGATCCAAGGTCACTTCTTTATCCTCCTACTCCACCTACATCAATTACTTTCATACCTGAAAACCCACAACTGGGCAGCGCCCTTCTCACCCAAGTGAGAATGAGTTTGAACGCTCAACACTCACCTCAATTCTGGCAGTTGCCAATCATGTCCACAGGACTGATTCTCCAAGTCCTGCTCAGAAAAAGAGGAAACTCTCCACCTCTATCTCTCTACCCTCTACACCCAATTTCCTCCTCTTTGGTTCTCCCTCACTGCTGAAATTGAAAGGAGACCAATCTATCGAGAATAACTACAGAAATGCATTCTCTCTACAATTTTTAGGATTCCCATCTTAACCTCACTGATCATCTTCACATTGTTCTTCCCTATTGCCACATGTCCAAAGCAAACCAATCCAAAATCTTCCAGTCAACTGAGTGCAAGACTGAAGACAGTGGGCAAAAGGGCACAAGACTCTAGACAGTAAATACCTCAAAGCCAAAGCAGACAGCATTTCTCGTCGAGATCACCCACTCTCTCTCTCTGAGTGGTTTTGTTTTTCATCATCAAACTGTCTGGGGCCAGTTCATTCTTAGGAAATCAGAATAGCAGGCATTTTCAGCTCTTTAACGATTACTGCTATCTGAAAGATCCCTGAGGTTCAGTTTGGTCAATTCCATGGAGCCCTTGCTCACCTCCGGACTGAACATCCCGTAATTGCTCCTTCCAAGTGGATCTCACAAGCCTCAGAAATCCTGATACTGTTTTTCTTCCCAAGTTACATTCCCTAGTTTTTGATTCCTCTGCTGGCTCTCATCGCTTTTGAAAGATTTGCTCGTGTGATGGGCCGTCAGTCAGCTAAGCAGGGTCGCCTCCCCTCCTTTCTGAGTTCTCTATTCGGAGAATACCATTTGGGCACATCTCTTCTGAGGTTCTGGCTCCCTTAATCTCTGAGTGTGAAAGGCTTTCTCCCACAGACTGGGCAAAGCACTATCAACAGTTCTTTGTTCAGGAAGGGAAGCCGAGTCTATCTGCTGAAGCCTTCTTGGATCTGAATTCTATAAATCCAGTTCAAGAATTGTATGTTCAATGGGCCTCACGATATTCAACTTTCTTTGCTTTGAAGAAGGACCTGCATGATCACCAGATTGCCTATCCTATCACCCTTGATCGGTTCCTTCAGCGTGCTAGCTTTGGAAGAGTACCTACTTCAGATTCACTATGGACAAGGATCAGTATGCACTATTCTTGGAGACACATCGACAACTGTATATTCAGCGCATGATCCCTTCCATGGGTGATTCTTTCACCATAGCACCTGAGTTTTCAGGCAACTTTTTGAAGACCAAGAGATTAAGGCATGGACTGTTAGTTCTCAGCAGCTGCCTCTCTCTTTCTCCTCTGGTCTATCTTCCTGTACCTTCTCAAAAGTAATACCATATCTTTGTTTGTGTGTCTTTTCTCTTCTTCTTTGTCTCAGTTTATCTTTTTGCTTAAATGACAAAAGGGAGAAATTTCCTTAGCATTTCTAACATATAAAGCTTTTATTTTCAGAAATACAAGTTAGGTCACTTATGCTTATTAATAAGTTTAGTTTTGTTTTGTCATCACCAAAAAGGGGAGATTGATGATCAGTATGTTTGATGATCAGTCTGTTCTCATGTAATTCTAATTAATAACATGTTGATTTTGGTGAATAACAAAACGTGATTAACAAAACCTTCTCAAGTTTTCTAACATACATTCTATAAGCTTGTGAGCACAGGAAAATCTCAAGGAAACTCAAGCCCATTTGGTCCACATCAATTTCTATTGAAAATCACAACGATTTCCTTAAAGCTATAACGATTTGATGTCGTAACGATTTCTTTGTAGAAACACTGTTTGATTACAACAAATCGTTCCCATAACGATTTCTTAAGTCATCACAACGATTTCTTAAGACCTCGTAACGATTTGCTCTTCGCAACGATTTCTTAAGTCATCACAACGATTTCTTAAGACCTCGTAACGATTTGCTCTTTGCAACGATTTCTTAAGTCATCACAACGATTTCTTAAGACCTCGTAACGATTTGCTCATTGCAACGATTCCTTAAGTCATCACATCGATTTCTTAAGACATCGTAATGATTTGCTCATCGCAACGGTTCCTTAAGTCATCACATCGATTTCTTAAGACTTCATAATGATTTGCTCATCGCAATGATTCCTTAAGTCATCGCAACGATTTCTTAAGACCTCGTAACGATTTGCTCATCGCAACGATTCCTTAAGTCATCGCATCGATTTCTTAAGACTTCATAACAATTTGCTCATCGCAACGGTTCCTTAAGTCATCACAACGATTTCTTAAGACTTTGTAACGATTTGCTCATCATAACGGTTCCTTAAGTCATCGCATCGATTTTTTTAGAGCTCATAACGATTTGCTTCACGCATCGACTTCTTTAGAACCATAACGATTTACTTTGTGCAACGATTTCTTAAGTGTTCATAATGATTTTCTTAATGAACACAACGATTTGCCTTCTACAATGATTTCTTTATTGATCACAACGAGTTGATTATATCGTCTTGATCACAACGATTCTTTTGTAGAAACATAACAATTTGATGCTAAGTTACAATGATTTGACGGTTAGTGCATAACGATTTCATAAGTCATGGATGCATCGATTTTATGATTATAACGACTTGATATTTAACAGCATTGAATAGTCAAAGTCTTCGCACATATCTTTCTGACATCTGTGCATTTAATGAAGACTGAACGTATCTCTGCATGCATGCAGACGATATCGTCCAGTATCGTGCTTACTCTTTATGCATCTTTTATAACAGCAAAATAGCATTACTACTTTGGTGAATACTCACACCAACGATGTCTGACAACAAGAGACAGCTTAGCTATCTACTGTTTTAGCATTTAATATATGCAGGTCTCTGACAACCATTCGTCATACACGTTGGACCCTGTAGTAGCCAAAGGACAGTTCAGAAGATCCTATCTCTTTGCGTGCACAAATGATAAAAGTCTGTTGACTGGAAGCTTTCAAGGACCATTCAGTCTAACGTCCACCAAACCAGAGACACGGATACTTCAACGAATACATTTCAAATTGGAGATATAAATACGAGACAGAAGAACTCATGCAAAAAATGAATGTAAGCAATTCAGATCTTCTGCGAGAATCCTAGAGCCAAGCATCCCACTCGAAATTGTCTCAAGCTCTCTGCTCTCAGTGTTGTATTAGAAATCCCAAGAGAGCCTGTGTAGTCTGAGAGAGTGCACTGTTAGATCTCTTGCTCTCAGGGCTATTAGCTTCAGATAACTGCTTGCAAAATCTTGATCTAAGGGCTTGCTTTTCCTGCTTAATGTTTGCTGTTGTTTCCCTTCTGTTGTGAAGGAAGACCTGGGGATCCAGGGTGTTGTTTTTTTCCCTTCTGTATGAAGGAAGACCTGGTGGGGTATCCAGGGTGTTGTAGCTCCCTTCGTGTGAAGGAAGACCAGCTGAGCTGGGTGTTGTAGTGTCCATAGGGGGACTGTACCCTTGTTAGTAGAATCCTGAGTTGTTGCTCAGGGACTGGACGTAGGACTCCTACAAGAGGAGTCTGAACCAGGATAATTCCCTGTGTTGTGTGATTGATTTCTTGTGTGTTTGTTGTCTATACTAACCTTCACTAACCTTCATCGAGAACATCTTTGTGTGAATGTTTTAAGTACAGGTACTGGCTAAGTAATTTTTTAAAAGACCCATTCACCCCCCCTCTGGGCTCGTCAACTAGGCAACAGAATAGTGAGAAGGTGTAAGAGGGCTCGAGGGGAAGAGTTCGCAATAGCTTTCAGGGTTGTTTGAAAGCGCAAAAGGGTGAAGAGAGGGGTGCTTGGCATTTTGAATCCTCGGGTGGGGACGCGACATAGAGGGGTGTCGCATTCAGATCGTGTCGTGCAGGTAGGTCGCGACCTTGTCGTGACCTCCAGCCATGCCGCGACCTTAAGGCGACATGCTTGCCCGTCGCGTCACAACAGAACAATTGCGCAAACAGAACCAAACATGTTTTTATTCATTCAAACTAATCAATACATTGTCTAAATCATCCCTACATTCATCCAATGCAATTTCCTTCCCTAGCTACCATCTAATGTCAATGCCTATATCAAACTCATCACTCTGAAGTCTCCAGTGCTGCTGGCCGATCTCCTTCAGTGCCTCAAGGTACTCCTTCATCACGTCTTCATCTTCTACCACCTCGGCCTGGAGGAGACTCATGGCACATCCTCCCAGTGGACGATGGTGCTCCCCACGTCCCGTTCGTCCTACTCGTCACCCCTCTTCCTCACTTGAATGGGTGGGTAGTGTGAAAGTAAGGGAACCACTGTGCGGGTCGCTCCGCACTACAAGTAGCAACAGTCTGGGTTGTAGAGGGCCAATGCCTCGTTGCCCAGAAATCGTAGTGTCAGTCTGGGATGCTGCGGTAGGTGGATCATCCTGTTGTGGAGAAAGCGTGGGTGCATGTCGAACTCCGCCACCGTCATATTCTTGAGATAATCATGCCAGCCCTTTAATCCCTTCACCTGTGCCATCTTGCACCACGCTTGTGCGTCATGTAGAGGGTGCTTCAACAAAGGTGAGAGGGTGATGTAGCATGGTCTTGCACTCGGTGGAAAGGTATCCATGGCCTGGTACTATATGTGCCCGCCCATCCACAGCTCGAGGGCGATGACGGAGCCGTAGAAGGGGCCTCTAGTGGCTTCAGAGGTAAGTCCAGCATAGAGGTAGCCAAGAACAGCCTGACCAACGCTCATACCTTCTGAAACGAGGTTGATTATGCTCAGGTTTGCAATGGAGATAGCACCCCGTCTTCAGCTGGGAAAGAATGGCGCCATAGATACAGATGGTGGCTGCTTTGGTGATGGCGAGGTGGTTCCCAGTCTTGTGTTTGCACTGGGAGATGACCCACTGGGCGATGGGAGGAGATGCACCTGCGTCCGGCTGGTCATGGAATGCAGGTTAGTCTTCCTCGTGGTGATCTCCCCGAGGATGCTCCACGCGTTGATCGGTGCCACGGTATAGGAGAGGGCGAGCTCCTCCCCCCTCTGGTATCTCGGGAGGCCCAGTATGATCTCCAGCTCTTCTAGCAAGACGTCGACTCGAACCCGGGGAAGATGAATGTGTGGGTCTGGGGATGCCACAACTCCACCAGTGCTGTAATGTTGTCCCATACATGCACAATTTTATGGTATTGCTTGGCCAGCACGAGCACACTGGACAGTCCCGACTCACGCAAGTGGCAAATGGAGGAAAGTGGAAGCAAGTCGATCATTGGGTTCAGCCATAGCACTTTAGAAAATCTTCTGTGACCCGAGAGAATTTGGGGTAGAAGAAAAAAGGGGGGGGAAGGTTGAGAACAAAAGAAGAAGTAGAAGTGAGTAAGAAGAGGAGTTCGAGAGAAAGCTGCTTACTTGGATGTTTGGTGTGCGCATATATGCCCGAGTACAGAGGAGAGACGCTAGAGATCAGCATATGATTCTCCGCCCGCCTTGGGACCGGCATAAGGTGGGATGTCCTCTTGGAAGGCAGAATAAGCTCTCTTCATGGCTGTAGGAGAGAGAAAATCAAAGAGAATTTGAGAGAGAGAGAGAGAGTTGCGGATTAGCACCCTAAGTAGTCCTATTTATAGAATTCTGGGGGGGGTAACCCATCCCAATCCCATAACTAAGTGTCAGGATAAGATTAGGAGAGGTTTAGGAGTCCTATTAGGAGTCTAGGGGTCTTAGGATAGAGATAAACACAAATTTTCTTGTTTGTTTTTGGGGTCTGTTTCTGTCGCACCGCAGCGATATGACGCGTCCAGGTCGCGATATGGAGGGGTGTCGCGACTATGTCGCGACCTCCAGGTGCGCCACCTCTTTATCTTGGGTATTTCTTTTGTGTTTGTGAATAGTTTCTTTCCTTATTTGATTGATTGTATGTATATGCGTCGCTATTGTGCTTATTGCTTTGTTCAACAAAATAAAAAAAACAATAAAAAAAAAAACCAAAAAAAAAATCGAAAAAAAATAAGAGCATCACAGGTAAGTCAGGTGATGTATTTCTACCCCCACTCCTCGCATTGCTATATGGTATTTTATTTATTATATCGCTTCAAGGACCGGCTGGTTCTCAATGTGCTCTGGGTTTGAGTTCCCCTTTACCAAAAATAGTGATAATCTAGGTGCACATTGTTAATCGTTGGATAGGCCGTTAAGTTAGGTAAGGTCCGGGACGATAGATTCAGACCTACACTACGGTTGCACGTAGTCTCTTGACCCGTTCTTATGTGGCTTAACATTATTATCCTTGATCTATTTTCTATTTTTTTTCTTGTATTTATTTTGATGATTTCCTTTCCTTTAGCCCAGCATGCATCATGTAGGACTTTGAGCTTTCATGTCTCATCCCTGGTTAATGGTGAGCCCTTGTTGAGTGCCCGACCATTCTTCATATCCCAAAGCAAAAAATCATATTCCACTCCGAATCAGAAGGTTTGTCTCCAAGTCAGTTGTTCTTGTTAGATTGCCAAAAACCCCCTGTCTAGATTTCCTTGATTATCGTCCTTATTCCTTTGATCTGTTTTGGTTGCGAACTGCTCCCAGGACAGAGTCATGAGTTACCTGCCTGGCACGCACATGTCCCTCCAAAACGAAACCTACAGGCCAATCGGCTAGGGTACCCCTCAATCGGGGGGTTGATCGTCCTTTTCTTTCTCCCTCTCGTCCAGACTCGTGCTTTTCTTTGCATTCTGCTCGAGTAGCTAGCTTGGGGCTTTCACGAAGATTCAAATTGCTCGTTGGTTAGATCGGGTGTCTTTTTTACCTTGGCTCCCACTTTTCAGTCCGCTCCGCAACACTCCTGCTCCGCCGTCACTTCATGACGCCTCCGCTACACTTCTACATCGCTCCCCTGCAAAGTGGAAGCCAAGCAGGGGCAATCTGTAGACACCTGATTCCGACTTATGAGTTGAACTACATTTCTTGTTATCTTAATGAGCCCCTTGTTGGTCACTCACCTTGAGCCCACCATCGACCTTGCTTTGAGCCCATTAATAGCCCAAATTTCAATAACATCACATCTGTTATCCTTGAAAGAGTCCATGTACCGTAATTGATCATTATTCTCCCATATGATTGGTTAATAATTGGAGGATAACTGATTTCCTTTGACGCGACGTGTCGTGGAGCCGCGTTAGCTTGTTGCGTCCTCCTGGGCCGTCGCGACAACCCATGCATATCCATGCACGTGGCTCCATAGTCACGACACCTGAGGCTGTCGCGTTAGATCCTGTCACACCCCTACGATACGTCGCGACTACAGCCGCGCATGCAGGCCTCCGCAACCACCTCCTATTTATCCTCCTATGGCCCTATCTCTATCTCCAAGCAATATCCCAACCCCTTAGGCGAAGTTTGGGGCTGAGGGACTCTTTGGGATCACCATTTGGACTCTCCATGCGATTTTGGATGGGATTTATCCTCTCATTTGGGTATTTTATCATTAAAATGGGTTAATATCTCCCCTCACTCTATATAAGCAAGGCCTTCCCTTTGGAGACAGAGAGCCCCATTTTTCACCCCGAAGGGCTGCCAAATTTTTCCTGGACCAACACTTAGCCTCGCAGCCCTCTCTTTTCCTCATACTTTCCACCTCAAGACCTCGCTCATTTGGCCATCAATGGAGCGTGGGACGTGAGGAGGTGACCCCACTTCATCCTGAAGCTTTGCACGAACTATGGACGCCAATACACTCCAGGGAGTCGCCCATATGGGGCTCTTTCTCTCTTCTCTTCTCCTTCCTCTTTTTTCTTCATGCATGTTGTTTTCTGTTAGATAGGTTGCACTACCTACTCTCCCACGTTTTTTTATACACCCTAGGGTTTAAAAAACCACTCCCCAGGTTCGTTACCCCCATGCTCCCTCTTTCTCTTGTATTTTTGAATAGATATAGCACTTAACTCATTCTAATAGGTTCTTTGTTTGTCTTCATGTTTTAGAAGGCATTCAAGCAAGTCCTCACAAGGAGCTCTTGTCCTCTGGCCGGCCAGAGGGCAGGAAGAAGGTCTACAGCAACTCTCCCGCACTGTAGAGAACGTGATTGTCATGCCCCGCTAATTTAGCAGCGGAATAAATCAGGGAGGCATGAACAACGAGTATGGTAATGAAAATTGCGCATACATTCGCAAATATCAGAGCAACTAATGAATAATAATTGCAATAAAACTCATCATTTTATTGATAATTCATCTAATCTATTACAACCACTAATTCAGAGCCAAACATAGGGCTCAATGACATTATTACATTGGATAAGAAATCTAAAGCAAATATCTAACTAGACTCTAAGGTACTAATGACATTCCATCGCTATGACTTCAGGACGCTCATCACTCCAGTCCAATCCCGTTGTTGTGTGTAAGGTCGTCACTTGACTTACCTGAAAACACAATAACAAATAACGAAAGGTGAGCGATAACGCTCAGTAGGACTTAATATCTCGTGTAAACAAGCATGCTTTAAGTGATTAATGTCTTGTAACGCAGGTTAACTAGAGAGAACGATCATGTATGGTCAAGAGAGTAATAGTACAAGATAACAAGTGAATGATAATACATTTCTCAAGAGTATTGCAAAATTAGGATGACGACATAACGAGATAGCGTATAACAAGATAGTGTATAACAAGATAGCGTGTATCAAAATGACATGTAATAGGATAGCTTGTATCAAGGTGGCGTGTAACGAGATAGCTTGTATATCAAGATAGCATGTAACGAGATTGCATGTAAAGAGATAGCGTGTAAAGAGATAACATGTAATGAGATAACGTGTATGGTTGCACCACGGTGCACTAGTCGAGTATGTCAATAGTCACTTTGGGACAGTAGCCGTTTAACGATAGTACATTTCGTCTGAACTCCTCAGACTAATGTTAATCAGTCAGTGCTAGCACACTAATAGCACAGAACTGGCACACTATGTCTGAACTCCTCAGACTAATATTAATCAGTCAGTGCTAGCACACTAATAGCACAGAACTGGCACAATATGTCTGAACTCCTCAGACTAATAGTAAAACAATTAGATGTCTAGCCAATGTCGAGATAGTCAGAACCGGTGCAATGCATAACACCGTCAATAGCCCCTGCAGGTATTTTCGGGTGCTCTCTGCCCCCAGGACTAGATTGGAGCCCCTCGGACACTCTCCGTGCCCTGCACACTAAGCATTCAAGTCAGTAGGTCACCAGACCCATATTATGGTGCTAGACAGTCATGTATAGTACAAGCAATGGGAGCCACAACAGCTCAAGAGTCTCAAGAGAGTACTAGATGAATAGACGAGATAGTAGAGTGAACGTGAACAGATGAGAGTACAAGGAGAGTAGACGAGATAGGGGTATAATCGTAAAACAACGATAAACCACGATAGTAACGGTTGCACAGCACCAGGTCGGGTACCGGCAGTCTGGTAGAAGTCACATCCGCCCATTAGCCGTGCTATGAACACTGGCTAGATGGTCCGGCGTGATCACAAGATAAGAGAGATCTCACTAAGGCCGATTGGATCGTACTGATCTCTAAAAGTGTAACAGGATTTAAGGGTACAACCAGCTCGTCGGCTAAGGACGTGCGCCAAAGCCAAGAAGACTTACGGAGGCCTTGACAAGGAGTCCCTAGTCCAGTCGAGAGTATTCCCGGTGGAGAGGTGGTCCAAGTCAAGAGAAAGTGTGTAACGAAACGTTGTCTGTCTTGCCTCGAGTGCTCGAAGGCAGAGGGACGCGATAACGGTGTACAAATCACGCGAGTAAAACGAAGACATGTGTCATTTAAATAATAGGGAAATTAGGTAATTAATTTCACTTAATTACCAGATATATTATTGAGTAATTTAATAGGGTCAAATGGTAATAAACAATGTTTAGTGTGCAAGTGTAAAGAAATCATGAGAATAGAATAAGTCGTGCTCACGGCTTTTAAATTAATAAGAGTCATTTAATATTATCCAATAAAAATATTCAGATCATTTATCAAGCTTAACAGTACATGGTTTAACTTGTACAAGGATTAGATGGCATTTAAAGCAGGGATATAAGAGCAATTAAAGGTTCTGGCCGAAATTTCAAAAACGCGACGGACCTACCCGTCGCGATTCAAGTCGCGATAGGGCGGTCGGACGCAACACGGGGCCTGGCCGGTCTGGCCCGGTCCGTTCTTGACGCGACGCCATCGGCCGGCGCGACCCCACTGTTATCGCGGCGGGTCGCGCCGTCGCGATAACAGGTGGGTTTGCTCTTTTTCCTTTTTTCCAGGGCGAGCCCTCTGTGATACATGGACGTTCTAAATTACATATAAAATAGTATGGTGATCCAAAAAGTATGAAACTAGTTTTAAACGAAAGTAGACATGTATATCTATCAACAAACACGATTAATTTGAAAATAGACAAGGTTTAGATATGCATTGATCAAGTTACATTTCAGTGACCTAAACAGGCGCAGTCAGGGTTCAATGAATTATTCAGGGATGAATACATCATGAAACATTATGAAACCAGCGGCGTTTGAAAGCTAACATGTAGTAATATTTATGATAATTTTATCATGGAATGATGTCAAGTGTGCACGAGATTAAAAAGGAAACAAGGAGGGTCGAGTGCACAGGTCTGACAGATATTCAAAGATTTAATTCTCTCTCATGAGAGATCGAAATCAAACAAGACCAGGGGCGTTTGAAAGCTAGTATGATGTAGTATATCTGAAAATTTTATCATGGCATGAGAGAATGTACACATCGGGAATTAGAGAAAACATGAGATTAGGGTTCATGGTGATAGCAGGATTTCACGAATTAAATTCGCCCAAATGGGTGAACGAAATATCACAAAACCATAGGGCTTTTGAAGAGGTACATGAAGGCTACCTAGGGTAATTATTTCACGATTTTAGCTTGAGAGATTGCCTACCTTTTTCGTGGAGCAAGAAAACCCTAGTTTGGATGACGAAAATCCGAAAACCCTTCTTGTTCTAGCCTCCTCCTCCTTGCTCCTTTGTCTCCAGCCCTTCTCCTCTTTCTCCAGAGCTCTAGCCACGAAAATGGGTTGCTAATGATGAGTTTTTTGGTATATATGGCCAACTATAGGAGTCCTAGTCATTATAAGAGTCCTCCTTTCCATTAAACTCTAAATTTCCTTCCTTATCTCCCACTTTCTCTTATTTATCCACCTAATATGGCTAAGGAGAGAGCTAATTTCGTGGGTAATGGTTTAGGATAGGATTAGGACTTTTATTAAGATATTTATAAGCTAGTTTAGTCATTATCTTATCCCTTTTTAATTTATTTAAATATTAACTTCGAATTTACACATTTATCTCCCATATTCTAGCATTAATCCACTAATTGGCTTAGGGAGATCTAATTTTGGCTAATGTGTTAGGATGGGATGGGGACTCTTTTTAAGATGATTAAGAGTTAAAATACTCATTATCTTAACCATTTTCTATTTATTAATATTTTAGGTACGAATTTAGCTTAATTATCTCTCATCTCATGATGGGCTCTTCTTATTTGGGCCCAACAATCTATGTTAGGTCCATTAGTAAAACCCATTACTAATTTAACTTAATGGGTATTGATTTAATTCCAATTATTCACCCTTTATCCTTAAGTAAATCTATTTATCACACTTATTCAAGTAAATTCATATTTTTTAAATTGAATAAATATTATTCATACCAATATTTCTAATATTCATCATTTGGGCAATTACTCTTAGCCCATAACTCATGTGAGCTTAATTGTACAACCCATGTACTTACTTTACTTAATGGGTTTTTTAATTATCCTTTTATTAGAGAATTTATTCATGGGCCAAGATTGTCCATTGGTCCAAATATCATAATGGACTATCATCCCATATTATTAAAGTCTACTCATATATTTATTTTAATTTATAATCCACCTTGGATCATAAAATAATGGATTCTTCGACTTATTCCTTAATTATGCTAATAAGTCGCATAATTTCTTAAACTAAGTCCAAATGATTTTTCTACGCCCAAATTTCATGATGGGTCATTAGAGAACATTATTTAAAGTGTAATTATTATTTTTACGAAATTTTTATAGGGGTTTATATGCATGCAATAATGATGCGTATCATTTTAATTAATTGAATTTATAAATCGATAAAATTTTAATTTATCCTAATTTTTAATTAATAGATTTTCCGGGGTACTACATCCTCCCCCACTTAAATAGAATTTGGTCCCCAAATTCACATGATATTATACGACTACCAATTTACTCGGAATATTTCATTCCATCATCTCCACTAATCTCCTGCGAGCAATAGCATTAACTTTATTTCTTTTTAGACTTTCGGTGCTAAAGTATTACTGAGTTGATACATATATATAGATAAATGTATTCAAATCTTAACCATGGTTCTACCCAATTCTCACATAGGTATGGTGGTTGACTTAGACACATGTTAGGGCAGTTCACCTAGATATCCTAGACTTAAATATCCTGATAAGGACATCCTAGGCTCTGATACCAACTGTCATGCCCCAATTTAGCAGCGGAATAAATCAGGGAGGCACGAACAACGAGTATGGTAATGAAAATTGCGCATACATTCGCAAATATCAGAGCAACTAATGAATAATAATTGCAATAAAACTCATCATTTTATTGATAATTCATCTAACTATTACAACCACTAATTCAGAGCCAAAACATAGGGCTCAATGACATTATTACATTGGATAAGAAATCTAAAGCAAATATCTAACTAGACTCTAAGGTACTAATGGACATTCCATCGCTATGACTTCAGGACGCTCATCACTCCAGTCCAATCCCGTTGTTGTGTGTAAGGTCGTCACTTGACTTACCTGAAAACACAATAACAAATAACGAAGGTGAGCGATAACGCTCAGTAGGACTTAATATCTCGTGTAAACAAGCATGCTTTAAGTGATTAATGTCTTGTAACGCAGGTTAACTAGAGAGAACGATCATGTATGGGAAGAGAGTAATAGTACAAGATAACAAGTGAATGATAATACATTTCTCAAGAGTATTGCAAAATTAGGATGACGACATAACGAGATAGCGTATAAAAGATAGTGTATAACAAGATAGCGTGTATCAAAATGACATGTAAGGATAGCTTGTATCAAGGTGGCGTGTAACGAGATAGCTTGTATATCAAGATAGCATGTAACGAGATTGCATGTAAAGAGATAGCGTGTAAAGAGATAACATGTAATGAGATAACGTGTATGGTTGCACCACGGTGCACTAGTCGAGTACGTCAATAGTCACTTTGGGACAGTAGCCGTTTAACGATAGTACATTTCGTCTGAACTCCTCAGACTAATGTTAATCAGTCAGTGCTAGCACACTATAGCACAGAACTGGCACACTATGTCTGAACTCCTCAGACTAATATTAATCAGTCAGTGCTAGCACACTAATAGCACAGAACTGGCACAATATGTCTGAACTCCTCAGACTAATAGTAAAACAATTAGATGTCTAGCCAATGTCGAGATAGTCAGAACCGTGCAATGCATAACACCGTCAATAGCCCCTGCAGGTATTTTCGGGTGGCTCTCTGCCCCCAGGACTAGATTGGAGCCCCTCGGACACTCTCCGTGCCCTGCACACTAAGCATTCAAGTCAGTAGGTCACCAGACCCATATTATGGTGCTAGACAGTCATGTATAGTACAAGCAATGGGAGCCACAACAGCTCAAGAGTCTCAAGAGAGTACTAGATGAATAGACGAGATAGTAGAGTGAACGTGAACAGATGAGAGTACAAGGAAGTAGACGAGATAGGGGTATAATCGTAAAACAACGATAAACCACGATAGTAACGGTTGCACAGCACCAGGTCGGGTACCGGCAGTCTAGTAGAAGTCACATCCGCCCATTAGCCGTGCTATGAACACGGCTAGATGGTCCGGCGTGATCACAAGATAAGAGAGATCTCACTAAGGCCGATTGGATCGTACTGATCCCTAAAAGTGTAACAGGATTTAAGGGTACAACCAGCTCGTCGGCTAAGGACGTGCGCCAAAGCCAAGAAGACTTACGGAGGCCTTGACAAGGAGTCCCTAGTCCAGTCGAGAGTATTCCCGGTGGAGAGGTGGTCCAAGTCAAGAAAAGTGTGTAACGAAACGTTGTCTGTCTTGCCTCGAGTGCTCGAAGGCAGAGGGACGCGATAACGGTGTACAAATCACGCGAGTAAAACGAAGACATGTGTCATTTAAATAATAGGGAAATTAGGTAATTAATTTCACTTAATTACCAGATATATTATTGAGTAATTTAATAGGGTCAAATGGTAATAAACAATGTTTAGTGTGCAAGTGTAAAGAATCATGAGAATAGAATAAGTCGTGCTCACGGCTTTTAAATTAATAAGAGTCATTTAAATATTATCCAATAAAATATTCAGATCATTTATCAAGCTTAACAGTACATGGTTTAACTTGTACAAGGATTAGATGGCATTTAAAGCAGGGATATAAGAGCAATTAAAGGTTCTGGCCGAAATTTCAAAACGCGACGGACCTACCCGTCGCGATTCAAGTCGCGACAGGGCGGTCGGACGCGACACGGGGCCTGGCCGGTCTGGCCCGGTCCGGAGCGAATCACGGCGGCTCGTGCCGCCGCGTTCTTACGCGACGCCATCGGCCGGCGCGACCCCACTGTTATCGCGGCGGGTCGCGCCGTCGCGATAACAGGTGGGTTTGCTCTTTTTCCTTTTTTCCAGGGCGAGCCCTCTGTGATACATGGACGTTCTAAATTACATATAAAATAGTATGGTGATCCAAAAAGTACGAAACTAGTTTTAAACGAAAGTAGACATGTATATCTATCCACATACACGATTAATTTGAAAATAGACAAGGTTTAGATATGCATGATCAAGTTACATTTCGGTGACCTAAACAGGCGCAGTCAGGGTTCAATGAATTATTCAGGGATGAATACATCATGAAAAATTATGAAACCAGCGGCGTTTGAAAGCTAACATGTAGTAATATTTATGATAATTTTATCATGGAATGATGTCAAGTGTGCACGAGATTAAAAAGGAAACAAGGAGGGTCGAGTGCACAGGTCTGACAGATATTCAAAGATTTAATTCTCTCTCATGAGAGATCGAAATCAAACAAGACCAGGGGCGTTTGAAAGCTAGTATGATGTAGTATATCTGAAAATTTTATCATGGCATGAGAGAATGTACACATCGGGAATTAGAGAAAACATGAGATTAGGGTTCATGGTGACAGCAGGATTTCACGAATTAAATTCGCCCAAATGGTGAACGAAATATCACAAAACCATAGGGCTTTTGAAGAGGTAATGAAGGCTACCTAGGGTAATTATTTCACGATTTTAGCTTGAGAGATTGCCTACCTTTTTCGTGGAGCAAGAAAACCCTAGTTTGATGACGAAAATCCGAAAACCCTTCTTGTTCTAGCCTCCTCCTCCTTGCTCCTTTGTCTCCAGCCCTTCTCCTCTTTCTCCAGCTCTAGCCACGAAAATGGGTTGCTAATGATGAGTTTTTTGGTAATATGGCCAACTATAGGAGTCCTAGTCATTATAAGAGTCCTCCTTTCCATTAAACTCTAAATTTCCTTCCTTATCTCCCACTTTCTTATTATCCACCTAATATGGCTAAGGAGAGAGCTAATTTCGTGGGTAATGGTTTAGGATAGGATTAGGACTTTTATTAAGATTTTATAAGCTAGTTTAGTCATTATCTTATCCCTTTTTAATTTATTTAAATATTAACTCCGAATTTACCATTTATCTCCCATATTCTAGCATTAATCCACTAATGGCTTAGGGAGAGATCTAATTTTATGGCTAATGTGTTAGGATGGGATGGGGACTCTTTTTAAGATGATTAAGAGTTAAAATACTCATTATCTTAACCATTTTCTATTTATTAATATTTTAGGTACGAATTTAGCTTATTATCTCTCATCTCATGATGGGCTCTTCTTATTTGGGCCCAACAATCTATGTTAGGTCCATTAGTAAAACCCTTACTAATTTAACTTAATGGGTATTGATTTAATTCCAATTATTCACCCTTTATCCTTAAGTAAATCTATTTATCACACTTATTCAAGTAAATTCATATTTTTTAAATTGAATAAATATATTCATACCAATATTTCTAATATTCATCATTTGGGCAATTACTCTTAGCCCAATAACTCATGTGAGCTTAATTGTACAACCCATGTACTTACTTTACTTAATGGGTTTTTTAATTATCCTTTTATTAGAGAATTTATTCATGGGCCAAGATTGTCCATTGGTCCAAATATCATAATGGACTATCATCCCATATTATTTAAAGTCTACTCATATATTATTTTAATTTAATCCACCTTGGATCATAAAATAATGGATTCTTCGACTTATTCCTTAATTATGCTAATAAGTCGCATAAATTCTTAAACTAAGTCCAAATGATTTTTCTACGCCCAAATTTCATGATGGCATTAGAGAACATTATTTAAAGTGTAATTATTATTTTTACGAATTTTTATAGGGGTTTATATGCATGCAATAATGATGCGTATCGTTTTAATTAATTGAATTTATAAATCGATAAAATTTTAATTTATCCATAATTTTTAATTAATAGATTTTCCGGGGTACTACAGTGATGGACAAGGGCGATGCGACAAGAATACACGTCCTTCAAGGGCGCCGCGATATCAGCACTATCGCGTCGGGCTTCGACGTCGCGATACTAGGTCCGCCTTCTGTTCTCTCCTCCTTCTTCCTAGTATAGTTAGCCCTCTTTGTTCTTCTATTTGGAAACTATATTAGGTGGCGATCACACCCCTTTCCATGCTCCTATAGTTAATACATGTCTGTGTGTATTGGGAGCGTACAATCCCCGTGATTACACTACTGGGCGTTATTCGCTCATCCTGCATATTTATTTCATGTGTTCAGGTGAGTCGGATGATGACCACACTCACGTGGATGGGAACGAGGACGACGTCCAGGAGTGAACCCTTTCAACAACCATTTGCTTTGTAGTTAGTTAGTATAGTTATGAGTCAGTTAGTCCATATGTATTAGTTTAGATTTGAATAAAGTACTCTGGGCCCTAGTTATGGCTCTGATCAGTTGATGTAATAGTTAGGTCATGATTTGATGGAATATTATGAATTGGAGGTTATTTGATATTATTCCAATTGAGAAATGGTTTGTCATTTATTTTCTCGCTTTGTACTATCTAATAACTATAATTCCGCTCTGATATTCCGCGTTGGGGCGTTACAGAAAATCTCCCCTAAAGGCCAAAACCAAGTCTTATAAAGATCCCTACGCATTGCCCAAACCTAATCCTAGCCATTGGATCAGAAACGCACCAGATCTCCCACATGAATGCATGGAAACGACCGATTTATTCTCCCCCGGAACGTTAACAACAAAAACAGGCAAGTCAGGTTAACGTCAACCTCTATTGCCGTCTACCATGAAGTAGACATCCATCGATCAGGTCGTCAACTTTCTTGCCCGAAAAACCCAATATTCAAGAAAATAATAAACGACACAATACTCTGTCATCAACAGACAATAAACAGCAATAGATCATGCCATTTACTATAGTCATCGTCAGTAGATGTTGACGCCAAGTTTAATACAGAACAACATACTACGAAATGCAGAACACATTCACAATTGCATCATATAATTCAATAAAAATTCTAGGGCACTACATAATGAGGCAGCCCATCCGAACAAGGAATTTGAAGAAAAGTGGATTCACTCTATCTGCTAATGTGTGGTCGAAGGTTTCCATGGCTAAAGGAAGCCTCATTATGGGAGACACTCATAGTACAGAAGCTCCATCCATTCAAGAAGTTGAAACTGAAGTTGGGGATTTGAACCAGCTTCATCCATACTTGCTAACCGAAGAATTGAGGACATTGCTCTTGAGCACATTGACCCATTTGAGCCCTCTGGGCAATCAGATGACAGTGCTGTAACTGAGCCTGAATTGGAAACTTCTGTTGTACAGGAGACATTTGCCAGTACCATTGAGGATGAAGCTCCTGTTGTGTCCCTAGTTTTGATGATGTCATAAGTCAAGCAAGATGTAATAAATATCTAACACAAATCTTTTGTATCACAGGAAAATTCATAAAGTCAAAAGCTCTTTCTAGTGTGTTGACTCTGGTTACTTCATAGGTCGACACACATGTATTAATGAGTGAGTTACTGAAGTTCGGTGTTGCACATACGTCGACTCTATCCAAGGGTTAGGTCGACGCTTGATGGATATCCTGTAGCGCAGAAGTTCAAAGTATCACATAAGGTCGACACTACTTGGAGATCAGGTCGACTCTAGTTGGTTTTCTGGCTAGCGCTGAAGGAAAGGAATAGCATAAGGTTGACTCCAGATGAGCATCAGGTCGACACTAGTCAAGTTTCTTGTTAGAACTTAGAGAAAAATCTTGCTTGAATTTGACTCCACATAAGGATTATGTTGACTCTACTAGTCTATTAGGTTGACTCTACTGGTCTATCAGGTCGACTCTACCAGTCTATTAGGTCGACTCTACCGGTCTATCAGGTTGACTCTACCGGTCTATCAGGTCGACTCTACCAGTCTACCAGGTCGACTCCAGATGAAGGTTAGGTCGACACTACCATTATGTGAGGTCAACTCACACACAAAAGAAAAACTACAGAGATCTGAGAGCAAAAAAGTACAGAGAGAGAAGAGCTTGAGTTCAAAGAGAGCAGCAGACTTCGGAGCAGTCAACATATCAAGAGGAAAGAATGCTAGACTGCATCTTCTTCCTGTGCAAAGACCTGCTGCTGATCAATTGAAGCAGAGCTTCGGAATTTAACTCAACTCAGAGACATTGATCCTTGTGCTGCTGCCAGAAGCGGAATTTGATGAGCTCAAGCCTAAAGGAGATGCAATTGGGAGTTCAAGGAGACATCTGACCAGATCCAAACACTAGCGCAGAGTGTTTGCATATTTCTGCGTTTCTTCATAAATCGCTCTAGTTTGAATTTTTTGTTTCTTCTCTTCACCATTCGTTTGGTTGTCTGCTCCAGTTAGAGTAGACTGATTGATCCTACACTGTGTGTGTAAGGATTGTGAGATTTGAAACAATCTTGAAACTGTGAATCAACGGTCTGTAAGAAGCTGTGAATCAGCTGTTGTGTGAGTGTTTCACACATTTGAGTTGTTAGAGAAGCCAAACTTAGTTTAGTGAGGGGTGGATGTAGGTCTCCACACTAGAGCCGAACCACCTTAAAATTTTCGCTTGCACTGTGTGGTTTGATGTGCACCGGCTACATTGCTTCGTGTGATTTGATCATAGTCTTGACTTCTTAATTTTTAATTGGTCAATATCTATTCCCCCCCCCCCTAGATATTCATTCCATACACAATAGCTCATGCTGAGGGGGAGCATACAACTATTCCTTCAGATAATTTTCCAGTAGAACACACAAAGACATTCCTGTTGAGGAAGCATGTGTTGAAGGGGAGCATGGAGAATCTGTCCCAGAGCCCTTGGAACATTCAGAAGACATTGTTGTGGAAGATGCTCTAGCTCAGGGGGAGCCAGTTGATGCTACATATGAAGATCCTTTTGTGGAAGGTATTGTGGAGGATGCATCTGGTGATGATGCCAACACTTATCAACATACAGAAATTCCAGCCATGCATGAAGAACCAGCTGTGGATGATGCTGTCAGAAAGAAGGTTGTACATGAAAAACATCCTAGGCTCACTAGAAGGAGTCACAACAAGCCCAAGATAATGAAAATATGTGTTCATCTAGAGCCTGTTTTAGCAAGGCTGAATGCTCAAGGAGAATTATTTGTTCACTACAGACAGACCTTGCATCCGTATTACACAGCCAACATTCACTAAACCTAGTTTTACGTGAAGTAAGATCTGAGCTTCAAGGGACGAAAATTGAATTGAGCAGTTTGAGTGCCATGATGACTGACCTCACTCATCTTGTGAGAACTCACCTAATCTCATCTTCTAGGCCATCAAGGCCATTTGTACAGGGAACATAAGATGTCACTAGGCCATCAGGGCCTCTAGAACAGGCAGAATCTACTATTGGCCATCAGGGCCATCGGTTCAGGCAGAAGAAGTGGTTGAGCCATCAGGGCAGGCTGAGGGAGCCTTTTGGCCATCTGGCCATATGTGCAATTAGAAGCCTCCGGGCCATTAGGGCCTTCAACCTCAGTTGATCCACCTGCCGGTTAAACCTCTGGCGTTCACTGATGTAGGTGCGCCTGCTGTTTTCTTTTCTCATGAAGAAATCATGAAGTGTGAAGAGGTTTTGAAGAGGGCAATCATCGTCAAGTGCTCTTACGGTAGGCCTTCTATCCCTGATATAAAGTCTTGTTTGTCTTAATGGCTTGACTCAAATCGGACTTCATCGCCAGTGTTCTTAACAATCGTCATCTTTTGCTTCGTTTCGAGTCTGAGGAAGTTTTTTGTTGGTTCTCCTTCAGAAGAGTCTGTACATCAAGGGATATTTGTTCAGATTCTTTAGATGGTCGGCTTCTTTTGATTTTGATAAGGACCCCTCTATGATGCCTATATGGGTCGACTTCCCTGGTCTGCCGATCAAGTTGTATAACGAGGATTATCTATGCTCCATTGCTAACAATTTGGTCCAGGTCCTTCGTATTCATGAAGCCACTTTGGCCTACACACAAACCTCTAAAGCATTAGTGTGTATTGATGTGGACATCGCCGCTCCCCTCTAGGAGAAGATATGGATTGGTTATGTTGATCAGGATTTCTGGCAGAAGGTTAATTATCATAGGGTTCGTCCCCTGTGTAAGTTTTGCAATCGCATTGGCCATGGTGAAGACTCTTGTCATAAGAAGCATAGAAATAGCCTTCCGAAGAAGCCTTCTCAAGACCCTGGTGCAACTGGGGCTGGTGCCCCTCCTGCTAACGAATGGAGGTCTGTTCGTGGTTCAAAGAATAAAAATGTGGTGGCCACTTCGGTGATTCCTGTTAGTAATGCCTTTGAGCGCCTGAGGGAAGGTATTGATGATTGCTTGGATGGTTCCCATGTTGCTCCTGTCACCCACCAAGATGTTCTTGTTGTGGTCTCTAATGTGGTTCCTGTTAAGCAGAACTTGCTTCCTGCTTAGCCCGTTTCTCCTAGTGCTGTTCAACCTAATGTCCAGGATCAGTCGCCAAACATTGATATCTTGCATGCTGCTCATCCCAGCCCCAGTTGTGTTGATGAGCCTTCTAACCAGAAGCAGTTGTCTGCTGTTGACATTGTTGAGATTCTACGTGTGCATGATGCTATTTCTGATAGCGACAAGTTGCTTTGCATGGGAAGTAATGGTGTCTCCACTGTGTCGCCACCATTGCCGGCCATGCATGTTGTTGCCGTTGTGCATGGTAGTTCGATCGCCGATGGGTAGGAGCCGATAAGTTTCCTTTTTTAGTTCCTGAGTCTTCACATGGTACACCAGCTGCCAAGTTGCCTTCCCAGGAACTTCTGCAATCTTAGGTCTCTTTAAAGGCAACTACTGAGAATCTTATAATGCCTCATATTGAAGTTTCTAAAGTACGTGGTATTTCATTAAAGGATGGTATCTACACTAGATCTAAGCCAAGGCTGCCGCAGTCCATTGTGGATATGATTCATCATGATAAATAACTTAATGTTTTGGAATATTAGGGGCCTTTCTAACGTGGCCTCTAAAAGTGCACTTAAGTTGTTAGTGAAGAAACATCATCTACATTTCTTGGCTATTTTTGAACCAAAAATGGACCTTTGTAAGGCTTGTAGTATTTGCAGTTATCTGCACATGGACTACTATGTTGATGGCATCTAGGTGGATTCTAAGATATCGATTTTTTACAATAAACCCTTCTCTTTTAAGGTGTTTCTTGCTCCTCCTAGCATGTTTTGGGCTTGGTTGTGAAAGATGATTCTCCTCTGCTTATGGTGTCCTCTATTTATGCTAGTTGTGATGTCATTGACAGAAGATTTTTGTTTGAAGATCTTCTAGATCTTGTTGATTCTGTGAATGTTCCCTGGTTAGTTGGGGGCGGCTTTACTGTATCGCCCAGACCACTGAAAAGAGAGGAGGTCTATTGCCTAACACTACCTCCATTCTTGAGTTCAATGCCTTCATTTCGGCGTCTGGTCTTCTGGATGTTGGGTTCAAAGGTACTCCTTTTACCTGGAGTAATAAGAGGGTTGGCAGCCATGCTATTAAGGCTCTCCTTGACAGATTGCTTGTGGGTAATCGGTGTGTTGTGGCCTATCCTGGGTGTAGTGTGAAACATCTTATTCGTGGCCCCTCTGATCATGCACCGCTTCTTATAAACTTGCATAATATGTACTCTTAGCCAACTCATTTCATCTTTCAAAATATGTGGACTAAGCATGATACTTTTATGGACACGCACTTGGACAGGGGGGATGGGTGGTATTCTAATCCTTTTTACAAGCTTTAGGATAAACTTAAGGCGGTTAAGGTTGCTTTGACACTTTGGAACAAAAATGTGTTTGGCCATATTGATGATAATATCAAGAAGGCGGAGGAGCTAATTGCCATTAGCTAGCAAGCTTATGATGACTCCCCTACTGCTGCAAATCGTTCTCATCTTAATGAAGCAAATGCAAAGCTTAGGCAGATCCTTCATTGCCAGGAAATCTTTTGGTGTCAGAAATCAAGAATTCAATGGCTAGAAGAGGGTGATCGCAGCAATGCCTTCTACTATGCGGCAGTTAAGAGTCGGCGGAGCAGAAACTATATTCATAGGCTGAAGATTGACGGGGCTTGGTGTGAAGATTAGGACAAACTCAAGTCTACGGCTGAGCATTTTTTTGCTTCATTGTTGTCCTCTGAAGAGCATGTTATTAATAATAGCCTCTTGTGCTTGATTCCTAATCTTATTTCTGATGAGGTTAATCACATGCTCACTGCTATTCCTACGGCTAAGGAAATTAGGATCACTGTTTGGAGCATGAATGGTGATAGCGCTCCAGTCCTGACAGTTTCACTGGTAATTTTTACACTACTTGTTGGGATTTTATTAGTGAGGATGTGGTTGAAGCTGTCTGTGGTTTTTTTGCTGGATATCCTCTTCTGAAGGGTGTATCCTCTTCTATCATTGCTCTCATTCCTAAGGTGGATAATGCCACTAGTTACAGCCAATACCCCCCCCCCCCCATTAGTCTTTGCAACTTCTGCTATAAAATTGTGTCTTCTATCATTTGCAATAGACTAACTTCAGTTCTACCATCCATCATCTCCTTGGAGCAGGGAGCTTTTGTCAAAGGCAGAAATATCATGGATAATGTTTTTTTGGCGAGGTAGTTGGTTGCTGATCTGGGCAAGAAAGTTCGGGGGCACAATGTCATCATTAAACTTGACATGATGAAGACCTATGACAGGGTCGAATGGGATTTTCTTCTGGCCGTTCTCCACAAGTTTGGTTTCTCCACTAGATTTACCTCTTATGTTGCCATGCTTATATCTAATTCCTTTTCTCTGTTTTATTCAATGGTGCTCTTGCTGGTTATTTGAAGTCTTCTAGAGGTCTGCGTCAGGGTGATCCTCTTGCTCCGGCTCTTTTTATTATCATGGAGGAAACTTTGAGTAGGGGGCTGCGCAGACTGCTTGATAGCCGTGCCATCACTCCTTACTCGGGTCCCATGAGATGTAGGGCCATTTCTCACCTTCTCTATGCTGATGTACTCTTATTTTCCTCAATGGCCAGGCCACTAATATTAGAAAATCATGAAATTTTTTAAGTCGTATGAGGGCTCTTCTGGTCAAAGAATTAACCATGGGAAAAGTAGTTTTCTCACAGCTAATAATGCACCTATTCATGTGGCTTCTAAGATCACCCGACTTACAGGTTTTCATCGTCAAAGGGGTACTATGAATTATCTTGGTGTGCCTATCAAGCAGGGTAGAACTATGATTGCTGATTACAGGGTGTTGATGGATAAAATTAATGCTCGGTTTGGTTCTTGAAAATCCAGATTTTTGTCCAAGGCTGGTAGAATTACTTTAGTTAATTCCATGATTTCTTCTATGCTATTTATCTTGCAACTGCTGCTGCTATTCCTAAATCTGTCCTCCATTATATCGAGCGCCTATGTGCTACATTTTTTTGGGCTGGTTCTTCTAATGATAATCAGTGGCATTGGGTCTCTTGGGCGACTATTCAGAAGCCGATCTTGGAAGGCGGTCTTGGGATGAGAAGCCTTTGGCATGTTCAAGTGTCCATGGTCATTAAGCTACTTTGGAATATTCTTCATGGGTCCTCTTTGTGGTCTTCTTATGTCATGGATAGATATTTTCATGAAGGTCACCTTATTGCCCATCCGCATGGTATCTCTAAGAAGCTTTTTCTGGATGCTTATGACATTATTCTTCAAAATACCAGATGGGTTTTGGGTAATGGTGCCCGTAGTTTTTGGATGATGTCTTGATTGGTAAGAAGCCTCTTCGGGAATCCTTATGCCCCATTTCCTATGAGCTATCGCCTACTGTTCGGGAGGTTCTCCTGGATCTGAATCACTACCTTCGCTCCATTGTTCCTCATGATCTGGATAAGTTGCAACTCTCTTCTCATGAGGATTTTTGTGTTTGGACGGGTACTAGTAAAGGTACATTCACACTTAAGAGTGCTTATGACCAGGTTCGTAGCCATGGTGTTCAACGCTCGCCACTTCTTTGCCTTTGGCATCGTCACTTCAGCAGGCGGGCTTCTATGTTCTCATGGCTCTTGCTTCATAGAGCTGTGACCGAATTACTAAGTGTGGTATCCCTCTTCCATCTCGTTGTTGCTGTTGCATGCATCCTCATATTGAGGACATGAATCATTTGTTTGTGCATAGCGATCTTGCTAAGGGGCTTTGGCTTTGGATCTCTCCTCTTCTTCAGGCTGGCCAGGGTATTAATATGAACATCTCTCTTCGGCTCTGGGACATTTTTAAGTCTTGTAGTCTTAGTAATCCTCATGGTTTTATCACTATTTACTGCTCCATGCTGATTGTCTGGGAAGTATGGAAAGTTAGATGTAAAATGAAGTTTGATCAACCAAGGTTTCTAGTTATCTCCTGCGCCATAATAACCATGCACTTGTTACTACTGCCATTGATAATATGGTATTCAAACATGCTGCCACGCCTCAGCAAATGGAAGCTATTCTTGAACTTGGTTTCTTCGTTCAACCTATTGTCAAGCGGTGCAAACTGGTTAGATGGATTCCGCCATTACAAGGCCTTGTCCTTAACGTTGATGGTGCTAGAAAAGGCAACCCGGGTTCTTGTGGGGGCTGTGGTCTTGTGAGGAATGGTTATGACACTGTGCTTCTTGCTTTCTTTCATTTCTATGGTACTGGTAATAGCCTACTTGCTGAAGCTCGGGCTATGTGTGATGGTGTTCAACTAGCAGTGGAGCAAGGGATCCTTATAACTGAGATCTGTTCGGACTCTTTGACTCTGGTGAATTCTCTTCGGTCTGGTGTTGCTCCTTCTTGGGATTGCTATAGGGGTAGAGGTTTGTGCTAGATTTTGTTCATCAGCATGGTGTCCGTGTTTCTCATGTTTATAGGGAAGCAAACCAGGTGGCGGATGCCTTGGCAAATTTTGCATGTTATAATCACTGTAATGGGGTCTAATTCCTCTACCCAGCTCCGGCATTCCTGTTTCCCTGCCCTTATTAGGGATCGTCTGGGTCTTGGGAGTTTTAGAGTTTGTTGACTCCTTGTTTCTTTCAAAGGTATGCCCCGTAGACCTTGTATCATTTACTTTTTGTTTATATATACATCTGGGTGTAGCAGGTTGATCGCCTGGAGAAGTGGTTCCATTTCTCCCCGATGGGGTGAAATGCGCTCGACGGTGGCTGACCCTTGTTGCGCTTTTTTCCAAAAAAAAAAAAACACTTGTAGACATGGAGCCTGGCACAGAAACAGTTCATGCAGAGACTCCTCCATAAGTTATGAGTGAGCAAACTCCTACCCCTTCCTCCCCTCCAGCTCCATCCACTGCTCATCCTGCTCCAAAACCCTCCAAGAAACCTCTTCCTAAACACATCTCTTCTCCCACTTCTTTCATTGATGAACCATCCTCTCATTTTATTCTACCTCCTCCTTTTGAGGCACCTCCAGCCTCTACTTCTGGTACCTATTCAGCTGGACCATCTACTCACCTCCCCCACATTCTTTCTCCTCTCTACATCCTCCTACTCCACCATCCTTCATCACCCTCATTCCTAAGGAGCCTATTATACTGGCATTTCTATCAGTCATATTAAGGATGAATTTGATGAAGTCAATATCTGAATAGTCTTATATGTTTCCTCTCATGTTCACAAGACTAATTCTCAACCCTCTCCTAGTTCTGCTCTGAAAAAGAGAAAAATATCCAAGAACTATTGCTCTCCCAAGTTCTTCAGCTCTATTTCCTCCATTGTGGTACTCCTAAACAGTTGTCCATAGACGAAAATCCATCTGCACTGAGTACCTTCAAAAGTGCACTTTTGCTGCAACTTTTGGACTCCCCTATCTTATCTTTCAGAATACTTTCTCTTATCTTTCCTTTGTCTGATGTCCCAAGCCTAACATCAAGAAGATTCTTCTACTACTGAGTCCAAGACTGAGGAACAGTGGGCCCGATCCCATAGAGCTCTTTACAGAAAATTTAAAATTGCTAGGATCGCAGATACCCTCCATCCGATCACACTCTTTCTTTATCTGAATGGTTTGTGCATCAGCACACCTCCCCTTAGGGTCCTCATATTCAGAAAGAAGTCAAGTTGGTACAGCAGTTTTAAATGTACAATGACTATTGTCATATTCATAATCTCCCTGAAGCTCAATTAGCATCGTTCAGATCTGCTCTGGATGGACTTTGGTCCCTGTGCCAAGATCATACAGCTTTTCAAGTTGATTTGCCACTCTCAAGCTAGTAGACTTCAAGTTATTACCTCAGTTATATTTTCTACTCATGGACTCTGATGTTGGTACAATTATTTTTGGTCAAAGCTCTGATTCAGATCCAAAAAAGAGTTTCTCTAGCTTTTCCTCGCTTTGTTTTTCAGGAATATCACAGGGGGTTCATCAAATCTTCATTTTAGCCTCTCTGTTAGTTGAATCAGAATTTTTTTTTCCAAATGAGTGGTGCAAGAAATATCACCAGCCAGCTCTCCAACTAGATCAGCTCAATGTAGCTCAATTCAAATCCGATCAGCCCACATTATCTCTTGAGCAGTTCATGGATCTCAACTCCATCAATCTGGTGTCAGATCCTTATTCCATTTGGGTTGAAAGGTACAAGTATACATTGCTCTGAGGCAGGAACTGCTAGCTCAAACATTGCTTATCCTATCTCCATTGATTAGTTTCTACAGCATGCTAGTTTTGGCACCCGCAGCCTCTACAGGATGACTCTCAGTGATCCAGAGTACAATCAGTTTCTTGAGGATCAAAGGCAGCTCCACCTTCACAAATTTAGGGCTGATATGGAGCTGTCTTACAATATCAATTCGCATTGTTTAAGAATTTTTTTGAAGAGCAGGAAGTCAAAGCTTGGCCTATCACCACACGCCTTGCTTCTCTCCTGTCCCTTGCCTTCTATATATCAAACTCTCACTGATTAATATCATCCCTCTTGGCCTCCATTTCTCTTTGCGTCTTTATCCTCTACTTTTCTTTTTGTTAATGACAAAAAGGGGGAGAACATACTCTGAAATACATATTTATCACTTTACATAAAATTTATTTCAAACATTTCTTTTTCATATTTTTATTATTTTGTCATCACCAAAAAGGGGGAGATTGATGAACAATTATCTCCACTTATATATTTTGGTGATAAACAAAACCATGGAAAATACTTGACTAACATATTTATCTGAAGTTTGTCAACATGTATCAAATACATAAATTCTATAAGTTGGATACACTCATTTAAATTAGAAGTCTATTGCATATAAATTACCTAGGTCTACATCGATTATTATTATTGTTGCCCTTTTGGTACGGCAGTAAGCTAACCTAGAAGGGGGGTGAATAGGTTTTCTGAAATCTGAAACATAAACTTAAACACAGAAAATTAACCCTTGAAAGTTTGGTTAGTTGAGTGTGATAGAGAGTAGCAGTGCGAAAGCAAGTAAACAATCACACAAAGAACACAAGGGATTTATCCTGGTTCGGATCTTCCCACATAGAAGTCCTACATCCAGTCCCCAAGCAATCTCTTGGGATTTTACTAACCAAGGGTACAGCCTCCCTCAAGGACAATACAACACCCAGCTGGTCTTCTTCTCTTTCTTAGGCAAGAAGAGAGCCCACTTCTCTTATAGGTCAAGAAGCCAACCTCTTAGTACAAACCCAGTGCGGTTCTGCTAGACTTAACCCCTAGCTAGGTTCTAAACTATATATAGTCCTACAGCTGGACAGAAATCTTTCTTAGAAAAGAAAGAACAAGCTGAGAGTTTTACAAGAATGGACTCTAACCCATAAACTCTCAGCAAAGGACTCTCCCCAAGAATTACAATGATCACAGAGAGAGAGTGAAGAGAGGAAGGCTTGAAAGCTTTGAAAACTTCTTCTATGAAAAGCTTCTCTTGATTGGGCTTGAGCTCTTCTCTCTTTCTTTGAGTGTATGTGGAGTTGAGGTTCCTTACAGGATGTACACTCTTTGAATGTTCTTCAGGAAAGCTCTTTTTCTTTCTTTTGTCTTGCTTCATCCTTTTATTCGAGCAGACTTGAACAAATCCGTTGAAGTTCTAGCCGTTGCTCATCTTCTCTTTTTCTGACATTTTGTGGTCTACGAGGTCTACAAGCATAGAAGAAAGTGTTTAGATCAAAGAGTGTTTCAGTCAAAAAGGCTCATACCTCTATATTTCCTGTTGTCACCCAGAAGTGGTAGGTAACCCCCTTTTTGTTGACAGGAAACAAGAGATCTAGAGGGATAAGCAAAAAAAGGATCTCCTGTTAGAAAGATAGAAGATAACGCAAATAAAAAATATTTGACTTTTCACTAGATGCCAAAAATATTTTGAAATATAAAGGAAATTGATGTTTAAGTGAAATCCATGTTTGAACAGATTCCATGTTTAAGTGAAACCCATGTTTTCAAGCGAATCGATATTTAAGTGAAATCCATGTTTGAACAGAATCCATGTTTTCAAGCGAATCGATGTTTAAGTGAAATTTATGTTTGAACAGAATCTACGTTTTCAAGCAAATCGATGTTTAAGTGAAATCCATGTTTGAACAGAATCTATGTTTTCAAGGGAATCGATGTTTAAGTGAAATCGATGTTAGAATCAATGTTTAAGTGAAATCGATGTTTGAACAGAATCCATGTTTTCAAGCGAATCGATGTTTAAGTGAAATCGATGTTAGAATCGATGTTTAAGTGAAATCGATGTTTTCAACAGAATCGATATTTAAGTGAAATCGATGTTAGAATCGATGTTTAAGTGAAATCGATGTTTAAGTGAAATCGATGTTAGAATCGATGTTTAAGTGAAATCCATGTTTTCAAGCGAATCGATTTTTCAACAGAATCCATATTTAAGTGAAATCTATGTTGCACTTTGTGAATTGAAATCGATGTATATTGAATAGACATCGATTTGACTTTTTCAGTGTAATCACAAAGCGATAGTTCCATAAATTTATATTTATTAGGAAAACATAATATTAAATATATTTAATAATATTTAATAATCACATAAATTTATATTTATTAGGAAAAATATAATATTAAATATATTTATAATATTTAATTAATCATAAGTTTTGTTATCACCAAAATACCATAAATTATATTTATTAGGAAAAAATGATATTAAGTATATTTAATTAATCATAAGTTTTGTTATCACCAAAATATAAGGGTAAAATATAAGAGTGGTTCAACAATTGTAAGTTCACATCAACTACTGCTTCAATATTACATCGATTATAGTTCACTTAAACATCGACTACGATTCAACATCGGTTACGATCACATCGATTTCACTTAAACATCGATTATGTTTAAACTTCGACTCTTTTTGAACATCGATTATATTTGAACATCGACTCTCTTTAAACATCGATTATGATTGAACATCGACTTTTTTTAAACATCGATTATGATTGAACATCGGTTATGTTTGAACATCGGTTATGTTTGAACATCAACTTTCTTTGAACATCTATTATGTTTGAACATCAACTCTCTTTGAACATCGATTATGTTTGAACATTGACTCTGTTTAAACATCGATTATGTTTGAACATCAACTCTATTTCAACATCGATTATGTTTAAACATCAACTATGTTCACATTGATTATGGTCAAACATCGATTACGTTCACATAGATTATGATTGAACATCGATTATGATAAAACACATATTATGTTCACATGGATTACCCTTTAGACATCGACTGCCTTTGAACATTGATTATCCTTTAGTCATCTAATCCTTGAACATCGATTACATTGCCTTGAAAATATCTTTTACGATAATTAGATTGATTATGGCTATAACTAATGTTTTATTGAACATGATAAATTAGCCTCAATCATATTTTGCCTCACAGTTCCTTTCAAATTAATTTTGAAATGTTGTGCGTTTCAAACATTCCCACAAATTATTGCGTATCCTTTTCACTAAGACATTTATTGTTTATCATGGGTACAGACTCTATGCACGTCATCTTTTACTGGTTACCACTTTCATGACATATCAATTAGAACTTTAAATGATGACAGATGGTATTTCCTCTTTTGTATATCGTCCTGCAGTAGGACCAGTGACATTGACTGACAGTTGAGATACATTTGAATTGTCTATCTTCCAATATTTATTGTCTGTAGTTTTCGATAGTCACACACATTTACAACGTTGGACATATCATGTTGACCGGAGTAAAGAAGATATCCATATGATCTCTCTCTCTCTCACTATGTCTCTATCCAAGCATTTATTATCTACAGGTTTTCAGTTTTCTTACGTTGGACCTTCTACAACTGTCAGGAGACACGTTTCAAGATGAGAGACAACAGACACTTCAATGGATACTTCTTCAAGAGAAGATAAATAGAAAGGTGTTGACGCAATGAGACAACATCCGTTTTTCGGATAGAAAGAAAGAAGAGCTCGCTCCTTCATTCAGAAAAAGTCTCTTGCTTTTAGCTCTCCACAAAGTACTGTTCTTCCTTTCCTTCTAGAGTGTGAGACCTTGTTTTAATCTGAGAGAACCTCTTCTTGGTGTAATTCTTTTTGTCTCTCAGATTTCGCCTCAGATCAAGCATTGCATTGTTGCTATTAGCTTGGTCTAGGGGCCATCACCTCTTTACTCTTCTTTGAGTGCTCCTCTTTATCTGTGAAGAGAGGACCTACTGTGGAGTGGGTGGTTCCTTTCCTTTTGTAGAAAGAAAGACCTGTTGTAACAGGTGGTGTATTGCCTCTTCGTGAAGTGAAGAGAAGGCCAGCTGGTGCTAGATGTGTAAGTGTCCTTGAGGGGGACTATACCCTTAGTTAGTGGAATCCCAAGTTGTTGCTTGTAGACTAAACGTAGGACTCTTTGTGATAGGAGATCTGAACCAGGATAAAATTTTTGTTGTTCATGTGATTGCTTTTATCTCGCTACCCGCTGCTCATTAACTCTAACTGCTTCGTTTAGTGTTTTTGAAGTTATTTTGTCACAGAATATTCTAAGACGAATTTTTAGCAATCCATTCACCCCCCCTCTAGTCTTGCAACCTAGTCAACAGTGACCAGTAGAGGGTCTGTACTCTGTGTTCCCTTTGTGTTAAGAGAAGAATCTAGCTGGGATTTGTTCCAACAGAATCACACTGGGGTTTGTACCATGAGGTTGACTTCTTGACTTGTAAAAGAGGTGGGTTGCCTTCTTGGCAGGAAAGAGAAGAAGATTAGTAGGGGCTAGGTGTTGTAGATCTTTGGGGGGATTGTAGTCCAATTAGTGAAATCCCAAGAGTGTGCTTGGAGACTGACGTAGGACTTCTATTTGGAAGAGCCGAACCATGATAAATTTCTTGTGTTCTTGTGTGTGATTGTTTCTTTAATAGCTTTCGCACTGCTACGTACTCTTTACCACACACAACCACATTCACTAATCAAAGTTTGAAGTATTGATTTTGTCTTTTAGATTCTTTTATCCTATTCACCCCTAATCCAACTAATTAGTGGGCGAACAACGGTGATGTGGTCGTGCATAAGATATTTCTCTTGTCTAAAATGTTTACCATGGGAGGTCAATTTGGCTGATGCCCAATCTAAAACCGTCTAAGCCCTTAGGGTTGTGCATGGTCTGGTCCAGTTTAACCCATTTTTTGGACGAACTGAAACCAACCTGAAGAAGTAGTCAAATCGAATTGAAAAAAAACACCCATTTTATTAATGATCATGTGTGCACAACTAACTATATCATATTTATGTTGTGAAATAATATCTAATATATTATATTTATTATATGTTCCATTCAATCGATTTGATAATGTAAAACCGAATTGAACCAATGAGGTCTTCCAAATTGAACCGAATCAACCTGAATTGATCGATCTAATTTAATTTTTCAATTTAAACCGAACCATACACAACCCTAATTGCCCCGCCAACCTTTGCACCTTATTGGTTGTCACTTGGAAGTCTATACGTCGGGTTCGGTTATTTGGGTAGGCTCCAATGCAGGCGACTTAATTAAAAGAGTGATGATAAAATTGGATGAGGTTTTTACGTAAGTACTCTGTAAACCTATCCCATCTATCCAAAAATTTCTAGTTCCCCGTGAATTACTAAAAATATGCCAAAATAGTTTAATTGCATGTATATTAAAATTTTACGCTATCAAAATATGTTATAAAACTCTAAAAACCTAAAAAATACTCTTCACAAACTTGATCTTTTTGTGTTCTTAAAATGTCTAACTTGAGAGGGGGTTCGTGATTTCGACGCGTAGGTATATGACTACAACTACTTAAACGAATCAGTATTATTTTTTTTGTCAATGTGTAAAAAAACGTCATCTTATAGTAATGATGATATAGATTATAAGAAAATAGTTGTATTAGCAAAAAAGGTGAAATACTTATTGCAAGATCAATCTTGCAATAATAATAATATGAGTTGTAAAAAATAATTCTATTAACCAAAAATAAATATTTTATCTTCCTCCTCTAACTAATAAAATTATTTTCTTATAATTCACTTCATACAAAATTGATGTTATTTTTATTGAAGAAATGTTTATTACAATTTAAAATATAAAAATACTCTCTCATTGATTCAAGTAAGATGGATGGATCATAACACATCATTTTGAGAGTTTAATTTAAAAAAATTATCAGTCCAAACTAAAATTTTATTAATCCACTTAAGTGTACTATTAAAATAAACATTTCTATTGTTTGGTTAGAGCTCTTTGTGACCTGCGGATTTGGTTAGAGATCTCGTGCCCTCCAGCGGACGAGGATGGCAACTTCCAAGAGAAAGCAAACGGGTCAGGCGCGCGTGTGCGCTGCCCGCCCCTGCGCTGCTGCTCAGCGCTCTCGGGCGGAGCGGCTGTCCTGGGTCTCCTCCCCCTATCCCACCCGCAGGTGCCGTGCTGCTGCCCACCTCTGAAAGAAGGGATGGAGAGAGAGAGGGCTCCCCCGCGGCGCAGTCACAGCTCACAGACACGCATGCACACCCACATGCACATGCCCAGCTCACCTCAGGCTCAGGCTCAGGGATGGGGGATGGACGGTCGTTCCAAAAGGCGAAATTAAGGCTTATAGGGATCGCCGGTTGATCACATGTCTCCCAAGGTCTGTTCACATGCCTCCTACGGTTGGCCTGGGCATCTTCTCCGGTCCTACTCCACCAACACCCGCTGTTGCCGTCACCCTCCCCCATCCCGCTCGTCCGCCACATGTTGGAGTACTGATCAGTTCCCCTTTCGAGAGGCAACTTATAGTTTAGAGCCTCTCCAGACTCCCACCTACTCTAGATTTCTTTACTTCGTTCCCACATCCATTGTCCTCGCCATCTCTAGCTACTCTTTCCTTCGTTTGTCCCCCCCTCCTCTTCCTCTACTCTCTCTCTCTCTCTCTCCTCTCTAATGGAATATCAGTACGTACTACGCAAGACCAGAAGGGAGAAACGGCTGCAGGTGGGCATATATGAGAACACATTTGTTGAGAAGGCTAGGGGTCTCTCTCTCTCTCTCTCTCTCTCTCAACTGTGCAAGGTGGTGACTTTCATTTCTTCCGTCCAAGGATGTTGTAATTACATAATACACATAATTAAAACGGATGAACAAAAACAAAACCTAAATACGCGCGCAAAGGAAAAGTATATATACGAACCTGACGTTCACATTTAAAGCGAGAAAACTAATTAACTCCAACTTGCTCCCTCCTCTTCCAAGTCTTCTCCATCAATTAAAGAGAAAAGGTGGATAGATAGACAGACATAGTGATAGAGACAGAAGGAGAGAGAAGGAAAAAAAAAGACAATAAAAAACCTGCCGCCATCACCATCACCACCACGGCTGTCTTGCTCGTCGTTCGCGGGTTGCCATCTTTTTCTTCTTCCTCGCATTCAGATGGAGGGGTTGGAGGAAGAGGAGGAGGAGGAGGCGGAAGGAGATGCCGTCGCTATGGCAGCAAGCTTCTGCAGGTTAAGCTTGACGACGGTGTCCGTGAACATGCGGGTGTCCTCCTCCGTGTTGCCGTCGGGGATGTCGACGACGTATGACTCCAGTACCATGGTGTAGACCCCGCCCTGCGGCCGGCAGAACTCCTTGACGGAGGTGACGGACCTGTAGTTATTGAGGCGGTGGTCCCCGCCCATGACCCGGAAGCTGAGGACGTGCTGCTCGTCGTCCAGCATCTCCAGGCGCTCGATGCTGGTGGAGGCCGGCAGGCCCGACACCACGGTGACCTCGCGGATGCTGCCCACGCCGCCGTTGCCGTGGGTCATGGCGCAGCTCTTGATGAAGTGCTTGTAGCGCTGGGGCTGGTCGAAGCGCCGCACGATGGGCCACACAGCCCGAAGGGGCGCGTCGATGCGCTGGGTGATGAGCGAGGTGCAGGTGCCCGGCGGGTGTCGGCCATCGGCCGCGATGTGGTAACTCCGGATGAGGGGCTCCAGCACGGAAGACTCTTCTTGGGACAGCCCGAGCTGGCCGGAAGCCGCTGCTGGGGAGGACCCATATTTGCTAGAAGGAGCGGATGTACTGCACCTCTCTCCCTCCCTCCCTCTTTCTCTGACTCCGATGAATAGAAGAAGAAAGGGGGTGTTGGTTGGGTCACGGAGGAGGGGAGAAAGAGAGGAGTGAGGTTGCTGTGCGGTGTAAGAGCGCAGTGTAGTGTCTATATAAACTATATACGATGTAACTTATTATATAGAGAAAACTATGATGTATGTGTAAAGTAATTGTTGGGTTCTACTTTTCATTTTAATATAAAATTTGTTTTTTGATAGGTATAAGCGAAGGTAACAAAAAACAATTGTATTATGAGGGTCCCAACCTAGCTACTTCCGGCGGTGCGGATGCGGCCCGGAGGCCTCAGCGCGAGTGTGATCATGCGCATTTTTAATGTTCTTGTTATTCTTCTGGTTAATCTATATGCATACACACTGGGAGTGCTCTTTAGCTAGTCTTTATGTATGGTAGCTAGTGTGAGACCGAGGAAGGTGCAAGTGCCAAATTCGAAGTTCGACAAAGCTATATATATTCAGTTCATATGACAAATCGATCGAATTATAATCAGACCAAACCAAGCAAGCTGAACCTCAAATAGTTGAACATGCCCAACAAAAAAAATTCAGTTCCCTTTATAAGTTCAAACTCAGATTCCAAATTGTGTTGTAACGCATATATACATGTTTGTGGATCAATACATGTGTAAAATCGAAGTTGGAATCAACTAATGCATACATATTAACAGAGAAAATTAAACTGTATAGGTTGGGGTGGGGCCGCCGACCACCGAGGGGCTCCATGGTTTTGAGGAGCAAAATCTCCTGAGCGGTCTCGTCGCTTTCGATGGCGGGGGAATGCAGGATCATGTGAACGTCGAAGCGTGAAAAGTTCGACAGCAGCAACCACCTCTCTTTCTCTCTCTCTCTCCCTCTCCGCTTCCCTTCCCCTTTTCTTACCTCTTTTCTCTCCTTTCCCAGATCATCTGGTACTCCAGCTGCCATCCTCCACATTTGTTTAGGAGAAATATTTATTGCCTGTTTCACGGAAATACACAACACAGAAAAGCCTCGCGCCATCGTGATACTAATGTGACCTTTTTTCTACATAAGAAAACTAATTTTTTAACACTAATTCTCAATATCAATAAAAAGTACAAAATAATATCTGTCTTAAATTTACATTTGTGTGTGCATATATATATTTATATATAATCATAACTATAAGCTGTCTTAAGAGACTTATTCTCCCTTCCCCTGTCGGTTCGCACTGCATATACGTACATGCAAAATGCGAATTTAAGATAATTCTCATCTAAATATAGTTTTATCGACAGTATGCATGCAAAAAACCATATTATACATCATCCCATCATTTGACAACAAACACTCAATCGATACTTGTTTCCAAAAAAAAGAAAAAGTATTGCCGTACGTAGTACATCTGCTGGTAGTATGTAGTATGTTGAACTTGATGTCGAGAGATGAATTAATGGTTTGGAGCCTTGGAGGGCCGTTTTCTTTTCCTTAAGTACGCACGTCGACGCGGCATGCATGAGGAAACCTTGTTTTCTAGGCTTGGACTAATCGTCCGATAACATTGGCATGAGGTTCCCCACTCCTTTGTCTAGTTTGGGATATATATTTTCTTCTGGAAGTCTTCCTAGCCCCCAGACAATATTGTCCTAATCGGTGAAACATAGTCAAATGTCTGGGAGTCTGGCGTGCGGTTAAACAGTAGGGATAATTGCAATGTTGAACCTGATCATGTATACATAGTTACAGAAAGACCAGCTCATGTGCATACCCTGAGATTACACTACAAGAAATATAAGATACGTAGACGGCTAGAAATTGAAGCCGTCTACATAAACAAACATTCGTAGACGGCTTTTGTAAGCCGTCTATGAATGTAAGATACGTAGACGGTGTGTTTTCAACTGTCTACATATGTTACATTAATAGACGGCTAATTATAACCGTCTACGATTATACGTAGACGGCTAATGAAAGCCGTCTACGTAAGTATTTATATGTAAATTATTCAAAGTATATATTATATATGTATAAATATCATTTAAATATATAATTATATTTATACAAATGTAAGCAAATATAAGTAAATTTAATTAACTTATATAATAAAATTAATATATAATAAATATATAAATATTAACGAAATCTCCCTCCCCGCCCCAATTTTTCCCATCCCGCCATCAAAACCGCCCTCCCCGCCCCATTTTTCCCATCCCGCCATCAAAACAGCCCACGGCCCCAACTTACCCCCAATTCCCATTTCTCTTCTTCTAATCTACTCCCCTCGCTCCTGTGTATCTATCTTCCTCGGTCTCTCTTTCTCTTCTCTCTCTTGCTTGCTTTCTCTCTCTAGAGCAGCTCCGGAGTGCATGGCAGTGGGCTTTCTGGCCCATGAGGTGTCGGACCTTTGCATCGGGAAGCCGGCGCTGAGATCGCTGCCGCCGTCCGCGACCGTCGGCGAGGCGCTGCTCTCCCTGAAGCGATGCGGTGACAGCTGCTAGCCGTGTGGAGGGAGAGGACGCCGGGGTCTGCCAAGGGCGCCGCCTGCCTCGGCAAGGTCTGTATGGTGGACATCATCTGCTACCTCTGTTCGGAGGAGAGCCTAGCGAGCCCCGCCTCCGCCCTCCGGTCCCCCGTCTCCGCCCTCCTCCCCAAGGACTCCGGTGCCCTGATCAGCCGCGTCGAGCGCCACTCCAGGTTAGTCCTTAGTCCCCCCGCCCCCCCTCCGATCTATGTTGCATTATATCCCCTTGTACCTCTCTTTGTTTCTCCTCTGTTCATTTCTCCCCGAAACTTTGATCTGCCTCTGGTTGTGGGTTTCACATACTTCCAAATACATTAAGTTGCCATCTCCAGTTTGCATTTAAATAAAATTAATCAGTATACTTGTTCATTTCTCAATCTTCTCTGTGGTACTTAACAAGTGACTGTTTCTATGTGAAACAACATGTATTTTCCTCCAATCATGTGCTTATATTTATGCATTCCCTTTGTATACATGCAGGAAGATTTTGTTCTGAATCTTTGAAAACTCCATTTCTGTTTCATATGCTCAAGCTAAAATTAAATTTATAGATAATTATTTTAATTGCAAACTGTCAAAATGTTTATTTTTATTTGAAAAAAGTAAAAACTGCATTGTATTTTTTGCAGTTGATTATGACAGGAGTAGCAGCTCTTGACAGACTTGGCCGACGACCTTTGCTGATTGGAGGTGTCTCTGGGATAGTAAGAGTCTCTCTTCCTATATGAATTTTGTAATGAAATTACTTATGGGATGCATAAAATGTTGTTCAGTATAGTATTGAAACTATATGTGTGGCTTAAAAGAGGTACACTTTCATATGCTGTTCCTCAGTAAAGATCCAGTTAAGTTGGCATTTTGGCATCAAAATGCTTTAACAAGCACTGTTCTCATCTCATATGCCTTTAAATTGTTTCTGCAGGTTATATCTCTATTCTTGCTGTCTTCGTATTACAACATTTTGAAGGACGTACCTATAGTAGCTGTAGTTGGTCTGTTGTTGTATGTTGGCTGCTACCAGGTAGTGCTGGATTCCTGCTTTATATTTTATTTAAATGTGACAACTTGAAGCCTGAATGTTGTTTCATAAGTTGACAAATAATCTATTTGTTTCCTCATTACCGTGGAAACTATTTAATTAAGGTGATGACAGTTGTGTTTCTTTTTACCATGATGCATGTGCTCAACACATTTGTAACTCAAGGATTGTGGAACTGGATCAGCTCCTGGAAGAGTCAGGCTCGATCCCTGGTTGGGACTGGATTACTTGAAATTGACTTTTTTTTAGCTCAAACAATTCCATCAGATTTTAGCCAATTAATTTTTCATGTCCCCTCTCTATAATTAAACAGGGATCAGATTTCTCGCATTGATATTGGATTTGCATTGGCTGATCCTGATCTGAATTAGCTGATATGGATCAAGATTGGCTGATGCCACAGACCATGTTGTGTTATTTTAACATGCCTCAGATCATGGATTTTACCATTCTTAATAGTAGCTAAGATAGATGTTGATAATTTTCATTTTCTTGTCATACAAAGAGCATACAGCTTGCCTCTCTTATATCATGTGTAATTCTGAAAAAAAAAATTCAATTCCTTCTGTACTTCGTTTACATTGTTCTCAGATCCCCTGAAATCTCCTATGCTTAGCTTCTTTTTTCCTTTTTACTTGAGGGTCTTGTTACATGCTTTTAGTATGGTGATGTTAAGATTCTTAGCTGTAGATTCCATAACTGTATTCTGCATTCTAACGAGGTTTAATTCCCCAGTTGTCATTTGGACCCATTGGTTGGCTAATGATTTCGGAATTTTTCCTTTACGCTTGAGAGGACGGGGTCAAAGTATTGCAGTGCTTGTAAATTTTGCTTCCAATTCACTAGTTACTTTTGCATTTTCGCCACTGGAGGTATTGCCTCTTTCACTTGCTTCATTTTCATGTTTCAATGGTTGCCGACTTTCTAAATGATCGTAAACTGCACTTCCAGTGAAAATTAATAAAATTGATTTGATTTGTGGTTGCAGGAACTGGTCGGGACTGGGATTTTATTTACTGGCTTCGGGATGATTGGTATTGAAGCTTATGAAGTTGATGCTGCAGCTTCTCCTTGGTTTTGCAGGGAAGATCGTAGAATATGACAATCCTTCGAAGCTTTTGGAGACCAACTCTGCAATTTCAAAGCTTATGGCAGAATATTGGTCCAACTGCAGGAGGCTCATCCCAGAATCTTGAAGAGCTCTAGTCTTGGAATTCTTGTAACTTTCATAAGTTCTTATAAGATTGCAGTTAATTTCTCTTGGAATTGAACATGGCTAAGAGTGCTGTTTATTTGGTATCAGTTAATTTGTTTTATAAGAGTGCAGTTTATCCGAGCATGGCTATATGTTGTTGGCCATTTAAATTTTTTTTTATGTGAAAAAAAAGATACGTAGACGGCTCTTACAGCCGTCTACAAACAAATGTAGACGGTTAAATGTTTTTTGTAGACGTGGAGCCGTCTACATACAGTTTTTGTAGACAGCTAACGTAACCGTCTACAAAATTTTTTTTGGTAGACGGCTACTGTAGCCGTCTACATATATACAGAGATGGCGGTATAGCCGTCTACTTATCTACTTTTGTAGACGGTTATAAATATCGTCTACGTATCTTTTGTAGACGGTAAATTAGTTGACGGCTCCGTAGACGGCTTCATAACCGTCTATAAAACATTTTATAGACGGTTTATAAATTTTTGTAGACGGCTTTCAGCCGTCTACATATATGACCTTTTTTGTAGTGTTATTCATATTTCTCCGTAGCCCTGTCAATGGATCAGATCCGGATCAGATCCTTTGAGATCCGATCTGGAAGAACATGATTCTTATCTGACCCGAATTCGAAATTTAGGCAAATTTCGGATCCAAATTCGATCTGATCCGGCTCTGGCATCACCTTCTTCCTCCACCTCCTCCTGCAACCCTAAATCTATCTCTCTCTCTACGATGGCGATGACAACAGAGGGCCGCCGACATGCTCCGCAATGGGGGGTACGCGGCAATAGCAGCAACAGCCGTCAGAGGAGATCCAGGCGCTGCTCCACTTGGCATCGACCACCCACCGCTGCCGTTGCTCTGCTCGGTGCTGGAGATCTGCCCTAGAAGACCCAACACGAAGGTGTCCAAGTAGAAGAGCTCTTTGTCGGTCCCTTGCCTCCGCAGCAGCGCCGCGCAGCAGCGCCGCTGCTGAACGTCCTCCCATGCTGTGACTGGTGGCGGATGAGGGCCACGGTGACCGCGACGATGGCGATCGTTGCCTCTGCAGAGACCCTGACGGCAACGACAATCCTAAGGGCTTTGGCCTGAAGGTGCCCCCCATTCTGGAGATCTGCGTCGTCCACTGACCGATGCAGCTGGGGCAGGGCAACGGTGACTGGGAGGAGCCACGAGCGGGAGGTGTGGGAACCGCATTGGCGCCGGTGCCGCCGTCTCTACCTCCATGGGCACCGGCGTGGGTGTGAGGCCATACCCTAAAAAAGTACCTTCTCTAGGCCGTGAGCCTCTGCCCTTCAACCACAGAAGAACCTTGAACACGATCGGCACGGCGTCGTCCTCCTCCTCCGCGATGTCGGCAACCGCAGGCTTCTCAATTACCGATGAAACAGACTGCAGGGGCCATGGAGCCATGGCTGGGCAGACACCTTCCCATGGGGAAAAAGCTAGTGTTGAGAAGGGGGCGGGGTGGGGGTGAAAGGGAAGAAGTCGGGATGGGGCTTCCATCGGATCGGATTTTCGGATCAAGGTTTTGCCCAGAAACAGAAGATTTGGATCAAAAATATTTGCTCCGAATCTGGACAAAAGCTGCATTTCGGTCAAAGCATGTGATCCAAATCCGATTTTGTATTCAGATTTGGATCGGTTTTCGGATCCACTGGATCCATTGACAGGCCTACTTCTCCGAATGTATATCATCTTCCAATTATGTCATGGAATACAAGGCTCACAATTAAGTCGAAGGAAAAACATAACCATGGGGTACCCTGATACGTATTGCATGCCCTAAAAATCAAAATCTGGTGTTTGTCTCCAGTGAAGATAGTTCTGTCCGTCGAGTTTGTCTTAATTAGGGGAAGAAATTAACACAGCTTCCATCCGACAACGATCCCATCTCTGGTTGCAGGCTCCCTTTAATTTGATGGCCATGGGTGGTCTCCTCAGTGACAGTGGTGATCTGCCTATATGTCTTCAGTAGTACTCTACCTATCATCTTTATCCATTCAAATTATATATTTGTTAGGGTTGTCTCTTTCTGCTGAAGAGTAGGCAATCTGTTTCCTTTTGATTGCTTCTGAAGATATCCCAGGACCTCTTTCATCTGGGTTGTTGCCACCCTCATGTCACCTTTCATAGTTTAACCTATGACAAGCTCGTCCAATCAAAACCTAGCTAGCAACAGTCTATCTGGCCATTTCATACTTTGGGCCCCCACCCCCACCCACCTGGTGGAAGAAACAAACAGAACTTGGAATAAGTATAATAATAATTCCTGGAATGCGACATAGTTCTTAATCGTTGTTTCCCCTTCTCCATTAGTTTAATGTTGCTATGGTATACAGATTTGTAATATATATATATATATAGCCTGCAGGCATTGTTCTTATCACTAGCTAGGAAGCTAAACTATGATTTCCTTCTTGTGTGACTAGAAGGAAGAAGGGTTAGTGGTTTGACAGTTGATGGACACTGGGGTGTTGTATGTGCTTTTGCTATCTTATGTGAGTGGGGTATGGAAGGCTTTCTTATCATTGGGGGGAATAATGGCAAAACCAATTTTTTTGGGCAGAAAAGTAGCTTGTTGCCGTCATTGTCATCATATAACTGTTCGATATTTAGTGGGGTTGCTCCATTATGTCTGATCAACACCACATCTTCTTTGGATTTTTTATTTCTGAAGTTTCTGTTCTTTTGGCCTTGACAGGAATTTGGCTAGGTCTTCCCACTGGTAGAGGATATTCTGAATGCAGATCTTAATTGCACTCTTTGGGATCTGTGGATGTTGATTTGCTTGGACTGACAATTTAGAGAAGCTATCAACTTGGGAGATACACAAATAGGTGTGCTAAACAGGAGAGTTCACCTTGGTCACTTGCTGCAAAATTCATATGCCAAAGGCTATTATTTTCTTCTTTCCCATTTTCTATATGACAAGACATGTACCGACTTTAATCAGACATGAGCCCTTGTTACAAGGCAAGCCAATTGAAAGACTATTCTATATATATGTCACTTCCTAGCATAGAAAATTGGAGCACGACAAGGGAGAATACTCCACAGATTAGATTTAAGACAATTTAAAGGAAAAATACCTCTTATATCATATAAAAGTATAAATTTAATATATAATTGTCAACTTTTCTAATAAAGGATTTCAAAAACTTTCTAAAACAATAATATTTCAAGACAAGCACTCCAACACCCTGGCCCATTATCGCTAGCTTTAAAATACTTCAAAAATGTTAAGGAATAAGATTTGTATCTCTAGTTTTGACAATTTTAGATGATTAACATATTGATATAAAGGAGAGTACTATGATGATGCATGATTCGAAATAAACTAATTCGATCAATAATTCAAGCTATCAAGAGAGTTAATATGTAATAATAGAATTCTAATCAATAACTCATAAAAAGGTTCTAGAGATGGCTAATAGTAGGTTCAAGAGGTGACTCTCCTTATGTAATAGTTTGCTTCTTTCAGACATAAGAGATCACTCTCATAAAATATCACTTTACTCTGCATGACACAATGAAGTAACAACAAGAGAGAAACTCTAGTAGCAATTTAAAGATTATGTATCATTGTGAGCATAACTATAGATTGGTCACATAGCAAGTGAATTATAATAATAGTACCCATCCAAGTTAAGTACATCAAGAGCAAGTAAAACAAGCATGTAACAAGTGGAGTCAAAATAATTTAATCATGTATCAAGTAACAACCATGAGTGAATTGTCTAGATCAATTTAGTACACATGTATTGGTGCAATGTCACACTATGGTTAATGAACTCTCGCACAAGTACTTTTGAACTCTCCACCCTGAATCAAATTGGACCCTATTAATGTCAAGCATTGAGGTTTTGAATACAAGATCCCTTGTAAACACTAGACAATCACAAATAGTATATGACCGAGTTGATTCAATAAAGTTATGTTCAAGTAGTTTTTAACAAGTAGAAAGCAAGGAGCATGATAGCACTAGAATGGAATCCAAAGGAATTCATGGAATTAAGATCAACCTCCATGAGCACAAAGATGGAGAAAATTCCAATCCGAATGAAAATCATACATAAAACATCAATTATCCAATCAGAGTTCCAAGGTGGGAATATTTTGTAAACAAGTATAGATGTCATGATATTCAAGGGTTTCAAGGAAATTTGGAGTAGAGAATAAGGTTATGACCTTTTAGTATGCAAAACATAGGTCAAAAGATATCTGCACAGTCTAAACATGAAATTGGCAACGTAAGGATAAATGTTGTTGAACACAAGGGCATGTTAAGAACACAATCAAGAGATGTGCCGCATTAAAGAGAAGAAGAATGCAATCTTAGGGTACACCACATGATGTTGATGTGTTTAGAATAGATTGAATAGTGTTCTTGCCCCTGATACGAAATGCACGTCCAAGGCCAGTAAAAACATGTCTCCATGGCCAAACATAGTTTCAGAAGTGTGTTTAGGGTTTTTAGGGGTACAACCTGCTCAACAGTCGTGTGAAAATCCACGATCAATGGAGACTTATGGAGGCTTTAGTGGAGAAGCACCAATCTGACAATAAGAGGGATATCCAACTGAGAGTCATAACTTTACCAAGAAGATGTTCAGAGAAACAATTGTGGTTGAAGCGTGCCACAAGTAAGGTAATATGGTTCCGATTAAAACATCAATTTGCAATACTCACATCGATTAAAGCATCAAACAAGGCTATCATATAGAATAAAATCAAGAACATGGTTGATTCTCATGGAACAACCTATTTATTCATGAGATATGAAGTCAAATCATTCTAGATATGAAAGATATCACTAGATGAAGTAAATATTGAAACAAGGTATAAGATCAAGGATAGAGTTAAGAATGATAATCATTAATTAAAAGGATTAGGTCACTATCTTTAGAATAATTAGATGTATTTTAAAACACATAATTATCATATTGTAGCAACATGATTAGGGTTAAAATTAACATGCTTTAAGTAACATGACTTTTGTGTTAATTTTTAGGTATTATTTTAAGATAGGAACAATTACCCGTAGAGGAACGAGCAAAACGTGGCTGGAGTAGTTAGTGCTTTAAGAATGTGGTCAGGCCCGATACTACAATCTAGGTCTAAACGTGGTATTTCATGATACTGTGTTAAGTATGTGGTCACTGATATCACCGCATTCAAAGCTAATTAGAATGCAAAAACATCGGGAAGTTCAGTGGTTATTGGTGTAAAACTTAAAATAGGAGATCTAAAGAGACTCTAAACGAGGAATTCACATATAAAACTCAAAGAAAACATGCCAAACGACCTTAGGAGTGATTTAATTAGATTAAATATGAGAGAATATATATCTACCTTTGGTCAATCTAAGGAAGAAGATGAAGAACTTGAAGAATGTCCAAAGACTTCCTCCACTCCACCCAAGGCATGCCCAACCACATCTAGCAACCTCTAGGAATGACCTAGGGTTTGCCTTGGGAGTGTTTTAGGGTCTTATTCATAGACTTGGGGCTCCTAATTGTTCCAATTTGACTCTTTCTCTCGAGAGAGGACCCAGCTGTGATTTCCCTCCATTTTAACTTAAATTTGTGTTTCCATTCCCTATTAGAAATACAAATATGCTAGGAAACGACTTTCTCCTATTGGATTAGGGTTCAGCTTCCAACCAAAGCCCATTAGGCTTAGGTTTAAGCATTTTTTACCCCAAATTAATAATGGGTTTTTGGGTATTATGAATTATAGCTATTTGTTCTTTCTTTAGTAAGTTTTTTATTAGCCCCAATTACATGTTCAATTATTGCAAATCATTTATTTTAATTCCCTAATAATTTTATTTTGATGGCCCGCATAATTTCTCTTCTCATTATTCATAATACCTTAAGATACTCTATAAATTAGCACATTATCAAAATTTGTTTACTAGTATGGTAAGTTAACTAAACTAAATGTGAGAACTTTATTACAAATTTTAAATTTTCATTTTATCTATATACTTTGTTTTCAAATCTTTTAAGAGAATTATAAGGTTTCATAAATAAAAGTAAAGAACCATATAGTTTATGAAGTTACTCATCATTCCACTATAAGATTTCCATTCATAAAGAAAACTAAATTTGCATATTTTTCCTTAGCCCAAATTACAGGTTCAACTATTAAAAATATTTTATTTTAATTCCCTAATAATTTTATTTTGATGGCTCACATATTTCTCTTGGCATTATTTAGAAACCTTAAGGTACTCTATAAATTAAACGCATTATGAAAATTTGTCACCAGTATGGTTAGTTAATGTAATGCCCTGACACGGAATATCGAAGCGAGAAATAATTAAATAAATAGTATAGAGCCTAAATAGACATCAAACTATTGCACAATTTGGATAATGCCAAATGAACCAACTTTATTGATAATTTCACTAATCTATTACATTATCTAATTCAGAGACAAAACTATAGGCCTAAAGTACTTCATTCAAATGAAAATAAACTATCTAATACTAAACTTGGTTGACAACTTCACGGGTCACTCTTGCGCCTGCTCATCCCCATCCTCATGCATGTGGTGTTCATCATCAGACTCACCTGAAACACATATAACAAATAGTACAGGATGAGCGATAATGCCCAGTAGGACTTAATATCTCGAAAATAGGCATACTTTAAGTGATTAATATCTTGGATAATAGGATAACTAGAGAGAACGTTCAAAAGAGTAATAGCCCATGGTAACAAGGGCACAATAGTACTTTTCAAAAGAATATAGCATAGCAAGCACGTTAAAGAATTGGCCATATCACGAGATAGCATGTCACAATAGTACGATAGTCATGATAGCACTTTGATTGACTTTTGTCATCGAGAGAGTATAGCACTTTGTTTTTTTTATTGTCGTTGATTAATCTAGATAGTATAGTACTTTGGTTGCATGTCTAACATCCTGATCAATTAACTCCCATGGGCAAATAGCACTTTCGGGTGCACCTCCCAGGACCAGATTGGGCCCTTTATAATGTTGCCTAGCATTGGTTTTTTTTTTATCTTCGACAATCAGTAGATGACCAATAAGAGTACCAAGAATAGATGAGAGTAATTGAGAAATAGACGAGAGTATAGAGAGAACGTGAATAGATGAGAGAATAAGAAATAGATGAGAACTACAGGTCCATTCACGTAAAACAACGTTAAATAGGTGATAGTAATAGTTGCACAACACACGGAATTGTTTACTAGCAGTCTTATTGAGCAACTCTCTTTGTTTACTAAATATCTATCACAATATTTTTGTTATGACAACCCTTTAATATTTTTTACCTTTACTATTTATGGAAATAAAAAAACTATTATATATACAATCATACCTTCTGATAAAAACTATGCCTACACAGATCCTAAGTCTACAACGTATGCTGTATATCACAGCGAAAATTTTCTATGTCCCAAGCGTATATTGTATATCACACTGACTCCGACTCTTGAAAAGTCGAAGTAATGCTTAATTGATAAACAATTCGATACACTCCGACTTCTGGAAGTCGAAGTCTGGCAGCACTCTGACTTCTAAAAAATCGAAGTCTGGCAGCACTCCGACTCTTGGAAAGTCAAAGTCTTTGTATCGTTTTGAGCCTCTCCAACTCCTAGAAGGTCAAAGTCTGAGGAAACTCTGACTTCCTAAAAGTCGAAGTTGGGCATACTCCGACATCATATAGTCGAAGTTCGCTATCTGTCTGTTGGCACTGTGACTTCCCAAAGAAGTCGAAGTCATTGCTTTCTCACTCTGACTTCTTAAAAGTCGAAGTTGGTCGTACTCCGACTTTAATAAAGTCGAAGTAGTAGCATTCCTCCTGAAGTCGAAGTTTATTGTCTCTATTAGTCTTACTCCGACTTCTTAAAAGTTGAAGTATCTCTTGTCAATTGTTGTATATCTGTACTTAGCTGAGAATTCAAATCTCTATTAATAAGTACTAGTTAACATACATCATTACATAAACTCTGCATTGAAGTATCATAAACTCTGCATTGAAGTATCTCTTACTTTGAGAAAGTTTCCTTAAAGTTCAATTATCCTTTTTTTTGGCGGAAAAAATATTTTATTTAAAAAAGTTATTTCATCTGTGCAGTATCTCCTTTGGGATCTGTAATATATAAGATATATTTGCTATCTCTTTTACTGACAGGAAGATAAGTTGATCTCTGGTTGATGATGGTAAACATTAAATGCTTGATAAGCCTAATAGGTTATCTGTCAGAACCTACCTACTACTGTCAGAAATACCATGACTTTCAGAAGAAAAACGTGTGCAACTGTCTACTCATTCTTAAATGTTCTGAACTTCTGTCTGAATGATTTCATATCTTATCCTTTATCTTACCTACCTTCGAAGGCATGTATGGAGGCATTTGCTCTTATCTTATCCTTTCAGGTTTGCAGACATTTAATGAAGAATGGCTAAGATCTCTGCACTGAGTGTGGAACCTGTAGAACAATCATGAAAGAGTCCTTTAAGAATGAAGCTACAACATATAGCCTAGAGACGTTGGGACTCATAAAGCTAAAGATTTGATGGACAAACCTAAGAAGAGCAAAGCTTCCTCTCAATGGCTATCTCCTTCAAACGGCTAGCTTCCTTCGACCAATTCAAATGGGCAAAATTAGCATATATATATATATATATATATATATAATATATATATATATATGAAGCCGAAGCTTGGAGACATACATACATACACATATAGATATAGAACAGAGATACACAAGAGAGAGATATAGAGTGACATAGTTAGAAGACTTAGAAGCCTACACTTCACTCCCATCCGAAAGCTAGAAGAGCCAATCAAAGAGAAAGAGAGCCACTCCTCAGTCTTAGACTTCTGCTCTCCTTCTGCAATTTGAAGTCTTCTTCGTTTGGTAGACTACTACAATTCAGATCTTCTTCAATCCACTTCTTTGTTTCAGAAAGAATTTGAGCTCCACTCTCATCTGTTTTTCTTTCTGAATTTCTGTGTTTGCTCATTGTTGTTGAGCTGACACACAAGCTTTCATACTTCTGTGTAAGGAAACCTACAGGAGGTTTGTATCGTACTGTACCCCTCTTTTGAAGAGAAGATCTACAAGTGTAGATAGTATTTGTACCCCTTGATTAAGGGAAGACTTCCTGGGAGCAAGTGGGTTTGTAATTCCTCTTGGGTTTGAGAGAAGGCCAAGTATTTACTGGCAGTTAGTGAAATCCCAAGCGGTTTCTTGGGGATTGGACGTAGGACTTCCATGTGGGAAGGGCCGAACCAAGATAAAATTCTTGTGCCCTTATGTGTGATTGATTCCGCCAAGTTTTCACTTGTTTCACATACATCACACTAAGTACTAACAAAGTTATTTAGTGTTGTTTAGCTTTTAGATAAAATTTTTAAGGCGCAAAGAAGTCCTATTCACCCCCCTCTAGGACATCTATTGTGCCATCTCGATCCAACAAGTGGTATCAGAGCGAGGTCTTCTCGAAGAATCAAATGATTTGAGAAGAGATGGCAGTTGAAGCTCACAACTATGAAGTCAGTCGGTTACCAGACCACCATTCTTTGATGGTGAGGACTACCAATACTAGAAGATGCGAATGGAATGCTTCATCAGAGGCACAAACATTGATCTGTGGTAGGTAATAGAACAAGGCGATTTCATTATTGTTCCTGCTGAAGGTACTACCACAATTACAGCAGCTGATAATGTTAAATTATCTCTAAACTTTAAAGCTAGAAATTATCTATGTTTGTGCCTTATCAAAAAGAGAATTTAATAGATTATCAGCATGCAAATCTGCAAAAAAAATGTGGGATAAATTGCAGGTAACATATGAAGGAACAGACAAAGTTAAGCAAACTAGAATAGATATTCTTGTTTCACATATAAACAATTTAAAATACTTCCAAATGAAAATATTACTCAAATGTACAATAGATTTTCAAATATAGTGGTTGGTCTAAGCTCTGTAGCAACTCTGGTTTTTTGAATGTTGATAAATAGTATTACTTGAAAAAAGAGAAACTAATGAATAATTGTGATAAATAGAATTAATTAGAATAAAGGGTAAATAATTAGAATAAAAAGAATTAAATCAAACCCATTAAGCTAAATTAGTAGATGGGTTATACTAGTGGTCAAAACATGAATGAATGGGCACAATTGTAAAGAGCCCAATTTGGATGGGAGATCTTTTGACCTAATTTTGGAGTTATTAATTAATAAATTAAATAAGGGTAAGATAAAGACTAAATGGGTTGTAATTATCCTGAAAAGGAGTCCTAATCCCATCCTAACCCCTTGGCCACAAAATTAGACCTCTCCCCTTGCTAATTAGGTGGATAAATACTAGAAAAATTGAGATATACATGGTAATTTCGTAGCTAAGAGGAGAAGGAAGAGTTGGAGAAAGGTTGGACTCTTAAACAATCAAATACAACCCCAATTTGTGTCTACCCAACCCTAGTCATTTTTAGAGCATTAGAGAATGAGGGAAGAAGGCTTTGGACGAGGAAGCAAGGAGGAGAGGCTTGGAGCAAGGAAGGATTTCATCATTTTCGCCATCTTCAACTCTTCTGCCCTAGAGTCTTAAAAGCGTGAAAGGTAGACAATCTCTCAAGCTAAATCTAATTAAACTCGACCCTAGGTAGACCTTGATCCCCTCTATCAAAGCCCCATGTTTGCCCTAATTTTCGTTGTGCCATGAAGGAGTATTTCTTGCTCCATCCCTGTGCTATACATGTACCCGAACTCACTTGTTTGCCTTCAATCCATGAATACCCTTGATCTCATACCTTGCAAATTTTATCATATGTACTACATGCTGTAAGGATTCGAATGATTCTATTTTCCCCAATTTTCATCATGTATCCTTTGCGAATTAAATCAATTCTCACACTGTGCATGTTTTAGGTCACTGAAATGTAACCTAATTAAAGTATGTCCAATCCATGCCTATTTTCTAATGACTCGTACCTGTTGATACATCTACATGTCTATTTTCGTTTAAAACTAGTTTTGTGATTTTTGGACATGCATGTGATTTTATATCAAATTTTGAATAGCCCTATATCCAACCATAGAAAGAAGGACTAAGACCTAAAATGGGGCTATTTTCCTCTTTTGGGCTTCGGCCCACCTTATGAAATCGCAACGGCCCGACCCGTCGCGATCTCAAAAGGTCGTGACAGGCCTGATTGCTGCATGAACAGTAACGAAATGCATATTAATATTTGGTAATAATCACATGAAATTCATTTAAAAGCTATGTGCACGATTAATCTTGCTCTCATGATTTCTTTACACTTGCACACACTAAACATTAATGTTTGCCATGAGACCTTATTAATTTACTCAATAATATATCTAGTAATTAAATATAATTATTCACTTAATCTCCCCATTATTTAAATGGACTTGTCTTCGTTTTGTTCGCGCGTTTTGTATACCGTTATCACGTCCCTCTGCCTTCAAGGTACGACAGACACTTGTTTTGTACACACTTCTTTCTTGACTTGGACCACCTCTCTATTGGGAATACTCCTGACTAGACCAGGGACTCCTTGTCAAGGCCTCCATAAGTCTCCTTGGCTTTGGAAGACGTCCATTGTCGACGAGCTGGTTGTACCATTAAAACCCTTGACACCTTAGGGATCAACATGATCCAACGGCCTTAGTGTGTTCTCTCTTACCTTGGAATCAATCACCAACCTCTGGTCTATGTCATAGCATGGCTAGTGGGCGGATGTGATTTCTACCGGACTGTTGGCGCACGATCTAGTGCTGAGCAACTATTACTATTGCATGTTTATCATTGTTTTTACGAATATGTCCCTATCTCATCTATTATCTCTATACTCTCATCTGTTCACATTCTCTCTACGCTCTCATCTATTCGTCAATTGCTCTCATCTATTTTTGATACTCTATTTGCCATACACTTGATTGTCTAAGGTAATAAACATGACTAATGCCAGGTAATAGGGCCCGATCTGGTCCTGGGAGGAGCGCCCGAAAAGTGCAATTTACCCATGGGAGTTAAAATGATCAGGATGTCGGCATACATCTAGTGCTATTTATACTATCAAGATTTAATCTATGACAATCAATCCAAGTGCAATCAATTCAAGTGCTATCAATGCAAGTGCTATCATTACTAGTGCAATGTTGTGCGACTTTACGTGCTATTTCGTTACATGGCCAATTCGTTATCATGTTTGTTATGTTATTTTCTCTTGAAAAGTGCTATTATCCTCTCGTTGTCATGCGACATTATCCTCTTGACTATACTTGATCGATCTCTCTAGTATCCTACCTTATAAGACATTAATCACTTAAAGCATGCTTGTTTATATGAGATATTAAGTCCTACTAGGCATTTATCGCTCATCCTGCGCTATTTTTTCACGTGTTTCAGGTGAGTCTGATGGAGACTACCACACTAACGAGGAAGGGATGAGGAGGAACATGAGTGACCATACATTTCGACAACCTGTGCTTATTAGTAGTTAGTTAGTCATTAGTTAGTCAATATGTATTAGTTTGGATTTGAATAAAGTACTCTGGGCCCTAGTTTTGGCTCCGATTAGTGAATGTAATAGTTGGATGATGAATTATTAATGAAGTTGGATTTCATTTGGTTTTATTCCAATTGTGCAATGGTTTGATGTCTATTTATCGCTCGATACTATTTAAATAACTATATTACCACTCCGATATTCTGCGTCAGGGCGTTACAATTTTGTGGTATCAGAGCCTAGGTTGTTCTTAAGTATAGGATGATCTAGGTTTGACCTGCCTCGACTAAGAGTCTAAATCCATACCTATGTGAGAGATGGGTAGAACCATGGGTAATAAGTTAAAATAAACTCACACACACACAAACTTAGTGCAACCTCAATATCTTACATTAAACTTTTCTCTTGAAGGAACTTAAGACATTAGCAATGGCAGCAGAGCATGCACAACTCCGTGACATGCAACAAACTATCCAGGAACTCACTCGAGCTCTACTTCAAGCTGCTGGAGGTGGTGGCAATCGTGGAGCTGGAGATTTGCATAGGAATTTCCACAATATAAACCCACCTCGTTTCAGTGGGACCACTATCCTGACGAAGCAAAAAACTGGTTGAAGGAGACATAACGTATTTTCGCGTCATGCAATGCGCGGATGGGGATAAGTTACTACTTGCCACATTCCAATTGGAAAGGGACGCCCATGCGTGGTGGGAGTCCGTAGAGGCCACCAGAGCCGATGCACAATTCACATGGGACGAATTCAAGGAGCACTTTAACTCCAAATACTTTTCTGAAAGAGTTCAAGAGAGGAAGGCCACCGAATTTGCTGCACTAAAGCAGAGGAACCTACTGTCACTAAATGAAGCGCATTTTCTCGTTTGGCACGATATGCTAATCACCTTGTAGGCACTGAGAGAATGAAGACAAAGCGCTTTCTCACGGGCTCAAGCCCGCATACATCACTCAACTTGCGCCACTCGACATCCAGACTTATGCCGAGATGGTAAAGAAGGCACAGCTGCTGGAGGATGCGATCGACTCACCGATCACATCAAGGGTAGAATGGTCAAGAAAGAACACACATCAGGATCTTCGAGCAAGCCCACCAACAGCAAGAAAAGGTCATTAAGCATTACTGACGGGCCAAGCCAAGAGCGGAAGCCCAAGGTCTTCTCCCCCTCTGCCCCCAACAAGCCCAGATGCAAGCACTGTGACAAGCTGGGTCACACTACCGAAGAATGCTGAAGGAAGGTAGGTGCATGCCTACGATGTGGGAGTCGAGAGCATCGTATTCCCGACTGTCAAATGCTTAAAGAAAATGAGAAGCGTCATGTGGGACCAAAGAAGCCAGGTAGACTCCAAGCAGTTCAGGAAGCAGAAAACGCCGAGAAGGTGGAGTTATGGAAGGTACCTTACCAGTCTTTTCTCAGACAGCATTTGTTTTGTTTGATACCAGCGCAACACATTCGTTCATATCACAAGCATTTGTTGATACATTAAATGTTAAACCTGCATCCATGAGTTTTGAATTACCTATTACAACACCACTGGGGGAGAAAGCTCAACTAAACACATATTTCCCATTAGCTGATGTCATGATTGGTGAACTAAATCTAAGAGCCGATCTGATATGTATGCCCATGGAGGGCTACGATGTCATATTGGAAGCCGATCGGCTATCCACTTATGGGGCTCTTGTCGACTGTAGAAGAGGAAAAATTTCCATTAGCGAATTCCCTAAGTTGACCTTCACGGGACGTAGACACAAGAGGCACTTGTCTCTCGTCTTTGCTATTCGGGCATAGAACATGATAAGAAAGGGCCGTGTGACATTTCTTGCCATCATAGTGGTTGAAAAAAAAGCATCTAAGATAGCTGACATATATATAGTGCAAGAGTACTCCGACATGTTCCCGAATGAGCTGCCAGGCATCCCACCTGAACGAGATGTAAATTTCTCAATCGATCTAACTCCTGGAGCGACATCGGTGTCACGTCAACCATACCGAATGTCTCCTACTGAATTGAAGGAATTAAAGGAGCAATTCATGAGTTATTGGAAAAGGGCTTTATCAGACCAAGTACTTCTCCTTGGGGAGCACCTGTATTGTTTGTCAAGAAGAAGGACGGATCTATGAGATTGTGCATTGACTACATGCAGTTGAATCAGCTGACTATCAAGAACAAATACCTCTGCCTCGTGTTGATGAATTATTTGATCAAATATCATGAGCTAGATACTTTGCTAAGATTGACCTTAGATCGGGATATCATCAAATGAGAATTAAGGATGCGGATATTTACAAGACATTTTTTAGGAGAAGGTACGAACATTACGAATTTGTAGTTATGCCTTTTGGACTAACAAATGCTCCTGCAGCTTTCATGCAATTGATGAACAACATCCATCGACCATACCTCGACAAATTTGTCGTGGTCTTTATCGATGATATTCTTATATACTCCAAGACCAAGGAAGAGCATGAGGAGCATCTGAGGATCGCTCTGCAGATCTTGCGTGACAACAAGCTCTACGCCAAATTGAGCAAGTGTGAATTCGGCTCGAGGAGGTGTCATTCCTAGGCCATGTCATATCAAGGGGGTATTGCTATTGATCCTTCCAAGGTTGAAGTTGTACTCAACTATGAGAGATCGACCAATGTTACTGAGATCAGAAGCTTCTTGGACTGGCTGGCTACTATAGGGGGTTTATAAAACTTCTCCAAAATAGTTGTACCTCTTACTCGCATTACGCAAAAAGAGAACCCCTATCACTGGAGCAAGGAATGTGAGAAGAGCTTTCAGACACTGAAGCAATGCTTGACATCGGCACATGTCCTCGCGTTACCAGTCGAGGGCGAAGGATTCTCAGTCTACACTGACACATATAGAATCTATTAGGATCGGATATTCAGTGATGGAAAAGCTAGAACGGGCGTTGAATAGATTTGCAGCAGAAACTTAAGCAATTAAAAATTACTTCGATTAAGATATCTACTCAATTAAAATCCCTCTGATCTGATGTAATGTTGTGAGCAAACTAACAGTTAGTGTGTAGATGAAATCTCTATGCATGCCTAACGTAATGCAAGTCAAACCACAATTCAAACCACAGTGCACAAGAATTTTTTAGGTGGTTCAGAAATCACACCGTGACTCCTATGTCCACCCCTCCCACAGTGAGGACACACTACTCAAGAATTAAGTACAACACACACACACGAACACAACGGCTCAACCACACACACACATGCTAGATCAAGTCCACAATAGATCAAATCCTCTAGCCTTGATCTGATCAAGACACCACACACTATGATCTATATGCAACCTTGTATAGATCACAAACCACACACACACACAGATATATGAAAGTGAAAGAAAGAGAATTCTGAGTTGAAGATCAAATCCAGATGAAGAACTCTTCGATGTGGTCGTCCAGAAGAACTTCAGGCTTCGTGTTGATGATGATCAGACAATGTAGATGAAGCTTGATTCGTGGACAAACCGACTTCAACTCTGCTCGTGAGATGGATCTTCCTCGCGCTGGCTGGAGAGTTGAAGCAGAAAATAGGGGAACCTTCTTCTTCTCTGTTCTTGGCTTAGGGTTTTCTGTGTGGAGGCTCCTTTCTGCGAAAATACCTCTATATGATCTATATATAGTGGTGTCCAAGCATAGAGAGTCGTGCTAAAAGGAAACACCCTAATATGGAACATATCCAAATCTCGGAATTGAAGTTTCTCTTCATCTGTCGACAGGCGATCTATAGTTGTCGACAGCTACTGCTCAGATCTGGTTTCCAGAACCATGATGTTGCTGGAAAAACAACATCTGTCGACAGGTGATTTGCTGGTTTTCGACAGGCAGCATGTATCTGTCGACAGCTACTGTGCATCTATCAACAACTACTATTTTTAAGTACTTCCAGCAGCTTATCTTGTTCTGACTTGTCTATCTGTCAACACATGCCTTGGGGCTGTCGACACATGACCATTTGAAGTATATTTCTTGTTCTTATGCACTTGGATTTTGTTGCTTGACTTGTATACATTCACACCTACATTAAAAGACATCCTAAGTGAGATACAATGAATGTATAGATGATCAACAAAAGCATTTTACCAACATCATGTTTCTTTCATGTCTTTGTCATTGTCATCATGTTTCTATCATACACACAACATCAATTAATATTTCTCATCATCAAAAACATTTAATCACAGTCATCACACATAAGAACCAACATTCTCCCCCTTTTTGATGATGACAAAATTTTCAATTTATGCATATTGATGTTTCTCCCCCTTTTGGCAACATCCAAAAGATAGTGAGTGCATACATGGGTAAGAATGAAGCAAAGAACTAAATTGCGAAAGATTTGAGTGGGGAATGAGTGTTCAAATGGGATTGCAAGGTTGAGAATAGGTTTATGACCATTACAAAGTGTCATAAACACAAGTATGAAGACACATAAAAATTCTACAATGGTTAAGAGATAATATTATGGGAATCTTAAGTTATGACATTTAGAAAACACCGTTCAAGAACATATGAATATAAGATAACCCCTTTGAATAAAACCATTGAGAAAAATCATATATCTGAGTGGTGATTTTCAGTTGGTAAATGAAGGTAATGTCCACATAAACAATTGACAATAGACAACCCATTGCCCTTGATTTAAATCTTGGAGGCTCCTCTCTATTTCTAGCATTTGAATAATTTCTTTGTCAAGTTAATGTTGGAAAAGTAGTAATTAGGATCACTTTAACCTTTTAACGTGAAGGTAGACATTTGGGATGCCGTGCCCCCAGTTACTCATTGTGAGTGACCATCATACCATTTTGCAGAGTTAATGAATTGACTTTTTGACGCGAAGACAGATAGTTATGATGCCTATGTCCCCAGTTACTCAGTAATGACCATCATTGCTCTGCCTTTATCCCATTTCATATACTTTTTCTTTGAACTTTAGTTTTAGAAATAGGTAGTTTTTCTCCTTTTGTTTTTAATCCTTAAACCATGGTCAAAAGGTTATTTAAGGTCAAAAGCCAATGTAAAACATAAAGTTCAATAACCTTTGTACTTATCAATCCACTTGAGAAAAATGATTATCCACAAGGGAGTTATTCAAATGAGTTACGTTAAGCTCATTAGTTTTGTTCAATGTTTGCTAGATGACACAACCTAGACTCAATCATAAATATTGTTTCAAAATCATTGTGATTAATTCAATGTCTTTGATACTATGTGAGTATGAAAGGTTGTAATGAATATTAATCCCCAATTCTCCCCTGCATCAATGATATGAACATACTCATGAATAATTGCCAAGAAATGTTGATGGTTTCACAATTGAAGAACATCTGTCGACAGCAAGAATGTGGTTGTCGATAGCTACTGAGAAACAGAAGAACTAGTTTTCTGGAAGAGCCCATCTGTCGACAGCTAAAGAAGGGGCTGTCGACAGTTAGTGTTTCACAGTAGAAATGCGTTTCTGGATGAGGGATCTGTCGACAACTGGTGGTCTGGCTGTCGACAGGTACTTGGCAAAGAGTTTTAAGGCTTTGAATTGAGTGACATGAAGACCAGGATTTTTAGAAATAATAACACAATGATTAAGAAGTGTATCCCTCAAACATTTCACTCAACCTACCTTGACTTACTCCCCCATAATGTGTGCATGTGATGATTCAACATTCAAGCAATTCAAGCATTTACATGTCAATCAATTTGTACAGAATTAGTACAAACATGATATTCAATGAATTGGCGAACATTTTTGTGCGCTTTCAATTACTCCCCCATAACACATGCATAGAATAAAATAATAGCAAGCAATTCACATGTTATCATGCACACCATTAGCCTTATACATAACATGACTTTTGGTACTTGGCGGAGTATTTTTACTCATGCATAATGATAGTTTCCAAACAAGCATAACTTGTTTTTCCACATGTCATCATTTGATATATGAAGAAGTCAAAGTAAATGATGTGCTTATGAGGTCATGAGCACAGTCATGCAAGCAAGATGACATAGCATGATTCCAATTGCTAAGAGGCCAATTGTTATGTGGGGGTAGCATCAAAGCACATTTCTCATTGCTCAGATAAGATTAAAAATCCATTTCACTTCCAGCAGTTCAAATCTAAAGTGATAAGGAGATTTTACCTGGACAGTCTTCAATCACAATCTCAAATTTTTTTTACCTTTGTTCTCCAACCATTTCTCGCCTTGCACAGCCAATGTCATGAATCCATTATACTGTATGGCTACAAGACATCTCAGCTTGTTGATCAAGCTGGTTTTGGGACCTACACTTGCTTAGGTCCTGCAATGACAATAATGTTAGATTCAACAATGATTTCATAATCCAAAGTGATTTCATTTTTGGAATAGATGTATTTCTTTCATTAATGGAACTATGAGCAACATTAGTTCCATGTTTTTCTTTAGTCTTGTTCAATACTCTATATCTCAGGCATGAACATGATTTTTATTTCTATGTACATGGGCATGTGTACGAACATGGGGCTTGGAGCATGCACAAGATCATGATTCTTATGCCAACAGTCTTAGACAAATGTCCATGTTGATGACATGGATAGCATTGAACTGTTTTAGCATATTTGTTAGAGTGTTGATTTTTCTTCCAGCAAAATTTAGCAAGATAACCCGATCTATTGCATTTAAAGCAAAAGGGTTGAGTAATTACCTTGAGCTTACCATAGTTTGAATGCATTTGGTGAAATTTCTGAGATCTTCTAGAATACCTTTGATCACCCTTGGGTTGAAAGGGTGGAGGTGGTACCCTTTGGTAGCTCTTGCCATGATGTGGAGATGGAGACTGCCATGGAGTTTTTTGAGCTGATGGAGGAGGTGTTGAAACCTTGTAGAATCTTGTTTTCTTTTCCATTTCATTTTTCTGATTTACAGTTGAACCAAGATTCTTTCTAATTGCAACATTTTTGTTCAATTCAGAAATCCTCTTTTCAGAGTTTTGACTGTTTATAATCACTTCAAGTTCTTTTGTCAAATTTTCCTTTTCAACTTTCATGCACCATTTCTTTTTCAGAAGTTTGAAGTTGTTTTGTCATGACTCCTAGACCATTTTTCATTTTGATCTTTTCAATTTCACTTTGAACAACTTGATTTTCCAAGTCAGCAATTTTCTCCTAGAATTGTTCCAGTCATCATTCAATGGTCTGCTATGATACAAACATTCAATCTTCTTTCTAAGATGATTATTTTCCTCAACCAATTGATTGCACTTTTCTTTTATTTGATGATCATGAGCCATGTGGAGATTTGTTTGTTCATTGATCATTATCAAATTGAGATTTTTATTATGATCAATCAACTTTTCATTTTGATTTTTTAAATCCAAAATTTCAGATTCCACCTGATCATGATCTTCTTTCAATTTTGAAAGCTTGTTTCCATAGTTTCTGACTTTATTTTTTAATTTTCATTCTCCATTTTTAATTTTTCATTTTCTTCATAGAATGCTTGAGCATTATCAATTATCATTTCATTCTTCTCCAATTTTTCTTTTAACTTCTTGTTTTGAGATTTACCTTCTTAAATTGATTGCACAAGTGCTCATAGCATTCTCTCAGTTCATCATGGATATATCATTCTCAGAATCAGAGTTAGATTTATGATCTATCACTGGTTTTGAGATGGAATTACCTGACCTTTCAGAATTTTTTATTTCTTTGACATGTGTGATTCTTCAGATTTGTCTGAGCGACAAGAACCTTTTGAGCTGCTATGAGCCATGTAGCACTTTTCTTTGATTTCCTTTCCATTCTTGCTTGCCTTCATAGAGGGTCCTGCATTTTATCAACATTTAGATCAAACTCAATAACCATAGGTCTATTTATGATACTTGAGAACTTAGCCATATTTCTGAGTATGTTTCAAATGATTAGACCAATCAACATAATATTGAGTTAGATCAGAATCAAATGAGCAATAAGCACACAAAAATAGATCTGCCAAATCACAACTGATGAACAGAAACCTTCTCTTATACCAATTGTTAGGATCGGATATTCGGTGATGGCAAAGCTAGAAGGGGGGGTTTGAATAGATTTGCAGTGGAAACTTAAGCAATTTAAAAATTACTTGGATTAAGATATCTACTCAATTAAAATCCCTATGATCTGATGTAATGTGTGTGAGCAAACTAACAGTTAGTGTGTAGACGAAATCCCTATGCATGAATCTAACGTAATGCAAGTCAAACAACAATTCAAACCACAGTGCACAATGGATTTTTTAGGTGGTTCGGAAATCACACCACGTGACTACTATGTCCACCCCTCACACAGTGAGGACACACTACTCAAGAATTGAGTACAACACACACACACATGAGCACAACGGCTCAACCACACACACACGCCGCTAGATGAAGTCCACAATAGATCAGATCCTCTGGCCTTGATCTGATCAAGACACCACACACTATGATCTATACGCAACCCTTGTACAGATCACAAACCACACACACACACAGATATATGAAGTAGAAAGGAAGAAGTGTGACGGCCCTCGATACACCGGTACGGTCATACCGACCCCCGTTGGAATAGCGAGAGTCCTGCCACAGTGGGACATTTACCCAAACGATACATACAGCTTAGATACACGTGAATATACAACAGAGTAGCGGAAGTAAAGAGAACTATCTCCATTCATTCATCATCCACATTAACCATACATGAATTTTCGCAATTAACAATAAGGAACTAAGAGCTCACATATTTAGATTGCTGAAATAGGATTACAAAATGTCCACATAATACATTCCTTTCATAATAATTCTAATACAATGTTTCAAGTACATACTATGAAGTACACAAATCTCAAGAACTCCAAACTAGCTAGTCTCCACGCTCGAATTCGTCTCTGCTGCCTCCTCCAAAGGTACTGTGTCACCAACTATGCCTGTACACCGAAGCAAGGAGTGAGTCCAAGGACTCAGCAAGCAACACTACTCATGATATACACTTATAAGTCCTAATGGTTTCTACATGCACATTACAATTAGCACACATAGCATGCTAGTCAATTCAAGTTTTCAACCTATCATGAAAGTTCTACAATTTCATACATAACTCATGCTTTCAGATTTTTAAAATAAAATTCACCTATCCATTGTCTCTATTCAATTTACTCATGAACTTTAATCTTTTAAAGAATCAAACATAAGAACTATCAACATGAACAATTTACATGCATGAAAGGAAACGCAACTAGCATGGGTTTTACACATTTTTCAACACATACATGAACCTTTTCACATGCTTTAGGTTGCTGATTTCATATAGTTTCATCGCTGAAAACCTAACATGAGAGCTACAATACGCATAAAACATATCACGTGAACAAGTAATCATGCTATCTTGTGCTCTTTTCACCAATCATCCATAACATGAATTCTAGTCATTTATGCAACGTAAACAGATAATGATAACATGAGTTTTGCTGATTTCACAGGTTTCAGATTTGTCTCACATGGTTTTCAATAACATATTTCCACATCTTTAGTTCCACATTTCCTTTACACAAGTTTCCTCTTTCACATGGTTACACTTTACCCATACACATTCACATTGTCACTTACACATTTACACATGGTCACATACACATTACACTTTCACATTACACATTTTAGGTGCCGTGACACATAGTCCAAACCACCAAAGAAGGACATATACACATCACATTACACATAGACGCCATCTAGGCATTCCAATGGCGACTCTTGGACTGCGCAGACCGGAAGAACAAGTCTCCACCCTAACCAGTGGTACTTGTCCACCTCCAGGATTTCCCCCTAATGCCCTTAGGGTCACTTAACACAATGAACTTTCTCAGGTGGACTTTTCCTGATACAACTCCACTGCCCTCTACGGAAGCAGTGTCACATCGGCACAGTTACACATTTACACATTTACCGTTTTACACTTGGTTTTACACATACACTTCATCTCACTCACTTTCTTACTCACATGAACACCTCTGTTTTTCCTAACATGGTACTACAGAATTTCAAGGTTTAACACACAGTAAACACACTAATCATGCTGGGTTTAAACAAAATCTAATCACATTACGATCATATGCACGAATTATCACATTTCACAAGAAAACACATAACTTTTTACTTACTGATCCAAATGACCTGAATTTTAACCACATTCTGTTTTCGGGTTCAAGGTCATACCCTCAATTTTTTCAGATTTTTCTGAGCTAAATAGGATTTACAGAAAATAAACACCTAATTAGCTTGCTATTAACAACTTAAGTTAACATGGGTCTAACACTTTTGCAATTTAGCCACTTGCTGTTTAACATAAGCTATTAACATATGCATGAATTGAGGATACAAAATTACCCTAATTCGTACATCTATGGATTGAACCCTACAACCCATTCTTGCATGCTTTCATTTTTCCGAACCAAATTTATTTGCAAATTACACAAGCATGGATAAATTACCAAAATTTGCAAACACGTATGCTAACCCCTGATCTTCATGATTAGACTAAAACCATGGCATTCATACTAATTCAAATCATGAACAAGGATTTGCAAGATTATCTACAGTCATGCTCACAAGTTTAAAGATACCATTATCCCACATTCGACATCACACCACATTCATCCACACACCACAATGCACAATATCATAGAGTATAAGGTTTACCATATATCCTCATCACGTAAAACATACCGAAATTAATGTATAAGAGGGACAAAACAGCTCAATGTTCTGTCAGAGAAAACTCGGCGGCGGTCTCTGGCCGCTGACTCAGGTCAGCGGCATGGTCGATGGACGCCAAGCTCATCACAGGCGTCCATGGACCTTGCCGTCGAACCAGGTCTGTGCAGAAACACAGACCCGAGCTCTGAATCTTGGGTGAATTGGAGGGTCTAGGACTCGAGGAAAAATCCATAAAAATCACAAAACCAACCTAGACTCATAAGGGAACATTAGGGATAGGTCACTTGCCTTTCTAAAATTCCTCCAAGGGATTTATGGCTCGGTAAAGACCTCCTTGGGCAGCCCCAAGAAAGTTGCAGAACTCCCTCCAAAGATCACTTCCTCCGGGTTCTTGGATGAGCTCCACAGCAAGGGGTCGATGGGGAAGCCTTCTCCTTTGCTCCAGCTTCCTCCTTGTCGTGGAGGATCTTCAGATCAAGCTCCAAGAGGGTTGGATTTGAGGGTGGCAAGATGGGTTTTCTCACAGCTTTTCTCCTAGGGTTTTTCTTCCTCTATTTCTCCTCTTGCAAGGTGAATGGAGGAGTGGGGAGGGACCAACTTCGGGTTCAGACCTAAGGAGAGCCCCTCACCCACTCACCATACCGATTTGACAACCTGAGAGCCGTTGGGGGACATCCCCCAATGGTGGCCATACCTTGTTTCAGAAGCTTGCAGCTCTGCTGCGCATGCAGGTCAGAGAAGTTGGCGTCCATATCGCTGGACGCCGGAGTTAGTGTTGGCGTCCAGTCTGGACGCTGACATCAGCTAAATGGCCTGGGCTTGACGCCAAGGTGGCCTTCGGCCAGAACTTTAAATTATGTAGAAAACCATGCATACCAAGCATATATACATGCAATATGTATGGTATTATATCCACACTATCATCATGCAATATATACATTATTTATGCTTAATATAAAACATGCATACGTAATTATACTAATTAATGCGTACGTAAATATGTACATACATACACAAGCATAAACATACACACATAATTGCAATAATGCGACGGAAATTATAGGGCCTTACACCCTCTCTCCCCTTAAGAAACTTCGTCCTCGAAGTTAGAACGACACTACTCAAACAAAGGGGATACTTTCTTCTTCATCGCATCCTCAAGCTCCCAGTAGCCTCCTCACCGTGAGAAGTTCCGCCATAGACTTTCACCGATGCAATACTCTTGTTCCGGAGATGCAGAACCTTCCGTCAAGAATGGCTACTGTTGCTCGACATATGAAAGATCTGGCTGGATCTCCACTGGCTCATGACTAATCACATGAGACGGATCTCGGACATACTTCCTGAGCATAGATACGTGGAATACAGGGTGAACGCTAGCCAAAGCTGGGGATAATGCTAGCTCGTACGCCACGTTGCCCAAACGTCTGAGAATCTCATATGGGCCAATGAATCTAGGGCTTAGCTTGCTATGCCTGCCAAATCTGACAACACCTCGATAGGCGATATCTTCAAGAAGACATGATCGCCAACCTCGAACTCCAAATCCTTTCTCCTGTTGTCGGCTTAACTCTTCTGCCTATCCTGTGCCGCAACAAGCCTTTCCTGATAAGCTGAATCTTATCCGAAGTTTCCTGAACTAACTCCGGTCCGATCAACTGCCTATCACCAGTCTCCTCCCACATAAAGGAATCTGCAGGGCCTACCATACAACGCCTCGAATGGAGCCATACGTACTAGCATGAAAGCTGTTGTTGTATGCGACTCCCCAAGAGGTAATGACGCTCCCAATCATCCTTCCAATCCAGAACACATGCTCTCAACATATCCTCGAGCGTCTGGATAGTCCTCTCGACTGTCATCGGTCTGGGGATGAAACGCCGAACTGAGCTTAAGCTCCTCCTAACGCATCCTGAAGACCCTTCCCAATCTCGAAGTAAATCTCGGATCTCGATCCGAAATGATCGACTTCGGCACACCATGCAACCTAATGATACCGCTAACATACAATCTAGCTAAACTCTCTACTGACTGCTTCTCTTCATAGGCAAGAAATGAGCAGTCTTCGAGAATCTGTCTACCACTACCCAAATCGAGTCATTGCCCCTTCTAGATCGAGGCAAACCCGAAACGAAATCCATAGTGACAGCTTCCCACTTCCATACGGGGATATCCATCCTCTGCATAAGGCCGGATGGTCCTGCCGCTCGGCTTTCACCTGCTGACATACTAGACATCTAGACACATAATCGCCACATCCTTCTTCATGCCGGACCACCAAAATGATCTTCTTCAGGTCTTGATACATCTTGTGTTACCCGGATGAATAGAGAATCGCGATCTATGAGCCTCCGCTAACACATGCTCATGGACATCTACCACATCGGGGACACAAACACGGTGCTGAAATCTAATCACACCGTCCTCATCAATAGCAATGCCCGCTTACCCACTAATTCTAACAATCTAGGATCGGCTTTCTGCTACTCAATCCCTCATCCAAGACTGAGGATCTAAGGGATAGCTGAGCTACAAAAGCCTGACAACACGATGGCTCTAACTCGGTCATAGAGCACGCTGCATCCTCCAACATCTTCCAATCCTGCTGGAGCGAAGACCTCTTTCTACTAAGAGCATCCGCTACCTTCGCCTTTCCAGGATGATACTGAAGGTCGAAGTCATAGTCCTTCAAGAACTCAATCCATCTCCTCGCCTCAGGTTTAATTCCTTTTTGGGAGAAAAGATACTTCAAGCTCTTGTGGTCGGTAACACCTTCAATCTGCACCATAAAATTGTGCCTCCGATCTTTAGTGCATGAACCACACTTGCTGCGAGCCTAAATCATGAGTCGATAGTTCCTCTCATGCTCTCTTCAACTGACGAGAATCATAAGCCCTAACCTCTCTGTTGATGAGCACACAGCCAACCCAATCTGAGATGCATCCTTATAAATGGCAAAACCTTCTAGACCACTAGGCAATACCAATACCGGAGCAGAATTGTAACGTCGCGTGCTTTTCGGATCCATGCGGATCGTGTGTGTTGTGGTTTGGGCGGCCGTTGTGAGGCCAGTGTGAGTCGGTTGCGTGGAATGCATGTGTGGATGTGTGGTTTGTCCAGGTGTAGAGCAGGGTGGGTCCTGAAGGAATAGGACCTGCTGCTGTTCTGTCTGAGTTGGCGGCCGGGGTGGCCGTTTACTGGTAGGCGTCCAGATTAGTGGACTTTACATAATGAGCTTAGCGGCAGTAGATGTGGACGTTTAGGCTGGCGGTTGATGTTGGCGACAAGGGGGTTGACGCCAACCTGTCAGTTCAACAGGTTATAGGCTCACCCGAGGGCTGTTTTCTCAGCTCACTCTCATTCCCTCTTGCCCCAGCTTGCTGCCCCCGAGTCTTTGAAGCTTCCAACAGGTACCGAGGAGTAGTTGGACGATCGTAGAACGCGTGGCGTCGCCGAATTGCGCGAGGAAACGTCGCGGCGTGGTGCAATTCGCGTGGGAGCTCGCGGAGGGCTCGGCGTGAACCGGGGGATTGCAGGAGATTCTAACGCGTTCTGAGGTAGGGGACGAACCCTGGTAGCTCCGTAGAAACATAAAACACATCATAACCACTTGAACCAGCATGATAATCCATGTTTGGATAGAGTTGCACCAAGCGGGATAATGGGTGGTTTGAGTAGTTTACTGTACGAATCATGTTATAACGGGTTGTATTGGTTCTAGCATGCTAAAGGAATTGCATTTGCATGTTTTTCAGTAGTTAGAACAGTTAGAAACCCGCAGAGCCGGATTAGGGTTTCTGCAGGGTTTATGGCCGGAGAACTTGGCGTCAACATCGCTTGCCGCCAAGATTCTCAGCCAGGAGGTTAAGGCCAGGACCTTGCCGTTGACTCCCAGTAAGCGGCAATCGATGTGGCCGCCTACTTCTATTTGAGCAGAAATGACTAAGTACAATAATTATCGATAATGCATGTGTGTTGACGCATGAGGTGCACTGAGTGCACTTGGTTTACGTGTTTAGCATACAAGGTATGCTATTAGTTGTTTACTTCGGTGACTGCGCGTTGTGTACGCGAGTCAGTTGGGTTCACGTGTAGTGGACCAGTGGTTACTTGTGGTTTACGTGAGGTTTCACGTGGTTTGTGTGTGACGTGCACGTGGTTCTGTGTACGTGGCGAGTAGTACGACGCCTACCGTGGTTACCTCTCCAGTTGGGTGCCCCAGGTTCTTTGTGAGCCAGGCTGTTAGCTCGGGGCTTTGTCCCGGTACTTGTGTTGTACCGTCGAGGTCTGTGTCGTCTGACCTGGACACCCTCACTCTTGTGTTAGAGTTGTACGTCCGGCTGAGGGAAAGACGACAGTGGGACAGTGACACTTGTGTTTGTTTTAGTCACTTGTAGCGCGCTCGTAGTTGGGGGTACGGACACCAGTAGACGTACTGGACCCCAGCTAGTCCTTTTCCAGTGCCTCACTCTAGCGAGCCCAGGCCAGGGTCTCTGGAGGTGCCAGGCATGGGCCTGTGACCGTGTGGTCTGCAGGTGGTGGTGTTTAGTTGGTCTCCACAGTTGCTTGTCTTTTACGTGGAGCGGCAGCTGGACCTTTCGTCCGTGGCTGCGAGACTGAGAGGTAGACCTGTGTTAGTTGTCCGAGTCAGTTTCTGGTGTCGCGAACCAGTTCACGTGGCTCGTGTTGGCTGTCTCTACTTTAGCTTGTACACCTGTACTGGTTTGCCGTTTAATTATTATTGTTGTTTCTCGTAGTCGGCAGACGGTGAGTACTTTTACAGCTTTACTTACCTGCTTAGCTGTTATATAATTGTTGGTGCTGTTTACTATTCGTACTCGTGGTGTTTGTTTCGCTCGGTTTGGGGGAGTTCCCTACTGAGCCAGTGACTAGAGAGGCTCACCCTACCCCCACAGGTGAGAGCGAGGAGGACGTCTCTCGTCCGACGTCCAGTTCCGGGCCGCGTCGTAGCGGTGCAGGGTCAGCACCTCCAGCAGAGTAGCTTCAGCAGTGTAGTTTTGTTAGTTGTTTCTTTCTTCTTCAGTTGTACCTCGGGGTATGCCCCAGGCTCTTGTACTTCTTTTTAGTTTTTGTGAAATTTGGCTATGTAAACTTGTGAATATATATGAAAATGTGGTGTGTTCCTTTATGTTTACACGGACTGTGGTTTGGTATCCCTTGCGAGGCTTCGGCCGTTCGCGGGAGGCGGACTCGGATCAAGTACGTTATCGGTTTAACGGGCTTGGCCGAGGCGATCCGTCACAGTTGGTATCAGAGCAAGGTCCGTGTTAATATAAGGGAATTAAAAGGATACATAGCCTTATTTCGGTCATTTTACACTGCTGGTAGGGACCCTGGTTTTTGATCATTCATGGTTTTGATTTTTGTCTGGTGTTTTGTGTATGTAGAAATTTCTGAAATGGCTGATAGGAGAGATTGGGGTGGTGGAGGAGATGATCCGGAGGAAAGCACCCAGCGTATGATAGAAAGGATTTGGGAGAGCCTCACGGATATTCGAGCAAGAATGGATCAGCAGGCGCCAGTACCACCGGTTGCAGTGCCACCTGGGGATGGAGAGGCTGTACCTGTTGCTCCAGTTCCGCCGAGAGTGGAGGTGCCTTTTGTAGCTCATGTGCCACCACCAGTGTTGTTAGCGGAAGAACCAGTGTTGCAGGTTGAAAAATTTCTGAGATTGCAGCCCCTACTTATTCAGGAGGGCCGAATCCAGATACAGCTGAGCATTGGGTTCATGAAATTGAGAGAGTTTTTGCGACTATGAGGTGTCCGGCAGCGGATAGAGTGGTATTAGCTGCTTACCAGTTGAGAGGTTTTGCCTTGGAATGGTGGCGATTGAAGATGCAAACCACTTTTGCAGGCAGGACGGAAGAAGCTATCACTTGGCCGGAGTTTCTTGATGTATTTAACGATACATTCTTTCCGATCCAAGTGCAGCAAGTAAAAAGAGAGCAATTCCGAACTCTTCAGCAAGGTAACTCTTCAGTCTTAGAGTACCAGATGATTTATGGCACTTAGCCGTTATGCGCCATATGTGGTTTCAGATAAATATGATGGTTGAGTACTTTATCAGAGGTTTGAGAGTGGAATTGCAGGATGCGATAGTACCTCTTATGTGCAGGACAGTGGAAGAGGCAGCGCAGAGGGCAGCTACTTTGGAGAGGTCTATCCGTACTCGTCAGGCAGGTGAATCAGGTTCAGGTAGTTTCCGGCTACCGCAGCAGACAGTAGGTGCAAGCAAGGGCAAGGCACCAGCAGGACCTTCTTCATCTGGTTTCGGAAATGGGGCCAGAAGTTAAAGCAAGCATTTAAAGGCAAAGGAAGAGGATGGGGAGGTCGTCAGCAGTTGCAGCAGGCCGTGGTAGGCCTGAGGTGGAGGAGTCGCAGCAGAGTACTGCCAGGCAGCCTATTGTTCCTCCAGGGTATAGATGTTATAATTGTAATCAGCCGGGACATTTGATCCGCAATTGTCCGTATGCAAGAGAGTATGGGTATGGCAGAGGTGTGCAGCAGCAGCAGCAGCCTCAGCAGTTCCAGCAGCCACAGGCAGGTCGTGGCAGAGGAGCACCGCAGCAGCGAGGGAGAGGCCGGGTTATGGCTATCACCCGAGCCCAGGCAGAGGCGTCAAATATGATAGAAGGTACTTTACCTCTTTATGAATATTCAGCAAGAGTCTTATTTGATTCGGGTGCCTCTCATTCTTTTATTTCCGAAGAATTTCTGGATTGCATAGCTCATCCTTTAGAAGAGAAGTCTTGTGAGTTAGTGGTGGAGGTTCCTTCAGGTGAGTTCTTACTCACTTCGAGCTATATAGATGAAGCTCCTGTTATGATTGAAGGGAACCAGATGCCGGGTCGGTTGTATGCCCTGCAGCTGTCAGATTATGATATCATTCTGGGTATGGATTGGCTTGAAATGTATGGAGCAATGTTAGATTGCAGAAAGAAAAGGATCAGATTTTGTCATCCTAATGGTGCAGTGTTTGAATATCAAGGTATGCCTTTTTATACCTCCAAGTTTCTAATTTCTGCAATTAAAGCTAGAAAGTTGATAAATGATGGGTGTGTGGCCTATTTAGCCTCAGTAAGTTTGGTAGAAGCCAGTCAGCCAATGGAAGCAGTTCCCGTGGTTAGGGAATTTGCTGATGTTTTTCCGGAAGATTTGCCTGGTTTAGCTCCACACAGAGAGGTGGACTTTTCTATTGAGTTGCTGCCAGGTACCATGCCGATTTCCAAAGCCCCATATCGGATGGCACCAGCAGAACTTAAAGAATTGAAAAAGCAGTTAGAAGAGTTGTTGCAGAAAGGTTTTATTAGACGAGTCATTCCCCGTGGGGAGCGCCGGTTTTATTTGTGAAAAAGAAAGATGGAAGTTTTCGGATGTGCATTGATTATAGAAAATTGAATGATGTGACCATTAAGAATAAGTACCCGTTGCCGAGGATAGATGATTTATTTGATCAGTTGCAATCAGCAAAGGTGTTTCTAAGATAGATTTGAGGTCCGGGTACCATCAGTTGAGAATCAAGAGGAGGATATAGATAAGACAGCGTTCAGACCAGATATGGTCACTATGAGTTTGTGGTAATGCCTTTGGGTGGGGGGGTTACTAAGCTCCTGCAGGTTTTATGGATCTGATGAATAGAATTTTTCATCCATATTAGATCAATTTATTGTGGTCTTTATTGATGATATTCTAATTTATTCAGCATCTGAAGAGGAGCATGCAGCTCATTTGAGGTTTACCTTGCAGTTGTTAAGAGATAACCAGCTGTTTGCTAAATTTAGTAAGTGTGAATTCTGGTTAAGGAAATTCATTTTTTGGGTCATGTTATTCAGCCAAAGGAGTAGCAGTAGACCAAGTAAAGTGGAAGCTGTGTCTAGGTGGGAAGTGCCTAAGACAATAACCGAGATTAGAAGTTTTCTGGGGTTGGCAGGTTATTATAGGCGCTTTATTCAAGATTTTTCTAAGATTGCAGCACCTATGACTAGATTGACCAGAAAGGGTGTGCCTTTTGTGTGGTCCGGTGAATGTCAGAGAAGTTTCATGGAATTGAAGAAAAGACTTACATCAGCACCTATATTGACATTGCCGGCAGGGAGTGGTGGTTTTGTGCTGTATACTGATGCTTCAAGGAGAGGTCTTGGTGCAGTGCTTATGCAGCATGGTAAAGTAATAGCTTATGCATCCAGGCAATTGAAGCCAGCAGAGGAGAATTACCCCACTCATGATTTGAATTAGCTGCAGTTGTATTTGCTTTAAAAATGTGGAGGCATTATCTGTATGGCGAGAGATTTGAAATTTTACAGATCATAAAAGCTTGAAGTATATCTTCTCGCAGAAAGATTTGAATCTTCGCCAGCGCAGATGGATTGAATATTTGAAAGATTATGATTTCAGTTTGGCTTACCATCGGGTAAGGCCAATGTTGTAGCTGATGCCTTGAGTAGAAAGGCATATATGAATTTGATGATGATTAAAGAATGGAAGTTATATGAAGAAGTAGCAGAGAATCCTTGTATGTGCCCAGCAGTCAGCGACGGGCAATTTAGCTGCCAGTGCAGTAGAGCCATCTTTATATTGGCAGATCATTGAAGCTCAGAGAGCAGATGCAGGTTTACCTGAAATTGTGAAAATGGAAGGAGTTTCTATTGATGATAATTGTGTGGTCAGGCTTCGGGGCAGATTGTTTGTTCCTGCAGAGAGAGAGGTGAAGCAGCGAGTTCTGGAAGAGGCTCATAAATCTAGGTACACTATTCATCCGGGTAGTACTAAAATGTACCATGATTTAAGAAAGCATTTTTGGTGGCCTCATATGAAGAAAGAAATAGCAGAATTTGTGGCAAGATGTGCTATCTGTCAACAGATTAAAGCAGAGCATCAGAAGCCTGGAGGTCTATTGCAACTTGCCTATTCCACAGTGGAAATGGGATGATATCGCAATGGACTTTGTGGCAGGTTTACCAAGGTCGAGTTCAGGGCATAATGGAATATGGGTGTTTGTTGACAGATTGACTAAGGTGTGCAGATTAGTGGCAGTGAGTATGTCTTGGACAGTGGACAGGTTGGCAAATATTTATGTTGAAAGAATTGTTCCACTGCATGGTATTCCAAAGACTATTGTATCTGATAGAGATCCAAGATTTACTTCTGGTTTTTGGAGAAGTCTGCAGAAAGTAATTGGTTCTGAGTTGAGGTATAGCTCCGCTTATCATCCCCAGACAGATGGTCAGACTGAAAGGACTATTCAGACAATTGAAGATATGTTGCGAGCTTGTTGTTTAGTTTGGGGAGGTAGTTGGGAGCATCATTTGGGAATGGTTGAGTTTGCCTACAATAATAGTTATCATACCAGTCTTGGGATGGCACCGTATGAAGCTTTATATGGAAGGCCATGTAGAACCCCATTGAATTGGCATGAAGTGGGAGAAGGCAATTAGTGGGTCCTGAATTGATTCAGCAAACCACTGAAGTAGTGAAGCTTATTAAAGAAAAATTGCAGGCAGCTCAAAGTAGGCAGAAAAGTTATGCAGATGTGCGGAGGAGACCACTTCAGTTTGAGGTGGGAGATTTTGTTTTTCTGAGAGTTTCCCCAAGTAAAGGTATAATGAGGTTTGGCAAGTCTGGAAAGTTGAGTCCAAGGTATGTGGGACCTTTCCAGGTATTGAAAGAATTGGGGAAGCAGCTTATAGGCTGGATTTGCCAGCTGATTTTGCAGATGTGCATGATATTTCCATGTCTCTATGTTGAGAAAATGTATTGAAGATCCAGCTCAAATAATTAGATATCAAGGTGGTGACCTGAGGCCGGACATGACTATGCCAGAGTATCCGGTGCAGATCACAGATCGAAAGATAAGAAGCTGAGAAATAAAGAAATTGAGCTAGTTAAAGTGAGATGGGAAAATAGGTTGGGTGGTGAGGATACCTGGGAGTTAGCCGCAGAAATGGCTAAAGGGTATCCCTATCTGTTTGAATAAGTTTGAGTATTTTCTTTTTAGATGATAGTACTTGTAAAGTGTGTATGTAAGTTGTTTACTTTGAATTGTGTTATGAATTTCGAGGTCGAAATTTTCTTTTTAGATGATAGTAATGTAACGTCGCGTGCTTTTCGGATCCATGCGGATCGTGTGTGTTGTGGTTGTGGCGGCCGTTGTGAGGCCAGTGTGAGTCGGTTGCGTGGAATGCATGGTGTGGATGTGTGGTTTGTCCAGGTGAGAGCAGGGTGGGTCCTGAATGGAATAGGACCTGCTGCTGTTCTGTCTGAGTTGGCGGCCGGGGTGGCCGTTTACTGGTAGGCGTCCAGATTAGTGGACGTTTACATAATGAGCTTAGCGGCAGTAGATGTGGACGTTTAGGCTGGCGGTTGATGTTGGCGACAAGGGGGTTGACGCCAACCTGTCAGTTCAACAGGTTATAGGCTCACCCGAGGGCTGTTTTCTCAGCTCACTCTCTCATTCCCTCTTGCCCCAGCTTGCTGCCCCCGAGTCTTTGAAGCTTCCAACAGTACCGAGGAGTAGTTGGACGATCGTAGAACGCGGGCGTCGCGAATTGCGCGAGGAAACGTCGCGGCGTGGTGCAATTCGCGTGGGAGCTCGCGGAGGGCTCGGCGTGAACCGGGGGATTGCAGGAGATTCTAACGCGTTCTGAGGTAGGGGACGAACCCTGGTAGCTTCATAGAAACATTAAAACACATCATACCACTTGAACAGCATGATAATCCATGTTTGGATAGAGTTGCACCAAGCGGGATAATGGGTGGTTTGAGTAGTTTACTGTACGAATCATGTTATAACGGGTTGTATTGGGTTCTAGCATGCTAAAGGAATTGCATTTGCATGTTTTTCAGTAGTTAGACAGTTAGAAACCCGCAGAGCCGGATTAGGGTTTCTGCAGGGTTTATGGCCGGAGAACTTGGCGTCAACATCGCTTGCCGCCAAGATCCAGCCAGGAGGTTAACGGCCAGGAACCTTGCCGTTGACTCCCAGTAAGCGGCAATCGATGTGGCCGCCTACTTCTATTTGAGCAGAAATGACTAAGTACAATAATTATCGATAATGCATGTGTGTTGACGCATGAGGTGCACTGAGTGCACTTGGTTTACGTGTTTAGCATACAAGGTATGCTATTAGTTGTTACTTCGGTGACTGCGCGTTGTGTACGCGAGTCAGTTGGGTTCACGTGTAGTGGACCAGTGGTTACTTGTGGTTTACGTGAGGTTTCACGTGGTTTGTGTGTGACGTGCACGTGGTTCTGTGTACGTGGCGAGTAGTACGACGCCTACCGTGGTTACCTCTCCAGTTGGGTGCCCCAGGTTCTTTGTGAGCCAGGCTGTTAGCTCGGGGCTTTGTCCCGTACTTGTGTTGTACCGTCGAGGTCTGTGTCGTCTGACCTGGACACCCTCACTCTTGTGTTAGAGTTGTACGTCCGGCTGAGGGAAAGACGACAGTGGGACAGTGACACTTTGTTTGTTTTTGTCACTTGTAGCGCGCTCGTAGTTGGGGGTACGGACACCAGTAGACGTACTGGACCCCAGCTAGTCCTTTTCCAGTGCCTCACTCTAGCGAGCCCAGGCCAGGGTCTCTGGAGGTGCCAGGCATGGGCCTGTGACCGTGTGGTCTGCAGGTGGTGGTGTTTAGTTGGTCTCCACAGTTGCTTGACCTTTTACGTGGAGCGGCAGCTGGACCTTTCGTCCGTGGCTGCGAGACTGAGAGGTAGACCTGTGTTAGTTTCCGAGTCAGTTTCTGGTGTCGCGAACCAGTTCTCGTGGCTCGTGTTGGCTGTCTCTACTTTAGCTTGTACACCTGTACTGGTTTGCCGTTTAATTATTATTGTTGTTCTCGTAGTCGGCAGACGGTGAGTACTTTTACAGCTTTACTTACCTGCTTAGCTGTTATATTAATTGTTGGTGCTGTTTACTATTCGTACTCGTGGTGTTTGTTTCGCTCGGTTTGGGGGAGTTCCCTACTGAGCCAGTGACTAGAGAGGCTCACCCTACCCCCACAGGTGAGAGCGAGGAGGACGTCTCTCGTCCGACGTCCAGTTCCGGGCCGCGTCGTAGCGGTGCAGGGTCAGCACCTCCAGCAGAGTAGCTTCAGCAGTGTAGTTTTATAGTTGTTTACTTTCTTCAGTTGTACCTCGGGGTATGCCCCAGGCTCTTGTACTTCTTTTTAGTTTTTGTGAAATTTGGCTATGTAAACTTGTGAAATATATATGAAATGTGGTGTGTTCCTTTATGTTTACACGAACTGTGGTTTGGTATCCTTGCGAGGCTTCGGCCCGTTCGCGGGAGGCGGACTCGGATCAAGTACGTTATCGGTTTAACGGGCTTGGCCGAGGCGATCCGTCACAAGAAGTAGCTTAGCTTCAGTAGCTGAAAGCTGCGCTCACATGCCTCGACCATACGCCTTCTCACCCTTTCTGGTCAGCTTTGTCAAAGGGGCGGCGATGGTGAGAAACCCTCAATGAATCGCCGATAGTAACCAGCCAACCCAGGAAACTACGAATCTTCGAAGGGGTCCTGGGAATCTCCCAATCCATAACTGCCCTGACCTTTTGCTGATCACAGCTACACCAGCGCCGGAGATGACATGCCCGAGAAAATGAACCTCGCGCAAACAGAACTCGCCTTGCTGACTGCTTACTTCGCATACAGCTGTGCTCACGGAGAACCTCTAAGACTAACCTCAAATGCTGATGATGTGTGGCCTCATCCGGAGAATAGACCAACACGTCATCATAAACACGACAACAAAGCTATCTAGATACGGACTAAACACCCGGTTCATGAGATCCATGAACGCTGCAGGGGCGTTGTCAATCCGAAAGGAAGAACCAAAACTCATAATGTCCATAACGGGATCTAAATGCCGTCTTGGACACATCCTCACTCCTAATCCTCAACTGATGATAACCAGATCGCAAGTCAATCTTGGAAAAGACCGATGCCTCTCGCAAATGGTCAAACAGATCATCAATCCAAGGTAAGGGATACCTGTTCTTCACAGTCACCTGGTTTAGCTTCCTATAATCAATGCACAACCGAAGCGACCCATCTTTCTTCTTGACGAATAATACAGGTGCGCCCCAAGGGGAAACACTAGGGCGAATAAATCCCTTATCGAGCAATTCTTGCAATTGCTTCCTCAACTTGGCTAATTCTGCAGGGGCCATCCGATATGGGGCCTTCGAGATAGGAGAGGTGCCTGGAAGCAACTCTATAGTGAACTCTATCTCCCTATCCAGTGGCAATCCAGACAAGTCATCAGGAAAGACATATGGAAAGTCCTGCACCACATCGATCTCTACAAGAGTCAGTGACGAACCAGCATCGGGTACTAGCATAACGCTGGCAAGAAATGCGTCACAACCCTTGTTCACCATGCGCATCGCCTTCATGGCAGAGATAACTAACTTTCCCGCTAAGTTCTTTGGCAAGGGATGAGAGAACTCATCCTCACCAGGAATGCGGAAAACAATCTTCTTCCTACGACAATCCACTAACGCATAGTGCTCCTCTAGCCAATCCAGACCAAGGATACAATCATAGTCCTTCATCTTTAGCAAGAAGAAACACCCATCTAGGAATCTATCCTCAATGCACACAGGTAACGACGGAATGCACTTCCTAGTCAACCGTACCACAGGGGTGTGCATAGACAAAGGGACCTCTAACTCCTCAGACTCTATGCCTGACTCTAGGGCTAACTGCCTAGCGAACCGCTCAGAAATGAACGAGTGAGTAGCCCGTATCAACAAACCCGAGCGTGCACACCGAAAAGCAAAACCGTACCTTCGGTGACATGCTCCGCCTGCTCGGCGTCCTCACGAGCTAACGCAAACACTCGAGCTGGGGTTCGAGGCCTTCTTGGTCATCCTGTAGCTGGCGCGGCTGCCGCTACTGCTGGTACTGGCGCTCCTCGCTAAGCTCCCTGCTGGAGTCTTGGGCAGTCCTTGATCTTGTGGTCACTGCTCCCACACTTTAAGCATCTACCCGCTACTAACAGCACTCGGAAGCTCCATGGGTCTTCCCACAATGGGGACACTCTTTCTTCGCACCGGGGGAACGCACAGAAGGTACCTGAGAGTTGGCTGGCTGTCATTGGTTTCTGCGGTGTCTGGTACACCGTCTTCCTCTTATCTTGCCGCTGGAAAGATGCTGCCGGCCTCTTCTGCGAAGCCTTCTTCTCCTCTAGATATGTTTCCATTTCCCCCTCTTGTCTGCAGGCTGCGCTGAGGGTGTCGTCTAGCGTGCGGTGGTCGAACGCCACGAGCCTCGTCCTCAGTGATGGTTTGAGACCCATCACGAACTTCTTGGTCTTCCTGCGCTCATCCTCTACTATATGCGGTGCATATTTAGAAAGTTCAGAAAACCTTGCCTCGTATTCCAGGACGGTCATTGATCCTTGCGTCAGGAAAGGAATTCTTGCTCCATCTTGTCCTGGATATGCTCTGGGACGAACTTGGCTCGGAAGAGCCTCACGAACACGTCCCATGCCACATCTACTGCTCCGTCCTCGAAGCGCGTACGCAGTAGGGAGGACCACCATACATCAACTCTCCTGCAATACACCTTCATAAGCACTAACCAAAATTTCTAACTGACAAACAACATACAAGCATAAACCAAAACATACCTGTAGCATGTAGGTGGCTAAGGTCACCTTGCCTCATCAGGACACCTGATAGCTCGGAAGATTTTCTCCGTCTCCCTCATCCAGCTTTTGCCATTAGCGGATCACTCTCCCCTTAAAAGAGGGTGGGGCCATCTCTTGAATCGCTCCATGATGGAAGGTCCACCATGGTCCTGAGCTGGGGCCTGAGCCTGCTACATTAAACAATAACAATATACAATAAACACAATATCATGCAATTTAAATAGCAACTACTAGGTTGTTTTATTATTCTACCTGGGCCTCCAACTGGGCCTGGAGTGCTGCCTGGGTGTGGGCCTGTGTCTGCATGGCTTGCACCAGACCTTGCATGAATAATCCATAGTCCACTGGCGGTGGTGGGGAAGCCCAGGACCCTGTGGGGCCGGGGCCTGTGCTGCTCCGCCCGCTCCTCACGCCTCTGCTCGTCGTCGCGAGCTGGCACACCCCACGTCGTCCACGGGAAGCCATGGCTGTAATAAAATTTCAGCCACCATTAGAGCTAGGTTACTAAGTTCTCTAACCATTTCTTATCTATTTTTCGCTTCTTATTAATGTTTTCTACACATGTGGACATACTTAGCATGCAATGGGGATGATGACTTAGGTATATCAGTGCAATCTCAAACCGGTCGCTCTGATACAATCTCTGTGACGGACCTCGATACACCGGTACGGTCATACCGACCCACGTGGAATAGCGAGAGTCCTGCCACAGTGGGACATTTACCCAAACGATACATACAGCTGAGATACACGCGAATATACAACATAGTAGCGGAAGTAAAAGAGACTATCTCCATTCATTCATCATCCACATTAACCATACATGATTTTCGCAATAACAATAAGGAACTAAGAGCTCACATAATTTAGATTGCTGAAATAGGATTACAAAATGTCCCACATAATACATTCCTTTCATAATAATTCTAATACAATGTTTCAAGTACATACTATGAAGTACACAATCTCAAGAACTCCAAACTAGCTAGTCTCCACGCTCAAAATCCGTCTCTGCTGCCTCCTCTAAAGGTACTGTGTCACCAACTATGCCTGTACACCGAAGCAAGGAGTGAGTCCAAGGACTCAGCAAGCAACACTACTCATGATATACACTTATAAGTCCTAATGGTTTCTACATGCACATTACAATTAGCAACACATAGTATGCTAGTCAATTCAAGTTTTCAACCTATCATGAAAGTTCTACAATTTCATACATAACTCATGCTTTCAGATTTTTAAAATAAATTCACCTATCACATGGTCTCTATTCAATTTACTCATGAACTTTAATCTTTTAAAGAATCAAAACATAAAAACTATCAACATGAACAATTTACATGCATGAAAGGAAACGCAACTAGCATGGGTTTTACACATTTAAACAAATACATGAACCTTTCACATGCTTTAGTGCTGATTTCATATAGTTTCATCGCTGAAAACCTATACATGAGAGCTACAATAACGCATAAAACATATCACGTGAACAAGTAATCATGCTATCTTGTGCTCGTTTTCACCAATCATCCATAACATGAATTTAGTTATTATGCACACGTAAACATGAAAATGATAACATGAGTTTGCTGATTTCACATGGTTTCAGATTGTCTCACATGGTTTTCAAGAACATATTCCACATCTTTAGTTCCACATTTCTTTACACAGTTCCTCTTTCACATGGTTACACTTTACACTACACATTCACATTGTCACTTACACATTTACACATGGTCACATACACATTACACATTTCACATTACACATTTTAGGGCCGTGACACATAGTCCAAACCACCAAAGAAGGACATATACACATCACATTACACATAGACGCCATCTAGGCATTCCAATGGCGACTCTTGGACTGCGCAGACCGGGAGAACAAGTCTCCACCCTAACCAGTGGTACTTGTCCACCTCCAGGATTTTCCCCTAATGCCCTTAGGGTCACTTAACACAATGAACTTTCTCAGGGGGACTTTTCCCTGATACAGCTCCACTGCCCTCTACGGAAGCAGTGTCACTCGGCACAGTTACACATTTACACATTTACCGTTTTACACTTGGTTTTACACATAACACTCATCTCACACACTTTCTTACTCACATGAACACCTCTGTTTTTCCTAACATGGTACTACAGAATTTCAATGTTTAACACACAATAAACACACTAATCATGCTGGGTTGAAACAAAAATCTAATCACATTACGTCATATGCACGAATTATCACATTTCACAAGAAAACACATAACTTTTTATTTACTGATCCAAATGACCTAAAATTTTAACCACATGCTGTTTCGGGTTCAAGGTCATACCCCCATGTTTCAGATTTTTCTGAGCTAAATAGGATTTACAGAAAATAAAACACCTAATTAGCTTGCTATTAACAACTTAAGTTAACATGGGTCTAACCTATTTTGCAATTTAGCCATTTGCTGTTTACATAAGCTTAACATATGCATGAATGAGGATACAAAATTACCCTAATTCGTACATCTATGGATTGAACCCTACTACCCATTCTTGCATGCTTCATTTTACCGAACCAAATTTATTTGCAAATTACACAAGCATGGATAAATTACCAAAATTTGCAAACACGTATGCTAACCCACTGATCTTCATGATTAGACTAAAACCATGGCATTCATACTAATTCAAATCATGAACAGGATTTGCAAGATTATCTACAAGTCATGCTCACAAGTTTAAAAGATACCATTATCCCACATTCGCCATCACACCACATTCATCCACACACCACAATGCACAATATACATAGAGTATAGGTTTACCATATATCCTCATCACGTAAAACATACCGAAATTAATGTATAAGAGGGACAGAACAGCTCACTGTTCTGTCCAGAAGAACTCGGCGGCGGTCTCTGGCCGCTGACTCAGGTCAGCGGCATGGTCGTGGACGCCAAGCTCATCACAGGCGTCCAGGACCTTGCCATCGAACCAGGTCTGTGCAGAAACACAGACCCGAGCTCTGAATCTTGGGTGAATTGGAGGGTCTAGGACTTGAGGAAAATCCTAAAAATCACAAAACCAACCTAGACTCATAAGGGAACATCAGGATAGGTCACTTGCCTTTCTAAAATTCCTCCAAGGGATTTAGGCTCGGTGAAGACCTCCTTGGGCAGCCCCAAGAAGTTGCAGAACTCCCTCCAAAGATCACTTCCTTCGGGTTCTTGGATGAGCTCCACAGCAAGGGGTCGATGGGGAAGCCTTCTCCTTTGCTCCAGCTTCCTCCTTGTCGTGGAAGATCTTCAGATCAAGCTCTAAGAGGGTCGGATTGAGGGTGGCAAGATGGGTTTTCTCACAGCTTTTGTCCTAGGGTTTTTCTTCCTCTATTTGTCCTCTTGCAAGGTGAAGTGAGGAGTGGGAGGGACCAACTTCGGGTTCAGACCTAAGGAGAGCCCCTCACCCACTCACCATACCGATTTGACAACCTGAGAGCCGTTGGGGGACATCCCCCAATGGTGGCCATACCTTGTTTCAGAAGCTTGCAGCTGCTGCGCATGCAGGTTAGAGAAGTTGGCGTCCATATCGCTGGATGCCGGAGTATGTTGGCGTCCAGGTCTGGACGTTGACACAGCTAAACGGCCTGGCTTGACGCCAGGTGGCCTTCGGCCAGAACTTTAAATTATGCAGAAAACCATGCATACGAAGCTATATACATGCAATATGTATATGGTATTATATCCACACTATCATCATGCAATATAGCATTATTTATGCTTAATATAAACACATGCATACGTAATTATACTAATTAATCGTACGTAAATATGTACATACATACACAAGCATAAACATACACACATAATTGCAAATAATGCGACGGAAAGTAGAGGGCCTTACAAGAAGAGTTCTGAGTTGAAGACCAAATCCGATGAAGAACTCTTCGATGTGGTCATCCAGAAGAACTTCAGGCTTCATGTTTATGATGATCAGACGATGTAGATGAAGCTTGATTCGTGGACAAACTGACTTCAACTCCGCTCGTGAGATGGTCTTCCTCACGCTGGCCGGAGTGTTGAGCAGAAAATAGGGGAACCTTCTCTTCTTGTTCTTGGCTTAGGGGTTTTCTGTGTGGAGGCTCCTTGCTGCGAAAATACCTCTATATGATCTATATATAGTGGTGTCCAAGCATAGAGAGTCCGTGCTAAAAGGAAACACCCTAATATGGAACATATCCAAATCTCGGAATTGAAGTTTCTCTTCGTCTGTCGATAGGCGTCTATAGCTGTCGACAGCTACTGCTCAGATTTGGTTTCCATAACCATGATGTTGTTGGAAAAATAGCATCTGTCGACATGCGATTTTCTAGTTTTCGACAGGCAGCATGTATCTGTCGACAGCTATTGTGCATCTGTCCACAGCTACTGCTATTTTAAGTGCTTCCAGCAGCTATCTTGTTCTGACTTGTCTATCTGTCGACACATGCCTTGGGGGCTGTCGACACATGACCATTTGAAGTATATTTCTTGTTCTTTTGCACTTGGATTTTGTTGCTTTGACTTGTATACATTCACACCTACATTAAAAGACATTCTAAGTGAGATACAATGAATGTATAGATGATCAACAAAAGCATTTTACCAACATCTGTTTCTTTCATGTCTTTGTCATTGTCATCATGTTTCTATCATACACACACATCAATTAAATTTCTCATCATCAAAACATTTAATCACAGTCATCACACATAAGAACCCAACAGAATCGGCCTAGGCTGTGTTTTGATGTAGAATGAGAAGTAATAGCCTATTCATCAAGATATGAAGCCTCATGAAGTCAATTACCCTGTCCATGACCTAGAAGTAGCTGCTGTGGTGTTTGCACTTAAGATATGGAGGCATTATCTTTAGGGAGAACAATTCATTGTCTATTCTGATCATAAGAGTTTAAAGTATCTATTTTCCCATAAGGAACTCAATATGCGACAAAGGAGATGGCTGGAATATTTGAAGGATTTTGATTTCAATATCCAATACCACCCTGGTAAAGGTAATGCAGTAGTTGATGCACTCAGTAGGAAGCCTGTAGCATCCTTGTCTTGTTTAGTCATGGCGAGATGCAATTACTTGAGCAATTCGCCATTCTAGATCTAAACATTGAGCAGAGAAGTGATCAGGTATTAGTGGCCCACCTTAGATCACAAACCGACATCTTTGTCGAGATTAAGAAGCAACCAGCTAATGATCCATTTTTAATCCGAGTCAAAGAAACCCTAGCAGACCGACCAGGTTTCTCCTCCATCACGGAGACGGGAGGTTGTTATTTCAAGGAGAACTTGTTTACCGGACAATGAAGAATTGAAAAGGAAGCTGATGGATGAAGCCCACAAGACTAAGTTACAATTCATCCAGGAGCAACCAAGATGTACCAGGACAGAAAAGGTCATTTTGGTGGCCCAACATGAAGCGTGAAGTTGCTGAGCATGTCGCTCACTACCTCACATGCCAACAAGTGAAAGCAGAACATCGCGTCCTGCGGTGTACTTAGGCCCCTGGACATACCAGAATGGAAATGTGAGAGCATCGGAATGGATTTCATCATGGGTTTACCCCGAACTCATGGTGAACTCAATGCTATTTGGGTCGTAGTGGACCGATTGACTAAGTCCACACACTTCTTAGCAATTAAGAGTACCTGGAGTGTTGATGTACTAGTAGCTTTATATGTAAAAGAGATCATGAGATTACATGGAGTCCTTGTATCCATAGTCTCAGATCGTGACCCTAGATTCACCTCTAGATTCTGGAAGGGACTTCAGGCTGCTTTAGGCACAAAACTAATTTTTAGCACAACATTCCACCCATAGACAGATGGGCAGACGGAAAGAACAAAAGATTGTGGAAGATTGCTACTTGCTGTAGTATAGATTTTGAATGTTACTGGAATGAACAATTATCCTTAATAGAATTCACCTACAACAATAGCTACCAAGCCAGCATGAAGATGTCACCGTTTGAAGCCTTGTATGGTAGAAGCTGTAGATCGCCAGTCTGCTGGAATGAATGGGCGAACAACAATGCTTTGGACCAGACATGGTACAGAATACTGGCAGTGATATACAGATCATTAGGGATAGAATTAAAATAGCTCAGTCTAGTAGAAGAGCTATGCTGACAAAAGAAGAAAGGATCTGGAATTCCAATCGGAGATCATGTGCTGCTTAAAGTATCCCCGACTAAGGATTTCAAAGATTCAAATGAAGGGCAAGTTGAGCCAAGATTTATAGGTCCATTTGAGGTACTGGAAGAATTGGCAAGTGGCATATCGTCTGGCATTACCTCCTAAGTTTTCTACCCGTACACAATATTTTCCACGTGTCGATGTTGAGGAAGTACGTGTACGCCCATCACATGTAATCATCTATGGTGATATCGTCCTGCATAAAGATATTACCTATATGAGAAGCCAGTAAGAAATTGGACAAGAAGATACAACAGCTTCAGAATCGACCTATAGCTGTAGTTAAGGTTCTCTGAGAAATCACGAAGTCGAAGAGGCACATGGGAACCCGAAGCAACAATGCGACGGAACTACCCGGAGCTATTCAGTAAGTCACTCTTCCTTCTACATCATATGAATTTGGAGACAAAAATCTTTTTAAAAGGGGAGGATGTAGTAACTCTGATTTTTTTTAAATTTTTGATAAATAGTATTAATTGAAAAAAGAGAAACTAATAAATAAATGTGATAAATATAATTAAATTAGAATAAAGGTAAATAAATTAGAATAAAAGATTAAATCAAAACCCATTAAGCTATATTAGTAGATTGGTTATACTAGTGGTCCAATATGAATGAATGGGCCCAATTGTAAAGAGCCCAATTTGGATGGAGATCTTTTGGCCTATTTTGGAGTTAATTAATTAATAAATTATATAAGGGTAAAATCAAGACTAAATGTGTTGTAATTATCCTCAAAAGGAGTCCTATCCCACCCATCCTACCCCTTGGCCACAAAAGAACATCTCCCCTAGCTATTAGGTGGATAAATACTAGAAAAATAAGATATACATGGTAATTTCGTAGCTAAGAGGAGAAGAAGAGTTGGAGAAAGGTTGGACTCTTAACAACCAAATACAACCCCAATTTTTGTCTACCCAACCCTAGTTCATTTTTGGAGCATTGGAGAACGAGGGAAGATAGCTTTGGACGAGGAAATCAAGGAGGAGGCTTGAAGCAAGGGAGGATTTCATCATTTTTGCCATCTTTACCCTTCTGCCCTAGGATCTTGAAAGCGTGAAGGTAGTAATCTCTCAAGCTAAATCTAATTAAACTTGACCCTAGGTAGACCTTGTCCCCTCTATCAAAGCCCCATGTTTGCCCCAATTTTCGTTGTGCCATGAAGGAGTATTTCATGCTCCAATCCCTTGCTATACATGTACCCGAACTCACTTGTTAGCCTTCAACTGTGAATACCCTTGATCTCTGTAGACACCCCGATTGCGACTAATGGATTGAATCACATTTCTTGTCACTTTAGTGCGCCCCTAATTGATTACTCACCTTGAGCCCATCATTAGCCTTGATTTGACCCATTAACGATTTAAATTGCTTTGAAATCCCGCCCATGTCACTTTGAGAGAGTCCTTAAGCATCAATAACTCTTATCCATTCATGCAGTTGGCCGATAATTCACATAAACTTTCGATTTTATAGTCGCGACGCATCGTGGCGCCGCATCTCTGAGTCGCGACGGTCTAGGCAGCCGCGACAGCCCATGCATTTCCATGCACGTGGACAATTCTGTCGCGACGCTCTGCCCTGTCGCGTCTCCATGTCGCGGCCCTACGATACACCGCGACAGCAGCTGGCATGCAGGCCTCCACAAACACCTCCTATTTATCCTCTCATGGCTTTACCTTTATCCCTAAGGAATATCTCAACCCCTTAGGCGGGATTTGGGCCCTAGGGACTCTCCATGAGACTCCTAAGGACTCTCCATCCGATTTTGGGTGAGTTTATCTCCCATTTTAATTAATTCTCATTCTAAGGAGATATTATCTCTTAAAATCTCTATAAAAGCAAGGCCTCTCTTCAAGACGGAGGATCCCATTTTTCACCCGAAGGGCTGCCAAATTTCTCTCTGGTCCATACTTAGATTCGCAGCCCTCACATCCCCACTTCCTTTCACATCTTGTTCTACAAAATCATTGGTTTCTTTATGAACGGAGCAAGGAACGCATGAACGGCGACTCCACATCTCCCTGAAGCTTTGGACGACATTTGGGACATTCATCAAGCCAGGAGTCGCCCCAATGGGGCTCACCCTCTCTTCTCTCCTTTTCCTTATTTCTTCATGCATTGTTATTTTGTTTCCTAGATAGATTGCACCCCACATCCTTCCCACGTTTTCCTTATCCTAGGGGTTTAAAAAACCACCCCCAGGTTCGTTCCCTTCATGTTGTTTCATTTCCTTCCATTTTTAGAGAAAATACTACACTAATCAAATTCTAATAGGGCTTTTGTTGTTTTCTCTCTTTGATTGGCAGGCATCAAGTGAAGTTCTACGAGGAGCTCTCATCCTCTGGTCGGCCGGAGGACGGAAGGAGATCTCACTCACCATCTCCCGCACTAGAAGAGAATGCGATGGAGGAAGGCGACGCGACATAGAAACGCGTCCACCAAGATGGACGCGTCCTCAGCTGCCCGCGTCCGTCATAATGACCGCAACATCAGGTATTCCTCTGTTCTCTTCCCCCCTTTCCTAGAGTAGTTAGCCCACATCATTATCTTATTTGGCAATGCTCTAGGTGGCGATCACATCCTATTTACCATGCTATCATATTTGATATTCATGTCTATGTTGAGGGTGGTACAATCCCTGTGATTACACCTTTTGGCGATCACGGTGGGACCAGTTCTCGAAGAGGGGGCCTAGTGGGCTTTTCATAGTTGGGGCAGTGCATGCCCATTAACGTAGGGTGGCAAACTGCCATTTTCATTGGCCACTTCATGGGCCGATGTCATGCTAGTGATCACATCCTATTTACCATGCTATCATATTTGATATTCATGTCTATGTTGAGGGGGTACAATCCCTGTGATTACATCTTTTGGCAATCACGGTGGACCTTCAGTGCTACCCTCGTAGATCTAGTTTGCCTGCTTGCCATGTTTTGTTCCTTATTTGTCCTCTTAGTGCCCTGTTAGGTTTTGTTTGTTTTTTTTTTTTCTTTTTTTTGTGTTCGGTTCTTGTCGCGGCGTATCGCGTGGACGCGACATTATAGCGGCGACCTGACAGGACGCGACAGCCGGTTAGTGCAATCCGACCCCTATCTGTCTTATCCTGCTTCTAGAAATCCATGCACCCATGCTCTGTGTGTTTCTACCATGTATCATCGCATTTTTGTATGCTAGAATCCTGTTAGGGTTTGGTTTTCCCCGTTTATTTTTCCTTGTAATTTTCAAGTTCAGTCGCGGCCGGGTTTGAGGATGCGACAAGGTCGCGTTGTGGAGAGGCGTCGCGTCTACAGGTACGCTTTGTATGGTATTGCTTTTATCTATGGATCGACTTCTGAGTGCTCCATGATCCCTTTTTGTATTACTTTAGTGATTTTGGTACTTCTATTATCTGTTAGGGTAGCCTGTTTGAATTGTGTGCGTGACTTACTGTGTTCTCGGCTCTCTGTAACTATCGCGACAGCCCGCTCTCTGTCGCGATAAGGCCACGGTGTACACGCCGCCGCGACTGGCCCGAGAGCAGTTTTGTCACCCTGTTTGCCTTCTACTTGCCACTCTCGTATACATTTCGAGCATTCAGGTCCCTTGCATACGCTATTCATCCTATTGGTCAGGTTCCCCTTGGATGAGTGAGTCCTCTCACCTACGAGCACTCGTAGGCTGACTCGGGCCCACCTTCCGAGGACCTCCGTAAGACCCCGTGACCGTACGCGTTGCGGCTCACCGGCTGGTTTTACCCGTTGCACCCTTTAGTTCGAGCCACCCTTGCTTGTGTGTACCATCCTTAGTGACACCGAAGGACTTGAGTTCATACCTGTTAGGGTCCATTTGACTGAGTGACACACCCTTAATCAACTCATCTAAAGGTCAAGTGTGAACTTTAATAAATTTGCGCATTAACCATGATAACTTGAGTGCTTCTTTCATATCTCATCCTCTCAGTCTTTCTTGATTGTGTTAGGGTCTAGGTTTTGTTAGTATCACCCCCTGTCATTTAGGGGGGTGCATGCGTCATTGTCTAGGGAATTGAGTCAGTCCCCTCCCTTCCTTGTGCTCTATCATACCCTTTGTTCGACATGGATAGTTCCGTGTCTTTGCTGACGATGCCTTGCCCCTTGGACTCCTTGAGGATGTGGCCCAACCCTCAACGGCCATACCCCAATGCTGTTCAGGCTCCTCTTGTCATTGGGTCATCCGTCCCGTCTCCTTCTCCTCCAAGGGAAGATGACCCCCATTCCCAATTTAGTCAGCTGCTTCCTCATCTAACTCCGGATCAAGTCTGAGAGTTCATTGCTGCCACCAAGGGCAGAAACCTTGTCCCCCGTCTGCTCGTAACTCAGCTCATCCGGCGTCTCCTCCACCCATGATGCCTCAGCACCCCACCTCTCTTCTTCAAGGGCAGACCCCACACCCCTCCGTCCTCGGGCCATCCATTTCTCGAAACCGAGCTACCTTCCTGTGCGAGAGGTTCGGCCTCGATCCCCTCCAACCTCGGTATACTATACGGCCGAGCCTGCCTCCCTTGCCCGTGAGAGCTCTCACACCTTCGAGCAACCCCGCTCCATTGTCTCTACACACCATGCCCAAGCCCCCTCCGACTTCCTTGCGGAGTGGGTTGTTATGAAAAAGGAGCTTTACAATCTCAGAAGACAGATTGACCCTCGCAAGGTGGCCGACTTGCCCTCCCATCATTCCATTACCTCCGGGTACCACCCCATCAGAGCTCCTTGTTTACCAGCGATACTCTGGGGTAGGACCCCATATGTTCATTTAAAGGATTTTGTTTATGAGTCAGCACCGCACAAGTATGACCGCCATCTCATGGCATACTTATCAGAAAATCCTTGGATAGTGCAGCTCTGGATGGTTTTATTCCTTGCCACCTGAAGAAGCTGAAGATTTCCAGATTGTCCAAGAAGGTTCTTGCAGCAATTCCAAGATCGGGTCGGACCCGAATATTCCTTTGTTGATCTAGTCGCGAAAAAATGAAACCTGAGGAAGAGTTCTCAACATACGCTGACCGGTGGCGTTCATTGGCTGCCAAGGTTCGCTGCCCTATGCCTGAAGAGGAAAAGTCAAATTATTGATCTCCAATGCTACCCCGCCTACCAGCCATATTGGCCATGAATGACATTTCTACCATGCACCAGCTTTATAGCCGAGCCCGTTTTCATTCTACTCAGCTTAAAGACTCACCTATACACTCCATGTTTGAGACCTCAAAAACCCCTTATGCCAAGAAGCCTCAAGGCCCAGTTACCGAGGGGATCCAAACCAATGAACAAGTCGGTGCAGTCAGTAACTCCCAAGGCCCGGTAGCAGATCTCCGTATACCCAGCAACCTCAGCAGCCATGGAACAGCAACAAACAACAACCTCTTCAAGGTCAGAACCCTCCCCAAGACCAGCGCCAATACTCTCAGTCCCTCCACCTCAAATGGCTTTGCCTCTAGAAAGCCCAATGGACCCAAAAGAGCCCAATTCCCGCCTCTACCCAAGTCATTGGCCGATGTCTTTACAGCCCTCATGTCCCTTAATGCTCTTAGGCTCCCTCCTGAGAAGGCAAATTGGAATATGGCAGCGGACCAAACAAAGTATTGTGCCTACCATCGCCATCCGGGCCACAATGTGTCAGATTGTTTTCATTCCGGGACATGATATATGACCTTCATGAGCAAAACCAAATTGATTGGGCAGAAATGAAGAGGTTAATTCAAACATTAAGAGACCAACAGGTCAGAGGCAACACCACAACAGTAGAGGCGACAACAGCCGCAACAACATCCACAGCAACAACAACAACAACAAACAACCTTTCCAGCCCTTCCAACCATAGTATCAGCAACAACAACAACAACACAGCCGCAGCAGCCGGCAAATGACCTTGGCATAATTCGCAATCCCATGCCACAGCATCCTGCGCTCCAAATCCCCAACCTGCTCCACCACCTGCTCCACCCGCGCATGTTAACCCAGTCATCCACCATCCACCCCCCAGAAGCTCAATGGGCCTTCGACGATGAGCATGAAGTGGGCCAGCTTCTGGTTTATCTCCCATATCACACCCCCTGCCACCACGCCTACATCCACTGGGCCTCCCTCCTTCGCACCCTCTATTGCCACCATCACCTCACCATCCTATAACTCCCCAGTCATATCACCCATTATACCTTCCTCCAACAACATCTCTCTCTCCCCTACGCCAGAGCCATTGTTGCCAACCCCTCCATCCTTGACACCTCACTCCCTCCACTCCACCATAACCTCACCCCTGGGAGCGGGCGGATGTTCATCGGATGATCCTAATGCGTCCGTACCCATGCCAGGTCAACTAGCACAGCCGTCCAGCACCCAGCAGCAGCAAGACATGGAAGAGATAGATTTGGTCCCGAGAACCCAATATGACATTCTGAGACATTTGGATCAAACTCCCGCCAAGATCTCCATATTAGAGCTAATCAAAAGGTCACAGACTCACCAAGATGCCTAGGGCCTTCTTGCAAAGGGTCATGGTCAGTGAGGACATGAATCCTGACAATCTACCATCTGTACTTTCTAATGTGAACAGGGGGCCCACCATTACCTTTTCTGACGGCGAATTAGCCGCCCTTGAGGCCAGGAAGATGCCTTTGTGTGTAACACTGACTATAAACAGGGTGGCCATTGACGCGGCGCTAGTAGATACAGGGGCTTCCATTAACGTATGCCCGCTGAGCACTCTAGAGAGACTGCAACATCTCAGAGCACCAATTACAGCCTACCCCCACCACTATAGCTGCTTACGACAATTCACAACGTGCCTGTCATGGGATTGTCCATTGCAAGCATAGCTGGGGCCACTCTCATGTCAATTGAATTTACGTGTTGAACATCAATCACACGTACAAGGCCATCCTCGGGTCCCGTGGATCGAATCACTAGGGGCAGTACCTTCCATGGCACATCAATGTTTGAAGTTCCCCTTCCAGGGCGAATAGTCAAAGTTAAGAGTGTAGCAACGACTCACACAGTGGAAGCTGTCGAAAGGGTATGCCGTCAGTCTGGCCGTCAAATAAGCCCGTCATCTCAGTACTAGATGTGAACTACCCCTGGCTTACACTTTATCTTCTAACCCCCGATTGGATCCCCATCAGTGACGGCCATCAAGAAAGATGTCTGTAACAAAAAGGCTGGGATATCATGTTCAGACTAGGCTATCAAACAGGAAAAGGTTTGGGTGCTCATCTCCAAGGGAGGACCAGACAGTGCCTAGCACAAAGAATTTTACAAAATATGGTCTAGGATACCCAGAATGGGCCGCGTTCTCATCCTCCTCATAGTCACCACCCGGCCCACTCACTTGGACATTGTATGATCATTTTGTCAGAGGACCTATACAGCCTGGATACAACACTACAGCGGAAGCAGCACAAGTCGACATATCAAGTGAGAGGGCCGGGCAGATGCAGAAGCAACAGATCTTGAAGATTTGATTTCAGCAGTTAGTTGTTGTTCAGTAAACCTGAAGCCGAGACAGAGGACCAGAATTGGAGGATCTCATCTCAGCGGTCAACCGTTTGTTCAGCGAAGATACACATTGCAGTCTCAGGAAGCTCAACAGCATCAGCAGCCACCACCAAGCGACAGTTGCATGGATTTGGTGAGAAAGTTGAAATAGTCAGTTCAGCCGATCTAACAAGGAGCTCTGGCCAGGTTTTTCCCGGCCTTCCGTCATTTCATTTCATCCATCTTTGTTTATAATATTGATTTTATTCCCTTATCTCCACCCTCATTCTCTCCAATTTTCCCCGACGCTCTTGAAGCATTAATCCGCCCTTCACCTCTCTTCACCATCTTCCTTAATGGCTCGGTCCTGTCCTTTTTCCGAAGCCTTCTAATCTAATGTAGTTCTTTCATAGTTCAAATAATAATAAAATAATATATATATATATAATAACAAAACAAAATAAAAAAATCATAAAAAAATTAAAAAATGTGTGTTCCTTCATTCGTCTTTTCCCTTCTTTTTTCTTCGGACGGCGATCCCCGTCTTCTCCTTTCCCCTTCCTTCAGACGGCGATCCCTGTCTTCTTCTCTTCTCCTTTTCGTCAGACGGCGATCCCCGTCCTCCTTTTCTTTTTCTGACTCACCCTTCCCACTTTCTGCCTTCACTGTCTAGCTCTCACTGCCCCCGACGGCGATCCCCGTCACCCTCGTCTTTTTTTTTTCCTCTGCTTCGACGGCGATCCCCGTCACCCCGCACTCCTCTCCTGCTGACAACGATCCCCATCACTCCCTTTCTCTTAGGCGGAGATCCCCGCCTTTCTCCTCCTCCTCCTCAATCTTTGCTTTCGCTTATTGACCGACATGGTCATTTTGGGCGATCGAGTGAGGGGCTTTCTGTTCCCCTACACCCCAATTCTCCTGCTGACACCCTGAGCTTGGGTGGTCTGCCCCCTCCTCCAATCCCATCGGAGGACCATTGCAGCCCTGCTGCACCCTTTCCTTCCCTTTCCAATAAACCTTTGGACACTTCTTCAGAGCCATTTGTAAATATCAAATCTAGTCTAGATCCAGGGGTAGAATCTAGCAAGTCCCCATCCCCGCCTAGGAAGAAGAAGGGTAGTGGCATACCCCGTAGGTATCTCCAAGATCTGGTGCAAAGGTGGGGCGCTCTTCTAGCCGTCGAAGAGTTGGTCCAAGAAGTTGTAATTCTGAACTTAGAAGATCTACGCAAAGAGGAAGGGCTAGACGACGGTTTTGGAGTGTATGAGATCTTAGCCGAAGATGACCCATCGGAGAAAATGATTGTGAGATAGAGGATGATGCCGAAATGTATGCAAGCGGAATGAGGAGATTTTGATGAACCCACCTCGGCAGTCGACGAACCCACCAAAGAGGTAAACTGGGAACAGAAGAGGATCCCAGGCTTTTAACCATAGCTTCCAGTCTCCCTCCCGAAGAAGAAAAGGCACTTATAGAAATGCTAAGCGAGTTCAAGGATTCCTTTTCCTGGTCCTATGATGACATGCCCGGCATTGACCCCGAACTGGTAGAACACAGGTTAATTTTAAGCCAGGGGCAGTTGCCGTTAATCAAAAGTTAAGGAGGTTCCTCCCCCACATCGCATTAAAGATGAAAGAGGAAATCGATAAACTACACAAAGCCAAGTTCATCCGTGTAGTCCTCTATCCATTGTGGGTGGTAAATATAGTCCTGGTAATGAAGAAAGACGGAAGGGTGCACATCTGCATAGACTTCCGGGACTTAAATAGGGCATGTCCAAAGGATGATTTCCCATTACCTCATTTGGATGTCTTAATTGATAATACAGCAGGGTTCAAAACTCTATCATTCATGGATGGGTACTCTGGCTATAATCAAATTCGTCTAGCCCCGGAGGATCAAGAGAAGACCTCCTTCACCACCCCATGGGGAACATATTGCTATGTGGTCATGCCGTTTGGATTAAAGAATGCCGGCACCACTTATCAAATGGCAATGTTAGCTATCTTCCATGACATGATACACATTGACGTTGAGGTCTACGTGGATGATATCGTGGTGAAGTCTCAGACTTGAAGAGAACACTCCCCCGTCCTTGCCAAAGTGTTTCATCGCGCACAAGATATCAATTGAAGATGAATCCGAAGAAGTGCGTGTTTGGAGTTTCCTTAGGAAATTACTAGGGTTTATAGTCAGTAAACGGGGGATTCAAATATGCCCACACAAGGCCAAGGCGATTAATGAGATGCCTCCTCCTAAGAACATATCTGAGCTTTGAGGTTTGATTGGTCGGCTCCAGTTTCATAAGGAGATTTATATTTCAGCACTCCCAAAGATGTCGTCCCCTTCTATGAACTATTGAAAGGAGGAGTCAATTTTAATGGAACTCCAAGTGCCAAGAGTCCTTTGATGAACTCAAGAGTTATCTTATAATCCGCCCGTGCTTCAGGTGCCTATCCCAGGGAAACCCTTAATCTTGTATCTGTCAACTATTGAGGACTCCCTAGAGCTGTCCTTGCTCAGCATGAATGAATCTGGTAAGAAGGGCAGTCTATTACCTATCTAGGCTCTTCAATCTTTCCGAGCTCAAACTCACTACAATGGAGAAAACATGTGCAGCGCTAGTTTGGGTAGTGCAGAAATTGAAGCACTACTTCCTAGCTCATAAGGTGAGTTTGATTTCTAGAATAGATCATATTAGGTATCTCCTGGAGAAGCCAGTCCTTACCACAGATTGGCACGCTGGAAAAGTTTCCTCTCCCAATTCGATATCACCTTCATAGTTCAGAAAGCTATCAAGGGTATGCCATTGCTGAGCACCTTGCTCACCTTCCTCTCCCTCATAGTGATATGGTTCAAGAGGAATTCCCCGATGAAAACCTATCACTTGTTCTCAGATCCCTTCTGGTCACTCCATTTTTACCGATCTCTCAACTCTAGGGGACGGGCATAGGTGCTGTCTTGCTCACCCCCCAGAAGGAATCACCATTCCGCTAGCCTATCAGCTTCATTCCATGCCACCAACAACATTTCTGAGTTTGAGGCCCTCCTGCTGGTCTTAAACTCGCTTATCTTTTAGGTGTGTGTTACCTCAAGATCATAGGAGACTCTCAGCTCGTCCTTTCGGCAAGTCCTTTCTACTTACTGCACCCGTGACCCTAAGCTCAAGCCTTATCAAGACCTGGTCACACTTCTAGCAAAGCAATTCCGTCAACTCATCTACATCCACACTCCTCGTTCTCAGAATATCTTGGCTGACGCTTTGGCGTCACTAGCCTCCTCTCTCTCCTTCCCTCTCAGCCCGCAGTGCGAGACAATCACTATTCAAAGGTTAGAAGCTCCTTCCACTCAGAACCCTTGGTTCATCAACCTTAGGAGCTCTTTAATTCTGAAGGCAGAGAGAAGAAGCAAAGGATTTGTTGCTGGTGGAGCTAGGAGGATTGATGGAAGAAGAAAGTCCGTGGTACCATGAATTGAACAGTATTACAAGGATGGTACCTTCCTAGAAGAAGCTGAAGCGGAAGACAGGCGAACTATCCGTAGAGCAGCATTAAGGTATACCCTTATTGGTGGAGCACTTTACAGACGTGCTCTAATGGATGCTCCTCATATGTGTGACTGATGAAGCTCGGAAAGTAGTGGAAGGATCCCACACTGGTGAATGCAGAGGGCATGTGAATGGCCAGATGTTGGCTAAGAAGATTCTTAGGCAGGGCTACTACTGGCCAACCCTAGAAGAAGACTGTGCCATCTACGTTCGTAGATGTGTCAAATGCTAGATCCATGCCGACAAAATCCATGCTCCATCTTCCTCTTTGCATCCACTATCTTCCCCTTGGCCTTTCTCCATGTGAGCCTTTGATATCATCGGGCCTCTTGGTGATCCTATGCTCAGATAAACAAAAATCCTTCATTCTCACTGCTACTTAGTACTTCACCAAGTGGGCCGAAGCTGAAGCATTTGCAGAAATCAAAGGTTCAACCTTGTGCAAATTCATCATGAGAACATCATCGCGCGGTTCGGAGTGCCAAGCAGCCTCGTCACTGACAATGGACCACAGTTCATATCTCAAGAGCTTCAGGACCTGTAAGAATTCAACATTTCCTTGCTCATTCGTCTCTGTACTATCCGCAGGGCAACAGCCAAGCCGAAGCCACAAACAAACACTTTTGAAAATTCTAAAGAAAACTTTTGAGTCTAATAAATTTGCTGATTGGCCAGAAAACTAGTTGAGGCTCTGTGGCCTACCGCACCTCCGTCCGCACGCCCACCGGGCAACTCCGTTCTCACTTACATATGGGATGGAGGCGGTATGTCCACACAGATCCTCATTCCTTCGCTAGGGTTTAGCTAGACAAGGAACTTAATCCGATGAATGTCGGGAGGCGTTGCTTACGCAGCTAGAACTCTTAGACGAACGGCGTCTGGCCGCGGCCGATCATGTGCTTGCATATCAAAATCGCAGTTCTCTGTCTTTTCAAAAGAAAGTGATTGAGCGTAAATTTCAAGAAGGACATGGTTTGAAGCGCATTTTTATAAAACCTGGAGGTCCAAGGTCCCAATTCAAAAAGAAAAGCAAAAGGGAAAGGAAACAAAAAGTGAAAGAAATGGTAAGAAAATAGGGGCATGTCAAAGTGTGACAGTAAAGTTCCCCGTGGGACGCCCTTGAGCCCGTCGTACGCATGCCCCCCAATTCAAAGAGCAATGACCTTAAAGTCTCTGGACAACAGACGAATTTCACATGTAACATACCCGTTGCAAATCTTACAAGCCAGTAACCCCGACCCCAAGACTAAGTCTTGTCTCATTGCTAATCTTCATATTTTCCCTAAAAGATCAAAGGATCCCCACACCTGGTCTGTGTTGGAACATCAATATTCAAGGGGCAAGAAGCCTTAGTGAGCCAAGAATAAATGCACGCTGCACATAGATATTATCCACCAAGCAAGAGATGGGGATGAGATCCATGGCCAATTAGTCAAAGAAAGCAAGAAGTGTTGTTATCATAAAATTTCAAGAAATAAAAAAAGTTCAAACTTTCAAAAATCCAAAAAATCAGAAATTTCAAAAATCCAAAAAAATTAAAAATCTCAAAATAATTTTTTTTTAAAAATCTCAAAAATCCAAAAAGATCAGGATCTCAAAATAAAAAAATCAGAAAATCTCAAAAATAATAAAAAAAATCAGAATCTCAAAAATTCAAAAACAAATCAAAAACTCTAAAAAACAATCGATCAAAAATCCAAAAAGAATGTGTGTACATGCCGCTTTCATTTAGCATGCATTGTTTTTTTTTCTGCCTATTTAATAAGGCTCAGCCCCTTGACAATTATAAAGTCACATTCATGTTTATTTAAGCGCAAGGGGCTGAGTCAAGGAGCAGATCTAACCTATTTTGCTAAGTGGTGCAGGAACATGTAATTCTAAGGGACACGCGCGGTGCTCAGTATTCTCTGTCTCTCTCTCCCGTGTTTTCAATCTCATCTCACACTCGTGCCAATTGCAAATCATTCATTCATTCCATATAGATTGACACAAAATAAAATTCCACTAAGATATGAACAAGATGTACAAAAGATGGGGAGGTGGCTCACAAGTCTCCTCACTGGCCACCACCACTCTCCCTGGATCCCTCCTGTCGTCTGGTGGGGCGGCGGCGGCATCTCGCCGCCACCCCTACCGCTCTGGGCACTCGTCTCGCCCTGGCGGCGCCTCTCCTCCTCCTCATTCTTCGGCGATGGAGGACCCGCTAGATACTACCCTACCGAGGTGCCCGTCGCCCTACTGGCACTCGCCCTGCTCCTGCTCCTACTATGAGAATGGCCTATCACCGTCATAATCTCCTGAGGACTCTGCGCCACCGCCTGCTGTGCCTGCAGCTCTGCGCGTAGTCGGGTGATCTCCTCCTGATCACCTGGCAACCTCTGCACCCGCAGCGCCGCCAGCTCCCTCGTCGCCTCCGCGACCCGCGCCTCAGCTGCCTCCGCCCGGATGCGCAGCTGGTCTCGCTCCCCTCTCACAGTCTGGACCTCCCTCTCGAGCTCGTCCCTCTGGCCCTGGAGCTGGTCCCTCTGCCCCTGCAGCTGGTCCCTCTGCCCCTGCAGGTCCATCGCGTGCTCGGTGGTGAGCCGCAGATCCCTCTCCTGCAAAAGAAATTTGGTCAGCATCAACTGTTAAACAGCTTTCAATTTAAAGGTGCTATTGTACTTACCCGCTCCTCCAGATGCCTCTGAGCCTCCTCGGCCCTCAGCACCGCTCCTGTCAGCTGAGCCTCCAGAAGCGATGGAGAGCCCCCTGCCCCTCGTGAAGAGGAAGCACCGCCTGCTCCGGTGCTCCTCACTCTCTCCAGCTCCCTCCGCTGCGCACAAAGGCACATGTCAGTTTCCAAAATCAGCCTAAAATTGTTAAGTGTTGAAGTAGGAGTAAGCACTTACCAGCTACGCAGTCTGCCTCTACGCCGCCTCCCGATCCTGCATCACCAAGTGAAGTAAGCTCGGAGCGACGTGATCTCTCCAGCTACATCTACCTGCAACACATTTCAAATCATTAACCCAATTCTATATAAAATCAATTTCACAAGGTTGTGGTTTTAGGGTCATTACCCTTGTCGGACGCTCTTGTACACTTTCCCTCCATACTTTAAGGCATATGCCTGGAGGTACGCGTCATCGTGGTAGCATCTGACCTCACGGCCTTTCCTCGATGCTCCCAGTTGTTGATCTGCTCCTTCACCCGCTCGTGCCAATCGTAGTGCCATGAAGCCCCCGGAAACTCCAACCCGGTCAGCGAAACCGGTCTCGGATGGGGACTCCACGGCACCTTTGCCGAAGGCCGAGTGAGCGCTGGCTGAGTAACAGGTGAAGAGGTAGCACCAGGTTGAGCGCATGCACCCACACCGACCTACCGAAGTAGGGGCGGGCCTGCACCAACCAGGGCTGTCCCTCATCACTGTCACCCAGGTATGGCTGCCAAACCACCTGCAAAACAAGTTAGTCAGTCATCAAGCATAAAATGAAGAAATTAACCAAAAGGGAAAGGTTATGGTACTTACATCCTGTGGGGTAGCTGTCTATCGCCTCCTGTAGGCACTCCACTGGTCGCCAAGGTGCGCGTGTCCCGGCGCGAATCCCAGCGGCGTGCAATGGGCACAAGGCCTGGCCGCTCAAGGATCCCTCTCCCTAGGGCTGGAAGATGTAGGTAAGACCAGACCTGCAAGATGAGAAGCCGATTAGGTTGTAGTTTTAAAGAAAATGCAATTTGTTTCAAGGGTTAGAGGGAAGAAAAGTACCTGGAGAAAGGGAAGAATCCACTGGTCGACATCTACCGCTCGGAGGGCGCCCAGGCTGTCGAACTGGTGTGCAAAGAAGGCTGCTCCCCAAGCGTACCCCCCACCTCAATCAGGTCCTCCAGCAGGGGCAGAAACAGTAGTAGGCTGCGTCGCTCCTCGTGGCAAACAAGAGTCTACCAAGGAAAAAGACGAGGAAACGACGCAAGTCCAAGTCCGCCTGCGCCCCAGGCTCGCTCTTAGCTCCCTCCGGCTACTCGAACCAACCTATCTAGATGCTCATCCTCACTCTCTCCTGCTCCCTTCCCCACATCGAACAACCCTAGGCTCTCCTGGAGGGGTACCCTAGGAATAGGGAAGACCTACGCTCTACAGTAGCTCCAGAGTCACTGGCTAGGTCATTGTAGCAGGGTAGGGTATCCGCTCACACGGTCTCCCATAAACTTTGAGCCCTGTGATCCGCTCACATCCTCGAGGCTGGGGATCAGTGTCCCCATGGAATACAAAGGTGGTCGCCACCGCATCCCACCTGCTCCGCAGAGCCTGAGTGAGAGCTGGATCCGTCCTCATCCTCTCCACTCTAAAGACTCCCCCACCCCCCCTCTCCTCTACTCTCTCTCCTCTGGAAAGGGGGGAACGCCAGGAAAACAACCAATACCACCGTCCACGACACTCGGGCCCTCATCTCACCCTGCAGACACATTCCATTTGTTAAATCAGTCAATTTTTTAGTGTTCGGTCAGAGTCGCGACAGCCATGGAGGCCGCAATTTTTTCGCGACAGTGTGGTGCACCGCGACCTTACCGCGTCCTTTTCCTAGGCCGTGATAAGGTCGCGTCCACCAGCGTCTCCGCGACATGGTCGCATCGCCCGGGACTGCTGCGACATCGTGTCGTGATAGGTCGGGCTGACGCGTTCTCAGGATCGGACCGGCCAGAGCCCTCTTTGTCCGATCTTCTTTTCCTTGGCATCACGCCCTACATCTACCCTCTAGGGGCTCCGTTACTATTCCTACACATCCATTCAAGGATTTGGGGGCGATTTACTCACCGATTTCATCGCCTTGGCCCTCTTCTTCCTCTCTTCTTCCACGTTCATCTTCGGGGTCTCCGCCTCCTCCTCCTCTTCCATATCGATGTTGGCTACCTCCTCCTCGACCAGAGGCACCTCCGCCCGGCGCCGGAAGCTCCTCCGCTCCGCTTGGCGTTTCCTCTGGGATGAACCCTCGCCGGCGTCCTTCCCTCCTTCCATGACGATTTCGAAGGATTAGGAGCTTAGGGTGCAAGCAAAGGGAGCAAGAGTGCAAAGATTGCAAGGGGACTGAGAGGTTCGAGCTCGGAGTTTGGTAAGTTTGAAAAGCAAGGAGGGGAAGAAGAAGAGCCGTTTGCGTTTTGAACAAGTCGTTCTTGACGCGACGCAGCGGGCTGTCGCGTTCATGTCGCGCCTGTTTGGACCGTCGCGCATCATGTCGCGACGCCCCGCTTAGACGCGACATTAAGACGACGCCCCTGCCTGTCGCATCATCACAGAGCTCGTTGCGCTTGCAGGAAATTCAGTTTATTCATTTCAAATCAAGTTGCTACATTCTCTAATTCTTCCTACAATCAAATAAAATGCTCAAATTCTCTCCTAACTACCATCTGATATCTTTCTACAATCAAATCACTCATGCTCAAACACCCCGCTGCCGTTGGATCTTCTTCAATGCTTCGAGATACTCCTTGATCACGTCTTCGTCTTCCACTACTTCACCTTGGAGAACATTCATCGCACATCCTTCCCAATGGACGATCGCGCTACGCACATCGCGCTCATCCTGCTCGTCGTCCATCTTCCACTTCTGGATGGGCGGGTAGTGTGATAGGATGGGAGAACCGTGCGAGCCCCACCGCATTGTAGATACAACGGTCCGGGTTGTAGAGAACTATGCTTCATTGCCCAACAATCACAAGGCCAGTCCGGTGCGCTGTGGAAGATGAATCACCCGGTTGTGCAGAAAGTGTGGGCGCATGTCAAATGTCGTCACGGTTAGTTGCTTAAAGAATGCGCGCCACGCCTTCACCCCTTTTACTTGCGCAGTTTTGCACCATGCCTTGGTGCTCATGTGGAGAGGCTCGCCCACAAATGCCAATGGATGATTGAGCATTGTCTTGCACTCCGTGGCCAAGTTCTCCATCGCTCGGAATTGGATTGCATGCCCATCCATAGTTCAAGGGCGATGATAGAGCCGAAGAAAGGTCCCCCGGTTGCTGCAGAGACAGTCCAGCATATAGATATCCCAAGACCGCCTGACCAATGCCCATACCTTCAGAAATAGAGTCATGGTGCTCAAGTTGGCGAAGAGATAGCTCCGTCCTCGGCCGGGAAGAGTATGACGCCGCAGATGCAAATAGCGGCTGCTTTGGCGATAGCCGTGTAGTTCTTGGTCTTGCGCTTGCATTGTGAGGTGATCCACTGCGCAATTGGAAGAAGATGGACCTGCATCCCACTCATCATGGAGTGTAAGTCACTCTTCTTTGTAGTGATGTCCGCAAGATGCTCCAGGAGTTGATGGACGCTGTGGTGTAGGAGAGGGCATACTCTTCGCCCCTTTGGTATCGTGGAAGGCCGAGCATTATCTCTAATTCTTCCAACAGGATCGTGGCTTCAAAGCCGGGGAAGATGAAACAAGTGTGTATGGGTGTGCCACAGCTCCGTTAGCACAGTAATGCTGTCCCACACATGCACCATTTTATCATATTTCTTGGCCAGCACAAGCATTGTGGACAGTCCCCACTCTTTCAAATGGATAATAGACGTGGGCGGCAGTAGCTCGAGCATGGGCGCTAACCATGGCACCCGGGAGAACCGCCTATGGCCGGGTAAGATCTGAGGAGAGGTAGGAGAAGGGAGTCTAAGAACAGAGAAGAAGAAGAGCAGAAAAAATAGAGGAAAATAGAGCATAGTTCAGAAATTGTGAAGAAAGACACTTACTTGAGATCCGGGCGCATGCACATGTGCCCGGGATGGCAGAGAGCGGCTGGAGCCTGGCATAAGACTCCTTAGCTGTCCTTGGGCCGAAGTAAGGGGGATCTCTTCCTGGAAACAGAATAGCTCCTCTTCATGGTGGCAAAGAGGGAGAAACTTGAAGAAAATTGAAGAAGAAAGGGAGCAGAAGGTTAGCTGCGGGATTAGCCCTAAACCCTCCTATTTATAGGGTCATAAGAGGTGCACTCCTTTCTAATCCCGTAACTAGGTGTTAGGATCGGTTTAGAAGAGGTTGAGGAGTCCTAGTGTTAGTCTAGATGTCTTAGGATAAGAATGACTTCGATTTCCTGGTCTTTCTGGGTTCGGTCCGAGTCGCGACGCCGCGATCTGACGCGACAAGGTCGCGACAGGGCGGTATGCCGCGACTATGTCGCGGTCATCCAGAGCGTCGCCTCTCGACCTGAAGGGTCTTTTCATGTTTGTGCTTTATATTGTGTTTATTTGTTTATAATTGTGAATATAATTGTCAGTTTGTGCTTGTTATGTTTGTTTCTTGTCAACAAAAAAAATAATAAAAAAAATCACAAAACCAGATAATCAAAAAAAAAAAAGAAGGGGTCGCCGCAGGTAAGTCAGGTAAGTATTTCTTCTCTTACTCCCTGCATTACAATATGGTATTCTACTTATTATATCATGTCGAGGACTGGCTGGTTCTCAATGTGCTCTGGGATTTGAGTTCCCCTTTATCAAAAACAGTGATAATCTAGGTGCACATTGCTAATCGTTGGATAGGCCGTTGAGTTGTTTAAGTTCAAGAACGATGGATTCAGGCCTGCACTATGGTTGTGGGTAGTCTCTTGACTTGTTCTTATTTGGCTTAGCAATATTATCCTTGATATATTTTCTATCTTCTCTTTTCTTTGCATTCGTTTTGATGATTTCTTTCATTTTAGCCCAGCATGCATCATGTAGGACTTTGAGCTTTCCGGACTCATTCCTAACTTTGATGAGCCTTGTTGAGTGCCCATCATCCTCCAATTTCCAAACAAGAAATCCAATTCCACTCCGAATCGGAAGGTTTGCCTCGAGTAAGTTGTTCCCGTCAGTTTGACAGAATTTCTCTGTCTGGATTACCTATCCAAATTTCCTTTTCCTTTGATCCGTTTTGGTTGCGAACCGCTCCCGGACAGAGTCATGAGTTACTTGTCGGGCACGCACATGTCCCTCCAAAACGAAACCTGCAAACCAATCGGCTAGGGTACTCTCAATCGAGGGGTTGATCGTCCTTTTCTTTCTCCTTTTCGTCCAGACTTGTGATTTTCTTTGCATTCTGCTCGAGCAGCTAACTCGGGCTTTCACGAAGATTCCATTGCTCATTAGTCAGATCGGGTGTCTCTTTATCTTGGCTCCCACTTTTCATTTCGCTCCGCATCACTCCGCTCCGCCATCACTTTGTGACACCTCTACTACACTTCCGATTCGCTTCCTTAGAAGTGGAAGCCAAGGAGGGGAAATCTGTAGACACCCGTTGCGACTAATGGATTGAACCACATTTCTTGTCACTTCAGTGAGCCCCTAATTGTTTCCTCACCTTGAGCCCATCATTAGCCTTGATTTAAGCCCATTAACGATTTAAATTGCTTTGAAATCCCGCCCATGTCACTTTGAGAGAGTCCTTAAGCATCAATAACTCTTATCCATTCATGCGGTTGGCCGATAATTCACATAAATTTTGATTTTATAGTCGCGACGCATCGTGGCGCTGCGTCTCTGAGTCGCGACGGTCTAGGCAGCCGCGACAGCCCATGCATTATCCATGCACATGGACAATTCTGTCGCGCGCCTTTGCCCTGTCGCGTCTCCATGTCGCGGCCCTACGATACCCGCGACAGCACTGCGCATGCAGGCCTCCGCAACCACCTCCTATTTATCCTCTCATGGCTTTACCTTTATCCCTATAAAATATCTCAACCCCTTAGGCGGGATTTGGGCCTTAGGGACTCTCCTTGAGACTCCAAGGACTCTCCATCCGATTTTGGGTGAGGTTTATCTCCATTTTAATTAATTCTCATTCTAAGGAGATATTATCTCTTAAAGCTCTATAAAAGCAAGGCCTCTCTTCAAGGACGGGGATCCCATTTTTCACCCCGAAGGGCTGCCAAAATTCTCTCTAGTCCATACTTAGATTCACAGCCCTCACATCCCCACTTCCTTTCACATCTTGTTCTACAAAATTCATTGGTTCTTTATGCTGGAGCAAGGAACGCATGAACGACGACTCCAACATCTCCCTGAAGCTTTTGGACGACTTTAGGACATCATCAAGCCAGGAGTCGCCCCAATGGGGCTCACCCTCTCTTCTCTCCTTTTCCTTATTTCTTCATGCATTGTTATTTTGTTTCCTAGATTGATTGCACTCCACATCCTCCCACGTTTTTTTCCTTATCCTAGGGGTTTAAAAAACCACCCCCAGTCGTTTCCCTTCATGTTGTTTCATTTCCTTCATTTTTAGAGCAAATACTACACTAATCATATTCTAATAGGGCTTTGTTGTTTCTCTCTTTGATTGCAGGCTTCAAGTGAGTTCTACGAGGAGACTCTCATCCTTTAGCCGGAAGGAGGATGGAAGGAGCTTTGACTCACCATCTCTCGCACTAGAAGAGAACGCGACGGAGGAAGGCTACGCGACATAGAAACGCGTCCACCAAGACGGACGTGTCCTCAGGCTGCCCGCGTCCGTCTAAAACGGCCCGACATTAGGTATTCCTTTGTTCTCTTCCCTCCTTTCCTAGAGTAGTTAGCCCGCATCATTATCTTTATTTGGCAATGCTCTAGCTGGCGATCACATCCTATTTACCATGCTATCATATTTGATATTCATGTTTGTGTTAAGGGGGGTACAATCTTTGTGATTACAATCTCATGCCTTGCAAATTTTATCTTATGTACTGCATGCTGTAAGGATGCAAATGATCCTATTTTCCCCAATTTTCATCATGTATCCTTTGCGAATTAAAATCGATTTCTCACACTATGCATGTTTTAGGTCACCGAAATGTAACCTAATTAAAGCATGTCCAATCAATGCCTATTTTCTAATTACTCATACCTGTTGATACATCTACATGTCTATTTTCGTTTAAAACTAGTTTCGTGATTTTTGGACATGTATGTGATTTTATATCAAATTTTGAATAGCCTTGTACCAACCATGGAAGGAAGGACCGAGACCTAAATGGGGCTGTTTTCCCCTTTTGGGGGGCTTCGGCCCGCCTTCTGAAATCGCGAAGGCCCGACCCGTCGCGGTTTCCACCCCACTCAGTGGCCCAGCTTGGTTCATGAGAATGCGACCGGCCCAACTATCGTGACTTGAAACACGACAGGTACCCCCATTGCGATTTCACAATTTCGGCCAGAACCCTTATTTTCTCATAAACCCCTATTAATTAGGCTATTTAATCACTTTTAAGACCTAATTGGTACTGATATGACAGTAATGAAATGTATATTTAATATTTGATAATAATCACATGAATTCATTAATTAAAAGCAATGTGCATGATTAATCTTACTCTCATGATTCTTTACACTTGCACACACTAAACATTATGTTTGCCATGAGACCTTATTAATTTACTCAATAATATATCTGGTGATTAAGTGTATTATTCACTTAATCTCCCCATTATTTAAAAGGAATTGTTCTCGTTTTGTTCGCGCCAAAGGTTTGTATACCGTTATCGCGTCCCTCTGCCACTCAAGGCACGACGAACAATCATTTTGCACACACTTCTTTCTTGACTTGGACCACCTCTCCATTGGGAATACTCCTGACTGGACCAGGGACTCCTTGTCAAGGCCTCCACAAGTCTCCTTGGCTTTGGCAAATGTCCATTGCCGATGAGCAGGTTGTACCATTAAAACCCTTGACACTATAGGGATCAACATGATCCAACGGCCTTAGTGTGTTCTCTCTTACCTTGGACTCATGCCGAACCTCTGGTCTGTGTCATAGCACGGCTAGTGGGCGGATGTGATTTCTACCGGACTGCCGACACACGACCTAGTGTTGTGTGACTGTTACTATTGCCTGTTTATTGTTGTTTTTACAAATATGTCCCTATCTCATCTACTATCTTTATACTCTCATCTATTCACATTCTCTCTACGCTCTCGTCTATTCGTCAATTACTCTCATCTATTCTTGGTAATTTATTTGGCCATGCACTCACTTGATTGTCTAAGATAATAAACATGACTAATGCCAAGCAATATGGCGCCGATCTGGTTCTGGGAGGAGCACCCGAAAAGTACTATTTGCCCATGGAGTTAAAATGATCAGGATGTCGGCTTACATCCAGTGCTATTTATACTATCAAGATTTAATCTATGACAATCAATCTAAGTGCAATCAATTCAAGTGCTATCATGCAAGTGCTATCGTTACTAGTGCACTATTGTGCGACTTTACGTGCTATTTCGTTACATGGCCAATCTGTTATCATGTTGTTATGCTATTTTCTCTTGAAAAGTGCTATTATCTTCTGTTGTCATGCGATGATAATCCTATTGACTATACTAGATCGATCTCTCTAGTTATCCTGCCTTATAAGACATTAATCACTTAAAGCATCCTGTTATATGAGATTTAAGTCCATCTGGGCGTTTATCGCTCATCCTACGCTATTTTTTCATGTGTTTTCAGTGAGTCTGATGGAGACTACCACACTAACGAGAAGGAAATGAGGAGGACATGAGTAACCATACATTTCGACAATCTGTGCTTATTAGTAGTTAGTTAGTCATATGTATTAGTTTGGATTTGAATAAAGTACTCTGGGCCCTAGTTTTGGCTCCGATAGTGAATGTAATAGTTGGATGATGATTATTAATGAAGTTGGATTCATTTGGTTTTATTCCAATTGTGCAAGGGTTTGATGTCTATTTATCGCTCGATACTATTTAAATAACTGTATTACCGCTCCGATATTCCGCGTCGGGGCGTTACAAGCTCTCTTGGTAAAACTCTTACTGGTGAAGAAACTGTCAGGAAAATACTTAGATCCTTAACTCTTTCCTGGACCCCTAAGGTCACTGCTATAGAGGAAGCTCATGATCTAACAAAACTTTCCCTTGATAAACTTATTGGTTCACTTATGGCTCATGAAATAAACATGAAAAGATTTTCTGAAAGCACTTCGAAAAAGAAAATGCCAAATGCTTTGAAAGTTGCGACTCCTCCTTCTCTGAAGAGTCAAAGGAAAAATCAAATGACAGCGATGATGAAGCCATGCTGTTAAGAAAGCTTCAACAAATTCTTGCAAAGAAAAAGAAATTCAGCTCAAAGAAATACTTTCAGAAAGGAAAAGAAGAAGGAGCAACAAGATATGAATGCAATCAGCCTAGA
>CM024756.1:27705100-28074793 GCA_014218235.1 Colocasia esculenta | reverse complement strand
ATTATTAGACAGACGCGACCCTCCTAGCACCACTGCCAGGACATGACCACGAAGGTGTCAACCTTCGGTCGCTGAACGCAGAGAGATAACCTACCGCGTTCCCTACCAGAAGGTCCTAAGGGCAAGCCTGCCCTGGGCACACGCCGACACCCAACCGGGCACGGAAGCACCCGAGACAACACAGGTACTATCGCGACCCCCAAAGCCGTCGTGACACCATCGTGATGGGAATGGCACTGCGACAACCACTCTATTGTGACGGGGCAATGTGTCGCGACAACAACCCTGTCGCGACCAGAAAGCACGTCGCGATAGTGACCCTTATCGCGATCGCCAACCGCGTCGCGATAAGGTCGAGCCCGACCAGGCCGACGCCTCTTCTGATGTCACGATACGCCGAGCCGTCGCGACATCAGTAGACAGGTAGACCGACAGGATCCTCAATCCCGAGGCTGCCCACGAGCTACAAACATCATCACACAGGGGAGGGGAGATGGGAAAGCTATCCAAACTAGCTAGAAAGCACGAAGAGCTCCCGATCCGCCCGTATCAGAAGAGTTCTAGTAATCCCTACCTTTCACGAAGAACCGAACCCATGAAGGGCCTTCACGACGCTCGGACACCTCCTCCTCACTCCACGACGCCGCTCCACCACTACTGCACGAGCCGCCGGTGCCACCACACCCCGATCGTCGGAGGGGAAGCTCCCCATCGCCGGAGAAGAGGGGAAGGGAAGAAAGGAGAGAGAGAGAGGGGAAAGGGGTAGCCGGCCAAGGCCTTAAGCCTTCGGCACCCAGAACGCGACAGACTGCCCGCCCCGTCACGTAAGAACCTTAACACGATGGGTCAATGGACTGTGACAAGGACGTGTCCCCCACGAACGTTGCGACAACGCGACATGCCGTACTGACACACCTGCCACTCTGACAGCGTCAGACGGCCGCACAGCGGAACACGAAAACACTGCGCGACCAGTTGACCAGTCACGACAAGAATGTGATAGGCAAACCGGGCGCGACAAGAACGCGACGCACACCTGCGTCGCAACAGGGATGACTGTCACGTCGGACACCCACGACGCGACACTAACGCATCGCCCACCCTGGATGCGTTAGTGCCATCATCCAGGACACCGAACGGAAAGCCCGGAAGCCGGGTCTTACAACAGCAGTGCTAGGCCGGACATGATCCAAAATACAACCAGGGATATTCAGGTGATTCGAGATCGGCTCAAGATTGCTCAGTCCAGACAGAAGAGCTATGCTGACAAGAGGAGGTGAGATTTAGAATTTCAAGTAGGTGACCATGTACTCTTAAAGGTATCAACTACCCATGGCATCCAAAGATTTAGTGTAAAATGAAAGCTCAGTCCTAGATACATCGGCCCTTTTGAAGTACTCGAAAGGTTGGTGAGGTTGCTTACCGGCTGGCGTTGCCACCGAATTTGGCATGTGTACACAATGTGTTTCATGTCTCTATGCTTAGAAAATATGTGTACGATCCTACGCACATCATTCGCCATGAGAAGTTGGTGCTGAACAAGACATGACATACGAGGAGAAGCCATAAGATACTAAACAAAAGGTGCAGCAACTCAGGAACCGTCCCATCCATGTGGTTAAAGTATTGTGGAATAACCGTGGAGTGGAAGAAGCCACATGGAAACCTGAAGGAATCATCAGGCGAAATTATCCCGATCTTTTCGGTAAGACATTCTCTCCATTATGGTCATAAGAATTTGGGGATCAAATTCTTTTAAGAGGGGGAGGATGTAGCAACCCGATTTTTTTAAAAATTAAATAAATTGAAAATTTTAAAGAAAAAGGAATTAATTAAAACCCATTAAATGAAAAGAAGTGATGGACTTTGTCAAATGGACCATATAAAAGTTATTGGGCCAAATAGGGATTTTTAAAAGATTAATAATAGGAAAATACCCTAATTTGTATCTTTAATATTTCCTAAAAAGATAAGAGATATTAAATCATTAAAATAGTTATTATGTGTTGGAATTGGACTCTTAACCCTACCCAAATTGGCTAGGCACGAAATTGCAACCCATCCTAACCCAATTAGGAGATGGCAAGCTTGGAAGGTTGAAAGAAATAAGGAAAACTTAGAATTAAATAAGAATTAGAGTCATAATAGGAAAGAGAAACAAAGGGAGCTTAAATACACCCCAATCTCTCCACGGCTGGCCCTAATGCGTTGCTGAGGCTTGCTGGACGTGGAGGAGAGGCCAAAGGAAGGGAGAATTCGTGGGAGAAGGCTTGCTCAAAATCTACAACCTACACTTCGAGTTCTAAGCCCTAGGAGACAAATCGACCCAAAGGTAGGCATTCTCACAAGCTAAACCTAATTAATTTTCGTCTGTAATGAGATCTTGGCATCAGGAATAAAAGCCCTCTAGTTGCTCTATTTTTCATCGACCCCATCTTTTGATCTTGATTTTTGAAGTTCTGCAATCATCTTGTCCCCGAACCCTCATATTTAATTTAGATCTCCATGTACACTTGATCTCATACTACGAAAATTTTACTGAGATACTGCTGTGTTGTCAGGAATCTTTTGCCCCTGTTTCCCCAATTTTCATCTAGTATGTTACTCGAATTAATTCTTTTACCTTCACTGTACACTGTTTTGTGTTTCTTCGTGCATGAACTTGTTTAAAAAACTGTCAAGACCATGACTATTTTCAAATTCCTATTTACTGAGGAGTGTGGAGGTGGTGGTTGTATTCGAGATTCACAGGGCAATGTTCATGTGGTTTTTGCTCATTTTTACGGTGTTGGGACCAGCATGTTTAGAAAGGAGAGCTCTTTGTGATGGACTTCGCCTGGAAACTTCCCTTGGCTATAGGCTTTCTATTGTTTATTTTGATTCCAGGTCCTCGTGAACTCCATCCATGAGGATAAGGTTGCATCTTGGCGTTCTTTCAGAGGGTGGAGAGAAGCTAGACTTTTGATTAGCCGAGAGTCTATTTTGTTGTCTCATGTTTACTGGGAAACCAACCAAGTTGCTGATTCCCTTGCAAATTTTGTGGTTACTTCTTGGCAGAATGATGTTTTTTTTGGGGGGGGGGGGCTCATTATTTACCACATCCTTGTAAGGGGCCAATGGTCATTGTAAATCTGGTGATGCGGAACAGCGGAGGAAAAGGGAGAAATATGGCCGGAGTCTCACCGGAGAGGAGGTAGAAGGTGGGGGATGAAGCCTTCTCGACTGGCCTTCGCGGCAAGGCTTCGCGCCAACCCTTCGCAGGTGTCTCTCCGTCGAGGAGGAAGAACAGAGCAGAGCGCTAGCAATTTTTCTCAATATTCTTCTGTTTTCTTCCTCAAAATCGGTGTTTACAAGTATTAAAGAAGTTTGGGCTAATCCCAAACCTAATGGACTTCAAATTCTATCCCTAGTAAGACTTACATATTAGAAACCTAAAGAAAGGAAATTACAGAATCCTACCCAAATTAGACTTGACTTAAATAAAGAAGTGAAAATTACACAATAAAAAGTTAATTGGACTCTATAGACCCTTTCGGACAATTTTATTCTTGGACTTAAAAATAGTGCGAAAATTGCACCAAAATTACAAAAAAATAAAAAATCTCCTTTGGGATCCAACTGGGCTTGAACCATCGCTTGGGCTTCTCGCTCCCCATCATTCTCCCCTAGTTCGAGAAAACTCATCCTCGAGTTTTGAAGTGTCGCAATATCCATACAAGTGGCAGGAGAATGATGAAGTCATGCTCTAATAAGTCACTATAAGGAAATCCAAACCAAAGCCTTCTGAAAAATTGCAGTCTGCATAGAATGTGTGCATCAAGATCTGACCATATCGTATCATAGTTGCACTGATCTTTGGTACACTGGCAGTTCACTGGTTGCTGTCAATGATGGGCTTATCTCAATATATCATCACATATCAAGTGAAGTCCAGACTTAACGAATAAGTCTTGATCCCAAGTGTCAACAAGAACTGTCTTCACACATACACGCTCAGTAGTAGTTACCAACTCCAATGGTTCTTCATCAATCACGGTCTTCTCTGGAAGCACTGGCTTGGCAGCAGGAGAAGTATACTTGGGAAAACATAATTTACCTCTTAAATGCGGTGGCTGGATGATGCACTGGTTTGCGTCGATAGCAACATGACGCTCTTTCCAACCACTCTTTTCCCAAGTAAATGTAAGATCTCGAGGGATCAATAGTGCACCAAGCTCCATCAAAATAATTAACTGATCTCTTTTGAGTTCTACCTAAAAATTTTAGGTGAAACTCTACAAAAGCTTGATCACCATCAACAATGATCTCACCAGTTTGTAATAAAATATCAACGATAGCCTGGGAAATATAGTTGTTTGATTCTCTTCATCGAGTACTATCTTTGTCGGCTTCTCATTTGGTAGAAGGCGAGAAAACTAAATTCATGTGGCACATGTAAGAGATTACCCAAATGATGTGACATTGGATGGACTGCTGTAGGGCGTGGGCCGCTGAATGACAAGAATTCGTCGAGATGATCACAACGATGCAAACGGCACGTGAATCGGAGCACGAATGACGCTTTTGTGCTGGCGGTGCAATAACAGTGCTGGTGCACCGTCGTACTGTAGCAACCCGGCTACTGTAGCAACTCAGGTCTGAACTTGGTCAAACTGGGTTTGATCGGTTCCACATTAAAGTGGGGGGCGGCTACTCCTCTCCTCCCTCTCTCCTCAAACCATGCACGGGAGAAGCCAGAGAGGGAGACAAGGGTAGCGGCGATCGGGCGGTTGCCGGCGACGGCACCGGCGGTCAGCGTCCTTGCGGTGGTGCCGGAGGGCAGGGCCGCAACGGAGGCTCCGACGACGCCACCCCTCCTTCCTCTCCTTTCCTTTTCTTCTTCTGGAGAGGGAGAGAGAGAGCGAGAGAGGGGGGCTCTGTGCGAAGGGTTATGGGGGGGGCGCATGGCCTTGCGGTGGGGATGGCAGGGGCGCTGGAGAAGGGCACGGGGCGGCACAGTGCTGGGTTGGGCGGGCTGGAGGAGGGCCGCAGCAGGGGAACGACGTGGTGCTGTGGGGAAGGCGGGGTTGGGTGACGTGGGCAGGCGCAGGCAGAAGGCGCCGGCGCCTTGCGCAGGCGGGGAGGCGCGAGCAGGGGGGGTGTGCTGGCGCGAGGAAGCAGGGGTGCTGGCGCGGTGCTGGCACGAGGAAGCGGGGGGGTCACGGTGGCTCGCGAAGGGGCTCGGGCGGGCGCAAGGGGGCGCGGGAGGGTGGCGTGGCGAAGCGGCCTGGGAGAGAGAGAGGGCAGCGCGGATGGGGTACGGAGCTGGGGCGGGCTCGCGAGCGTGGGCTAGCCCGCAGTGCAGGCCGGAAAAGGTGGCGGGGCGGACACGGGGAGAGAGAGGGCACAGTGGCGCGGGAAAAGGGGCGGGCACGGCTCGCGCTGGGGTGGTCGGGGTGAGGGCGCGTGGGAGGCGGAAGCGGCGTGGCGAGGCGGGGTGTACGACGTCGGGGTGACGCGGCTGGGGCGAGGTGCCCCCGGGCGGGCTCGCGGTGCGAGCGTGGAAGGGGGCGCACGAGGCGGGCGGCCTGGGGGCCGTGCGCAGGTTGGGGGGTTGCGGACGTGGCTGGCGAGGTGGGGCGCTGGCGACTGCAGTGGGACCGCAGAGAGTGGGGCGAGAGAGGCTGGCCAGGACTTGACTACGTGGAAGAAGTCAGAACCTGTCTCTGATACCAATTTGATGCGGAACAGTGGAGGAAAGGGAGAAATATGGCCGGAGTCTCACGGAGAGGAGGTAGAAGGTGGGGGATGAAGCCTTCTCGGCTGGCCTTCGCGGCAAGGCTTCACGCCAACCCTTCGCGGGTGTCTCTCCATCGCAGAGGAAGAACAGAGCAGAGCGCTAGCAAATTTTCTCAATATTCTGTTCTGTTTTCTCAAAATCGGTGTTTACAAGTATTTAAAGAAGTTTGGGCTATTCCCAAACCTAATGGACTTCAAATTCTATCCCTAGTAAGACTTAACATATTAGAAACCTAAAGAAAGGAAATTACAGAATCCTACCCAAATTAGACTTGACTTAAATAAAGAAGTGAAAATTACACAATAAAAAGTTAATTGGACTCTAATATGACCCTTTCGGACAATTTTATTCTTGGACTTAAAAATAGTGCGAAAATTGCACCAAAATTACAAAAAAAAAAAAAAAATCTCCTTTGGGCTCCAACTGGGCTTGAACCATCGCTTGGGCTTCTCGCTCCCCATCATCTGGTCTCATGCATGTTAGAATGGTCTAACTGGGGTATGCCCATGGAAGTTGTATTCATACTCTTTTTATAATATCTCAGGCCCAAGTAGCACTCACTGGTGGAGTGAGAACATTCTCCCTTCTGAGGGAGGTGCCTCTCCTAGTTTGAGGTCCTGAGGGCCTCTTTATTTTTATTTTTTTAAAGTCTAGCTTCGTTTAAAGTGGTTTTGCAATTTTTGATCAACTGTGCATCGAGATATCGATTTTTAATCTACCCTGTATTAAAAAATGGAAAGCATGGACCGCAATCCAAGGCAAACCCTTTTCCCGCTCAGACTCAGGCGTAGGACCTGAGAATGTGACGGCTCGATAGGCTGCGTTCTTAGGGGCTGATCGCGACCAGCAACCTGTCGCGTCTGACGCGACAGGCTCTGGTGTCACGTTCTGGCTGTCTATTCTGAATGACCCGTCTCAACCTTTGACAATCTCTATCGCGTTCTGGATGTGCCCTGTCACGATCCTTATAGGGGTACGTCGCCTTCTGGATTTTTGTGCATAAACCCCATATTTTTGCAAATCTTGACTTTCTACAATAACCACATACTCTGTTATTGTCTTAAACACAGTAAACGAGCTATTAAACTTGGATATGTAATAATATTAAAAGTCATACACATGACCTTTTCATATCTATGATTCTTTTCATCACATGCACCCACTTGTAACCATCCTATATGACTTAACTTGGCATGAAAATATCTCATAAAATATCTAGTAATTTATTTCAATAATGTGTTTAAATTGCCCTTTTTTAATAGACTTGTCTTGTTTTTCTCGCGTTGTTTTGGGAATACCATTACCAACGCTCCTGTAGCAACCCGAGAATTTCATAATTGAAATTGGAGATAAATAGAAAATATGACCACTTAATATTTAAAACTAGTTAAATGCATACGCACCATTATCCCAGATGTAAAAACACTTCTAAAAATTTCGTAAAAATCATAGTTAGACTTTAAATATTATTCTCTAGTGACCCATAAAGAAATTTGGGCCAATAAAAATCTTTGGATTGAATTTAAGAATTTTTGTGACTTATTATCTTAATTAAGGAATAAGTCGAAAAATCATTATCACATATACATAAAGGGGTCATAAATTAAAATAAAAATTATGGTTGACTTCAAACAATGGGTATTGAAAATCCAATGAAAGAAATGGGCCGAAGGATGTCCTTTGAACCACAATAAATTCATGCTAAGAAAATGACCCGAAATTAAAAATATTCACTAATGGACCATGATAGGGTAAATTCTCACCCTATAGACCATCATTAGACTTCAAACCAAGTCCAAATTTGTGGTTACCACCTAAGGTAAGCTTCCATACCAATTCCATCATGAATTGGGGAGAGAAATCTCCAAGTTGAGGAAAGGTATATCCAAATTCGTGCCTAAAGGTTTCCTAATTTAATTAGGCAACTAAAGGCCCCTCTCTCTATAAATAAAGCCTCTCTCTCCCATGGGATGACCCCTAGGGTTATTGGAGGTGTTCTTGGAGGCAATGGGGGCTGGAGATCTCAAGGAGAAGGCTGGAGCAAGGAGGAATCCTATGCTCTTCCCACTAGATCTGCAACGACCTGCACTTGAGTCCCTTCAAGATCATCACCAAAGGTTAGTGAAACCTCGACCAAACTGTGCAAACCATACATCCTTGGAAAGATCTTTGAGTATAGTTTCTTATGACACTATTTTACACAATTTTTACTTAGTAGTTCGTGAGTATTAAGCGTTCTCCTACGACTGGTCGAAACTAGGGTTTTCGGGGAGCACAACTTTCTTTCACCTAAAAGGTAGGTCATCTCCATGCCAAACTCTAATTAAACTCGTCCATGCTTGCATATATATGTATAGATCATGTTCTTACTGTTTTCCCCAATTTTTATCTTGAGAGTTTCATGATTAAATCTTGCATGATCTTGACGCTGTACAGTCACGATTTAACCTTGTCTTGTCTTATGAGTTCCATACCTCTCTGTGGAGTTGTTTTTTAGACCGAGTGTTCAACATAAAACTTGTTACTCTATGAGTTTATTTTCATTTGGCACTGGTTTTCCTAATTTGCGTTGACCGTACCAGAGTATTAGCCTGAAGATCACATGTCAGATTCATGTAGTCAGTCCCAATACATTTCATTACCCAGTCAAGGACCTTTGTTTCTCGATTATTTGCTACTGTACAAAATATTAGAAGCAATATAACTAACAAAGGTGGTTTCACACGATTTGGATCACTCTAGCATTTGTTCTGATTTTTCAAACCCACAGGTGTCAAACCTAATCCAAGTCGGAGTTGGAAATAGGTAGAAAAATCAACACAAACGTCATATTCAGGTGGTGACAGGTCGACACGTCGCTACTAGAATGTGACAACATCATGGTCGCGACCCATACCAAAAATCAGATAGTTTCGTGGTCTTCTTCAGAAGGCGACAAGATGATGGTCGCCTTCATGTTCAGAGGCGACAGGCAAGGTGTCGCCTTCTGCCTATGTCCACTCCATCGGCCATAACTTTTTCTATAGACCTCGGATTGACGAGCTGTTTTCTTTGCTGGATTCCTCATTCAATGGGATTCAATATATATATTCATGTGTGATATTTGAATAAAAAATCAATAAGTTATGACCTAAGGAAGTGAAGGGATGGGACTGCATTTGCCTTCTAAGGGGCATACATCTCGATTTTTGTCATTTTGTGTCGTTCCTTGCATGTGTGAGTTTGATCTATTCTAGGAAGGTTATAGAAAGTATTATCATGCATTTAACAACCCATATGAAAGTTAAAACATGTTCACATGATTTTTAATTGATCTTAAGTTCATGATCATGCTCTCTACCTATCGATTATTCACATTCTTGCCTTATTATCAAACTTGCCAAAACACATAGTTACTTGCTAAAATTGGTCATGCATGATTAGTACTTCATGATTATCACTCATGATACTTGGCATAAATGGAGTTTCTATAAACAAAGTTTCCATAATCGGATTCTCATACACGCACTCGAGCGATTCTCACGCGCGCCATGCGCACACCTCTAGCACAATAAGAAAGCCCTTCTGGCTTGTGGTGAACTCTCCGTCGGATATTCCTTCTGCCGGACTAGTGACCCCTTGACCAAGGCCTCCATAAGTCTCCTCTGACCATGGATTCCCACATGGCCGACGAGCAGGTTGTACCAATGAAGTACCCGAAGTTAGTGTGCATGTATCTCTTCTCTTTTGGCATTCTTAACGAGATCTTCTCTTCTTCATCTTGACTTTCCCAGAGTGATCGAGTATAACACATGAAACCAAGTTATTAAAGATAGAATCTATGTAAATGTGTCGTTATGCTTCCGGATTGAACTCTTGACTTGATATTCCTAACGTACCCTTGAACTCTATATCATTATTGACATGACACTCTCGATAATCATTACTATTGACATGATAGTCCTGAACTTTCTCGACCAGTCTATCCTTATTGATACACATTGCCTTCTTGTGATACGTTCTAGATTACATTAATGATATTGGAGTCATGGACTCAAACTCGTTCTTGTTACCCATGAGTCGACGGGCCATTGGGACACATGCCAGTGTTGCGCAATACGAACCTGACTGAGGGCCCATATCTGGTCCTGGAGATTCTGGCAAAGTCCTGTTACCTATGGGTGTGATTGTCGATTCGCCCCCGACAAAGTCTTGTTTACCACCAAGGTGTTGATTGCCCAGTTTTCCGAAGATGTTCGTTACCCTAGGAGTTGATTGTTAGGTTGATCCCCTAACAAAGTCGTGTGCCTGATGTGGTACGGAATCATGATTGGTGCTTGGCATGGCACGTACTTGTTACACGTGAAAACTTACTTGCTTGTTACCTACTACTATGTGCTGGTCCTTAACCCGAGTGGCCGAAGGACATACTTGCATGAGGTACCAGTAGATCATGCGTGATATTCTTGTGGAGTGCTTCGAGTGGTTTACTCAAAATGCTTGCTAGTGAAATAGCCATCTTGTTACATGCTATCTTGCTCTTGTTTATGAAGTTACCATCTTACTAATCATTGTTCACAATATCTTGAACTCTTGAATACAACCTTATTTCTAGATTGATCATTACAATCTCTTGATCATACTATCTTGCATGATACACTATACACGTGTTACTGCCGCCGTTTTATTTGCATTGTACATATCATTTTCATACCTTCTAGCTTTTAAAATGTAAATACTTACATCATTGCTGAAAGATGTAAATCCTACTGGGCGAGTGCGCTCATACTACTCTCTTTAACATTTCAGGTAGTGAAGGTAAAGCTAAATGATGGGACTGTGTACCGAGCGTGGAGTACACTTAGAGAGTCCATTCTTCTTTTTTTATTAGATTGGTCATGAATGTAATTTCCCTTTTCTTTGAGATATAGATAGATTGGTGAGCAAGGAGTGTTTCATTTGACATTGAGGTTGTAATATTTGTTTTGATAAATAAAGGAAGAAAATTTGATTATTGCATTATGGCCCTATTTGTATAGCTATTGGTCTATAGCTTCTGAATACTTGCTTGTTCGTCGTGTCTCCCAATTTATTCCGCTGCTAAAATAAAATTTGGGGGTGTGACAGCTTCACTGTTCTAGAATTCCTCTGAAACGTCGAGCACTTGTTTCTACATACACACTTTCTCTTGACTTGGGCAAACTCTCCGTCGGATATTTCTTCTGTCGGACTAGTGAATCCTTGTTCAAGGCCTCCATAAGTCTCCTCTGTTCATGGATTCCCACATGGTCGACGAGCTAGTTGTACATAATACCTATGATACCCTTTGGGATCAGTAAGATCCAAACAGCCTTAGAATGCTCTCTCTCTTTATCTTGAATCACGCCGGACCTCTGGACCTGTGCATAACATGGCTAGTGGAAGTGAAGTGAATTCCACCTGACTGCCAACACTAATTGCGCGTGTTGTGCAACTGTTACTATCGCCCGTTACTCGACGTTTCATGTGCAATGCCCTATAGTTCTCATCTATACTCTACTCGCTCATCTATTCACACTCTCTATACACTCGTCTATTCATCTAGTGCTCTCATCTATTTCTTGGTACTCTCTATTGGCCATTGACTGATTGTCTAAAGATATACAATATAACTAATACCTGGCAATATATAAAGGGCCCGGTCTGGTCCTGGGAGGTGCGCCCAAAAGTGCTATTTGCTTGCGGGAGTTAATTGACCAGAGTGTTTGGCATTACACTCAAGTGCTATCTATCTCGACTATCTAATGACAATCAAAGTGCTATACTATACTCGTTGTGCTATTGTTATACATTGTGCTATTTGTGTTATGGTCATCCTGCTCTGTGCTATATTTGGAAACTTGTGTTATTTCAATCACGTGCTATCGTGCTATCTCTTACGTTTACTTGACTCTCTCACTATATCATGTAGTGACTCTACTTTTAATCCATTAATCATTTAAATGCATGCCTGATCATGAGATTTAAGGTCTACTGGGCGTTATCGCTCACCCGCGTTATTTGTCATGTGTTCTCAGGTGAGACCGAGAAGATACTCACACTCAAGAGGAAGGAATGACCAAGAGTGAAGTCAAGAGTACCCCTGGCATCTTAGTATTATGTTAGAGTCTGAGTTTAGTCTTTTTACTTTGAGTCAATGTAATTGGGCCCTATAGGATGGCTCTGATATAGTGTTGTAATAGACATTTGAGGATTTATTAATAAGATGCATTTACTTTTAGTATTTTTCTTTGTCCAATGGTTTGATGTCTATTACATGCTCTGTAACCCGTTTACTTGCACTCTGCCTCACGTTCCGTATTCCACGTCGGGGCGTGACAGTTAGCTTCTTCACAGTTTATTTTCGGAATCCATTTTAAATGTTTGGTTGCACAGGTTATTTTAGTATGACCTAATTTATTGCAATGAGTGCAGCAAGAGATATTGTTTATTATCTTGTTCGGTTTATAGTTTTTATTACTTTTATTTATAGTTAGGATTTTGTTCAGCTACGAATTTTGGCATTGGATAAATTTTAGATGAGTAATTGTTTCTTCATTATCAAGTGGAGTGTATCCTAAACCATATTTTTTCTTTCCTGATCTTTTGCTCCTTTAATATTAAGGAAGATTTTCCATTGTGAATTTCTCAATTGTGGTGTCAATCTTCATTCATTATCTTTTGTTTAATATGTTATTTCACTTTTAAGTTTGCTTGTGGTTTCCTGATTTTCAAGGTTTGTTATCTTTTCATTTTAGTTTTCACATCTTCGTATAACAGTTCATTTTTCTTTTTAGTTCAGAAATTTATTTTTCTAATTGTTGTTCAGTTTTAGATTTTAACTGAGTTAGTTATTTTAGGCATGCATAATTTTTCTTTAGTTATTTTAATAGCTTACAGACGTCTTATATTTACTGTATAGTTCATGAAAGCATCTTCTAAGCTATTGAATCAGATTCATTGCAAGATGTAAAAGATGAGTCAGAAGTTACCTTGTCATCGATATTTTCCATGAAGGCCATGTTGGGCCTTTTCTTCTTCTTCTCGTTGGAGCCAGACTCACTGTCTGAGTCACTCTCATTGTTCTATGCAGCAGCCATGACTTTCTTCTTGTATTTCTTGAATTTCTTCATGTTGTCCTTTTTCTTGAACTCAGTCTTCTTCAGTTTTGGACACTCATGATGATCAGTCCATCCCCATATATTTTATTTAATTTTGGTGATTAACAATATCCTAACAATTAGTGTCTAACAAGTTTTATGAAGCTTAGTCACAGAAATAAACTAGGTAAAATCAGCAAAATTTGTAAGTAAATCTCTTCACTATTGCATTTGAAGTTCAGAGCGTGAAATTTTTCTAAGTACACATCGACTCTCCTGAAGTATATGATTTCTCTCATAACGATTCGATAAGTGAGTATATGATTTCAATCTCACAACGACTTCGTAAGTGAGCATAACGATTTGCTCTCATAACGATTCGATAAGTTAGTATAACGATTTGCACTCCACAACGACTTGTTAAGTGAGCATAACAATTTGCTCTCATAATGATTCGATAAGTGAGTATAACGGTTTTATAAGTGTCATATCGATTTCAATCTCAGAACGATTCGCTAAGTGATCGCATCAATTTTCGATCTCAGAATGATTCGAATGTTTATAACGATTCGTTGAAGTCACACAACGACTTGGTCGCTATAACGATTTGATAAGTTACAAAAATGACTCGATCGGCATAACGATTCATTCACATCGCTTTTCTCATAACGATTCATTCACATCGATTTACTCATCGATTTGCTCATAACAATTCATTCACATCGATTTGCTCATCGATTTGCTCATAACGATTCATTCACATCGATTTGCTCATAACAATTCATTCACATCGATTTGCCTTGTCGATTTGCTCATACATTCATTAACATCGATTTGCTTACAACGATTCGTTCACATTGATTTGATCATAACAATTCCTTATAACGACTCGATCATAACGATTCAGTTATAACGATTTGCTCGCATCAAGTTGTGTTCACAACAATTTATTCATATCTTCAGAACGATTTGCCTGTTCCTATAACGATTACATAAGTGGAACATACTTCATGGATTTCATCATTTGAGATTCAAATCTATGGAAGTCAAAGTCTTCTCATGTGCTTCTTAATATCTGTGCATTTAATGTGTCTGAACATCTCTCTGCACGATACATATTTGATATCTTCCATTCTTATGCTTCTGTAGAAAACATCTTTTTAGATAGCAAAAAGGTATTTCCATTTTGGTGTATATTCCCTTCTGCCGGTTTTCTACGTAAACTGACAAGCCAAGAGACAATATATTGTCCATCTGTTTGGTATTTAATGTATGCAGGTTTCTTGACAGTACCACTACAACGTTGGACAAAGAAGAAATTGCAGAATATCTAGAAGATCCTTCTCTTGTGTGCATGGATCAGAAAGCTTTAAATGACTGGAAGCACTACAGTACCATGCAGTCTAACGTGCATCCAACTAAGAGACAACATATACTTCACGACCTTTTCAAAAGTAGATATATATTTGAAGATTGATGACTCCAGAGAAAAAACTTTTACAAGCTTAATCTTCACGATCTGCGAGCATCCAGAAGAGCCAAGCTTCACTACATTCCTTTAGCTTTAGCTCTTAGCTCTCTGCATTTTAGTGCTTAGCTTTGAGAGAGCTACAGTGTACTGAGAGAATTCTCATTGTAGATCTTTTTCTCTCTCAGTTTCACTTCAGATTGAGCATCGTTCCATTAGCTTGATCTAGGGCATCCTTTCTTTTACTCATCTTTGTTGAGTAGTTCCTCTTCTTGTGTAAAGAAGACCTGTTGGTAACAGGTGGTTGTATTCCCTTTGTGTAGAAGGAAGACCTGTGAATCAGGGTGTGGTTGTACCTCTTCAGGTTGTGAAGAGAAGGTCAGCTGCGGACTGATGTGTAAGTGTCCATAAGGGGGACTGTACCCTTGAGTACTGAAACTTGAGTTTGCTTAGGGACTGGACGTAGGACTCCTTGGAAAGGAGGTCCGAACCAGGATAATCCTCGGTTGTGTGAATGCTTATTTTGTGTTCTACTTTGTTTATTACTAACACTAACAATCGAACGTAGTGCCCTTTGTTGAACGTTTTTGATTATAGGTTTTAGATAATCAAATTTTAAAGAATCTCATTCACCCCTCCTCTCTGGCTTGCTAGTTGGGCAACAACTCAGCCTTGAGGTGTCCAGGCTTCTTACACTCATAGCATATTGGTTCAGATCTCTTGACTTCTTTGCCTTCAGATCTTTTGAACTCTCTACCTTTCTTGAAATACCTTCTTCCTGACTGGTATTTCTTCTTGTCTAGAATGCGTTGCAGTCTTCTAGAGAGAAAAGCTTCTTCACTCTTCACTGCTCTCATCACTCTTTTCACTTTCTGATTCGCCCTCAGAAATATCTTATGTACCTTAAGAGCATTGTGTGCTTCTTCTTGCTGGAGGATTCTCTCAGCCTTCCATATTAATCTCATGAGCCATTAAGGACCCAAGATTTTTCAAGTGACATTCTCCTAAGAATCGTAGCTTCTTCTATTGCTGTTACCTTTGGAGTCCATAAGGTTGGTAGAGATCTTAGTATCTCTCTACCATGTCTCCGGTCTCATAAGTCTTTCCAAGCCCAGCCAGTCCATTGGTGATGTCTGTGAAACGACTGTACATCTGGGAGATGGACTCTCCAGACTGCATTTGAAACCTCATCATTTGAGCTACCAATATGTCAATTCTTATCTTCATTTACCTTGTCAGTTCCTTCATGTGTGACCTTTGCTTGTCCACATTTCTTTGGTTGACTTACATGCTGATATCTTGTTGAATTCTTTCTACTCAGCGAACAACACGGTATACTTTTAGCTTTGTTGTTTTGAGATAGCTTCTTCTTGTCTTCGTCTATCCATTTGTCTTTCCTGTTGGTTACCTCGAGATCTCCTCTTCTTCAATTATTGTCAAAGCTGGAAATCAAGTCCTGAAGGAAGAACTCATCCTTGTCTTCCAGTAGTTGTGTCTTCACCATCGAATAGAGGAGGTCTGTTGACTGACTGTCCTTCTGCATGACCTTAAGCTACCATTTGTCTTTGCTCTTCAGATCGTGAGATTACTTACTCGAAGAGACTTGGCTCTGATACCACTTGTTGCCCAGATAGCAAGCCCAGAGAGGGGGGGGAGGTGAATGATTGATAAAATTTCTTTTAGAATTTTTTCCTGTAAATAAAAACGCTTGACAGAAGATACTAAGTTCGTGGTTATAGTTAGTGTTAATAAGACAAAGAGAACAATCACACAAACAACAGGAAATTTTATCTGGTTCGGATCTCCTGTCACAAGGAGTCCTACGTCCAGTCCCCAAGCAACAACTTGGGATTTCACTAAGCAAGGGTACAGTCCCCCTTAAGGACACTTACACATCCAGCAGCAGCTGGTCTTCTCTTCTCTCCCGAAGAGGAACTAAATCACCTGATGCACAGGTCTTCCTTTTTACTGAAGGAACAACCACCCACTCAACAGTAGGTCTTCTCTTCACAACCGAAGAGAACACTCAAAGAAAATGAGTACAAGTGGATAGCCCCTAGACCAAGCTTTACAAACTGCTTGATCTGAGGCAATGTCTGAGAGACATAATTATCAACAGGAACTCTCTCTCAGATCTACTCAAGCTCTCAAAGGCTAAGCAATTTGTTGTGGAGAGTTAAGAGCTACAGAAGGTTTGAATGGACAAGCGAGCCTCTTCTTTCTGCCAGGTGACTAAGATCCTCAAGGTTTTCAAAGGTTATCAAAAAGGTTGTAAGAGATATGCTTCATGGAGTCACCAGTCTTCTATTTTATCTTCTTTGAAAGATTTGACCGTTGAAGTATCTGTGTCTCACATCTTCATGCACGTTGGAGTGTCTGGTACGAAGTATGAGCAAGAAAACCTGCAGCCATTAATGCTGGGATAGCACACACACACACACACAAGGGAAGATTGTCTGAATCTTCTAGCCTCTGTCAGGTTGATAGGTCCATCTTACAACGTGCATTTCTACTGGAAACCCTGCACACAATAATGCTGACACATAGACACTTATCCTTGTCTAAACTATCAGTCAACATTAGTAGTCGTGCTATATGAAGATACACTAAAAAGGAAACCCATTCTGTCATCATATAAAGCATTTCTTTATGTGTCAAAAGTGAGGTAAGCAAAGATATATCGAGTAGAGATATTGTACCATCACAATAAATGTTAGAGAGCACAGGATACAATATATTCGCAGGAAGACTTGAAATCCATATAGATTTGAAATGAATTTGAATATCATGTGGAATGTATCTTAAGAATGTTTGAAAATAATAAGAATATTCAATAGCTGTCTAAAACATAATCATTAATAAAAGCGAATTGATGTTTGGAGACAGTTTGTGTGCAGAGAGAGTCGATGTTGATATGAAATCGTGATATAATCATAATCCATGTGAGAATGTAATCCATGTTGAAACCAAGTCGACGTGAACATAATCCTGTATAATGTAATGAATCGATGTTCTGTACAAAGTCGTTGTTTAACTGAAGTCGTTGTTGTGCTGAAATCGATGTGCAGATGAAATCGTTGTTTGAAACGAAGTCGTTGTTCAAGTAAAATCGTTGTTTCACATGAAGTCGATGTTTGAGTGAAGTCGTTGTTCCTTATTAAATCGATGTTCTACTGAAATCGTTGTTTAAGTGAAGTCGTGTAGAGACGAAGTCGTGTGTTTTACATGAATCGATGTTCTACGGAAATCGATGTTTAATTGAAGTCGTTGTAGAAATGAAGTCATTGTTTTTCATATGAAGTCTGTATCAACGAAATCGATGTTTAAGTGAGACGAAATTGGTAGCAATGAAACAATATTTTAGTGAAATAAAGTCGATATAGTAATGAAATCGATGTTCTAATTATGAAGTCGTTGTAGCGACGAAATCGATGTTCTAACTATGAAGTTGTTGTAAAAACGAAATCGATGTTCTTCTAAGGAAATCGTTGTTTAAGTGAAATCGATGTTCTACCAAAGAAGTCGTTGTTTAAGTGAAACCATAATCATGTGAGCTATTACATGGAAGTCGATGTATACTTAGACAAAATATATGCAATGAACTTCAAATAGCAGTGAGTGTAGACAACTTACTAATTTTGTTTGATTTGATGCATGTGGATAAACTTCAGAAAATGTTGTTAGATAATAATTTTTAGGGTTTTGTTAATCACCAAAAATATATATAATAAATATTAAATTGTATGGAGATGGACTGATCATCAGACAGAACTCGAAGTGGATGAGTGCAGACGTGTCCCTAAGACCTCGGCTTCATGGAACAAGCCAGCAACTTGCTCTGATACCAATTTGACGTGGAACAACCTCGAACATACAGCTGGAGAGAAATCTGAAACACCAAGAACTAGCAAACAACCCACATGTTGGACAAACACACTTCGATTTTAGAAAGGCCTTGGGATAATGGGCTAACCAGTAGTACCCTCAAGGGTAATACTCTTTCAAAGAAGACTCTAAAGAGAATGGGAAAATGGGCAAACACTCATATTAGGATACCCACTAACATGGTGAATAGCCCTCGCTACAAAGCAAGGGTCGCTCGCTCTCAATCTCAACGACGAGATCACTTACTAATGAGTAGTGATTTGGTTCAGGCACTCCTCACTCATCGGCGTGGCTCAGAAAAGATACAAGATAATCAAATTCTAGAGGGGGTGATTAGCCACTTACCAAGCCGGTTAGAGAGAACACGACACGGTCGGAGATGAGGGCGAGCGGGAAAATGTGCTAAAGCACCCGCACGTTGCGTCGAAGGAGACTTGAGTCGTTCGAGGGATGTTTACAACAAAAAATAAACCTCTACGTAGAGAGGGTGAGCTAGGGGTGGTGAGGATTAAGAGCACAATGGACCTCATGCAAGGGGGGGAACACAGGGATGGAAAGTCGCTAATAATCGTCCTGATGTTACTGCAGCACAAATCGATGTTGTCGAGGGGCCCAAAGGTGCTATTCTTGAGCCGGGATCAGTGCTATTGGTTGGGAAAGCTGGTGATATGATGTAGATGCCGAGCGTACCCCCAAGCAGCTGAAGATGGTGGTGTCGTAGTTGATGGTTCATAGCAATGTTACCCATGTGGAGAGTCTGCGATGCTGATCGTCGTACAACATAGTACGTCATTAGCAAGGCCGAAAGGGCTTTGACTTGAGCTCATTGGAGGTACCCCTCAGCTACGGTGAAGAAGAAGCTCGTTGCAGACCCTTCGGAGTAGATAGAAATGCCAATCTTCACTTCCCACATTCTTTCCTCTAGGGGTATGCTACCCTGTCCCCACTGGATGAGTAGCCAGCAACATAGTTTTGTCATTAAAGAGGGGGTAATGGTCTGATTTGTTAGAAGGGATCCTAAAGAAAGGTTCAGAGGAGTGGGGAGTCAGTGTGAGGCTGTAGAGTGAAGCAAAGGAGAGGTTAGGGGGCGCAACATGGGTGTCTTGGGACTGGTAGAGTTTGGCCCTTTTTGTTGTGGCAGCAAGGTAACCTAGAGGGGGGGGGGGGGAATAGGTTTTTTTGAATATGAAATCAAAATGTGAACACTTAAAAGTTTTGTTAGTGTTAGTGTGATGAAGAGTGGCAGTGCGCAAGCAAAAAACAATCACACAAAGGACACAGAGATTTATCCTGGTTCGGCCCTTCCCACATATGAAGTCCTACGTCCAGTCCCCAAGCAACCTCTTGGGATTTCACTAACCAGGGTACAGTCCCCCTCAAGACACTACAACACCCAGCACCCCAGCTGGTCTTCTTCTCTTTCCCCGGCAAGAAGACAGCCCACTTCTTTTCTAGGCTCAGAACCAAACCTACTGGTACAAACCCTAGTGCGGTTCTCCTAGACACAAACCCCTAGCTGGTTTACACACTGTAATACAGTCCTACAGCTGGACAGAAATCTTCTTAGAAAAGAAAGATCAGACTGAGAGCTATTACAAGATGAACACTCAGGACTTAGCTCACAGTCACAGACTCTCCCCCCAGATTACAATGAGCACAAGGGAGAAAATGAAGAGAGAAGGAAGGAAGCTTGAAAGCTCGAATGCTTCAAATGCTTGAACACTTCTTCTTGGGCTCAGGCTCTTTCTCTCTTTTCCTTTGAGTGTATTTTGGAGTTCAGGTTCTTCACTGTTGTACACTCCTTTCAAGATCTTCAGAAAAAACTCTCTTCTATTTTTCAACATGCTTCATCTTTTATATGAGCAATTTAATAAAAATCCGTTGAGGAGATCCATTGGAGTTCTAGCCGTTGCTCATGTTCTCTTTCTTCTGATATTTTTTGGTCTACGAGGTCTGCAAGCATAGGAGAAAAGTGTTTAGTTAAAAGAGTATTTTTGTCAAAAAGGCTCATACCTCTATGTTTTCCTGTTGCCACCCAGAAGTAGTAAGTAATCCCTTTTTGTTGGCATGAAAGAAGAGATCGAAAAGATAAGCAAAAAGATCTCCTGTCAGAAAGATAGAGGATTACACAAATCAAGAATATTTGACTTTTTCACTAGATGCCAAAAATATTTGTGGAATATAAAGGAAATCTATGTTTAAAAGATCAAAACCATGTTTCACTATGAAATCCATGTTCTTTCAAACGAGTCCATGTTTTACAAGGAATCCATGTTTTATAAAGGAATCCATGTTTTACAAAGGAATCCATGTTTCACTTACCAAATCCTTATGAGGGCAATCCTTATAGCAGTGAACCTTATGAGCGTGAATCCTTATAGCAGTGAATCCTTATGAGCGAATCCTTATAGCAGTGAATCCTTATGAGAGCGAGTCCTTATAGCAGTGAATCCTTATGAGAGCGAATCCTATAGCAGTGAATCCTTATGAAGCGAATCGTTATGAGAGTGAATCGTTATGATCTCCTGAAGAAATCGTTGTGATCAATAAAGAATCGTGTGTGATCACTTATGAAATCGTTATGAGATCAATTTCTTATCAAATCGTTGCGAAGACAATCGATGTGAGGGCAATCGTTGCACTCACTTATCAAATCGTATGAGAGCGATTTCTTATCAATCGTTGCGAAGGCAAATCGATGTGAGGGCAATCGTTGCACTCACTTATCAAATCGTTATGAGACCGATTTCTTATCAAATCGTTGCGAAGGCAAAATCGATGTGAGGGCAAATCGTTGCACTCACTTATCAAATCGTTATGAGACACAATTTCTTATCAAATCGTTGCGGTCACTTAAGAAATCGTTATGAGACCGATTTCTTATCAATCGTTGCGAAGGCAATCGATGTGAGGGCAAATCGTTGTATTTACTTAAAGAATCGTTATGGCTTCTAAAATCGTTATAGCGCTTATAAAATCAATTAAAACCAAATCGATGTAGCGCTTATAATTTGGCACTTTAACTGAAATCGATGTAATTGATTAAACATCGATTTTATCATTTTAGTGAGCCATATTGCATCAATGAGAGACTTAGCATTTGTTATGAGATTGATGCGACACAGATAAAACAAAATATTCAATAACTTTAATCAACAAAGATATAATTGAAATCATCATAAGTTTTGTTATCACCAAAATACAAGGACAACTATAAAATGGTTCAACAGAGTGGGTATGTGAGGAGATGAAGGGTGGGTACTAACTTGTCACTTGGGGAGTCCAAATGACTGCTTAGGGGCCGAGAAAAGATGCTTAGGGAGTGTATAAGTCTGTTACTGGGGTCTTGGTTTAGGGAAAGTAGCACTGGGAAGTGGAAGGGTGCATGGGAGAGTGGGAGAGTTAATGAGAGGTAGTTAATGTCTCTAGGGAGGTGAAATGTTGCTGAGGTGGAGGGGTGAGTTGGAGCTAAGTTGCTAGGATGATGGGGGGGAGGGGAAGGCGAAGAGAGGGGGGCAGCCTCCTCCTCTAGAGAGAGAGAGAGTGGAAAGAGAGATAGAGCTAGAGAGAGACTAGAAGAGAGAAGGAGAGAGCACTCTTGGCTCTCAATAAGCAATAAGTTCTCGTATGCAAATTCATCATTGATCTATTAGCTTACAAGAGAGCCTCAGGGTCTTATTTATAGGCCCTCAAATTTTACATGACTAAAATGCCCTTGTCTTTTTAGTATAATAACCAAAATGACCTAGACTTATCTAATTGACCAAAACATAGGTCAATGATGCTAAAGAAAGGAAATGACTTCAACATGACTCAAATAAAGTGCAAAATACATCAATAAGGTGAAAATAACATAATAGTAGCTAGATATGGCTGGTGAAGGTAGACTCCGACATCATATGTGGTAGTATGGTCCATCCATGCACAAAGGACCATCGGTGTCCCCACCACTCTCTCCTCGCACACATAGTTCGGTGCTCTCTCTGGTCCAACTCTCTCTCTCCTTACACATTGACTAGCACTAGAGGGGGGGATCCCCTATCTAATGCCCCCTTCTCAGCTCACCTCTCTCTCTCTCTCTCTCTCTTATTGGTGTTCATCCTCTCTCTCTCTCTTTCTTTCTCTCTTCAAATTGTGTGTGTGAGGAGAGGGAGGGCGAGGGAATGGGGAGGCTAGTGTAGTCATTTCTCATATTTGATTAATATTAACTATGGTTACATGAATGGGGAGTAGCAAGGAGTGATGACGAAGGTATATTTGAAATTTTTTTACATAGTAAAAATATCTATGCTAATATGTTTTTCAAAAATAATATTTTTATAAATTTATTTTTAACAGTGGTTTATTTGCAATTAACTCAAAGAATATAAATTCCAACAGTCCATCCAGAGAACCACCCACCTTTCCCGCCCAGCCCAACGAGCTCTCCGTTCCCCATGAGTGCTGCTTCGTCAGACTTGCTCCGCCTCTTCACCGAACTGGCCCTCGCTGCCCGCTGCCCAAATGCCGGCGCCAGGCACGCCGCCGCCGCCTCCACCGCTCCCCTTCCCTCCCTGGTGGCTTCCTTTAAGCCTAAACCGGATGTGCCCTCTGGATCTAGGGTCTGGACGCCGCCCTCTCTCTCATGTGCTTCCGGTCACCCCAGGTAGCTCTTCCCTCACCGCCTCACTCTCCTTATTGTGTCCTCCAAATGGTTGGATCCGCCGAAGATGACTGCGGATTGACGGAGATCCGAATCTGCCGTTGCGTTGTCTGTTAGGTGTATGGTTCTACGATTGACAGCATTGTGAAGACCATGGTATCTGTTTTGTTGTCTTCAGTCTCTTGCAAAGTAGATCGCCTTGACAAGAAGGAGCTGGGATATTGAGGGTTGGCAGCTCGATTTGTTCGGCTGATCGCGAAAAGCTCCTGCGCGTGTGTATTGATGTGGCCAGGAGCTTGAAGGGCACGGTAAGTATCTGCGTTTGGTCAAATTCCACGGCGCATCTTTCAAGGCCTTCCGAAAAAGGTGTTTTCTCTTGCGTTGTTTGATGCTCACTTGTTATGCAGGGCTTTGCCAGTCGCTAATTCATGCTGCACTGAAGGCAGCGGTATGGGCAGCTGACTGTCAGAGTTTATTTCCTTTGTCACGCATGTATCATGAGAGAACCGACGTTGCAAGGGAAAGTGGAAGTTCGGTCGTTTTGGAATTGGAATCCTTGTTGCCCGTGGAGACCTCTGTAAATGACTATGAATTACACAGAGGTATTGCAAATTATTCATTGTTTGGAGACAATAACTTATCTGATACTTTTCTCCTGAAGTTGTTGAAGTAACGGGCTACTTTCTGCTTGGGTTGTTCGTCCGTTTCATGCAATTTTCCTTTTATTTCTTTTTGGATTGATTTTAAACTACTCTGTTCACATGTGTTTAGAGTTTATTACTTATTCTAGTGGTTATAACTTGTTTTATTGGTCATCACTTACCTGCAGTTCCCTGTACGTTGAAAATGTCTCAAGCCAGATCCGTTTTTATATTTGATAATTCCATGTTTCATTGAGCTTTTGAAATTTACTTGCATCTGTATGCAATATAGGCCTTAAGTTATAGAAATATAAGCACTTGACAACAGTTCGAAAAATTATGTCTTCGATGGTGCCTTGTAATCATTTGCTGCTTTGAATCATCAAATCCAAGTCATTTCACTTGGTGTTTTTCATACCTCCCTATCTTCTGTCATTCCACTCTGTAGTCAGGAATGTAGTTGAATAGAGGTTTTGGGCTCCTTTAAGTTTCTTGTTGCAGCACCTTGGTTAGGTGGAAAATTTCTTCACCTAGTTTATTTATTTATTTGCTTTTTTAGTTAACTTGTGTGTGTGCTTTGGTTCAGGCTGTGGACCTTAGATCTGCATCCTTTAACTCTCTTTATCAATCTAAGTTGATGTTAAGTACATCGATCATACGATCAAATACGCTGATTAGCTGCCACGTAGATGTCTATAATACAATCAATTTGAAAGGAAGACCAAATGCAAATAGACAACTGGGAATTTGATTCCATTTGTTATATGTATAACTCTTTTGTTATTTAGATTTCTGACTAGAGTTTTTTTTGGCTTATTTCTACATTTATTCGTCATATTTGAATTGAGTTGCATGATCATGCCTCCCAAAAGTGCTTCGGATTACATTAATGTTAGCGGTAAATGCATGTCACTGTGACAATTATCCTAATGTTTAATTTCAATTGTTTTTATTTTTAGTATACTGATTTATTCATGTATTTAGATCAAGTTTCAAAATTTTAGGGATATATGCACAATAGAGATATGTTCCTGGTGTAATTGTAAATGATGACCATACTTAATGTGAGAGCTCGAAGTCTCATTGGCTTTCTTTTAAAATACAAGTTACTAGAATCGTTAGTATGATATTTATGCCGTTATTTAGAATTCTGTTCATGTTATTAACACAAGTCTAAAATTTCAGAAGTATGTGCACGATAGACCAAGATATTGGGTATAATTGCGAATGACTTTTTTTTTAATTTGAGAGTTCCTTCTTGACAGGAATAATGACTTTTCATTTTTTAATTAGCAAAATATGCATGACAGACAACAGTGGGATTTCAAAAAGGATGGGTAATTAAAAAGGGGCATTTGAACAATTATTTGAACTGCAGGGGTTTCTTGCAAAATTCTGCCTTCCAATTGCCTTCGGAGCTGGCCTCCTTAGTCTTCCTTCCTTTCTCTTTCCTTTCTGCACTAGAGAGCTCCTGCCTTTTGTTCTTCTTCTTTTGCTGCCGCTGCTTCTTGCTCTGTTTTCTTTTTTTTTTTTTCTTTCTTTTTTTTTAAAGTGGATAGTGCCACTAGTATAGTAGTATATAAATGAAAAACATAAAGAATGTACAAGTACAGGGTCAACAAAATGCCCAAAAAATTTCCCAGCTCGCCTGTGCACACCCATCCATCAACAAAAGGACAACCTCTTTCTATCCCCCAAGTCAAAAAGATTAGAGTTGAATTGATTCACATTATCAACAATAGATGTCCAATCCTTAACTTTGATACAAATAGCAGCAAAAAGAGACTCAACATCCCTAGCTGCCCAGGAGAAGATGTGATTGTTTCTCTCCTCATCCATAAAGTAGCATGAAGGATCAACCACCAGATTGTATTATCCCTTTGGTCAGCCATTGTCTTCTCCACTTCTCAAGGAAAACCCGAGCATCACCATAGTGGGGAATAGCACCATGAGTTATAGTCGTCACTGCAGTCCACACTAGACGGGCATAGGAGCAAGTGACAAAAATATGATCTATAGACTCTTCTTCTTGCCCACAAAGAACACACAAAGTCTGGATATTTGAAAGGAAGCGAAGAAGTTTCTCTCTCATAGGGAGCCGACCAAGAGAAATTCTCCAGATGAGAACCTTCACCTGGAGCGGATTTCGAGGCCTCCACACCTGAAACTTTAGCCCATGCCTAAGCCCACCATCCGAAATGATGTTATATGTTGACCTTACAGAGAAACTCCCTCCTTTCTCCTACTGCCAAATCCACTGGTCCAAACTCTTAGAAAGGGAAATAGAGGATAAACAAGAGAGTAGGTTCTCAAGCTGGCTAATCTCTGACTGTCTCAGACTCCTCTTGAAAGTAGGTGCCCTCACCCTCCCAGGTAAAGAGAGGTCAAGCACATGAGAAATTGGGCTAAGAGGAGCTACTACCATCTGGAAGAGGTTAGGGAAAGCCTCACAGAGAGGACAATCACCGCACCATTTGTCTTTCCAAAATAGAGTCATGACCCCCTTCCTCAAGGAGACTATGGTACTCGAGATAATAATATCCCAACAAGAAGAGATGTCTTGTCACAAAGGAGAAGTGCTGGTCTGCGGGGAAGAAGACAAGTCCCAAACTCTAGAGCTCCGAAAATACCTTTGTCTGATGATAGTGGTACACAAGCACTCCTCTCCTACCCCTAGTCTCCGCAGTCATTTTGCAAGTTGAAGTCCCTGATGTTTTTCAGGCCCACCCTCCTTGCTCCCTACCCTTGGTGACTCTCCCCATGCTACATCATGCCATCACCTATACCTGTCTCCACTGCCATACCAAAAAAGTCTATAAAGGATAGCTTTCAATCTCTTAGCTACCATCTTCGGGATCCTGACATGGACGTGAAGTAAGTTGGAAGACTATCTAGAACCGAACTGCACAAAACTAGTCGGCCCCCATAAGACAAAGTCTTGGCCTTCTAACCCGCCAATCTAGATTCAAATCTGTGAACGATGGGTAGCCAGTCAAATGATCTCAAAACACAAGGAGAAAGCGGAAGGCCCAAGTGGGAAATGGGGAAGCTACCCCTCTTATACCTTAAAGCAATAGTTGCCTTCCACATAGTGTTTTCCTCAATGTTCACCCAATCAAGAGGTTCTTGTGAAAATTTACTTTCAGCCATGCGACCTCCTCTAGGAGCTCAAGTAAAAATCTCACCATGATAGGCATGTGATCTCCCTCAGTCAAGAATAGAATGGTGTCATCAACATACTGTAAATGCGAAATAGCCCTCCCACCTCTAGCTCCCTGAACACCTGCCAGAAGGCCAACCACCTCCTCTCTCACCCACATCCTGCTCATAACATTAGCCACCAAAACAAAAATCAGAGGGGACAGAGGATCCCCTATCTGAGGCCTCTGCTGCCAAGAAACCAAGCTGATGGTTTACCACTAATGAGAACAGCAAAAGTAGCCGAAGATACACAAGCCCTGATTCATCCGATCCATCTATCGCCGAACCCCATCCTCTCCAACACGTGTAGCAAGCAAGGCCAATTGACCCTGTCATATGCCTTTTCGAAGTCGAGCTTCAAGACTAAACCCTTTCCCCTGCACTGCTTGAGAGTAAATAAGCATTCATGAGCCACCAAAAAGTTATCAAGAATGTGCCTGCCTTTGATAAAATAAAAGCACCCTGAACATGATCCACCAGCTGATCCATCATAGAAACCAACCTGGAAGCTAGCACTTTAGAGATGATCTTGTAAGTGGCATTTAACAAGCTGGTAGGTCGAAAATCAGAAAACTCAATGACATCTTTTTTCTTAGGAATAAGCATAATATAGGTCTTATTAATTCCACCCAAATGGGTCCTCCACTCTTGGAATTCCTTAACAGCAGCCAGCAAATCCCCTTTAACAATATGCCAACACTTTTGAAAAAATGCCACTGGAAAGCCATTAGGTCCCGGTGCCTTGTCCCCAACCAGAGAAAAATAGCCATGCAGGTCTCTTCCTCGGAGCACAATTGGTCCAAAATCACACTGTCCTCCGCAGACAAGCACTGAAGTAGCCCCTTTTGTTACCTCGGCCTGAAACAATCTTCATCAGTAAAGAGCCTGTAACAGAAGTCTCTCGCTTGCCCTTTAATGTCCTCCTCCTGAGTCAGAGTAGAGTCTCCAACTCTAAATTTCTAACGTACGAGATGGCATTGACCCTTCTTCTGCCAAAACAGTCCTCTGAAAGTAAGCTGTGTTCTTGTCCCCCTTTTTGACCCATCGGTCTCTAGATCTCTATTTTCAATAAATCTTCTCCTTGCAAAGGATGTAGACCTTTACTTTACTTTAAAGAAGGAGCGTGAAGGTGCCGAAAAGAGGGCTTTTATCACGTTTGAGAGTTATTGGAAGGTTCCCTCTTTGGCAGCAAGTGGAAAGTCTTCGAGTCTCGTTGTCCTTCTATTGATAGATTCCGGATTCGGATAGATGAAGAGAAGGCCAACTTCTCTCGATCTGGTCATTCACCCGATATGGGAATACCAGTACGGAAGGCAGGCAAGACTAGAACAAAGTCCGATTGAACTGGACTCCAAAGCTATTCGAAGAAGTGCGTATTAGCTGATAAGGAAGTTCCTACAACATGCGTTAATACCTTTTTCCAATTAACAATAATTAAATATTGTTAGTTAGATAATATTAAAATTCCCTTTTCTTTTGATTGGCATATTCTGATTGGATTGTATCAGTGAGGCAGAAGAAGAGATGAATCAAGTGCAACATCAGCATCATCTGAAAGAGAGGCTTATACAGAGGCTTCAGCATCTTGAAGTGTTCTCACTCCCATGGGCGGAGGGCGTGAAGGTGGAGGGCGATAGATTATAAGCCATCGCGTACAGTACATTGAGACGAGACGACCTTTCAGGTTTCAGGAGATGTGGACTCGACATCCTTACTTTAAGGAAGTGGTCCATAATAGCTGATCTATCCTGGTCCATGCTCGGCCGGTGCTTAGCCTCTCTATCAAGCTGAAGAGACTAAAGGCTTATCTGCGAACGTGGATAAAGTTGGAGATCTTTTCAAAATCTCTCTCAAGCTGAGGGAGGATGAAGTCCTCAAGTGCAAGTGCCAGCACAATCATGAACTGTGCCCGTCAGAGCAAAATCTAGCAGCCCTTGAGAATGCAAGAAAACACTTAGTGGAGTTACATCTGAAAGAAGACATTTTCTGGCGACAACGCATGACGTGGCTGAAAGAGGGCGATAATAATACCAAGTTCTTCCATGCTGTAGTACAATACAATAGGAAGAGGAGCCGCTATCAGAGGTGTATCCCTGAAGTACTTACACCGTCTGTCCATAGATTTTATTTTGTGTGGAGATGCCACAACATCTTGAGTCGAAAGGAAGCACAAACCTCCACAAAAGGCCGCAGACCCACGCCACCCTCATGAATGGGCCTACATAACCAGCCATTGATAAGTGCTTCCAGTCCTTCTTGCTGCAAGTTCTATTCATCTTTTGGGACTTCTGTTACATCCCTTTGCTACTTCCTATCTACAGTTAGAGTAAGATCAGATCAGGCGGAGTACTCATTTGATTGATGCCTCGGTTTGCTCGATAAGGCGGACCTAATGATTTCACCATCGTACTGAGTTGATGATCAGCCGGGATCTCGGGCTTTTCTGGCCTACCTTTCCTTGCTAGCGCACTACTCACTCTTTTTCTTTGATGCCGTAGTTTGCTGCTATCGTTTGCTTTGTTTGATGCGGGCACTACTGTCATCTAAGGCACACTACTATCTACACATTTCCCCGAGCCCGAGCACTATGGCTTTGATCGGTATCGTATCATTTTAATAGGTCACTACGGCATTTTTGAACTACTACATATAGATAGAGTGCTCTACTGCTTGACTTTCCTTCCGATACATTTTCCTGCCTAACAAGCGGACTACTAATTGAATAGGGCTGTAGTGCTTTCCTCAAAACAAAACCGTTTGCTGGTATCGTTTGGCACTTGGATAGGCTCTTAGCTTCTTAGCTCCTGTGGAAGACTCGAAATGCATGGGCACAGAGGAAAAAACCTTAACAAGCACAGCAGGGCAGGGGGAAAGTACCCTATTCTACCAGGGGCAGGGAGATCAGGGACAGAAAAAAGACTACTACACTGGGGAATGCAACCACTGGTTATGGATGGGCAAATACATAGGCAACCGCTTCTTAGGGTAGGCAAGAACTCCTTTTTGATAGGCTTATCTAAGTACTGTACTGCACTTGGATGAGCTTGACACTAGCTCGCTAGAATAGGAATGAAAAAAGCAACTGCAGCTCCCCCGGCAAAGCAACTCGAACAGGCTCGCACGCGGGGAATTCCCAATACATTTCGGTATGCTTCGAGCCGATAGAGAGGACTTTTGAAGTAGTTAAGCACTGACGAAGGGCAGCCCGGACTTCCTTAAAGGCGTCGACGCTCTAGGTGCAATACTTGACGAGGGGCCTTTACTGACTAGGCTCCCGGCCGGTCCGCAAAATCGGGCAGTCTCCCTTGCTCGGTGCCTTCAGCCCTTTTTCGGTAACTGCTAATGCCTACTCCAGCGCTTATCCCACTGTCCGCTGATACATACATGGCAATAGATGACTATCCCACTAGCGACTTTCTGCACAATCCCTTACTGGCTTGGCTGGTAGCAGCTCTTCTGACTTCTTAGTTGTGGGAATAGGGATTATCCACTAGGGTCAGGTCACCATGCCGAATCTGCCTTCTCGCCCGTAGAAGTGCGAGAAGGCAAAAATAACATGACCTTGATAGTCTCTCACCAGACCACCTCCACCCGATCTACCTGGATTGCCCTGACTCGCGCCATCCGTATTGAGCTTGAACTGCCCCAACCGGCAGATTTGAATAGGTCTACGAGTAGAGCTTGAAAGTGCAAACCAAGAGCTCTAAGAACCATTGCTTTTTCAGCAGAGGGAGAGGACTTAAATTTGAGTAACTGCAAAGACTCTCGAACCTGGAGCAGCACCTTGAAAGAGATGGCGCGGTTGGGTCCGACCTTCATAACGATGCTTGTTTCTCGCAGTCCATAGCTCCCACAAAATGAATGAGGCAGTTAAGATAGCAGCTGCTCCATATGGGTTCGAGTAGGAGTTGTTTATCAAAATAGATCGGAAAAAACCCAGCTTCCTCGGAAGGTAAGACCGCAAATAGCTCATGGAACCGCATCCAGACAATCTCTGCTACCTCAAAAAACATGATCCAAGCTCTCAGTTTGTGGGACAGCACCAGCAAGAGGAGCATAATGAGATTCCCACACTCTGAACTCATCCGTGGGGAACCAATCGCCATAAGAAGAAGGAGATGCGTTTAGGAATGGCACCAAACCAAATCTTCTTCAGAAAAGGATGGATAATCCTCAGATTATCAATGATTTTCCGTGCTGAAGCAGTAGAGAAAACACCAAAAGTAGGAGACCATACAAGCTTGTCGTCCACTGTTGTTTGCGGTAAGTGATGGGTTACGATAGCTTGAACAACAGGTTAAGGTAGCAGCCTCCTAACTTGTCTCCAAGCTGCATGATGTCTATTAGATAACACATCATTAATCTTGACATGCTTTTAGCGCATCCTTCTCCAGCTAAGATAAGTAAGGTATGAGTATAAGGGCCCCCCTAGGCACCATGTATCCAACCAAAAACAAGCATTTCCTCTATTTACAACATATCGGGTCTTGGATTAACTCCTTCGCCCTTTGCCAATCAAACTTTGAAGCTGTATGAACTAGATGAAGATTAGCAAAATAGATGTGATTGGATCTGAAATACTTAGCTCTGAAGTACTTGGACCAGAGAGAGTAAGAAGTCATAGCATTCCACAACATCTTCACCCTCATCGATAATTGCATGTCTCGAAAAAAGATAATACCAAGTCCCCCTTGATCAATAGGTTTGCAGACATGTCTCCAAGCTCGCCAATGCCTTTTGAAGCCGCCCTCCTTGCTCCCCCAAAGGAAAATTGCTAGGTGTTTTTCAATAAGTGAATGAACACCTTTCGGAATAGCAGTGCACGCAATTGTGTACAATGGAATAGAAGACAGTACGTGCTTGATCAAAACAATGCGGCCTCCAGCTGAGAGATGATTAGACTTCCAGCCATTGATTCTACAAAGAATTTTGTCAACAATTCCATTGAAATATGCAATTTTGAACCTGCCCTTGACCAGTGGAACACCCAAGTACTTTAGAGGAAAATTCTTGAACTGAAAACCTGTCAGGGAACTAATCATGTGCTTAGTCCCAACTGGAGCTTTGTTGGACAAAACAACTCTTTTCAGAGTTAACTAGTTGCCCAGTTCATATAAATTGTTGAATTGCAACAAGCCGATCTCTTGTCCCCATTTTAAAAAACTAGTGTATCATCTGCAAACAAGAGATGGGTAACCTTCGGACAGTTCCTTGGAACTTTATAATAAGTAATCTGCCTCTGAGAGAAAGCCAAGCTCAGCCCTCTACTGAGGACTTCTTCTGCAATGAGAAAGAGTATAGGCGTAAAGGGTCTCCTTGCCGCAAACCTCTGGATGATTTGAAGAAACCATGTACTCCACCATTGTAGAGAAGTGAGAACCAGCAATTTTTAAACATTGCTTGTATGTATTTGATCCACTGATGATGAAATCCAAACTTCTGCAGTACCAAGAAGAGGAAATCCCACTCAAGCCTGTCATAGGCCTTCTCCATGTCTAGCTTGATAATAATATGGAGGCCATAACACTTTCTATAAAGCTCATTTGTTAGCTCTTGTGCCAGTGAAGTATTCTCCAAGATGCTCCTTCCTTTTACAAAAGCTCCCTGATATTATTTTTTTTAGTATAGTGGCCAGCCTATCATTGAATAGCCGTGCTATTATTTTTTAGATGAAGTTACAAAGACTAATTGGGCGAAAATCCTTCATGTTGACAGCCTTATCTTAGGAATCAAGACTCAAAATGATGAGGTGTATGCTCTAGGGAGAGATGAGTGAGCGAAGAAATCCAGCACAGCATGATATATGTCTTGCTCTATTATGTCCCAACAAAAAGTAAAGAAATAACCAGAAAAACCATCCGGCCCCGGGTCGCTTTCTGAAGATAGACCATAGACTGATCTCTTTACCTATTCTAGCGTTGGCTGCTTAATTAGAAAATAATTTTATTCATCTGTGATTATTTGAGGAATACACTGATTTAATCATCACCCGAAAACCCTTCATAAGTAAAAAAGCGCTCTGGTAGTAGTTGATGATGAGATAGGACGTTGGGATCATTAACTGTGGTGCCGTCGACGTTTTTCAGTTCCTTGATGGTGGATGATGCCCTCTTTTGCATGGCCACATGATGAAAAAAACTTGTGTTCCTATCCCCTTCCTTTAGCCATCTCATGTGAGACTTTTTTATCCAATACGTTTCTTCTTGAAGCTGGGTATGGATGAGCTTATCCTTTGCTGTGTTCAGCTGGTTCAAATTAGCCGGCGTGGGATTCTCATCATATTCTTGTTGTGCCACCAGTACCGCTCCGCGGGCTTCAGCTGAGGCTAGATTTTTAAAGAGGTTGCCGAACTGTTCCAGATCTTCAACTCTTGCTTGAGGCGCTTCAGTTTGCCTACTAGCTTGTAAAAGGGGCTGGCATAAGGAGGCTCCTCCCAGCTCTTTTTAACAACTGATCTGAAATCTTCATGCGTCGTCCACATTTGCTGAAATCGAAATGGCCTCGGCTCTTGAGAGCGTCAGTCTCTATAAGAGATTAGAAGAGGAGCGTGATCAGATAATGCTCTGCTCAAATGTTGGATTACTGTATGTGGAAATTGCGCCAACCACCCAGAGTTTATGAAGCATCGGTCTAGCCTGGCCCTTATACATGATTGACCCTCCTGATTATTGCTCCACGTAAACTGACTTCCCAGAAAACCTGCATCCATCAGATTAGCCGAAGATATTGAATCATTAAAGTCGTCCATAGCACGTACCTCCGGAGGATTGCCCCCTAGTTGACTAATAACTTAGTTAAGACAAAGTGCTCTTTGACCCGCTCAGTCCTCTCCGTAACAGTCGAGTGAGAGATTACTTAGTCCCGAACTCCGTAGGACAGTGGAGCTCTTCGGATTGATTGACTGGGAGGCGGTATGACACTCATATCTTTTCTTTCCTGTGCTTTAGTTAGAGATAGATGGGAGCTGTCAAGATAGATTCAGGTCTGGAATAGCAGGTAAGGGAGAGCGCTATGTTTATTCTTAGTGGTCATCGGAACAGGATTAATTAAGCCAAAAAGTCTAGTGCGGTAGGTTCAGAATAGAAAGTACTTTTAAGGGAAGGGCGAGGCCCCTAGAAATAGGGGGAAGGGGGAGTGGGTCAGCAGGGCCCCTTTCGCTTTAGAAAGGAAGGAAAAAAGAAGTAGAGTTAGGTTCTGTTCGTTTGTGTAAGCATCTCTTTCCTCGGGGGCTTCGATACGGGTGTCTGATCCCTAACGTTCAAGCAGTGAACGGCCACGGTAGTCGGCAACCCGGTCATCTGTTCGTAGGACCAATCCATTCAATCCCTAGCTACTAGAACTAAAGGAAGGGCTACTAGAAGGTTGTGTTGTTGCGAAGTAAGGAGGACTTCGCTAACCTTTATGTTCGAGGTCAGGAAAATTAGAGTCTTAGGTAGCCTGCCTTACCTAGAAATAGGTTGAACGAGAAAATCCCAATCCCAAGAAGTTGCGTAGGTCGCAACCCCTCTTTTTGCACTCTAGACACACTTACGGGAGCAATAGATAGAATAGTCGTCTATCTATTGCTGGAAGTCAGAGGGCCCGTACTACCTGCCTAACCCTTCGTTCGCTCCGAGGGACCGTAGAACGGAAAGCGCCTTCTAAACAACTCGGCAGAAGGGAAGGGGCCTATGTATTTGCATGACCCCTGCGGATTTGACCCTACTTACACCCCGAGCCAATCCCCTAGCGGTCCTGCCACCACGCCGCAGAACGGTTTGTGGAACCTTGGATTTCTGGCGTAACAGCGGTGGAACATAACAAAAGATGACGGCCGCGTAACATAGGGGCCTACGGTACGGGGAACTACTGCCTTTATGTCTTAGGCGGGGGGAGGGGAAAGCTTGGGCCTACCTATCCCGATAGGACCCCAACAAGGGAGCAGTTGATAGGTTCCATATTGCCGAGCCGAAAGGGCAGCACTTCTGTACGTGATCGTAGTATGTCACGTCGTCTCGTCCCCGCTGCATCGAAGAGTACCTATGCACTATGTTCCGGTTCACTGATAAGGAAGATAGAGTTGGGGTGGGGTCTACGATGTGAGACTTTAGTATGACCGGGGGAGAAAGATGCGAAACTCAAAACGGAAGCAGGCAATTCCATTGTCAAAAATGTCGGGGGGTTACAGATCTCTGATACTACCATCGATCCGACAGAGCGGAACGACCAGAAAAAGAAGTGGAGTTAGAAAGCCGTATGATAGGTGGTAACTATCTTGTACGGTTCGGGGGGTAATCGGCGTACTCCGATCAGTGGGGGGAATATTTTGCTCTATCGAACATACAGGGAATTGGAGGTAGCATTCTACCGATGTCAAGTCATGGACCGGTTCCTCCAGCCCTTTTTCTATGTGTTGGTGTTCTATATGACCGACATAAGACTCGACTTGCTAGATATTATGGAGGTTCAGTGAGCACCATGCCGAATCTCCCTCATACTGCTCCTTAAGAGAGTCTCGAGCAGCCTGTCTTCCTCATCCAGGAGTCCAACCTCCTCTAAACTATCCGGTCCATCAATCTTTTGCAACATTTTGAGTTTCGCTTCCCTTCCCGTAAGGGACTGCTTCTTGCTCTGTTGCCCTCATTGTTCCAAATAAGGGGGAGACCCGCTCTATTTATAGAGGCTTAGGGCAGCAGGGTGTGGAGATGTTGCTCCCCTGTTTCACTTTTATGTTCACAATTAGTAGAGACTGACAGAAAGAGGGGGAGGTGGTGGTGCTTTCACCCTCACTCAATCTCCACTGGCTCCTCTACCGAGTGGGATGAGTGGGTGGGGCCCACTCTTTCATGCTTTTGAACCCCACAGACTGGTTGAGCCGGTGTTTTCTTTCTTCTTCTCCTTGCTTTCTCTTCCCAGTGAGACTAGGAAGTGGGGCCCCAAGCCCATCCCCTTCCTCTTGTGAACCCCACCAGTTGGGTGAGCCAGTGGGGTTTGGAGAAGGGACCTATGGGCTTCTCCCCCTCCATCTCTCACTGGTGTAGCAAGAGGTGGGGCCCACGATCCCTTTCCTCCAATTCTCCACTGACTCATTGGCGCCCCCCCTCTTCTCTTCTCACAAGGAAAAAGGAATTGGATCAGGCTAGGGATTGGATTGGCCAATCTGGCCGATTTCCTGGAATTTTAGCATTCTCTTTAATGCAAAAATTTCCCAACCCTTGGGGCAAGCAATAGGATCAAAATGTCATAAATACAGGTTGCTCTGGCTGAATGTTGGCCTCCCTGTCACATTCCAATGACCGTACTTCTCATGAACTTGTGCTGCTATGCCTACAAAAGGTGAGAACAAGTACTCATCAACTAGAAAAGGAGGAGGGTGTCGAATTCTCTGGAGCAATGCCTGCTTAAAAGTAAGAATATCAACATGCTTCATCAGAAGTTGAAGCTAAAATCTGACTGCTAGTGGGCATAATAACAATCAATCTAGCTGACATGTGCAACCTCGAGAATGTGGACAATATGCAGATCAAAGTCCCCCTGAGAAAAAAACCCACCAGGGACCAGCATATAGATGTACATCTTTAAAATCATAATGTAACTTTACTATGGCAAATTCGTGATTAGGTGAACTGATGATCATATCTGAAGTTCCTAATGAAACAATGTGAGTAGTATGGCTCTAGAATAGCTAACTTTCCATGCCGAAAGACAAGAATGCTAGGGTGAGTACTTCTCATCCATCCTAGAAAAATATGCTTGGAGCAGAGCCCAATCAAATGGTCAATCCAGGTCATCTCACTATCCTGAACATGGGACCCGAGGCATGAAAGGCGATCAAAGATGATATTCTGAGCACCCTTGTCTAGAACAAAATGTATCTCCCGCTCTTTCCTCAACTGCTTGACAAAGTCCCCATCAGGTTCTTTCAGGAATCTGCATATCAATGGAGCCGCATGACTAGACACAGGAGCTGAATGCACCAAAGAAGGCATAAGTAGACCAAGCCCAAGCATTAATATAATGGGTCACCATTAGAACCATACTGTTCTGTGGTGACTTGTGACTCGTCAAGGCCCCATAAGCATGGAAGGCAAAATTGGTCTATCTGGATTGGGATCAGCTAATTCCTATCACTATCAGGATCGCCCAATGACAATTCAGTTCCAAGGGGTTAGGGTGGGAATAAGTGAAATTCGAGCATGATCGGTCGAGTTCGGCCAGGATCGGTCGGTTTGGCCAATCAAATTTTGAACTTCAATTATTAGTCTACATTGACCCAATCTTGCAAGAATCGGGCCTAGATTGGGCAGGATTGGTTGGAATTGGTCGAGATCAGCCAGGATCATGATCATCTGGGATCAGTTAGGATCAACCGATCCAGGTCGATCCTGCCCGTTTTGGCTGATTTTCTGACTTCCTAAGGATCGGCTGATCGGACTCGGATATGGTCGATTCTTCAGCCAATCTGAGTTTGCCTTCCATGCCCAAAAGAGTGGAAAATAGCCATCAAAGTAACAGGGGCAATGGCAAGATGTAGTCTACAAGCTAGCTAACAGGCTTGGTAAAGAGTGTTGCCCCTCAAGGTGTCTACCTCGCATGTGGGATCGCAAAAGAGGAGAGCAAATGGGGGAAGATAAGCTGCCAAGCATGTGATTGCAGATAAATCCCAAGGATTTTCTCCATTTCTCTCGACCTCTATAACAAAGAATCTTGTGACCTCTATAACTCGTTACTGCAAAGAAATCCGGCTCTTATTTAGGTATAACAAAGAATCTCATGACTCATCACGTCGTGCAAGATGACAGTGATAACTTAGAAGGCCCTGGCAGAAAAGACAAGCCCATGCAGGCAGGGGCACTCTCAGAGAACTGCACAGATTGTCTTATCCACGAAAGCCAACTCTTAATCAAATATCTCAAGTAGAGTGGAAGATGTTAGTCTCCAACCTCACTGCGAAGAAAGATGAACATCATCAAGTATCACCTCCTCGTATGATGAGCCAGTCAATAGAAAGCCGGGCATAGAAGCAAAACCCCACATGTCTATGGTCGTCTCTCCCTCTCCAAGTGCAACTTGTATGTTCCACTGCTTGTTAATAATGCTCAACAATCACTTGAATCAATTCCGTATAGCAAGGGTAATCATAGAAGGTGGTCATCACCGCTTGATGAATGCCCAATCTGTCCAACAAACTAGAAAAATGATCATGTAGCACTAACTAGAGCAGGGGAAATGTGACTTCTATACCGAACACCTCCCATACCAACTTGGCTTGTGGCACCTGGTTACGTCATCCAGCATGCACATGCTATCGTACTACTCTACGGTGTATTTAGGACTTGAGGGAGTCAAGAACAGACCAGAAATCTCAGTGCACCTAGTCACCCTGTTAGGGGCAGACATGCTCCACTCAGCAAGCCACAAGCCTCACATTGGCGAATGGGCAAGCAAATAACCCAGTTGGTGACTGTCAGGGAACTGAACTGAGCGTGCATATGTGAACGAGAAGGAAGGGAAGTCAAAATGGACAGTCTTCATCATGGTATGGCACCCGATCAATAATGCATTCTCTAGCTGACATCACTTCGAGAGCCTTAGATCCTCTGCCTCACACATCAAAACCCTGTAATCTTGGACAAAATTTACGGTCTGTTGATCAATCTGTAAGTGTGAAGTGAAGGGTAATCTTTGGGACGTTGAAAATGAAAATATCCACATCTTCTTACAACAACACCCAATGGAATGGGCACGTCCCTGGTCTCATCTAGCTCTAAGGGGGTGCAAGCAATATCACAGTAGCCTAAGTCCAGATCTATAATATTCTCAGGTGTAATCATAGGTTTCCCAAAAGGAGGCATCCACTTTGAAGTATACAAAGGAGGAGCACTCCTACACTGGCAAGAAGAACTGTGGCGATCAACTCGATGTTTGTTATTTGAGTGACGTTGACCCACCATTGTTGAAATATTTTTTAGAAATTGGCCGAAGGCCATGTTTCATTAGCCAAAAGGCAAAGGAAAAGCAAAAAGCATACAAAATGAAAGAGAAAACCAGAAAAAACCAGAAGAAAGGTAAAGGAAGAGGGATGACTACCAAGATGGTAGAAGCCCCAACCCCAAACCCTAAAAAAACCACCCAATTACAAGGTAAATTTCCTTCACCCCTTCAGCTGATCTAAAAGGGCAGAAAACTTGACTGGCTCACCAGAGACACTAAGATGCCATTGATACACAAAAGAGATACAATCATTTAGAATAAGGAACGAGTTTCTGAACTCCAGGTTAAACAACCTCTTATTCCTTTCCTTCCAGATAGACCAGAGCATCGCTGGTAAACACAATTTCCATAGGTCCTTCTCAACTCCTGTGGGTTTATACTTTGGCCAATAATCAATAAACTGATGCAAATTGAGGGGAACACAACATGTGACATTAATAGTCTTGAAGAACAGCTTCCATACAGTTCTGACAACTCCACAAGCAGTGAATAGATGATCCAAATCCTCCTGGAAACATGCACAGAATATGCATTCTTTTCTCGACTGTTTTCTGAACATATTGACCCTGACCAAAGTAAATAGCCTCTTCCAAGCAATTTTCCACATAAAGACCCTGATTTTCAAAGGTAACCCCTTATCCCACACTTGCTTATGCCATCTGACCTTCAACCCTCCTTGAATAAGCAGACGAACCGCTGATTTGACTGAGAATTTCCCCGACCTCTCCCATTTCCAAAATCTGCTATCCTCCATACCAGGGGATATCTTAGTGTTGTCAAGTGCCTCAGATAGAAAAAGGAACTCAGAGATCTCATCCTCCACCAAATTTCGTCTAAACCTTAAGTGCCATGACGAACCAGATTGAGATTGGGACCACAAATCAGCCAAAAAACCTGAGACTGTGACACAGTTCTGAACAATCTCGGACATGAGAACATAAGAGGCCCATTGTTTAACCATGGGTCTTGCCACAATTTGATTCTCCGACCATCTCCCACCTGAAGCCTAGAAGAGCACAAGTAGAAGTCTAAATTCCCTATAATGTGCTTCCAAATTGAGGATAAATTATTACTACTCAGTAACTGGGAACACCACCATCCACATTCCACAAATTCTTCCTCTTAACTATACAGCTCCACAATGTCCCGTCATTTACATCTAATTTCCACAGCCATTTCATGAGTAATGCATTATTAATAATCTCCATTGGCACTAGGCCTGCACCACCTTCTTCTTTCAACCTACACACCTTAGCCAGGCAATAGGGTTAACACCATGCACTTCTGGCCCCTTACCTCTCCAGAAAAATGCCGCTCTGATTCCAGTTTCTTGCAAATGCCCTTAGGGGCTTTAAATATGGACAAGAAGTATAAAGGAAGGCTAGACAACACCACCTTAGAAAGAATCCATCTTCCCCCAGCAGATAAGAGTCTGCCCTTCCACCCACTAATCCTGTCACTGAACTTCTTAACCATTACATTCCAATCTGAAATTCTCAGAGATCTATCTGACAAGGGCACCCAAGATACTTAACAGGGAAACTCCCCCATTTCACACCCATGATCTGCTCAATCTGAACCTGATATTCTCATTTGCTATGTTCCCCACCAGCTCACTCTTACGGAAATTAATTTTCAAACCAGTCACCGACTCAAGAAGTCTGAGGAGGATCCTCAAATTAATGAGCTTGTCAAGGTTATTTGAGGAAAAAAGGATTGTGTCATCAGCATACTGAAGGTGTGAAACTTCTAAACTCCCCCTTCCCACAGTAATTCCTTCAATTAACTCAATCTGCCTTGCTTTCTTCCATATCTCACTCAAAACCTGCCCCATCAAAACAAACAAAATAGGGGATAACGGGTCACCCTGTCGCAGCCCTCTAGAACAGCCAAAAAAACCACATGGAGACCCATTAATGAGCACAGAGAATTTTGCCGATTGTACACAATGCCTGACCCAATCAATCCATCTATCCTTGAAGCCCATCACCTTCATGACTCTGAAAAAGACATTTCCAATTTATCCTATCATATGCCTTTTCAAAGTCAAGTTTGAGTGACACATATTGTCTCTTGTTGATCCTCTGCTCATGCAAACATTCGTGGGCTGCCATGAAATTATCCAAGATGAAACGGCCACTAATAAAAGCTGACTGGTTACCATCAATGAGATTTCCAATCACTTTCTTGAGCCGGCCAGCCATGGCCTTGGTGATGATTTTATACATAGAGTTCAACAAACTGATCGGCCTATAATCATTGATCGACTCTGCCCCAGGACACTTCGGAATAAGCACCAAGTGGGTGGAATTGAAATATTTAATATTCTAAGGTCTTGTCTGAAATTCTGACACCACCGCCATTATATCTGACTTGATAACTGTCCAAAATTGCTGAAAGAACCCCAAAGAAAATCCATCTGGCCCAGGAGACCTATTAGGATCCATAGAAAATACAATATCTTTAATCTCCTCCTCACTAAAGGGTCTAATCAGATCCCGGCATCCTGATCTGAGAGTTTAGAGAAAAACTCATGACCAATCTGCGGCCTCCAAGGCTCTCCTCCCTAAACAAACCCTGAAAATGATTCACCACTTCCCTTTGTAAAGTATCCAAATCCTCAATCAATCTATCATTAATTTTGATTGTGTCCATAGTAATCCCTCTCTTTTTAATGGTAGCCACGGCATGAAAATACGCCGTGTTTTTGTCTCCCTCTCTTAACCACGTTTCTTTCGCCCTCTGCTTCCACTTTATCTCCTCTTGTTTTGCTAATACCTCGTATTGTTTCTTAGCCTCACTCCACTGAACACTCTCTTCCTCAGATAAGCTGCCTTGGTCATTTCGAACGTCAAAATACACAATTCTATCCAGAAGCTCTTGTCTAAGCTCAGCTGCTTTACCAAAGATGTTGCTGCTCCAAACCTTCATTTTCTTTCTAACCCACCTCAACTTACCAAGTAGAGACAAACTTACACATTGTTCAGATGGTGCTTCATGCTACCATGTGGATACCAAGTTTCTGAAATCTTCCTGCAAATACCATGACCTTTCATATCTGAATACTCTTTTATGTTTCTTCAGATGAGTTGTACTTAACAGCAGTGGGATGTGATCAGACATCACCCTGGGGAGGGCCCTTACAGCAGCAAAATTAAATTTCTGTTGCCACAGAGAATTGATGAAAATCCTGTCGAGTTTGGATCTAGAATTTCTAGCCCCATCACCCACCCAAGTAAAGAAGACCGAGTTCACCTGCCATCTCAATCAAGCCTGCTTCCTGTACCCATTCCTCAAATAAAATCATCTCCTGTGACCAAGTCACCTGATTGATTCTTTCTCCCGGGGCCCTTATTGCATTGAAATCGCCTAGGACACAGGAAGGCCCGTTAACTTCCCTAGAGAGGGACTGCAGCTCATTAAAGAAAAGCACCTTCTGCTCCTGCAAAATTGGCCCATAAACCCTAGTAAACCACCAAACAAAATCATCTCTCTTATTCTTCAGTTTGACTGTGATACTAAATTGAAGCACTTGTTGTTCACAACATTCCAAAATATCTGTATCCCACATAATAAGAATCCCCCCTTTAGCACCCTGTGCTGGCTTATAACACCATCCCTGTAATCTGCCACCGCCCAACTTCCGAGCATCTTCCAAGCTGAAATCTTCTAATTTTGACTCCTGGATACATAACAAAGATAGTTTAAGCTTATTCACCATCAAATTAATCTCCCTCTTCTTCTCATCCCATTAATCCCTCTGGCATTCCAAGACATAATATTCATTAATAACTGATGAGAACACCCTTGCCCTTGGGTCTCTGAGACCTAAGGCCCTCTGTTATTTTGTTATTCTGTACATACAAAAGCTCCCTTCTGCCTATTTTCAGACCACCTCCTGACCCTTTTCTCTTCAGGCTAAGCTATAAATTCAAGTCCCTGCGCATTTTCCTAAATGCCTTCCTGACATATTCTTCCTTACCTTCAAACATTATCCCAACCAAGCAGCCCACCTGTTTAATCAAATCATCAGACCATTGTTCTGCAGCGCAATCAAGCTCAGCCAATGGAACCACCTGTTCAAAACCCTGTGGTAAAAACACCTCAGAGCCATGCTCCGCCCATAAGACCATTGCTCTATTCTCAACATCTAGGGAGCCCGCCGTATCCACAGAAGACGCCTCCTGTCTGACATCATAATGTAGAAGGCCCAACTAGCATCCTTAGTAGGAGCCAGGCACAAAGTAGCAGCACCCACTCCCCCACCGCAACAAGAGGAGACCGAGGTGCTTCCGCTTCTACGGTGTCCCCTGAGTTCACCGGCGGAGCTTCTGCATAAATCCTCACCCAGCAACATCCCCAACAGCCAGGCTGTCATCTTGGATATCCACCAGGCTCAAAGAATCAGAATCCACCGCCCGACGAATGGAAATGGCGGAGGAAACAATCCTCGCCCAACTCCGTAGCAGAACCATCCTCACCCTGACAAGAGGAAGCCCCGCCTCCAGTCGCCTCTCCAATGGTGAATGAGAGCTCCCCTGGACTCCGCTTGATCGGCTGCCCCAGAGAGCAGCCCTGCCGCTTCCGCCCCGCCTCCGGTCGCTTCAGACCTGCCGGCAGACGCATCGGGCAACCAGTCGGGGAAGACGGGTCAGGAAGAAGCACAGGATCCGGGCATGGGATACCCGGATCGATGCCCAAATTACCCGAAATATCCGACCCAAACAACTTACCCGATAGGTCCAAAGAATCCGACCCGAAGGACTTATCCAAAGTACCGCCCGTAATGGGCGACCCGACCGACTTACCCGACAATCCTTTAGCGCCCGTTGGCCCTAAGTCCAACCGTTGAACCTGCAACTGTTCATCTTCCTTGCCCGGATTTGAACAGGCTCCAGGGTCTTCGCGCACCGGACCCTCTTTCACCGAAATAGGACGGCTCTCCTTCCCCTGCGGCATCGAGCCACACCCATTTCCTATACCCAGCCTTTTGACTACCTTGTCAGGGCCCGGTTTACCTCCCTGCATACGCAAAGGCAACAGACTGGAAGGTCCACTGGCCGAAGATACACCAACACCCACTTCTGACAGTCCCAAAGCATCATTGACCATAACATCCTCCTTTGAGGTTCCAGTCCGCACCGCCTCGACCCTCGAGCTCTGATTATGCAGGATACCTTCCTTCTTCTGCTTAGCCTTGAAACAAGCCACCACCTCTGCCCACGTCCAGTCTTGGACCGGAGCTCTGTTCGACTCCACTTCCCCCAGCTCCACCTGGAAAGAGACCCGAAACTTCTGGCCTCCAACTCTAATGAGTTGATCCTTCGGAATATTAGCCAAGGATTCCACCTCAACCTACATTCTAGCAAACTTCAGGTTGCAGCCGTTAAGAGTCTCTCTGTCAATCTTCTTGAGCACTCCAAAGGCGCAACAATGGCATGGCATGACTCCACATTCCAAATGTGCAAGGGGATACTAAGAAGTCTACACCACAGAAGTTTTCCGGCGGGAACCAATTCTGCAGCACATTCCACTGACCACTGCCTCCAGATAATGGTTAAGCTCTTCCGCCGGAAGGTCCCGACTGAGACACAATAGTCCTTCCAAGCTTTGTGAGGGAACTCTACCAGGAAGGAGCCATCATGCAGCTGCCTGATCCACCAGAACTTCACCGGCCACCCTGTTTAAGAAAATTAACTACCTCAGAGTACTTATCTGGCCCAGCTCCTCGAACCTCAGCCACACCACAAGCACCCAGTCTAGCCCAGTCTTTCTTGACAAATGGTGACCAGGGCACATCCACCACCCTCTGTAACCCCTTCTCTCCGACCCCAACAGGCTCAGGAGGCGCTATTCCTTGATCGGGAAGGCAGGCCTCCAGACATTGCAGGGCCTCCGACCGACAGGCTAAGCTTCTATGACCCACCCCCTTGCACCTGAAGCACTTGACTACATTCCTACATGCAGAAGCCCTGTGGCCCTTCTCCAAGCACCTAAAACAACAACCAAAAGGAGGAGAAAACTTGGTCTGTTGGCTGGGAACACCCTTACCTGGCATAACCTTCCTAGAATATCATCTGGCCTCCTCTCCACCCACCTCGAACGTCTTCGCACCTCAATCCAACCATTTCCCCGGTTGCCCACCATGAAGATAGCTACCTGGAGAGCAGGAGGAGCCAAGAGAAGAGACCGCCGAGGAGGGGAATCCTCTCCGGCGGTGGCTAAACCAGGCCCCGTCGCCCCGGGGCGACAAGGAACTCCTGGTGACGCCTAGGCTCTCACCCAAACTCCCAGAGCTTCTCACTCTAGAAACGGCTAGAGAGAAGACAAACTTTTTGCCCACCATTGTTGAAATATGAATCCTGAACATGGGAAAATAAAAGAGAAGGGCCTGAAAACATGATAAAATAGAGGAATTTAGAGAAATAAATCACAGAAAAGAAACTGCGAATAAGAAAAGATCATTGATAAAGGGCATGCGTATATGCGAAGCAAATTTGTTGAAAATTCTCGCGATGAAGAAGAAACTGCTGCACAAAAGAAAAACTTCTGCAGTAAACATTGCAGCAAAATTGTTGTTTGCACTTTGCGAGTTAAAAATCACAGAAAATCTGTTATTTTTTATTTAAAAAGGAATGCAGAAAAAAAGTCTGCAGTAAAAAATTGCAGAGAAAAAAATGTTGCTTGCGATTAAAAAATCACAGAAAATCTTTGCGATGAAAAAGAATTGCTGAAAAAGGAAAAATTCTGCAGCAAAAAATCACAGAAAAAGGAAAAAATGTTGTTTTTGTTTCAAAAACCACAGAAAAAATTTGACAATGAAAAATGAACTGCAGAAAAGAAATTTCCACAGTAAAAAAATTGCATAAAAATTGTTCAAAACAGAAAATTCTTGGGATAAAAAGATTCTGCAATTTAAAATTGCAGAGAGAAAAATTGCAGTTAAGAAACAAATCATGACTTAAGAGTCGAGGTTCCACGTTTGTGATTCAAAAGTCGTAGAAAATCCTTGTGATAAAAGGAGGGTTTTAGAAGAGAAAATTTCTGCAATTAAGAAGAATTTCAGAGAAAAATTATCTTTAACAAAAAATAGAAGAATAAATGCAGTAAATAAAAAATACATTTTTTGGCAGTAGATAAGAAATTGCATAAAGAAGAAGTTGCGATGAATCATGAACGAAAAGAAATCTCAGAAGAAATTTTGTGGTAATGGAAAACCGCAGAAAAAATAATCATGATCTTGCACAGACTGCTAGCCCCTCCACCAGTGCCTATGGTCAGTAGTTTGTGAGGGGTTTGTTGGGAATGTGTTTAGGAGGTCAAAATTCCAACAAAATTCACGGTGATACATATAAGATTTATGAAGTGCATGTATCAAGATATACATAATTAAAAGAGAAGGTGTTTCTGAGCGAAAAGGACCTAGGGATCAAGACCTGGTCAAAGCTGTAAAGTCTCCTTCAAGCAAACCCTCCAAGACAGTCCAAGAAGTCTTCTTCAAAGCCCTCCTCAATGCACTATTGCACCAGTCCCAGCTCTTCTTCAAGCCAAAGCCCTCCTGGTGGCTCTCTTTCTCACATGGAAGACAAGACAGAATAGAAAAAGAAGGGAGAGGCGGCTCCTTTTGTAGGAAAGATAAGAAGAAGAGGAGGAAAGAGGGATGCAACCTTCTCCTCTCAAATCACACCAGCTTGTGTAGCCAGAGGGGACAAAAGAGAGATGGTGGGATCGTGATGCTCCCTCCTTGTTCTCTCTTCCTCTTTCTCCCTCTCTGGCTCTCTCTTTCTCACTCGTAGGCCCCACCTGGTGTTCCCACTGGCTGTGGAATTCAAGAGGGGGGGAGTCCGGGCGGACCCAGTGCTCCCACTGGCCCATCTGGCTGGTGGGATTCATGAGAAAGGGAGGGAGGGTACTAGATGGAAACAAGCAATTTTTATACATCTATTACAATCTAATTATCAGTTTTTTCTATTTGAAGTTGACCTGTTACCTAATCTTGCTTAGTAGTTAAAAAGACCGTGGAAAGTAAAACCATTCAGATTATTCCATCACTACAGCACATTAACTTATTTTTTTTGCGTGCAAATTAGTGATTTATGTTGTTCCTCACAAAAGTTGAATATGATCAGGTCTCATTTCACAAATTCTATGACTAGAGTCCATCTACATCTCTTATGATGTGTAGTCAGACAATGTATCTTGTTACAAATGTTATATTTGATCAGATCTCATTCGATGAAGTACATGTGTTATTCAGTAATACATTCTGTTGAAGGATGGATTATCATCCATTAAGACTCTCCACTTCAATCGTCCATAATTTGTTCCTTATCTTGTTGTAGGTTATTTTTGTGGTATCTCAATCCACTACTTCTTAAGGACGCCATTTCAAACTTGTTAAGGGAGACTGTGCACAGACCATTCCTTTGTTTGCAGAATGAATTTCATGAGAGGATGGCTTGGCGTTTACTAATTATATGCTTGGTTATTTCTCCAACTCTATTTAAACAAACACGAATGTTATTGCATGAGTGGTTTCTTGTCACGTAAGTTTACCTATTCATACTTTCTCAGAGAATGTGGTGTTTAATTTATGGTTATCTTGAAGATCTTTTTTAATCTTTCTTATGCAAAGTATTAATTCTTGCAAGTGGTCCATGAAGCTCCCAATCCAGCAGGTTCTGTACTGTAGATTTGCTGCACATCTCTCGTGTCTTTACATCCTGTGCTGCATTCTGTGTTAATATAAGAATTAATTGAACTTCCACCTCGTCAGATGAAAATATGTTTTTTCTGCACACTATTGAACCTTTATGAATCCCTTGCATCACACAAGGGCTTATTCTAATCATCTCCCCCTAGTGTCATTGGGCATTTATATTACTTCTTTTCTAGATTTCTTAGCTTTCAGAAGTTACCAGCTGGCTGATGGATTCTTGGGTATATGTGCCAAGTTGTCCTTCTTAGTTGGATGGATGACATGGATCAGTTGTTTGATGTAAACATCTTCCAGTCAACCACTAATTTTAGCAGATCAATACCATCTATGGATGTCATTCAACCTTTTCTTTTCTCGCTTATAAAACAGCCCTCCAACTTTAGGGTTTAGGGTTTGTAGTGTCATCTTTTTAATTGTTATGATGGAGGTGTCAAGGCTATGACTGCTGAACACAGACTGGTTCAAGTCATGTGATGGACACATGTCTTGGTTTGGTACAACATAATTTCAGAAAGAAGACTTGAGGTCGCATGAGCTGTGTATGTATACATATTCATCCATATTACACATGTATACAGTAAAGCACAGTTGACTGAGATTTTAAAAATATGAAAAAGATAAAAATATTAATTGAATCTTAAAATTCAAAGTACTTTGCTTTTGAGTTTGGGAATCTTTTCTGGGGACTGCATATTGAAGATGTTGGTGGTCGATCATTTTGTGGGAGTGAGTGTGTGTTGGGGGGGCTTGATATTATTTCCTTTTCTCCTCTCTCTCTCTTTTTCACTTAATGAATACATAGTACCATCCACATTGAAAAAAGGATTTTGCATATAAATCATTTTCACATTAAAGGCTACAGATCTATCTTCCACATTAGTATTTGCTTTCATATCATTATTAGTGTCAATAGTGTGCAAAAAGGCCTGCAATAAAAGGTCAATAATCTGCAAAAAAGATCATTGTGGGTATTTTTGCACATGTTTGGAGTGGTCTTTTTGCAAAAAAGAGTGGTAAAAGAGAGCCTCATGTGGTATTTCTGCAGAGATAGTCATTTAATGTGCACACAAATACAAATACAGGAGTTATGACTTCTGTGTCCGAATATCTAATCTGGCTCTGATAGTCTCATGCAAATAGTGTGCGACACATGAAGCGTTTTCTCATATGGTTTGCACTAACTATATATTACTTTCAGGGGTTTGGCTTCTGTACTGGAGCTGCAAACTGCAGTAATGTCATCTTTATTTGATGTACTTTCCCGACCGATGTGGTGGGATCTCTCAATGGAGTTGGGGTTGAAACTGCCATTCTCTCATGCATATTTTCCCACCTGTCATGGCGAACTGCTGGCTTATTTAACTGGATCTATTTCATGTGAGAGTTTTCTCAATTTAGTAAGTCTGATCCAAATGCCACATGCTCCAACCGCCAAGAATGTGAAACCGATCGAAACTCCTCAATCAGGAATTTCTCATCAGAGCATGTCAAATTGGACTAGGATCGACTACAATTCTACATGGTACTAGAGATTACTCTTATCCTTGATCATAAGCATTATTTTATTTGGTGGTTCTGTGACTAACTGCCAAGCCACTCTTTCTGTTGAAGGGCTATGTTGATGAATTTTCCTCCTTGGTTTTACTTTGCTACTGTGCTCATATTCTTTGAAGAAAATTCTCAAGGAGGTTTTCTCACCAACTTAAGATCAAGAGCAGTTGAGGCTGAATCAAAATATCAAATGTGATGGAGGTACGCCATGCTGCAGCAAAGTATCTTGCATTCATTTTAAGCCCATTGGATGAAGACAGCTTTAACCTTTGTTTTAACCTTGTTAGTGAAATATTATTGTCTTGGGGCATGAAAGTTAAATCAGATACTGCATATGAATTTTTTAGTTTAGAGACCAGTATCAAGAATGCATGTGTTCATGGAAAGAAACTAAGAAAAACAAAGGCACCTGATAGTCAGAAGTCTTATATCACTTCAGATAGACATGAAGGTGCAAGTACTGAAATCTGGCTTAGGCAATTCCAGAAATACTATGAGAAATTTAGGGCAGTCTCCAAACACACACTACATGGAGGGAGGACAACTGAAATTGTTGACACAAGGTCAAGTTTGCTGTTCACGAGAATTCCTTTGGGAGTATTGGTTTGCTGCATAGGTAATTTGGATGAAAGGGAATGTGCACTTCTGCTTAATTATGCTGCAACAGGTGAAATCACTCGTATTCAGAAGATTCAAATTTTGAAGAGAGAAGAATCAAGAAAGGAGAATTTAGGTACTTCTGGTCATGGACATCCAATTTTGCTGTCCAGTTGTGGCAGAGAGTGGGCATTTAGAGGAGCCGCTCTAGTATTTGATCTATCTGCTTGCATTGAGGAAATCTGTACTGCATTTTGTGGCTCCAAAGATGAAATGCTAGATTTTATATGTCTGATGAAAGGCAAGACAGGCAATTACTTGCTAAAATGTATCAGAGAGGTACTATCCTGCGTCCACCATGATAAGGATGAAGGGAGAAGTCTGATGTTGAAGGACCTCTCAGTGCGACTGATCAGGTGGATTAAGCTAGGTAGAGATGTATTTGAAGGTTGTGCAGCTTTCAATGACATTCTTGACGACCTGAATAGAAGGTAGAGCATTGGTATTGGCAGCTTTACATCATTCTAGCTGGTGGAGACATCAGCATGTGAGGGATTTATGAATTTCATTGGCATTATTGTTGATTGAATAGATCTTTGGAAATATTGTCTGCAGTGTTGATCTGTATGGCCTCAGTTTTATCTTGAATGTTGTCATTCTCCGATGACATTTTGGGCATTTAGGGAGTGTACCTGGACTAAGCAATCAGGCTTCCGAACAGTTGTTATGCAATAGTGGTGTCTCAGCTGCGAACTACTCCAATATCACCAGCGATACAGATCTAAATTGCTCCTCCAGTGAGAAGGCAACAAGGTACAGAGGCATTGGACAGAAACATGGCCTTTTCTCATATTCTTGTTGACTTACATTGAAAATCTACATTTTTATCAGTTGTTGGCTTCTATAGCAGGTGGAAGCAACAAGATGTGGATGCAGCTTTAGATGTATAAACAACAGGTGTTTTGTCAAGAAAAAGGGAAAGAAGAAACCCCCCTGCGATGGGGGATGTGACAACACTTATCTTTCAGTCCCCTGTTTTACCTAACAAGTAGAGAATGATAAGCTGAACCCGGCTGATGGAGTTGGATTCAATTCATGGTTAGATTGGACGTCAAGCCCTGAGAAGAAGGCTAAACTGGTGCAAGATGGGCCTGAACACGCCATTAGAGAGGTCGAGCGGCTTCAAGAGCTGCTGATCTCCAATGTGAGGAGGTGAGCTTGGGATGAATCAGTCTTTAATGAATGGGATGGGATGCCGGAGAACTGTTATTTTCAAAAAGAGAAATAAACAGTAAAATGTCTGCCACTCTATGTGTAGTGTTTGCCTTTAGTTTTTTTTTACATGTATACCCTTGTAAACTGTCTTCTTTATATATACAACCTGACTATTATGAATTGTCAAAGAATATCTTCAAATATCCAAATATTTGCACGACGGGATCACGTTTTGAGTATGTACAGAAAAAAAAAGATCACGTCTTGAGGGTACTTTTGATACTTTTTAGCATATTGTAATATTATCACAATTGGAAGTCTTATTTGATACTTTTTAGCATATTGTATTATTATCACAATTGGAAGTGTTATGCTATGACAATTGAAAGTGTAATGCAACTATTTAGATATATTAAGGATGCTTTTGATAGTTTATGAAATTCGAGGGAATATATGCAATCTTTTAGAGGTGTATATATACAAAGAGAAATATTTATTGTACTGGTAAAAGTGCAACAATTGCACTTTCACAAAGCTCCTTTTTCGGTGGGCGCACAAGACCACCAATCCAATGGCCAATGGGAGCTTTGCACTTTCGCAAGTGCATTAAGTGTCTCGCGTATGCGAAAGTCCGTTTTGTTAACCGATGGATCCCTGTTCTGCAGCACACTATCTTATTAACATGTTTGTTTCTAATATGTTAATATATTTGTATGTTACTAGCAGACTAATAAATTAGCACATAAAAAATTTAATGCGATAATGGGAATTTATTCTTTTTAAAATAAAAGTGAATTGCATCACCAATTTAATTAATAAACAGAGTGATATAATCAAACAAAGCAAGAGGTTTCTCCTTAAGTTGGGTTTTTTCCCTTCTGCTGCATATACGTATAAAGAAATGCTTAGTACTTTTCCTGGTTGCCTTGCTCACCGGCAGTCCAATTAAGCCATGTGGTAATGATGTGGTGTACTCTTAAAACTCCTATGCCATCGTTGCTACCTCAACCCTGTTGGTTGGATGTTAGTCACCACCGGTGGCACCACCAATCTACTGTTAGCCGTCGCCACCATCACCACCTGTTGGCTCCCACCTTGTGCCGTGGCATGTCCCGTGGTACCACGTGGTCCAATTGATTGTCACTGGACATTCAACTGGGCAAAAGTTTCCACCTTGGGTGGATAATAAACATTTCTCATACATTATTGGTATAGATAAACTTGTCAAAAGAATTGTGCACAAAATGTTCTTTAACTAATAAAGGGCTTTTTGCATGTGTGTATATATATCCCTATTAGAAGTCTAATTAGGTGAAGTTTGTCCTATAATTCCATTGCATATAACCCCACTTACGTATTAAAAATATCTTGAGAGACCTTGTCGTAACTGGCCGTTACAGAAGTGACACATTTCATTGATGGACATCAATGGTTGGACATCCTTAGTATAAAAAAAGTTTGAAATAACCCTCAGTATTTGCAAAGAACCTTTATATGAAATATTACTTTCATATATATCCCTCCCTCCCTACTCTCTTCAACACCACAAAAGTTGGCACCCCTCTCTCACTCTCATGCTAGTGTTGGAGGAGGCATTAGAGTGAGGATCTCCCCCTCTGACATTGGCATGTGTGTGAGTGAGAGAGAGAGAGAAAGAGGGGGGGGGGGGGGGGGTGACCTAAGGCTCATATGTCGTGATGTGACGAGTTAGGTGTTGATCTCTTTGTGCGTTCATAGTTCTACGGTGCATTGGTTGTCACGGGTCCCATAGTTTGCAGTTTTCAATGGAGATCCTCCCCCACCAGTGTGGAGGTACTAGTTGTAGCTACATGTGCAGTCGACGTAGTCGATAGAGTTGTAGTTGCCCCATTGTTGTCTTTGTTGAGCGGCAATCCATTAAGTAGAAAGAATGTGTGAGAAAGTGAGTGAGGGAGTTGTAGAGGTAGAGGAGTTGTAGAGAGGGAGAGGAGTTGCTAGTAATGTCGCATTCCCGCCTCCGATCTGACTAAAAAATAGCCTAAAATTGAGATGGCGATAGACCGAACGAAATCATTCTAAACGATGCAAAATAATTATAATAGAAGAGCAATCTTTCAGGATCAACCAATGCCCCATGCCGATTTCTAAGTAATGCTCATCCTCCAATATTCTGACTGACTTAAAACTTAGCCGCTAATTCTTGAAAAATGGTGAAAGTAGGTGTGAGGCTTAAGGCCCAGTAGGCACAATGAGAATCACTCACATGGTTAACATATAATAATTTGTTGAAATTGAATGATAATATACAAACTTAACATAGATTTACACATGTTTTAAACATATAACATATGTAAGTAAATATAATTGAAATAGATGTAAATGCTAAACATATTCATATATGTTAGATTACTGATTTTAAAATAACGTATTTATACTTGATAGATTATTAATTACAAATAACATATTCATACTTGACAGATTACTGGTTTCAAATAACATATTCATACTTGACAGATTACTAATTACAAATTCTTTAGCATATAATATTTAGATTTCATACTTGGCCTTAGAATCAAAACGTATCAAATATGATTCTAACTTATTGAATCATATTCCAAATTAGATCAAAATGAATCATATGCAAATTCACATATTCAGGCCAAATACATTTCTAATCATAATAAAGTAATTTATTTAAACATATGTCGCACATGTATTCAAACCACAACATAAGAGGTCAAAATATATACATCTTAGCACCTAAACGATAGTGTCGCAGTCTTGCTCAATGGGCCAATAGTGGGGGTCATTTACCCCACCATCCACCAGATAATCAAACTGAAGTCTAGGTTATGGATTTCCAAAACTAAAAGTTCATTATCCTCGAACTATATAACCTCCCACTGTGGACAGTATCTATGGGTTTAGTCCACACCCTACTTAGATAGCACTACCCATATGCTCGTTTCATAAACCATAATTGAGTTGAGTCTTACTTAATAGTAGTTATCTAATTTCAAATTGTCAAATAAGATCTTTTTTCATCTTATTTTCATGTTGATCATATTATAAATAAATGATTCAAAACTGTTAATTTATATCTTCAAATTGAAATACATAAGATCATCGTAGTTATCATATAACTCATGATTTAAACATGATATAGCACATTTCTGAATTAATTATGCAATCTGCATATTCACGTATCAAAACAGAATCAAAGCACATAGTAACAACTAATATGCCTTTAATTCATCATATACCTATCTCTGGTTGAACTTCCAAAATCATATCTAAAAGTGTCCCAAATGTTGAACCACTTTATGGTTGTCCTTGTATTTTGGTGATAACAAAACTTATGATGATTTCAAGTATATCTTTGTTGATTAAATGTTATTGAATATTTTGTTTCATCTGTGTCGCATCAATCTCATAGCAAAATGCTAAGTCTCTCATTGATGCAATATGGCGCACTAAAATGCTAAATCGATGTTCATTCAATATACATCGATTTCTATTCAAAAGTGCCACATCGATTTCACTAACAACGATTTCATAAGTTACACCATGAGTTGATCGTGTAACGATTCGTCAAGTGAAACATCGATTTTATCGTGCAACGATTTCATAAGTGAGAACAACGATTTGCTCTCATATCGATTTGATAAGTGAGTGCAACGATTTACCCTCACATCGATTTGCCTTCGCAACGATTTGATAAGAAATTGATCTCATAACGATTTCATAAGTGATCACATCGATTTCTCTATTGATCACAACGATTTCTTCAGGAGATCATAACGATTTGCTTGCATAACGATTTCATAAATGATCACATCGAGTTGTTCATAAGTGCACAACGATTCACTTGGATAACAACTCATTGTGCACAACGATTTTATAAGTCATATTCACATCGATTTCTCTTATTCTTTAAAGTGCTTGGCGCTTAAATGAAAGTCAAATATCTTTTGACAGAAAAAGCTGCATACGTATTTCAGAGTTTTGTCAGAAAAGATATGAACTGCTATTTCTGTCATGTTAGCAGAAACACAGTAGCATGCACTGATATCTTATAAACACTCTTTTATGCTAACACTCTCTTCTATGCTTACAGACCTCGAAGACCACCAGAGTCTGATTAAGACAAATGAAGAGAAGATGAGCAACGGTTAGGACTCCAACGGATCCCTTCAACGGATCTATTCTAAAGCTGCTCATATAAAAGATGGAGCATTGCTGAAGAACAAAGAGAGAGCTTTCCTGAAGATCTTTGAAGGAGTGTACAACCAGTGAGGAACCTGAACTCCAAATACACTCAAGGGGAAAGAGAGAAAGAGCCTGTGCCCAAGAAGAAGTGTTCAAGCATTTGAAGCATTCGAGCTTTCAAACTTCCTTCCTTCTCTCTTCATTTTCTCCTTGTGCTCATTGTAATCTTGGGGGAGAGTCTGTGACTGTGAGCTAAGTCCTAAGTGTTCATCTTGTAATAGCTCTCAGTCAGATCTTTCTTTTCTAAGAAAGATTTTTGTCCAGCTGTAGGACTGTATACAGTGTGTAACCCAGCTAGGGGTTTGTGTCTAGCAGAACTGCACTGGGGTTTGTTCCAGGAGGTTTACTTCTGAACCTATAAAAGAAGTAGGTTTGCTTCTGAGCCTAGAAAAGGAGGGGGCTGCCTTCTTGCCCGGGAAAGAGAAGAAGACCAGCTGGGGTGCTGGGTGTTGTAGTGTCCTTGAGGGGGACTGTACCCTTGGATAGTGAAATCCCAAGAGGTTGCTTGGGGACTGGACGTAGGACTTCCATGTGGGAAGGGCCGAACCAGGATAAATTCCTTGTGTCCTTTGTGTGATTGTTTATTTGCTTCCGCACTGCTACTCTTTATCACACTCAACTAACCAAACCTTCAAGTGTTAATTTCTGTATTTAAGTTTCCTTCTATTGCAGAAATCAGAAAAACCTATTCACCCCCCCTCTAGGCTAGCTTGTTGCCATACCGAAAGGGCCAACAAGTGGTATTAGAGCGGGTCTCTGAACATTCAAGAAGATCTAACGATCTTAGAGCAAAGATCCATGGCACCTCAAGGATATGCTGAAGGACAATCAGTCACCAGACCTCCATTCTTTGATGGAGAGGACTACCAATACTGGAAGATGAGAATGGAATGCTTCATTCGAGGCACAGACTTTGATCTGTGGCAGGTAATAGAGGTAGGTGATTTTGTTGTTGTTCCTACTGAAGGTACTACTGCCATTACATCAGCTGATAAGTATAAATTGTCTCTAAACTTTAAAGCTAAGAACTATTTATGTTGTGCCTTATCCAAAAAGGAATTTAGTAGAGTTTCTGCATGTAAATCTGCAAAAGAAATGTGGGATAAACTGTAGATAACTTATGATGGAACTGATAAAGTAAAACAAACTAGGATTGATATTCTTGTCTCTCAATATGAGCAATTTAAAATGCTTCCACACGAAAATATCACTCAGATGTATAATAGATTCTCGAGCATAGTAGTTGGTTTAAGCTCTCTCGGTAAAAATCTATCTGATGAAGAAAATGTTAGAAAGATACTTAGGTCTTTAACTATCTCATGGACACCTAAAGTAACTGCTATTGAAGAGGCCCATGATCTAACCAAATTATCTATTGATAACTTAATAGGTTCCCTCATGGCACATGAAATAAATATAGAGCGTCTATCTGAAAGCTCATCAAAGAAAAAATGTACTAATGCTCTTAAAGTTGTAGCTACTCCTTCTACTTCTTCTTCTTCTTCAAGTTCCAGAAATGCAGATTCTGAAGATAGTGGCATAGATGAAGTTCTGTCCAAGCTTCAAAAAATTTTTAAGAAGAAGAAAAATGGATCGAGAAGGATTCAAAAGAAAGAAAGAAAAGAAAAAGAACCAGTCTGCTATGAATGCAAAAAACCTGGACATCTAAGACCGGATTGTCCTAGACTGAAGAAGCCTGGTCAACCAGAAAAGTTCAAAAGGCAGCACAAGAAATTCAAAAGAAAAGCCATGGCGGCTGCTTGGGAAAATGATGAAGCCACAACTTCAGATTCATCAAGCTCAGATTCCGAAAAGGAGCAGGTAAGTCTAGCCCTCATGGTAGGACTAGATGAGGTACATTCTAACTCATTTTTTAATTCTTGCACAGATTCAGGGTCAGAATCAGAAGACTTAGAAGAAGTCTTTAATGAACTTTATGATAAACACAAGGTTGTTGTAAAAGAATTAAGAAATATCAAGAACAACCTTACTTATTTGGAAAACACTAATTCTGATCTTAAATCAGAAATGGAACAATTAAAAGAATGTAAAAATAATAATTATCGTTTAAATGAAGATTTGAAAAGTAAGAATAATGAGAAGTTAGAGTTGGAAGAAAAATGAAAAACTCTAACTGAAAAAAATCTTTATTTAAAAGAATCAGTTAGAAAATTAACTAAAGGAAAAACATCTCTAGACTTATGCTTAAAAGGATCAAAGTCTGGAAAAGACAAGCAAGGCCTTGGATACAAACCTTCTAAAAAGGGAAAACAAGTTATAACTTCTGAACAGTATCCATTACCAAAATTTGTACAAGCAACCAAAATGACTCAGGAAAAGGCCTATGTAAAAGAAAAAGTTTACAGAAGTCACGTTCTAAAAACTCAGCACAAAGAAAATAAGAACAACAAAATAATCTATATTCATTGTTGTTCTCATTGTAATAAACTAGGACACACTGTAAACACCTGCACAACAAGGCACTTAGTTTGGATCCCTAAAGGATATTTTCATGCATCTAACCATCAAGGACCCAAAAAGATTTGGGTACCTATTATTGAGTAATTTGTTTGTAGGTTAGCCTTGGAGCATCAGGATCAAGGATGCTCAAGGCAGGGATGACTGCAGACTCTTCACTCAAATCATATCTGAAGAGGGAGTAGTCACAAATTATTTTTAATATTACTTGCTAGTTTTCTTCAGGTGGAGCATCATACTAAGGGGGAGCACAGATTAAGGGGGAGAGAAATGCATGATAAGATTAAGGGGGAGCATGGATTGTTGAACCCGTCTATGGTAAGAAATTCTCTCAAAGAGGGAGAGATAATCCATGGTAAGATCCTTCCTTTTTGGTTAGTGACAAAAGGGGGAGAGTTTGTATGAATTTTCTGAAACCTCTATGCTTTATATTTTTTTTTATCAAAAAATTCACATAAATTTTGTCATCACCAAAAAGGGGGAGATTGTTGAACCACTTTATGGTTGTCCTTGTATTTTGGTGATAACAAAACTTATGATGATTTCAAGTATATCTTTGTTGATTAAATGTTATTGAATATTTTGTTTCATCTGTGTCGCATCAATCTCATAGCAAAATGCTAAGTCTCTCATTGATGCAATATGGCGCACTAAAATGCTAAATCGATGTTCATTCAATATACATCGATTTCTATTCAAAAGTGCCACATCGATTTCACTAACAACGATTTCATAGGTTACACCATGAGTTGATCGTGTAACGATTCGTCAAGTGAAACATCGATTTTATCGTGCAACGATTTCATAAGTGAGAACAACGATTTGCTCTCATATCGATTTGATAAGTGAGTGCAACGATTTGCCCTCACATCGATTTGCCTTCGCAACGATTTGATAAGAAATTGACTCATAACGATTTCATAAGTGATCACATCGATTTCTCTATTGATCACAACGATTTCTTCAGGAGATCATATAACGATTTGCTTGCATAACGATTTCATAAATGATCACATCGAGTTGTTCATAAGTGCACAACGATTCACTTGGATAACGACTCATTGTGCACAACGATTTTATAAGTCATATTCACATCGATTTCTCTTATTCTTTAAAGTGATTGGCGCTTAAATGAAAAGTCAAATATCTTTTGACAGAAAAAGCTGCATGCGTATTTCAGAGTCTTGTCAGAAAAGATATGAACTGTTATTTCTGTCATGTTAGCAGAAACACAGTAGCATGCACTGATATCTTATAAACACTCTTTTATGCTAACACTCTCTTCTATGCTTACAGACCTCGAAGACCACCAGAGTCTGATTAAGACAAATGAAGAGAAGATGAGCAACGGCTAGGACTCCAACGGATCCCTTCAACGGATCTATTCTAAAGCTGCTCATATAAAAGATGGAGCATTGCTGAAGAACAAAGAGAGAGCTTTCCTGAAGATCTTTGAAGGAGTGTACAACCAGTGAGGAACCTGAACTCCAAATACACTCAAAGGGAAAGAGAGAAAGAGCCTGAGCCCAAGAAGAAGTGTTCAAGCATTTGAAGCATTCGAGCTTTCAAGCTTCCTTCCTTCTCTCTTCATTTTCTCCTTGTGCTCATTGTAATCTTGGGGGAGAGTCTGTGACTGTGAGCTAAGTCCTAAGTGTTCATCTTGTAATAGCTCTCAGTCAGATCTTTCTTTTCTAAGAAAGATTTTTGTCCAGCTGTAGGACTGTATACAGTGTGTAACCCAGCTAGGGGTTTGTGTTTAGCAGAACCGCACTGGGGTTTGTTCCAGGAAGTTTACTTCTGAACCTGTAAAAGAAGTAGGTTTGCTTCTGAGCCTAGAAAAGGAGTGGGCTGCCTTCTTGCCCGGGAAAGAGAAGAAGACCAGCTGGGGTGCTGGGTGTTGTAGTATCCTTGAGGGGGACTGTACCCTTGGTTAGTGAAATCCCAAGAGGTTGCTTGGGGACTGGACGTAGGACTTCCATGTGGGATGGGCCGAACCAGGATAAATTCCTTGTGTCCTTTGTGTGATTGTTTATTTGCTTCCGCACTGCTACTCTTTATCACACTCAACTAACCAAACCTTCAAGTGTTAATTTCTGTGTTTAAGTTTCCTTTTATTGCAGAAATCAGAAAAACCTATTCACCCCCCTCTAGGCTAGCTTGCTGCCATACCGAAAGGGCCAACAAGTGGTATCAGAGCGGGTCTCTAAACATTCAAAAAGATCCAACGATCTTAGAGCAAAGATCCATGGCAGCTCAAGGATATGCTGAAGGACAATCAGTCACCAGACCTCCATTCTTTGTTGGAGAGGACTACCAATACTGGAAGATGAGAATGGAATGCTTCATTCGAGGCACAGACTTGATCTGTGGCAGGTAATAGAGGTAGGTGATTTTGTTGTTGTTCCTGCTGAAGGTACTACTGCCATTACATCAGCTCATAAGTATAAATTGTCTCTAAACTTTAAAGCTAAGAACTATTTATGTTGTGCCTTATCTAAAAAGGAATTTAGTAGATCTGCATGTAAATCTGGGATAAATTACAGATAACTTATGATGGAACTGATAAAGTAAAACAAACTAGGATTGATATTCTTGTCTCTCAATATGAGCAATTTAAAATGCTTCCACACGAAAATATCACTCAGATGTATAATAGATTCTCGAGCATAGTAGTTGGTTTAAGCTCTCTTGGTAAAAATCTATCTGATGAAGAAAATGTTAGAAAGATACGTAGGTCTTTAACTATCTCATGGACACCTAAAGTAACTGCTATTGAAGAGGCCCATAATCTAACCAAATTATCTATTGATAACTTAATAGGTTCCCTCATGGCACATGAAATAAATATGGAGCGTCTATCTGAAAGCTCATCAAAGAAAAAATGTACTAATGCTCTTAAAGTTGTAGCTACTCCTTCTACTTCTTCTTCTTCTTCAAGTTCCAGAAATGCAGATTCTGAAGATAGTGGCATAGATGAAGTTCTGTCCAAGCTTCAAAAAAATTTTAAGAAGAAGAAAATGGATCAAGAAGGATTCAAAAGAAAGAAAGAAAAGAAAAAGAACCAGTCTGCTATGAATGCAAAAAACCTGGACATCTAAGACCGGATTGTCCTAGACTGAAGAAGCCTGGTCAACCAGAAAAGTTCAAAAGGCAGCACAAGAAATTCAAAAGAAAAGCCATGGCGGCTGCTTGGGAAAATGATGAAGCCACAACTTCAGATTCATCAAGCTCAGATTCCGAAAAGGAGCAGGTAAGTCTAGCCCTCATGGTAGGACTAGATGATGTACATTCTAACTCATTTTTTAATTCTTGCACAGATTCAGGGTCAGAATCAGAAGACTTAGAAGAAGTCTTTAATGAACTTTATGATAAACACAAGGTTGTTGTAAAAGAATTGAGAAATATCAAGAACAACCTTACTTGTTTAGAAAACACTAATTCTGATCTTAAATCAGAAATGGAACAATTAAAAGAATGTAAAAATAATAATTATCGTTTAAATGAAGATTTGAAAAGTAAGAATAATGAGAAGTTAGAGTTGGAAGAAAAATGGAAAACTCTAACTGAAAAAAATCTTTATTTAAAAGAATCAGTTAGAAAATTAACTAAAGGAAAAACATCTCTAGCCTTATGCTTAAAAAGATCAAAATCTGGAAAAGACAAGCAAGGCCTTGGATACAAACCTTCTGAAAAGGGAAAACAAGTTATAACTTCTGAACAGTATCCATTACCAAAATTTGTACAAGCAACCAAAATGACTCAGGAAAAGGCTTATGTAAAAGAAAAAGTTTACAGAAGTCACGTTCTAAAAACTCAGCACAAAGAAAATAAGAACAGCAAAATAATCTATATTCATTGTTGTTCTCATTGTAATAAACTAGGACACACTGTAAACACATGCACAACAAGGCACTTAGTTTGGATCCCTAAAGGATATTTTCATGCATCTAACCATCAAGGACCCAAAAAGATTTGGGTACCTATTATTGAGTAATTTGTTTGTAGGTTAGCCTTGGAGCATCAGGATCAAGGATGCTCAAGGCAGGGATGACTGCAGACTCTTCACTCAAATCATATCTGAAGAGGGAGTAGTCACAAATTATTTTAATATTACTTGCTAGTTTTCTTCAGGTGGAGCATCACACTAAGGGGGAGCACAGATTAAGGGGGAGAGAAATGCATGATAAGATTAAGGGGGAGCATGGATTGTTGAACCCCTCTATGGTAAGAAATTCTCTCAAAGGGGGAGATAATCCATGGTAAGATCCTTCCTTTTTGGTTAGTGACAAAAAGGGGGAGAGTTTGTATGAATTTTCTGAAACCTCTATGCTTTATATTTTTTTTATCAAAAATTCACATAAATTTTGTCATCACCAAAAAGGGGAGATTGTTGAACCACTTTATGGTTGTCCTTGTATTTTGGTGATAACAAAACTTATGATGATTTCAAGTATATCTTTGTTGATTAAATGTTATTGAATATTTTGTTTCATCTGTGTCGCATCAATCTCATAGCAAAATGCTAAGTCTCTCATTGATGCAATATGGCGCACTAAAATGCTAAATCGATGTTCATTCAATATACATCGATTTCTATTCAAAAGTGCCACATCGATTTCACTAACAACGATTTCATAAGTTACACCATGAGTTGATCGTGTAACGATTCGTCAAGTGAAACATCGATTTTGTCGTGCAACGATTTCATAAGTGAGAACAACGATTTGCTCTCATATCGATTTGATAAGTGAGTGCAACGATTTGCCCTCACATCGATTTGCCTTCGCAACGATTTGATAAGAAATTGATCTCATAACGATTTCATAAGTGATCACATCGATTTCTCTATTGATCACAACGATTTCTTCAGGACATCATAACGATTTGCTTGCATAACGATTTCATAAATGATCACATCGAGTTGTTCATAAGTGCACAACGATTCACTTGGATAACGACTCATTGTGCACAACGATTTGTAAGTCATATTCACATCGATTTCTCTTATTCTTTAAAGTGCTTGGCGCTTAAATGAAAAGTCAAATATCTTTTGACAGAAAAAGCTGCATGCGTATTTCAGAGTCTTGTCAGAAAAGATATGAACTGCTATTTCTATCATGTTAGCAGAAACAGAGTAGCATGCACTGATATCTTATAACACTCTTTTATGCTAACACTCTCTTCTATGCTTACAGACCTCGAAGACCACCAGAGTCTGATTAAGACAAATGAAGAGAAGATGAACACGGCTAGGACTCCAACGGATCCCTTCAACGGATCTATTCTAAAGCTGCTCATATAAAAGATGGAGCATTGCTGAAGAACAAAGAGAGAGCTTTCCTGAAGATCTTTGAAGGAGTGTACAACCAGTGAAGAACCTGAACTCCAATACACTCAAAGGGAAAGAGAGAAAGAGCCTGAGCCCAAGAAGAAGTGTTCAAGCATTTGAAGCATTCGAGCTTTCAAGCTTCCTTCCTTCTCTCTTCATTTTCTCCCTGTGCTCATTGTAATCTTGGGAGAGAGTCTGTGACTGTGAGCTAAGTCCTGAGTGTTCATCTTGTAATAGCTCTCAGTCAGATCTCTCTTTCTAAGAAAGATTTTTGTCCAGCTGTAGGATTGTATACAGTGTGTAACCCAGCTAGGGGTTTGTGTCTAGCAGAACCGCACTGGGGTTTGTTCCAGGAGGTTTACTTCTGAACCTGTAAAAGAAGTAGGTTTGCTTCTGAGCCTAGAAAAGAAGTGGGCTGCCTTCTTGCCCGGGAAAGAGAAGAAGACCAGCTGGGGTGCTGGGTGTTGTAGTATCCTTGAGGGGGACTGTACCCTTGGTTAGTGAAATCCCAAGAGGTTGCTTGGGGACTGGACGTAGGACTTCCATGTGGGAAGGGCCGAACCAGGATAAATTCCTTGTGTCCTTTGTGTGATTGTTTATTTGCTTCCGCACTACTACTCTTTATCACACTCAACTAACCAAACCTTCAAGCGTAATTTCTATGTTTAAGTTTCCTTCTATTGCAAAAATCAAAAAACCTATTCACCCCCCCTCTAGGCTAGCTTGCTGCCATACCGAAAGGGCCAACACACCAAAGTCTTCTAAAGTAAATTCCTCTCTCCTCTCTTCTCTCTCTCTCACTCTCTCCTCTCTCCTCCTCCTCCGTCTCTCTCTCCTCTCTCTCTCTCTCTTCTCGTTCTCTATCTAGTTGAGCTTTCTAAGATTTATCTTTTATTCCCTATTTTCTTATTTAAAATCCAAATAAAATAAATTTATCTTTTTTATTTTTCTTATGAAAATAAAATAAAATTTTTATTTTTATAAGTGAGATAAATATATTTAATTAGAATAAAGAGAGAATAAATAGAATAAAAGGAAATTAAAGAAATACCCATTAAGCTAAATTGGAAATGGGTTATATTAATGGTCCTAACATGGAGTGTTGGGCCCAATTGAGAGAAGCCCATTATGGGATGGGAATTAATATCCCAAATTCGGATTTAATTAATTAGTAAATAGTAAAAGGCTAGGATAAATACTAAATACTTGTATTTATCTAAAACAAGAGCCCTTAGCCCTAACCCATGGCCACGAATTTAGCTCTCTTCCCTACCCCATTAGGCAGATAAATGAAAGAAAATAGGGGATAATTACTAATTTTGTTGGAGGAGAAGAGAAGAGTTAGAAGATGGTTGGACTCTTTTAGCCAACAAAACTCTCCCATTCGGCCCTACCAAACCCTAGTTTGTGTCTAGAGCCTTGGGAGACGAAGGGAAGACGATTTTGGACGAGAAGCTTGGAGGAGAAGGGCTGAACTTTGGGTTTTTCTTCATCATTTTTCGTCACCAACTAGGGATTTCTTTACTCGGTAAAAAGGTAGGCAATCTCTCAAGCCAAATTTGTGTAAAAATTACCCAAAGGAGACTTCATGATCAGTGTAAAAACCCTCTGGTTTCGCTCTATTTCGATCTCCCATGAGGGAGAATTAATTCTTTGAATCCATGTTAGTTTCATGTACCTGACCCTTCATGTTTGCTTTCAAACCTCGTGCATACATGATCCCATGCCATGAGAAAATTCTCATAAATACTACATCATGTTAGCTTTCAAACGCCCATAGTTTCCCTAATTTTCATCATGTATCCATTGCGAATTAATTCGTTGAACCTTAACTGCGCATGTTTAGGTCATCGAAATGTAACCTAATCAAAGCATATCTATATCTTGTCTATTTTCAAATTAATCATACCTGTTGATAGATCTATGTGTGTACTCTCGTTTAAAATTGGTTTCATACTTTTTGGAACACTTTATGATTTTATATCGAATTTTGAATAGCCCTGTATCGAGTAGACCCACCAGGAAAAAAGGGCAAAACCCTTTTCTGGGCTCGGGCCACTCCCTGAGATCGTGACGGCCCGATCTGCCACGACCTCAGAGGGGGTCGCGACACCAGGACCCGTCGCAATCTAAAGGCAACAGGTTGACTGATCGCGACCTGACCCCCGGGTCACCCCAAAAGCCGGTTCAGCTTGTCGCGGTCCGTCTGTGCGTCGCGATGGCCTTAACGCAGCTCGCCTGTACGTTGCGACCTGATACCTGAACGCGCCAGTTAGCCCTGTCGCGACCTCAGTAATGCGACCAGAACATAAGATTTACAGATATGACCCTATCTTTATGTCAATTTGACTCTGTTTAAGTGTTGACATGCTAGATAATAACTTGTTAAATAATAACGAGCATTATTACATGGATTTAATTAACTAAAAGCTATATGCACAACCATACTTGTTCTCTTGATTCATCTACACTTACACACACTTAACCATCATGTTTATCATTAAACCTTGTTAAATTATTCAATAATATATATGGTAATTTAGCGAAATAAATTACTAAATTCCTTATTTAAATAATTATACTTGTCTTCGTTTCACTTGCGCATTTTGTACACCGTTACCGTTTTCCCTCGGCCTTCGAGCACTCGAGGCATGACAGACCAGTTTTCTACACACTTTCTCTTGACTTGGACTACCTCTCTATCGGAAATACTCTCGACTGGGCCAGGGACCCTTTGTCAAGGCCTCTGTAAGTCTTCTTGGCTTTGGCGCACGTCCTTAGCCGACGAGCTGGTTGTACCCTAATACCCGTTACACCTTTAGGGATCGGTATGATCCATGGCCTTAGTGTGTCCTCTCCTTATCTTGTGATCACGCCGAACCACCAGGCTTGTGTTCACAACACGACTAGTGGGCGGTTGTGACCTCTACCAGACTGTCGGTACCCGACCTGGTGCCGCGAAACTGTTACTATCATGGTTTAACGACATTTTACGATTGTACCCCTATCTCATCTACTATCTCGTTACTCTTATCTATTTACTTTCACTCTGTACTCTCATCTAGTTCATCTATTACTCTCATCTCTTCTTGGTACTCTACTTGGCCATCAATTGATTGTCTAAGATAACAAACATGACTATGCTAGGCAACATTATAAGGGCCCAATCTGGTCCTTGGGAGGAGCACCTGAAAGGCTATAACTCGCGGGGGTCTAATGATCTGGGTGATGGCATACACCTAACGCATGACACGCAAGATTTAATCTATGACAATCAATCAATCATTTGTTTGTTACTTGAACTCGTGGTTGAAAGAATACCGACCCATACTTGCTATCGTGACTAGTTTACTTGTTATCTCGTGATATGGCCAATTCTTGTGATGTTATACTCTCGTGAATGTGTTAATGTTTCACTTTATCTTGATACATCATTCTCTTGACTATACATGACAACTTGTTCTCGTATCTTGCCTCCTAAAGACATTAATTACTTTAAGCATGCTTGTTCTCATGAGATATTAAGTCCTACTGGGCGTTATTCGCTCATTCTGCGTATTTATTTCATGTGTTTCAGGTGAGTCAGATTATGACCACACTCACGAGGAGGGGAACGAGGACGATGTCCAAGAGTGACCCGTTTCAGCAACCACTGCTTTAGTAGTTAGCAAGTATAGTTATGAGTCAGTTAGCTCTTATGTATTAGTTTAGATTTGAATAAAGTACTCTAGGCCCTAGTTTTGGCTCTGATACGTTGATGTAATAGTTAGTTCATGAAGTTTGATGAGTTATTGGTAACTGTAATGAAGTTTGGTAGTTTATTAATGAAATTGAAGTTTTGTTGATATTATTCCAAATATGTAATGGTTTGTTATTTATTTCTCGCTCTGTACTATTTAATAATTGTAATATCGCTCCGATATTCCGCGTCGGGGCGTTATAGTTTTGTGGTATCAGAGCCTAGGTTATTCTTAAGTATAGGATGATCTAGGTTGACCTGCCTTGACTTAGAGTCTAAATTCCATACCTACGTGAGATGGGTAGAACCATGGCTAATTAAAATAAAATAAACTCACATATGCACAACTTAGTGCAAACTCATTATCTTATAATTACATTCTCTTTTGAAGGAACTTAAATCACAACAATGGCAGCGGAGCGTGCTCAACTCCATGACATGCAACACACAATCCAACAGCTTACTCAGGCATTGCTCCAGGCTGCTGGAGCTAATAACAACAATAATCGAGGAGCTGGTGAATTACACAGGAACTTCCGCAACTTAAATCTGCCTCGCTTCAGTGGGACTACTGATCCTGATGAGGCCGAGAATTGGCTCAAGGAGATAGAGCGCATTTTCCACGTCATGCAATGCGTGGATGGTGACAAGCTGTTACTTGCAACCTTTCAGCTTGAACGGGATGCCCGTGCATGGTGGGAGTCCGTTGAAGCCACCAGGGCAGACACATAATTTACTTGGGAGGAATTCAAGGAACACTTCAACTCCAAGTATTTCTCCGAAAGAGTCCAAGAGAGGAAGGCATCGGAATTTGCCGCATTAAAGTAGAGGCACTTTACAGTCGCCGAATATGAAGCGCAATTTTCTCATTGGCCCGATATGCCAATCACCTGGTCAACACCGAAAAGATGAAGGCAAGATGCTTCCTCAATGGGCTTAAGCCTTCTTATATTACTCAACTTGCACCTATGGACATTCAGACAAATTCTGAAATGGTTAAGAAGACTCAATTGCTGGAAGATGCGACCGATCTCACTGATCGCATCAAGGGTAGATTGGTCAAGAAGGAACCAGCATCGGGTTCCTTAAGCAAGCCCACAAATGGCAAGAAGCGGCCATTCAACATCACTGGAGGGTCGAACCAGGAAAGAAAGCCCAAGATACCTACACCCCCGAACACCAACAAGACCAACTGTGAGCATTGTGACAAGCCTGGTCACACTGCTATTGAATGCTGGAGAAAAGCAGGCGCTTGCCTACGATGCGGAAATCGTAATCATCGTATTTTTGAGTGCCCTGTGTTAAAGGAGCAGGAGAAAGAGAAGCGTCCCATAGGACAAAAGAAGCCCGACAGACTTCAAGCCTTGCAGGAAGTTGAGACCACCGAGGATGGTGGGTCGTAGAAGGTACTTTACTAGTTTTCTCTCAGTCAGCTTTTGTTTTGTTTGATACTGGCGCAACACATTCTTTCATATCACAAGCATTTGCTGATACATTAAATGAAAAGCCTACATCTATGGCATTTGAATTACCTGTCACTACCCCACTGGGAGAAAAAGTGCAATTGAATAAGTATTTTCCATTAGCTGATGTTAAGATTGGGGAACTCAATCTTAGAGCAGACCTGATCTGTATGCCCATGGAAGGCTATGATGTTATTCTGGGAGTCGATTGGCTATCCACGTATGGGGCTATCGTGGATTGCAGAAGAGGGAAAATTTCCTTTAGTGAATTCCCTAAGTTGATCTTCACGGGATGTAGACACAAGAGGCACTTGTCTCTTGTCTCTGCTATAAAAGCACATAACATGATAAGGAAGGGCTGTGTGGCATTTCTTGCCGCAATTGTGGTTGAAAAGAAATCATCAAAGATATCTGACATACATATAGTGCAAGAATACCCCGACGTGTTCCCCGATGAGCTGCCAGGCATTCCACCCAAGAGAGATGTAAATTTCTCAATTGATCTAACACCTGGAGCTGCACCGGTGTCACGCCAACCTTACAGAATGTCCGCGGCTGAATTGAAAGAATTGAAAGAGCAATTGATGGAACTGTTGGAAAAGGGATTTATCTGACCAAGTACTTCTCCTTGGGGAGCATCAGTGCTGTTCGTCAAGAAGAAGGACAGATCCATGAGATTATGCATCGACTATAGGCAGTTGAATAATCTAACTATCAAGAACAAGTACCCCCTGCCACATGTTGATGAATTGTTTGATCAGATATCAGGAGCAAAGTATTTTTCTAAGATTGACCTTATATCAGGATATCATCAGATGAGGATTAAAGATGCAGATATTTACAAGACGGCTTTCAGGAGTAGGTACGGTCATTACGAAATTGTAGTCATGCCTTTTGGACTAACCAATGCTCCTCCAGCTTTTATGCAACTAATGAACAACATCTATCGGCCCTACCTCGACAAGTTCGTCGTGGTCTTTATTGATGATATTCTCATATACTCCAAGACCAAGGAAGAGCATGAGGAGCATCTGAGGATCGCTCTGCAGATCTTGCGGGACAACCAACTCTACGCCAAATTGAGCAAATGTGAATTTTGGCTCGAGGAGGTGTCATTCCTAGGCCATGTTATTTCCTAGGATGGTATCGTTGTCGATCCTTCCAAGGTTGAAGCTGTGCTAAATTGGGAAAGACTGACTAATGTCATAGAGATCAGAAGCTTTCTTGGACTGGCTGGATACTAAAGGCGGTTCATAAAAGACTTCTCCAGGATAGTCGTATCTCTTACGCGTCTTACGCGGAAAGAGAACCCCTATGTCTGGAGCAAGGAGTGCGAGAAGAGCTTCCAGACCCTAAAGCAATTGTTAACATCTGCACCTGTCCTCGCATTCCCAGTCGAGGGCGAAGGATTTTCAGTCTACACTGATGCATCTGGAATCAGTCTAGGCTGCGTGTTAATGCAAAATAAGAAGGTCATAGCATATTCTTCAAGGCAGTTGAACCTCATGAAGTCAATTATCCTGTCCATGACTTAGAATTAGCTACTGTGGTATTTGCACTCAAGATCTGGAGGCATTACCTATATGGGGAACAATTTATTGTCTACTCTGACCACAAGAGCTTGAAGTACTTGTTTTCTCAGAAAGAGCTTAATATGAGACAAAGAAGATGGCTGGAGTACTTGAAGGACTTTGATTTCAACATTCAATATCACCCGGGCAAAGGTAATGCAGTAGCTGATGCACTCAGTAGGAAGCCAGTAGCTTCGTTATCTTGTTTAGTCATGGGCGAGATGCAATTACTTGAGCAATTCACTAGTTTGAATCTGAATATTGAGGAAAGAAGTGATAAGATGTTGGTGGCTAATCTTAGAGCTCAACCCGACATCTTTGTCGAGATCAGAGAGCAACAAGCAAATGATCCGTTTCTAATCAGAGTCAGGGAGACCATAGCCGACAAACTAGATTTCTCCATCGCTGAGGATGGAAGAATACTATTCCAAGCCAGGACTTGTGTGCCTGACAATGAAGAACTGAAGAGGAAGCTGATGGATGAAGCCCACAAGACCAAGTATACCATACATCCAGGCGCAACCAAGATGTACCAAGACATGAAAAGGTCATTTTGGTGGCCAAACATGAAGCGTGAGGTGGCTGAGCATGCCGCACACTGCCTCACATGTCAACAGGTAAAAGCAGAACACTGTCGTCCTGCGGGTGTACTCAGACCCATGGACATACCCGAATGGAAGTGGGAAAGCATCGGAATGGATTTCATCATGGGTTTACCCCGAACTCGTGGTGGACTTGATGCTATCTGGGTCATTGTGGACCATTTGACTAAGTCTGCACATTTCCTTGCCATTAAGAGCACCTGGAATGTCGATGTGTTAGCAGCCCTCTATGTAAAGGAGATAGTAACATTGCATGGAGTCCCAGTATCCATTGTCTCAGACCGTAATCCCAGATTCACTTCTAGGTTCTGGAAGGGACTTCAGACAGCGTTGGGTACTAAACTCAATTTCAGCACTGCTTTCCACCCACAGACGGATGGACAGATAGAAAGGACAAATCAGATTGTGGAAGACATGCTTCGTGCCTGCACTATAGATTTTAAAGGATATTGGAATGAACAACTATCCCTAATTGAATTTTCCTATAACAACAGCTATCAGGTGAGCATTAAGATGGCACCTTTTGAAGCACTGTATGGCAGAAGCTGTAGATCGCCAGTGTGCTGGAACGAGGTAAGAGAACAGCAATGGCTAGGACCAGACATGGTGCAGAGCACTAGCAGAGATATACAGATTATTCGAGATAGGATTAAAGTAGCTCAGTCCAAGCAAAAGAGCTATGCAGACAAGAGAAGACGGGACTTAGAATTTCAAGGCAAAGATTACGTGATGCTGAAAGTATCCTCGACCAGAGGATTCCAAAGATTCGGGATGAAAGGCAAATTGAGACCGTGATTCATAGGTCCATTTGAAGTGTTGGATAGAGTTGGCGAGGTGGCATACCGACTAGCACTACCTCCCAAGTTCTCCACCGTACATAATGTTTTCCATGTGTCAATGCTGAGGAAGTACGTGTATGATCTGTCACACGTAATCAGCTATGATGACATTATTTTGAATAAAGACATGACCTATGAAGAAAGACCAGTGAAGATCTTAGACAAAAAGATGCAATAGCTTCAGAATCGATCTATACCCGTGGTCAAGATACTGTGGAGAAATTAGGAAGTTGAAGAGGCCACGTGGGAGCCCGAAGCATTAATGCGACGGAATTACTCGGAGTTATTCAGTAAGTTACTCTTCCTCCCACGATCATATGAATTTGGGGACCAAATTCCTTTTAAGAGGGGGAGGATGTAGCACCCTTGATTTTAAAATCCAAATAAAATAAAATTTTTATTTTTATAAGTGAGATAAATATATTTAATTAGAATAAAGAGAGAATAAATGGAATAAAAGGAAATTAAAGAAATACCCATTAAGCTAAATTGGAAATGGGTTATATTAAGGGTCCTAACATGGAGTGTTGGGCCCAATTGAGAGAAGCCCATCATGGGATGGGAATTAAATATCCCAAATTCAGATTTAATTAATTAGTAAATAGTAAAAGGTTAGGATAAATACTAAATAACTTGTATTTATCTAAAACAAGAGCCCTTAGCCTATCCTAACCCATGGCCACGAATTTAGCTCTCTTCCCAACCCCATTAGGCAGATAAATGAAAGAAAATAGGAGGATAATTACTAATTTTCGGAGTTGGAGGAGAAGAGAAGAGTTAGAAGATGGTTGGACTCTTTTAGCCAACAAAACTCTCCCAATTCGGCCCTACCAAACCCTAGTTCGTGTCTAGAGCCTTGGGAGACGAAGGGAAGATGATTTTGGACGAGAAGCTTGGAGGAGAAGGGCTAGACTTTGGGTTTTTCTTCATCATTTTTCATCACCAACTAGGGATTTCTTTACTCTGCGAAAAAGTAGGCAATCTCTCAAGCCAAATTCGTGTAAAAATTACCCTAAGGAGACTTCATGATCCTGTGTAAAAGTCCTCAAGTTTCGCTCTATTTTAATCTCCCATGAGGGAGAATTAATTCCTTAAATCCATGTCAGTTCCATATACCCGACCCTTCATGTTTGCTTTCAAACCTCGTGCATACATGATCCCATGCCATGAGAAAACTCTCATAAATACTACATCATGTTAGCTTTCAAACGCCCCTAGCTTCCCTAATTTTCATCATGTATCCATCGCGAATTAATTCATTGAACCTTGACTGCGCATGTTTAGATCACCGAAATGTAACCTAATCAAAGCATATCTATACCCTATCTATTTTCATATTAATCATACCTATTGATAGATCTATGTGTCTACTCTCGTTTAAAATTGGTTTCATACTTTTTGGAACACTGTATGATTTTATATCAAATTTTAAATAGCCCTATATCGAGTAGACCCACCTGGAAAAAAGGGCAAAACCCTTTTTTGGGCTCGGGCCACTCCCTGAGATCGCGACGGCCCGATCCGCCGTGACCTCAGAGGAGTTTGCGACACCAGGACTCATCGCAATCTGAACGCGGCAGGTCGACTGGTCGCGACCTGACCCCCGGGTCACCCCAAAAGCTGGCTCAGCTTGTCGCGGGCCGTCCATGCGCCGCGATGGCCTTAATGCGGCCCGTCTGTACGTCGCGACCTGATTGCGGCCTTTAAGCCCGTTGCGACCTAATACCTGAACGCGTCGGTTAGCCCTGTCGCGACCTGAACGCGACAGAGGCCGACGTCGCGACCTCAGTAATGCGACCAGAACATAAGATTTACAGATATGACCCTATCTTTATGTCAATTTGACTCTGTTTAAGTGTTGACATGCTAGATAATAACTTGTTAAATAATAACGAGCATTATTACATGGATTTAATTAAACTAAAAGCTATATGCACAACCATACTTGTTCTTTTGATTCATCTACACTTACACACACTTAACCATCATGTTTGTCATTAAACCTTGTTAAATTATTCAGTAATATATCTGGTAATTTAACCAAATAAATTACTAAATTCCTTATTTAAATAATTACTACTTGTCTTCGTTTCACTTGCGCGTTTTGTACACAGTTACCATTTTCCCTCGGTCTTTGAGCACTCGAGGCACGACAGACCAGTTTTCTACACACTTTCTCTTACTTGGATCACCTCTCCATCGGGAATACTCTTGACTGGGCTAGGGACTCCTTGTCAAGGCCTCTGTAAGTCTTCTTGGCTTTGGTGCACGTCCTTAGCCGATGAGCTGGTTGTACCCTAATACCCGTTACACCTTTAGGGATCGGTATGATCCATGGCCTTAGTGTGTCCTCTCCTTATCTTGTGATCATGCCAGACCACCAGGCTCGTGTTCACAACATGACTAGTGGGCGGTTGTGACCTCTACCAAACTGCCGATACCCGACCTGTTGCCGCGCAACTGTTACTATCATTATTTAACGACGTTTTACGATTGTACCCCTATCTCATCTACTATCTCGTTACTCTTATCTGTTCACTTTCACTCTGTACTCTCATCTAGTTCATCTATTACTCTCATCTCTTCTTGGTACTCTACTTGGCCATCAATTGATTGTTTATGATAACAAACATGACTATGCTAGGCAACATTATAAGGGCCCGATCTGGTCTTTGGGAGGAGCACCTGAAAGGCTATAACTCGTGGGGGTCTAATGATCCGGGTGATGGCATACGCCTAACGCATGACACACAAGATTTAATCTATGACAATCAATCAATCATTTGTTTGTTACTTGAACTCGGGGTTGAAAGAATACCGACCCATACTTGCTATCGTGACTAGTTTACTTGTTATCTCGTGATATGGCCAATTCTTGTGATGTTATACTCTCGTGAATGTGTTAATGTTTCACGTTATCTTGATACATCATTCTCTTGACTATACATGACAACTTGTTCTCGTATCCTGCCTCCTAAAGACATTAATTACTTTAAGCATGCTTGTTCTCATGAGATATTAAGTCCTACTGGGGTTTATTCGCTCATCCCGCGTATTTATTTCATATGTTTTAGTATAGTTATGAGTCAGTTAGCTCTTATGTATTAGTTTAGATTTGAATAAAGTACTAAAGGCCCTAGTTTTGGCTCTGATATGTTGATGTAATAGTTATTTCATGAAGTTTGATGAGTTATTGGTAATTGTACTGAAGTTTGGTGGTTTATTAATGAAATTGGAGTTTAGTTGATATTATTCCAAATGTGCAATTATTTGTTATTTATTTCTCGTTCTGTATTATTTAATAACTGTAATATCGCTCTGATATTCCGCTTTGGGGCGTTGCAATAACCCCATATGCCTAGTTACTAAACTGTCAATCTCCTAGACACCTGTTAGGTTCTACTAGTTTTTTAGACATGTAGCAAACTTTCAACCCTCACTCTCTTGACACTTATCCATATATCACATGTAATATCCCTAAGTAATTATTACCTTTACACTTATCCCAAAATTTCATAACAGATTCAAGGCTCAATACAAAAATCGAGTCTCAATACAAAATCAAGTCTCAAATACAAAAATGAGTCTCATAACAGAATCTGACTCCAAAAGGCACAAGAATCGACTCTCAGAAACATAAGAGAATTGACTCTCAAAACACTACGGAATTGACTCTAAAAAATATAAGAGAAACTCTCAAATACAAAAGAGAATCAACTCTCAAACACTAGAGAATATAATATTAGAAACACATGAGAATTGGCTCCCATAAATACTAAAGAGAATCAACTCTCTAACATATTAGAGAATGGACTCCAAAAACACTAAAAAGAATTGACTCTTTGACATATTAGAGAATTGACCCCTAAAATACTAAGGAGAATTGACTCTCTAACACATTAGAAAATCGACTCTAAAAAATATTAAAAAGAATCGACTCTCTGCCACACTAGAGAATTGACTCCTAAAAACACTAAAGAGATTTGACTCTCAGAAACACTAAATAGAATCAACTCTCAAACACATTAGATAATCAACTCCTAAAAACACTAAAGAGAGTTAACTCTCAGACACATTAGAGAATAGACTCTTAACAAAACGATTTTGACTTATGTACTATAAGACATATTGAATATGCTAAAGAATGATGTAAATTAGTAATAATACTCAGAACCTAATTAATTGTCTATGAAGGTAGATCTTGAAACCAATTATAAAAGATCAACTTATTTATTATTAATATTATTTTATTTTTCAAAAGCTTATAGGGTGTTTGGTTGTAGTTTTTTTGTCTCTTTTTTCTCTAAAATTAAAAAAAGAGAGAGATCAAACACAGAGACATGTTTGGTAAGTAAAATTTTTTTTAGAGAAGAACTTTTACCCTATGTAAATCTCTTAAAAAAAAACAAGTACCAACTTGTTTTTATTTTAAAAACATAAACTCTCTCTCACAACCCCCCTCCCCCCCAAACCCAGCCTGACCCGCCACCCCCCCCTGCGGCATCCCCTCCCCCACCCCCCGCCAGCACCCCCCCACCCCCCCCCCCCCCCCCCCCCCCCGCGGCCTCCCCTCCCCTGCGGCCTCCCCTCCCCTGCGGCCTCCTCTCCAAACCCCCCTGTCAGTTGACGATGATTTCTTCAAGTGAAAGCAAGTAAAGGGGGAAGGGAGCAAGGTGATGTTTTTTTTTTCAATTAAACTTTATGAATAAAAAATAAAAAACACAACTTGACAATATGACGAGTTTAAAGGAGTACCGCGTAGGGTACGAGAAGAGGGGAATTGTACCACGTGAGGTATAAAGGGATTGGCACATGTGGGTGCCAAAGGAGATGCACACATGGGTGCGGAGGAGAGGTAACCAAAATCAAAATAAAAAGTGTCCCACCATGATCACCAATTTGTGGATGTGCTTTAACACCACAAAGAAAAATTGAAAAGAAAAGATTTGGTTATTAAACATGAAAAAGAGAGAGAAGGAGTGCGTGTGTGCACTAGAGATGGAGTGTGATCACTAGGTATGCGTGGATACTGAAGGAAAGAGCAAACGATGGGGTACTTACTTTAACTCGAAGAACGCGGGAGTTGGATTTTCGGTTGACTCTTACTTCTCCAATGTCGGCCGACGAAGAAGATCTTGATTTTACCTTGTAATGATCAAAAATAGTAAATAATAAAAGATAAAAGATCAGAGCAAGTTGTGTAGCATCAATATTCAATAGAAGTGAAGAGAAAGACTTGTAAGGGCATGAACACACCTTGTGGTGGTGTTTTAAACCCCTAAGAGTATGTGTATGTGTGTATATGTTGATGGTGATCATATGGAAAACACAAAGAAGAGACTAAGGGAGGGGCGATGCATGCACCAAAGAAAGAATAAAAAGATAAATAAATGAAGTGAAGAAAGGAGAAGAATTTGGTTACAATAGAGAGAAGAGTTGATGGCACTAAGGGAGAAGCCTCAGGTACACTCCAATGAAGCACGTTCACGTTGAGAAACCGACAATATCGCCTCTTGAATTGAAGAGTGCTTCAAGCAAGCTTGGAGGACTCTTTCTCTCTCTAGAACGCAGCAGGGCTTCGCCAACACTATGATGTTCTTTTTTTTTTTAAACATGGCCACAAGGGTCCTTTTAAAGGAATTAAATTGTAAATCGTGATAGGTTCAGTGGTCACCTATTAATTGAACCGCGATCGGAAAAAACTTTCATGTTTAAAACACTTTCCAAACTTCCACTGATGGTCACATATAGTAAGCCAAAATCACGACCAATCAAGCCTTCACGCTTTACAGACCTTCCATAACTTCAAGTGGCACTTAAAATATAGCAAGTATGAATCGCGACCAGTACATCTACCGCACTTCTGAACTTCCAATACTGATGGGATTCTAACCGAGCTCCGTACGTAGAAGGCTTAAATCATGACGACTTATATCATTGCACTTTATATGATCGATCATTTTTAAAATAAAGTCGGTCATATCAATATGGAAAGTCCAAAATCGCGTCGACTTAGTACGTCGCAAATCATTTATGGCAAAAAATCTTTCTAAAAACCAAATTGGGAATTGCCAAATCGAATATGGTAACTTCAAATCACGACGGCTTAATTGGTCGCTTATATTGACAGTGTTTCAGTCAGAATATAGAGCAAATTAGTGACGATCTGATCGGACACGGTGCTGTATTGAAACGTGACCACTGAACCCATCGCTTTTATTAAGGCTCAATCAGACCCCCTGAGGCTCACAATAAAAATTCCTAAAAATCCTAAAAAATCTAAAACAAATAGGAAAATCACTCAAATAATTAATTGAAGAGAGACACTTTGAGGCATTGTAGTATAACATGAAATTTACTCAATATACTGTCAATTTTGGCTTATCTACAATGGGGAAAAGGAATCCCGAAGGGATTGGAGTATTAAGTTTATGTTGGCCCACGATAGAAAGGCAGACCTAGAGGGTTGGTGAATGGGTTTTGAAATCAGAGATGAAAACTTAAAGAAATCTACACAAAATTATTAGTCTTTGGTTGGTGAAATAAACAGAAATACATGCGGAAGCAATCACAAAGGACATAAGGAATTTTATCTTGGTTTGACCCTTCCCAAATTGAAGTCATACGTCTAGTATCCAAGTAAATCTTGAGATTTCACTAATCGGGGTATAATCCCCCCAATGATATACAACACCCAGCCTCTGCTGGTCTTCTTCTCTTTTCTAGGCAAGAAAGCAACCCACTTCTTTTATAGGCTCAGAAGCAAATCTACTGGAATAGACCCCAACTTGGTCACACACCCAGCTACCCACTGGTCTTCTCTTCTCAGAGGAAGAGGAACACTGTGTACAATCCCACAGTCAGACACTATAGTCCTTCTTAAGAAAAGAAAGAACAGGCTGATGTTGGGGATCGGATGGGTGGATGGATCAGATCTAGAAGGGGGGTTGAATAGATCTAATACCAATTAACGCGGAAGCTTAAGCAATTTAAAATTACTTCGAATCAGAGATCAAATCACCCAATTAATTTACTGATCTGAAGTGTGATTAGTGTGTGTGAGCAAATCAATTAGTAGTGTGAGCGAAATCCCTATGCATGCATCTAGCGTAAAACAAAGTCAAATCACAATTCAAACCATTGCACAGAGGATTTTAGGTGGTTCGGAAATCACCTCCAGTGACTCCTACGTCCACCCCTCACATAGTGAGGCCACACTACTCAAATCTGTGAATACAACTCACACAGGAGCACGACGACTCCAAACACCCTTGAGCATGACGACTCAAGAAACACCTGGAGCACGACGACTCCAAACACCCTTGAGCACGACGACTCAAGAAACACCTGGAGCACGACGACTCCAAACTGAGCACGACGGCTCAAACAACAACAGAGTATGACGACTCCAAATTGAGCACGACGGCTCAAACCACACAGTGAGTACGACGACTCACAAACCAGAACTTGACGGCTCTGAGTACAAAAGCTAGATCAAACACAAAAGAGATCAGATCCTCTAGCAATGATCTGATTCAAGACATATTCGTACACAGAAATTTGTACAGAACTTCATGCACAAATCTCATTGACGAAATAAGGAAGAACAAACTCTGAGATGAGGGAAATGGATGTAGAAAGAGTGTTCTTCGATGAAGAGGGCTTGCAGACGCTTCAATTGAGGAGCCTTGATGGAAATCGATGGAGATCCTCCTCAATTGGCGATGCTCTGCTTTGATGGCATCTGAAATGCCTGAATTCCTTCTTCTTCTTAGCCTCTTCAGTTGGATCTGCTCCCTTGCCTTGAACAGCAACCTTCTCTCCAGGGATCCCCCTTGATTCCCTTGATCTTCCTCTTGAAAGGAAGGCTTGTAGCTTCTGGAGATGGAGATAGATCTGGAGAACCCCCTATGGCCGCCAAAAGACTTCTTCTGAAAGTGTATGGGCTCTCTTGCCTTTGGGGTTCAAGGAACATGGGTATTTATAGCCCCATATGTCCATAAAGTGCTTTGGGGTGCATGGGCACGGAACCCTAGGTCAAATCCCCTAAATCCCAAGCATCCACGTGTACAGAGAAATTCACGATTTTGACTTTCAGTCGGAGTGTGTCGACCTGCCCTTAGCTAGTGTCGACCTGCTGTCCCAATCTGGCAAAACTGGTCTACTGGAAACTGGGTCTAGTGTCGACCTGCCCTGAGGTAGTGTCGACCTGCTGTCCCATTTCTGCAAAATTGTTCTGCTGGAATCTGGGACTAGTGTCGACCTGCCCTGAGGTAGTGTCGACCTGCCCTGAGGTAGTGTCGACCTGCTGTCCCATTTCTGCAAAATTGTTCTGCTGGAATCTGGGACTAGTGTCGACCTGCCCTGAGGTAGTGTCGACACTACTAAGACAGAAATGTGTGAACCTGAAAATTTAACACATAAACCATTAGTACAAGATATTGTCATTAAAATATGAGATATTAAACATCAAAAACATGTTGTTTAAGCATTATTGTGATATGTATAAAATGTATAACATGTTCAACATATCATCATCAAAATCACAACATGTCACAATATCTCATCATTAAAATCACAATATGTCATCATCAATATCACAGTATGTCATCATCAAAATCAAGGTATGAGTGATGTTCATTGGATATCATTAAATTACAACTTTAGGAAGTTCCAAAACACACTCAACCCAACAGCTAAGAGCTACACAAAATGAATAAGAGGAAGCTCAAACTCTCAGCTCACAATATCTCTCCCCCATATTTACAACATTGCACAAAGAGAGGGAAGAAGGTATGAAGACTTGAATGTAGACACTTGAACAGATTGCTTGATGCTTTTTCGTATGCGTTCACTTGTCTTCTCTTCAAAACCTTCGACTCTTTATAGAGGTACTAAAGAAGAGGACTGTTGAAAGATAGCCGTTGGAGCTTCTTGGATTTATTGCTTCTTCTTCTTCTTTTTCTTCTTCTTCTTCTTCTTCCGCTTTCTTTATGTCTAACAACTAACTTCATGTCTCTACCGGTTACAGAAGAGAGTCTTCATCGGCTTGTGCATGTTTCCAAGGTTGTAAGTAGCAGGTGCCTGCAAGTATTTAATGCAAGAAGAGGATAGTAAGAGCGAGATATATAACATGTCAGTCAACTCATACCTCTTTTGCCTTTAGTCCACATTTCCTGCTGACAGCTAGCTATACTAGGTAAGTGCGTTTTTTTCTTGCAGGAAATGAGGATACCTTTGAGACAACAAAAATGTAGCTTCAGTTAGAGAAATGATAAATTAAATATATGAAGAATAATTGAAATTTTATTGAATGCCAAAACAATTGATGGGGAAATATTCAAACTAAAGATATAACCAATCGATGTATTTGACTTAAATTGGTCACTAATCGGAAGCATATATGATAACTGTTCACCATTTGAAATATTGTAAGGCATGCAATCACCAATTGTAACAGTTAAAAGCCAATTGAAATGAGAAATAAATGTTTGTTCACCAATCAAAAGGAACTTGAACTTTTGTTCACCAATCAGAACATCTAAACACCAATCTGAACAACACTTCGTCACAAATTGGAAGAACGCTTAAACAGTAATTGGTATGAAATTCAGTACAAACCTTTACCAATTGAAGTCTAACTTCAACTTATGACTAGTCGAAGTGCAAATCTTTATTTTTAAAAATAACAATAAATATATTCATGATAATCATGAGAGAAAAATATTATTAAATATATTTATGACATTATGAGTTTTAGTTATCATAAAAACAAATGGATAAATAAATGAGAGTGGTTCAACAGTTTACACAGAGCTCATCCTCTAGGGTAAGTTCTAGAGACACTAATTGCTCTATCCACTCAATCATCTTTAGGACATAGTTTTGAACTGATGCCCCCATAGTCATCCTAGCCCGGAATAGACTCTTTGATATCACTTATCGTCGAGTTCTCCCTTCCTCCTCAAACAATATGCGAAGATGTAGGATAATGGATTTTGCATCCATCTTCTCATGTTGTCTCTACAATTCGGGAGTCATAGAGGCCAACATGTAACACCGAGCAAGACTTGAGTCTTCCTTATACTACTTATAGCGAGCGATTGCATTCTCACTAGTCCCTTCCACTGGCTCAGACACGATCTCATTAAGGACACATGCGATTTTCTCTGATGTGAGAACAATTCTCAAAATTTGGAGCCAATCTGCATAGTTTGGACCAATGAGACGGTTGGTATCTAGTATGTTACAGAGTGGGTTTGCAAGCGACATATTTTTGAAAATAAAGATGTAGCAGAAAATTAACAACATGCAGACTTTTGGATTTAAAAAAAAATTAAGACATGGACTTTTACCTTAATTTACTCCCACTTGTTTCTCAGAGACACATGACACCCTCCAACATGTGAATCAGAAGTTTTCGGAAAACATCTAGCGGGGATCGGGAATCAATTGACGTCTTGGCATGACCTCGAGGGACTCGACTAATCACACTAAGTCCAAAAGGTAGGCAACTCTTGCCAATCACAACTCCTTGTGATTCCCATCATATTCGGTCTTCGAATTATCATGGCTCAGAGGGACTCCACCAACCATGACAATCGGTTAGGTCAGCACCATCATTACTTGATGAGTATGATTCAATGATATGCTCCTGAGGGACTCGGCCAAGCATACTATATCCTCAAGTGACGAATGACATCTCCATGTCATAGGCCAGATATCAAGTCCTAATATAGGTGAGCCCAGAGTGACTCTGCCAACTCAGTCTATATCAAGAAAAGACCTCTGCCCTATAATGATGGAAGGCCACATGGGTCAATCTTATTGTCTCACGCTTACCGACTTAATATGTTATTAACAGAGGGGATTTTGATTTTTAATTGGTCTCATAGATAAATAATACGCATCCCACACATATATTTAGCATATATTTACATCGCATGCAAGTATGTACCTAGTAGGTACAAAAATGAATATATATCATATATATATAAATAACCACACCAGATGATCATGGACCGAATACTACGTGATCTAGCTTGAACCTAAAGACTTGATCCCAAGACCCTATCTGTGTCGTCGGCACATCCCATGCACTATGATCTTCCTTCTTAACCTCATTAGTCTTGCCGACAACTCCACTCTCCTGTTGCACCATCTCTAATCATTTCAAGTAATTTACAATAATTATAAATAACTATAGACATGTATATCCAAAATGTATATTTTATTCAATTAAGAAGCCTTGATCACATTAAGGGGAGATACATAATTGGAGGGAGGTAGAAGTGCACAATGACTTTAATGAGAGAGAGAAAGGGAGGCTCACAGGCCCTAATGAATCACCATTCACACATATACAAACATCACATAACGATCCATGATCATCCGCCTACATCATACACTTCACATGCATATATGTAAGTAACTAGAAATTTATTAAACATTTTAATTCATAAATAGTTAGATTAACTCTTAATCTAAAACTTTTGGATTAACACTTAATCCTAGTTCCATGGTCTCCAAAATGGAAACCCATCATAGAATGAGAAAGATCTGTATGCACTGGACTGTCTTGGCAACATTCAGAGTTGCTCAAACTTGGCAACAACATCCTTAGTCATCAAGAACACTTCCTGGCGACAGTTGATTATGTCGCCAACATATTTGGCCACAAATATCCTATTGCCAAGAACACCTCCTAGTGACAATAGATCTCATCGCCAGGATAGGTTGGCGACAATGGATGTTGTCACTAGGACTGTCCTGGCGATAGTGAATCATGTCGCCATGACATTCCTGGCGACAATCCATGCTATCGTCAACCTGCAACCAATATAACAGAAATTAAAATCTTTCTCCAGACGACAAAAATGATAGTCATCTAATATGGATGACCAATGACATTGTCATTTGAACACTTCAAGCGACAAAAGTCATTGTCGTTCAAATTGGAACCGTGACGAAAAACAACCAATTTGCATAAAAATGATTCTAAATTGTACAAAAGCAAAAAAAAGACATCATCCCATGAATCCAAGCTCTGATATCACTGTAGGGAAATGTGTAAGAGCATACAATGCACAACAAAATAAAGTTTAAAAATAAAAACACATTCCCTACAAGAACTTATCAGACCGAGATGATATTTGGGTGCATGACTCTCATGCAAACATTAAAGGATGGGACATTCTCACATAGGGGAGCTCTTATATGTAGACAATTACTAAATTTGACACCATACTGAGCAAATTTTATGTTGCATCATAATGCCCCAAGTGGCCCTCTATTTCGCACTTTGTGAGTGCTTTTCCCTATCTTTTTGGGTCTATCCCCCTTTTCCCATTTCTTCTGGCTTTTCCCTAACTATCCTTGGCTTGATGGAGTGGTGTTCAACCCTTCATTGAATCGTGTGAGCCCCAGTGGACTCGGTTATTCTTTCATAAATGCATCAGGCCAACTGGACGCCTTTTACTCTTAACACATTAGCTACCCATGATGCACTTTCCAAATAATCGATTACTGACTAAGTGAGTATCTTGAAACACGTCACCCTCCCATGACGTTATTTCCCTAATTGATTAGTGAGCATATTAATGCATCAGCTGCCCTTGAAGCGATTTCCAAATAATCGATTACTGACTAAATGAGTATTTTGAAACTTTCCAATAATCGATTACTGACTAAATGAGTATTTTGAAACGTGTCAATCTTGTCTGACACAATTTCAAATTTTCTTATTTCTAAGCAATTTTCTTTTCTAGTTTTTAGAAATATTTATTGCCTTTTCTGAAACTCATCCTGCACCCCTGATGCAGTTTGGCTTTTTAAATATATATTTTGGCAACTTTCCATAAATCATTTTCAGAAATTCATAAACACGTCCACCATGCTTGACACGATTCAACTTGCTATTTTTTTTAGAATTTGCATTATTTTTAAAATTCATTAACGTGTCCAGTTGATCTGAAGCTATTCAACTAAAACGCATCCGTTGAGGCTGACACGATTTAGGGTTATAAGCCACCTCAAACTTTGAGCCTAAAACTCCTATAAATACCCTTTTGGCTTGTCGTTTCTAGAGGTTAGCAAGGATGTCCAGTGTGAGGTACCCCCTTTCTAGTGAGTTAAGAGGGTCAATTCCAAGGGGAGATGCTGCCGGATCTCCACCTCAAGTGTTAAAGTGTGCCCTCCTCTCCACTACACCCACGTCTCCAGAAGTAGCAGCACCGACGTGTTCTTCTCCTTCCTCTCAAGCTTCATGTCAGCCATGCGCCATCAACTATAGGGGAAGCCAACCTCTGTCTCTCTCTCTCTTGCTTATTTTGTTTATTCTATTCAATCTCCATTTGCTCCCTTGTGAGCACTCTCCTTTTCACTTTTTATCAATCTTCAACACACACACTTTTAGTCATAATTTTCATGCATGCACACCCACCTCTCTCTAAGAATTTAAAAGTCACAAACAAGGTGTATTCTGCTCCAATGCTTCTTGTTATTCATACTTTTATTTAAGAATTGATTCTACATAACTTGGCTAATCCATTGCTTTTATCTTTTGTTGTGTTTTTCTTACAAGGGTAATCAATTGAAGCCTTCCACCTCAGCCGATCGTGGTTTAGAAGAAGGAGCGAACCCACACTCCTCAATCTCTCGCTAAAGGTATTCTTCAAGATCACATCACATTCTTATTTATTTACTCCTTTGAGACACGCGTGTCTCTGGCGATCACCCTCCTTTCCTAGTGTTGTGCACTACGGTGTCCACACTGCGGTTTCCAATGATGATGACTCCTCCTCTCATTGGAGTCTTCTCCCTCGTGCACCTCCAAGGTAAACTTGCAGCAAGGTTGTAGCAGCAGCAGCCATAGTTGCAGCAAGCAGCAACAATAGAAAGTAGCGGTAACAACTAGAGCAAGGAGGGGTGAACCCTCTTGCTTTTTTCTCTCTTCACCAGGAGAGAGCTACGAAAGAGGAGTGTGTGAGGAGGGTGTGAAGATCTCAGCTTGTAGCTCTTCACGTCCCTCTCATACATGTAGAGAGCAACCCACTAACCCCCCGCATGGCTCACACGTCGTATGGCCATGTGTTGTACGTCTTAAAATTCTTTCAGCCATACCTGTCTTGGCGACAAGATAGGATGTCTCTAACTCTGGTTGGCGACATAGGGCACTATCGCGAAGACATTCTTGGGACAATCGATATCTTGTCTCTAGGAGTTCTAGCGACAATCGACTATGTCACCAGGATCATCCTGGCAACAGCCGATCATGTCGCTTGGACCATCTTGGCGACCGACTATCTAGTCTCCGTCCTTGGTCAGAAAAGAACTTATTGGATAACTCTTATCTAATCCTCTATCATTATCGTGTCAACAACCTTTTGTGTGTGACCCTCTAAGCCCAATATTGAACTGGCTGTGAGTTGCGCTTATTAGAACCCTTTTGACTAACTCTTTCTGACTTAGTGAATTATTATCTTCATAATAATTCACTCAACTCATCGACTATGGACGTACCAAGCTATTATGCCATAGTCCCTAAATAGTATAGAGGATCAAATCTATTAGACCTTTCTGCCCATAGTAACCATTTATCTTTAGTCCTTCATCCAACTAATATCCTAGAGACTGTATATAAGGAATGGTACTGTAGGCTTATATGGAATCCATTTGATTCTTGCTCTTATCAGATTCTCCAAGAGAACTCTTTCTCTCTCAATCTGATTATCCCTGATTAGGGATTTTTCTGAACAAGAACATATGGGATATTCCTCTCATGATATCGAGAGTGGATGATCTTTTATTAACACACAATTACCTTCGTAAGGTTGACTACCACTTCCAACAACCGGCTGTACTAGATCTGAAACTTCCAGACTTATAAGTCCGACATCAAAGAATGTAGTACTCAAATAAGACATTCTTCGTATCTCAAGTCCAAGGACCAGTTACACAACTAAGACCACATAATCAATATCTGACAATTAGGTATCGTCAACTATACAACATTCTGAGAGTGGATCATTTAGTGAACTCATTCTCCAATTAATGAGCATCTGCACCATACCCTTAGTGTCTCCACATAAGTAGTATGAGACTAGCTACCTCCATCATATGGACGGATATACAACACACTAGTTTTTCTGGTTCTCTCGATGTCCTTCTCGAGTAACCTATGACCAAGAATATTTAGGATCTGTGTTTAAAGAGGATATGTCTCATTATCATGATCTCATCATGATACTTATCCTCATTGCATAGGCCCATAGACATCACAATATATAAACATCATCATTTGTATGTAATCTAAAGTGGGAAAATGTCATTAATCTTATTATCAAAAGAGATTAGTATAAGATTCCAAGTACCATCACTAATATGAGTTGGCTTGCAGGGTACTCATAACTAGCAACAATAACCTCTATGTAGAAGGATATGCTAATGTAGATTAGGCTAGCTCAACAATCTATCTCTAGATATTGTATGCATATGTTGGGGGTAATTTAGTTGTTTGGAAGATCAAGAAGCAGTCAGTTGTTACTTGCTCTACAGCATAGGCAGAATACAGGGCAATGGCACTGGGTGTTTGTGAGCTTCTTTAGTTACAAAAATTACTTTAGGAACTACTATTTTTGAGTGGTTCCCCCTTCACCTGTATTGTTATAGTAAGGCTACAATACAGATTGTTAACAACCTAGTGCAGCATGATCGTACTAAGCACACTGAGATTGACTGCCATTTTATAAAAAAGAATATTGATCGTGGTCAGATGTACATTCCTTTTGTTCAGTCCTCTAGTCAGGTTGTAGATATTCTAACTAAAGGACTTAGTTCTTCTACCTTTTTTTGTTTTGGTAGGCACGATGGGGCTTCATGATATCTTCGCCCCATCTTGAGAGGGAGTATTGTAAGTAGTACTTACTTTGAGGGGTTTTTCTCCTAAATATTTTTAATAAGAGATTAAGAGAGAAGGGGAGCTACAATGCAATAATCTCTCCTTCTTTCCACCTTCTTCTTCCATCCAAATATAGAGAGAGAGAGAGAGAGAGAGAGAGAGAGAGAGAGAGAGAGAGAGAGAGAGAGAGAGAGAGAGAGAGAGAGAGAGAGAGAGAGAGAGAGCACCGACATGGGGGTTGGGGCTGGCAGTAGTGGCTACTAAGGTTTGAGGGGGGGGGGGGGTGTTGACGAGGGAGGAGGTGGCGGCGCGGCGACTGAGGGTGAGAATCCAACCATTGCAAAGGCTTCAATACTTACTTTGAGGGGGGTTTTCTCTTAAATTTTCTTAATAAGAGATTAAGAGAGAAGGGGAGCTACAATAAAATATCTCTCTTTCTTTCCACCTTCTTCTTCCATCCAAATATGAGAGAGAGAGAGAGAGGAGCACCGACGTGGGGGTCGGGGCCGGCAGTAGTGGCCACTAAGGCTTGGGGGGGGTTGACGAGGGAGGAGGTGGCAGCGGCGACTGAGGGTGAGAATCCGACCGTTGCAAAGGCTTCTGGACAGAAGGGCCCGACTTGTAAGGAACTCCCAAGAAAGGATGGTGAGGAAGTTACTTGAGAGGATGAGAGAGAATAATGTGTGGCCCGACTTGTAAGGAACTCCCAAGAAAGGATGGTGAGGAAGTTACTTGAGAGGATGAGAGAGAAATAATGTGTGTGTGTGTTGTGTGTGTGTGTGTGTGTGTGTGTGTGTTGTGTGTGTGTGTGTGTGTGTGTGTGTGTGTGTGTGTGTGTGTGTGTGTGTGTGTGTGTGTGTGTGTGTGGTGTGTGTGTGTGTGTGTGTGTGTGTGTGTGTGTGTGTGTGTGTGTGTGTGTGTGTGTGTGTGTGTGTGTGTGTGGGTGTGTGTGTGTGTGTGTGGTGTGTGTGTGTGTGTGTGGTGTGTGTGTGTGTGTGTGTGTGGTGTGTGTGGTGAGAGAGAGAGAGAGAGAGAGAGAGAGGGAAGAGGAGAGAGAGAGAGAGAGAGAGAGAGAGGGGGAGGGATAGGGCCGGGCCTTTACAATATGGAAAAAATTGTCATTTGTCACCGTTTTAGATACATTTAAGTGACATTATTAAAAATATAAATTTAAAAACATCTCATAAATAAATGAAGAGGTTGTGTTATATTTTGATCGGTGTGTTATGTTCATCAAGTATGTTAGTATGTTAATAAACTATTTCTTTTACTATATCGTATTAACTTGAACCTTAGCTAAATTAATTATTTTTAACGGTGATAGATGATATGAATTTTTTTGCCAATGACAGCAGATTACAAAGAGTTATTAGAAAAGGGTAAATTAATTAGAAGTCCCTAACTATAACAGTGAGGTCTTTACTGTAACAAGACTTAATATATACTGTAACAGGTAACAACACTTACTGTAATGAGTTACAGTTCTATTAGGGACTAACAAATAAATCAAAATTTTGATAGGGACTTCTAATTAATTTATCTTAAAAATATAAAAATTACTTAGTGATATTTAAAATTATTTCAGAGGTGATTTGTAAAAAACTTAAAAAGATTTCACAAAAATCACTGCTCGACAATCACTGAACAGCGGCTCGACTGTTCAGTGTTGATTCTGACACAACAAGAGTGTGTGTGTGTGTGTGGGGGGGGTGGGGGGGGGGGGGGGGGGGGGGTGTGGCTACTTTTATGAGATGCTTGTTTTTCCCTCTTTGACATGACAACAGGAAACACCATCAATTATTGAAACTTATTTGATGCACATCATCTCTACATTATCGCGTGATTGAATATTTAATTATATTAATGTGATAAGTATCTAATAATAATAAAATAATATATGAGCACACTCTCTTATAAAAATATGCACAAAATTTTTTTTCGTTTCATATTAATTTTTCACACACACTCTCTCTAGATCTTTCTCTATTGCGCGCTTTCTCCATCATCCAATATAAATGCTCCACCACCCTCTCCCTAGTCTCTATCCACCCACCCACCAGCCTGCCTTCTATCACTTCTACTTCTTCAACCTTCTCAAAGAGTGATCGATCCATTATAGCAGCAGCTAGCATGGATGCTGTGGGAGAGAGCAGAGGAGCTAGCAACGGCTTGGACGCCGCCGGCGGAGCCACGGGGCCGTCCTGGCCGGAGCTGCTAGGCAGCAAGCAGTGGAACGGCATCCTCGACCTCCTCCACCTGGACCTCCGGCAGCTCATCCTCAGGTGCGGCGACCTCTGCCAAGCCACCTACGACGCCTTCAACAATGACCAGAACTCCCCCTACTCTGCGGCAGCAGCCGCTACGGCAAGCGGGACTTCTTCCACAAGGTCTCCCACCCCGGTTGGCCCGGGACTACGAGTAGGGGTGTCAATGGGTTGGGCTAACCCATAAACCCTCGGGTTGACCGGTGAAAAACCCATCTGAAACCCAAACTTTCTGCCCGAGCCCATAAACTGGCTCATAAATTCGGTCCACTTTTTACCGGGCTTAGATGGGTTGGGCCCGTCGGGCCCTGGTTTGGTATCAATCTCTGATCAATCTCTTCTTCTCCGCTCGTTCCGGCCCCGCCTTGCAGCGAACCTCCACGGCGATGGACCTAGAGGAGCGCGGTAGCGACAGGCGCAACTTCTGGTTCCAACGCGGGAACTGCCGCCGTCCGTGTCGGTGGGGGGCTTGTGGACGCGTGGGTGCGGGAGCCGGAACGGACGATCACGAAGGCGTTCTTCTTGACGGGGCGGCGGGGTGGGTTAGGTCCTCCGCCGAGAGCACCGTGATCTCCAGTGACGCCAGCTTGTTCTGCATCATCTTCTCTGATCAATCTCTTCTCCAAATTTTGATGGGACTTGCATTGAGAGATCTCCTCTCCAAATTTAAACCTTTCCACACTATTGGCCCATGATCATTGTCCCAACTCGCACAGTAAGATCGAGCACTAAAATGCAGCTGCTTCTTCCATCCAGCGGCATCATGCATGCCCCCGTTCAAGCTCTGCTGCTGTTCATGGGCCATCTTCCTTTTCCTCTCCTGCACCACCACCGCCAGAGTTGCCGCCGCTTCGACCACCGCTGGTTGTATCTCTGCCAATGAGACTGACCGGCTCTCCCTGCTGGCCTTCAGAGACGCTGCCACGGTCGGCGCTAGGGACCCTCTCAGGTCCTGGAACGCCACCATCCCCCATTGCCAGTGGCGAGGAGTCACCTGCAGCCACTGGCACCCTGGACACGTAACCGCCCCTAAACCTGAGCTCCTTCGGCCTGAGCAGCCACATCTCTCCCTCCATCGCCAACCTCACCTTCCTCGGGGAGATTGACCTTAGCAGCAAACCAGTTTTATGGCTCCATCCCTCCCCAGCTCGGGGCCCTGTCTCGTCTTCGGTACCTGAATGTGAGGAACAACACCCTGGGCGGTGCGATCTCTTCCAACCTGAGCCGCTGCTCGGAGCTCCGGAGTCTCGTCTTCTCCTACAATCGGCTCACCGGGGAGATCCCTGCCGCTCTCGGCAGCCTTCCCAAACTCAGATTTTTCGTTTAGTTTTTGTTTCCTTTTTTTACATGTTTGACGGACTCCTCACGGGCTGGGAGATGACCAATGGGCTTGCAAAGCCCGAGATAGTTTCGGCCACTGCACTTGGGTTGGGCTGGGCCGGGCCATCTGGTCACGGGTCAGGACGGACTTGGTTTGGCCAGTCCAAACTCGGCCCATTGACACCCTTAACTACGAGGTAGCGGCGTTCCTCTACGCCGCCTCCGAGGCGGGGGGTGCCCCGTCCCGGGGCGTTCCTGAGCTCGCTGTCGAGGGAGGGTTGGAGCAAGGAGTCCAACTAGATCGGCTATGTGCATAGACGGACCCAGGAAAATTTCAGTGGGTCACTCCTTTTAAGAAATTTTCAACCAAACTAATTTAATGAAAAATTTTAGACTCATCAATAGAGTTTTAAAATTTCAGTTGGATTACGTGACCCCACTGATTCTTCTCTAGATCCGTCTATGACTACGTGACTGTGTCGACAGACGAGGCCAGCCGGGCTCTGGGCGGGCGGGAGATCTACGTCGCATGGAGGGGCACCATCCGACAATGATTGCAAGTTGAGTGAGTAGTCCGGGTCACTATCTAAAAGAGTATTAATGCTATTGGTTTATCTCCCTTAGCATAATTAATCATCTTCTAACCATGTTCCCGTGTATATATATATATATATATTATATATATATATATATATATATATATATATATATATATATATATATATATATATATATATTATTTATGCATTTCCAATTCGGTCTTCTTTAATGATGATCTTGGAACGGTTGTCATCGTGGAGATGGGAGTGGCATCTCTCTTGGTGCCACAGTTTTTTTTTACAACCTATTTGATCACCAGCTCAAGCGCCATGTTGGTTTATTATGGCTTTTAATATGGTGCCACAGTAACCCGGTACTGTTGATATAACACTCGCTTTATTCTTAGAGTGTAAGTATGACAATAGAACACACCTACAGGCAATCCGGAAGAACCCGAATCTTTTGAGACGTTTGACTTCACCTGCTATGTGTTCCCCTATCCCAAACAAACCCAAAGCCTCTGTCCCCAGCCAGTTCAGACCAGTTTCCCACCCGCCGATGCAGAGCACCTGCTACATATGTGGAGTTTGGAAAGTTTTGGGTTTTTGTGAAGGTGAAAAGACAAGTGGCAAGTGAAGATTCAAGATTGCATGTCATCACATTAGCAAGAGGCTCTATGTTCTGTCAAATGGAATACAGATTGCATTTTCCTTAATTAGTGGTACAATATAAAAATTAAGTACGGTAGAAATTTGACCTTAACTCCGCTCACATCCCATCTTTTCTCGAGTAAGGTGTTTGATAACACCTAAGGCTTAAGTTTGAAATTTTATTTTTAAATTTAAAAATATTTAATATTCGTAAGATATTCATTGAGAGTTGTTTGATAACTACATAATATACTTAATTAATATCTTATTTGATAAAAATATTATATTTAAGTAATTTTTTTGAACATCTTAATATATAAACTCTTCCTCCGATCTCGAATCTGATCGCCGATTGTCTAAATTCCGTTGATCGGAGAATCAACGGTCACCGACGAGTCGTCGGATTTCGGCCGCCGACGGAGTCATGGAATCTGACGATTGATCACCGACATAGTCTGTCGGAATTAGGCGCTACTGACGGAGTCGCAAAATTTGACGACTGATCGCTTGCATAGTCCATCAGAATCTGACGACTCACCGGCCGCCACCGGCAGAGTCGCGGATTCTGATGTGACTCGTTAGTTATCGATTACCAGAATCTAATAAGTAGTCGTCGACTGAGTCGCTGAATTTCGACGACTAGCTGGCGGAGTCACTGATCGCCGAAATTGACGATTGGTCGCCGGTGGAGTTGTCGGATTCTAGTGACAATCCTCTAGAATCCGGTGACTCGTCGGTCGACGACTGTCAGATTTCAACGATAGGTCGCCTACTAAGTCGCGAGATTCCGACAACACTGGTCACCGGTCGCTGGACTTCGATGACCCGAGGCTACCACGGGTTGAGAAAGTTGAGGGTTTGAAAAAAAATATATCTCCTAACTTGAAAATTAGTGACTTTTCAAATTAAGTGATAAAATTAGACATTATTTTAGATGTTTATCAAACAATCTGAAATCTTAAAAATTAGTTATTTTAAACATTAGACATCTATTAGGTGTAGTTATCAAACATGTTCTAAGTATATTGAGTTATGAGTCACATTTAGGTGGCGTTCCATAACATTTATTTAAAATATCTAAAATCTAATTCATCATCTAATCTTTAAATCTGAAATTTAAAAATTACTTAAACATATTAAGACATGAAAAAAGAGTTGTTTGATAACTACCTTAAATATCATCTAAAGACAATGAGATACATTCTGGCAGTCGACGGTCGACATTCGACGGTTGGCACTTGGCGCCCAGCGATCGACGATGGATGCCAGGTGCCTGACTATTGGAGGTTGACGCCTGGCGCCTAGTGGTCGGCGACCGGCAGAAGTGCCCGATGGTTGGCGGCTGGCGTCCGGCGGTTGGCACTCAACGCCTAGCGCCCGACGGTACGGCAGTCGCGCCCGAAAGTCGCCAGTTGACGCCGCTGTCGGTCGACAACGACGGTTGGCGTCCAGTGGCTAGCGGCTGGTGCCCGACAGTCGACGGTCAGCACCCGACAGTCGGCGTCTGACGGTCAGCGGTCGGCATCTGATGGTCGGCGCTCGACAGTCGGCGGCCAGCGTCCGACACCCGGCGGTCGTCGGTTGGCGTCCATTGTCGCTCAAATTGTCGCCCACCGTGTTTAGCACCGAGCACCGACTGCCATCGGGCACTGGCTGTTGACTGCCGAGCGCCAAGCACCAACTGCCAACCGTAGGGCGCCGGGACTGGATTGTCGGGCTGGGTGTCGAGCGTTAACACTGACCGCTGGGACCGGCCGCCACCCGTTGGACCGTTGGGGGCCGACTGTTAGAGCGCTGGACGTCGGGCACTGGCCACGGACCGGTGAGCGTCGGTCGCCGCCGCCGAACTGCCGGGCACTACCTACCAGAGCGTCGGGCATGGGCACCGGACGCCGAATGTCGATCGTTGGGTGTTGACCGCCGGGTGCCGAGTGCTGATTGTTGGGTGCCGGGTACTAAGAGCATGTCTAAAAAAAAAGTCACATAGCCTTCACTTTTTTTAAGGGAAAAATTAAGATAATAATATTTATTTAGATATAAGTTTAGACATTTGATCAAATAATTTGAAAATTTAACGTCTTATCATTTTAGACATTAAAAATTTATGAAGTGTTATAAACGCACTCTTAATATCCATTTAACTCCACCTTCACCCCTTGGTACTTCGAGCGGATGCAGTATTGCTCTTGAGTTAAAATTTTCACCTTTTATGGTTGCTTAACCTTATAAGCTTTCCAGAATTTCTGTTTGAGTATTTGATAGATAGATGTTATAAGAAACTTATCACCATTTTTACGTACGGACTTTTAATTTTAGACTAGTTTTTTGTGTAGGTCAAATAGTTGCTCATAATTAACGATAGAACTCTTATAATATTATACTCCAAAACAATCTCTAGAACAAGGAGAAGTATTTAAGAAATCGTTCAAAGCTTGTATTTAAAGCATAAGTAACTTATCAAAGAGAGTATTTGATATTAGTATCTTTCTAGGGTCGGACTGGATATTGAAATGGATGTCTATAGGAAGTTCCTTTAAATTCCACCTTCTACTAACTTAACCCCCATAGATATGGAAAATGCTTAGCACTAGATACCCGGATAAAGATTTATCTGGACGTCCCAAACACAGGCTTCATTGAGCAGCGCTATGTTACGTGAGTTGCTTGAGTGCCCGAACAAATCATTTGCTCGGGCACCCGAGATGCTTAGCACCTCTCGCATAAATATTAGAGGATCATGTCTTGCTCTCCATAGGGTAGAGAATCTTTTCTTAGCTATATCATACGAACTCTCCCACATTCAATAGTACAATCCTTATCATTGTCCTAAAATCCAACACTAAATAATTATTTTGAGAGCGTTTATTAAAGATATAAAATTTAGATCAAATCCACGCTCCCACCACCCGTGGATGTTACTGAGCTAATAACCAAAGTGTAAGATATTATATGAGAAATGTTAGTTATTTAACCGCAATAAATAATACGTACGTATGTTTCGTCGGAACAATAACGAAGGTAGATATGAATTGATCATAGTTAGTTCTGGTCTTGCACATGTATCTATCTATTTAATATGAGTTTGATCAGCACACAACATAAAGAGTCTTATAGAGGGTCGATTTTGAATCAGATTGTAAATCATCGGATGATCTTGAGATTAAAAAAATTATAAATATTTTCTCTCTCTTTAAATAAAAGTTTATAAAAAAAATAAAAGATCAGAAGTCTTAAGATAGAGGTCCCAAACAAAATCTTTGAAAGCCCAACTAGTAAGGAGTAAGAAACTTGAAACAAGAAGATAAGGGGTTTCAAGATCGCCCACAAGTGTAAATGCACAGAGAGCTCATACATTTTTCCAAAAGATCCTTAGGGTTTATAAAAATGTTAACTTCTCCCAACGATTTCATAAAATTTGGTAGGCAATGAAGTTGGATCGGGGAACATAACTTTCAAAAGAGTGACCATTCAGACTCTAAAGTCCGTTACAAATTTATGAATCATGATTATAGATAATCATGTATAGACTCTATCTTTATCTTGATCTTCTCACATCTTTTTGGGGTAATCATCTTCTTATAATAGAGTCTATCAACCATATCATAAAATAAGAGCTCGGGTTAACTTGATCTCCTTCTGATAGTCTCTAGTCCTTCCTCATGATGGCAATATGAGATCCAATTATTTTTTGGTCCGTATCTATCATTTGAACTTTCATTAAGTAGGTCACGAAATATTGAGTTGCCATTGCTTTATTAGGTCAAATTCAGAGAACGTTGCTTTATTAGGTCAAATTCAGAGAACGGTCTTACGACTTAGATCAGTGACATTTCCTCGTTCCATATCATTTAAGTAACTATTATAATTTATTATTTCATTTACTTAAGATATTACATGTAAATAAAGAAGTACCCTCATTTGAATATAATAACAATATTAAAAAATCATATCTCTTACTAATAAAAGCCAACTCTCCATCGAAGAAGAAAATTTGATTTCGGTGATTTTAGCGAAATGCTAACTTTCTTATCTCTCATAATTTGACTTATCTAAAATTTGATATTCAAATAAACATATGGAACACTAAAATTCAAAGTCCGATAAAAAAAATCAAACGTGCATGTGACTTTTCTAAGGGCATGTACGTTTGACTTTTTATCGGATTTTAGATTTTTAGTGTTCCATATTGTGGAGGTGATTTCCTACTTGGGCCGAGCCAAGCGGCCTACACTGGAAGAAGGGAGAAGGCCGCCGGTAGCAGACGTACCTGCAAAACCAGAATGGAATCAGGGGGGCCTGGTGAAGAACCGGGGAGAACCCTCCGATGCCTAAGTTAGAGATGGACTCAAAGCTTGGAAGAAGAAGGTCAGTGTTGTGCAGGAGAGATGTGTCTGAGATTGCATACCTCTGCATGGAGGCTTACTGGTTCCTTTTATAGGCAGAAGTGCTGATGGAGAGGACGGAACGTCCCTGATCAATGCCGCAAAGGGCGCAGCCTTAGCGTCCTTAGTGGGGGGGTTACGCGTTGAGGCGCTCTGCATTAATGCACCACTTGATCGTGGGGCGGGCGTGGTGTAGTCCGTTGTCCCGCCACGAGGGATGAAGGGCTGCTGGATTCTCCTGTGCGGAAGTACCGAGGGTAGCCTACTCGGTGAGTTAGACCTGCTGTTCGGTAGTCGGGCCCGCTGTTCGGTCCTGGAGGCATGGCTTGTGCAGACAGCACCAGAGTGTGCTTCGAACAAGGTCTGTTCAGTAGGTCACGCTTGAACCGAACAGAACAAGAGGCCTCCGGGGACGCGCCCCAGGGAGCTCGGTGGTGCTCGGACCTTATGGCGTTTTCTGGAGTCCTTGGCGCAGTCTTCGAGGAGACGTGGCGCCCTGCTGCGGGGCCATGCTTGCCTGTGGGAGCCCGATGGGCCGGATGGGTCGTGATGGCCTAGGTGGCTGGAAACGCCACCACACTTGCCCCCACGCTCTCAGTGTTCGGGAACCAGAGCGATTGAGAGCGGTGACTTGCCCGGACGTCAAATCCGCATTAAATGTTGTATCGTCCTCGGAGATCCAAACGGATACATGACGCGCCGCCTGGGGATTCCCCTCGAACACGGAGCTTTCATAATGAGCGCGGGGGTCATGTCGAGCCACGGACGCCACGCGCTCCACTCGAACAGTCACCAGCGATGTACTCGAGTAGCGACTTGGAGCGGGAGGTGCAAAACCGTCGTTTCTATTCCGCTTCGAATTTTGCACCCCTCCTTCCTTATAAGGGAGAAGAGGGGGGCGAAGGCGGGAGCCACGCCTTCGAAATCGTTCGGAATTTTCTGCCTTCGGACTTCGTGCCCCCCACCTCTTAGTCGCCTTCTTCCTCGCGTTTTCCTCCTGCCCTTGCTCCCCTCTACAACTTCCGCGATGGCAGGCAAGGGGAAAGTGGTTACGGTCGCCGGGCGAGTGGAGTCACCGTGGCGCGATTCAAGGGCCGTGATGCGCCACTACAGTAGGCTTCGGAGCGCTTCTTCTGCATCGCGATGAGTATGAATCATCGACACGAAGGAAGGAGAGTCATACCTGGTGAACAAACCAGGTTGTCTCCCCTCTCCGTGGACCACATGGAAGCAGGACTCCGGCTGCCGTTGCTGGAGGTAGCGAAGGCGTGCTAAACTGTGGGGAGTTTTGCCGATTCAACTGACGTCGAATATGTGGAGGTATATCTGTCTATCTTCGGCGTTATTTGCAGAATCAAGCAGATCCGAGGCTCGGTAGATGTGTTCCAGCACACTTTAAACTTTCTGCTTCTTCGCCGTCGGGGACAGACATCTATTATGCAAAGCACCGAATGGACAGGATGCATATATAGCTGTCCGACAAGTATTCCAACACAAAAAAGGTGGATGGACAGGCTGTTCTTCGTCTGGCGCCGGGACGGTGCAGAGTGGGGGTTCCCCACCATCGTCCGATCGGCGCAAAAGGACAGCTTTCCCAAGCTAATTCAAGATGAGGCGAGGGCCTCGGATAGCCTGCTCCGAGCTGGCGTGAGGAATGGAGAGGGCTACGTGACAGAGTTTCATTTGTTCAGCATGGTCTGAGCAAACCATGGAGTAAGTGCTCAAACTTGCCTTTATTGCGCGCCAGTTCGGTGACTGTGCTCTAATGACCTTCCTCTTTCTGCAGCTGCTGTGGAGTTGGAGGCTGGGAGAGATCAGGAGGCGAATGAGAATTTCGCCGACAGATCCCTGTCACGTTCCATGATATATGAGGGTGACGACATTACTGCTGTTGTCCGATCCCCTCTGCTGTGAGGGTTGGTACTGTGGTAACGACTGCACTGGTGGCGCCTTGTCCTACCAAAGGGCGCCCGGAAAGCACACAGGTCCCTGAGAAGGGGCCCGAAAAATTCGTTTGAAGAAGAAGGCCACCATGAAGGTGGTTTCTGCAGACGTGCTACGGTCTTCGTTCGAGGAGGGTGAGGAGCGAGTCGGCCTTCCGCCGTTATGAAGAAGAGGCCGATGCTGCTCGATGAGGCGTGGAGGCCGAAGACCAGCTCCGAGCTCGGAAGAAGAAGAAGCTGGTTCGTGCTACCCCTCAATAGAGCGTGGAGGAGACCGAAGAAGAGGTCGACGGGGCATAGTTGCTATTGCGCAAGAGGCACAAGGCCGCTGGGGCGGCCGAATAGGAAGCACCGCGGATGCCCTCCGCGGCCTGGCTCGAGGTCGCCCAGAGATTGGCGACCGAGCTTGGGCTCATCGTGCTAAGCGACGGGTCAGAGAGCTCTGCTGAGGAGCAGGAGGAAGTTCCCGCGCCGCCGGGCCCAAACGAGGGCCGTGAAGAGGGAGTTGCTCGTATAGCGGCATCGAGCACCAGAGGCGCCGAGCAGGATGCTGCTGGCGATGCTGCAGAGACCTTTGCTCGAAGGAGTGAGGGTAATGAAGAGACCCCCATCACGGGGGAGGGGACCTCTCCATGCCTCAGGTGCAAGACCCTGTCGTAGGGGAGGGAACCTCTCCTCGCCTCGAGGTGCCGGAGAGGGATGTTCCCGAGGAGATGATTGCTTCAGCCACGGGGGGCACTCCTACCGGAGAGACACCGCTCCGCCGAAGGAAGTTGTCGTGGCCCCCCTGCCCCCCACCAAAATGGTTGTGGTAGTGGGGACATCAGCAACCACTTTGGTCCCCACAATGGTTGGAGAAGCCGCGCGAGGGGCTACGGAGATGGCCCTGGTGACAGAGGGGCACGAGGAGATTGCTGATGCCGCTGCTGAGGCCACTGGGAGAGCGGAAGTCTCCAACGAGCGACCAGATGCCACTGAGGAGGCCGTCAGTTCCGAGGAGGACCGGAGACCTCTCTCCGCAGTACTGAAGGGGAAGTCGTCCGAGCTCCCCTCGCGGGCGATGCTGGAAGCCACGCTTGGAAGGCTTGGGAGTGATGCTTCAAGGCTTCTGCCTCCATGTCCGTCCACATCCTATCTGGATAGGATGGCGCGGTGCCAAGACCTGAGCCCGGAAAAACCCCTGAGCACTCCAGTACGGCCTACCGCCCAGGGCACCTCGCCGAACACGACGATGATAGCAATGTCGATGTGGGGGCGTTGGTGGATGGAGTTGCGCTCAACGGCTGTATTGAAGAGCTTGCCTTACGCGCCCAGCATCATAGTCATCTGTGGGAGGCAGAGTCGTCCTTCTGCAACGACCTCGAGGCTCGCGAAACCAGCTACTAGGTGAGGAGTAGCCTCAAGATGCGCTGTGGACTTCCAGCTCAATGTAGCTGTCGCGCGGGCAGAAAGGAGGTGATTGCTCGCATTTTGGCGGATGCAGAGGACGAGCGGTGGCCAAGTACAAGGCGGGTCTAAGCTTCAAGGAAGACTTGGAGCAATTTGGGGCCCGCTGCTATAAAGTGGGTCTGATGCCGGACAGGAGCTCGGGCAGAGCTAGCAACAACGGAGCGGGCCCGAGCAGCCTTTGAGGCTACAGTGGGGGAGTGCCGGCGCCGAACAAATGATGCTCGTCTGGACGGAGTATGCTTCGCCCAGTTTATTTCTGGATGGATGCCCTCCGCTGACGATGACGCTGGCCCCTCGGAGCAAGCCCCTTGATGTACTTGCCACTTGCTTCTCTTGTTGGAGCGAGCTTGTAAAGAATCTAAATAGATCCCTTTTTCTTGGATGACTCACTTTTTCTATCTCCTTACCTTGCAATGTTCTGTCCGAATCAGAATTCGTTGGTCATTTAGAAGTGTTCGCAATTACCGTACAGGTTGTTATGAACTGTGGGCGTTCTAGCCTGGGGTGCTGGCGGAACAACTTCATACTAGGAGATGTCGTCACATCCTTGTGAGCTAAAGATCTTGAGATAAGGATGTTTTGGACTTCGTCTCTAGCTGGCCAAAAGAATAGGTAGGAGAGAAGTAGATGCCAAACAGAAGGCTTTTTTAAAAAGTAAGCCTTCAAGTTGGATACATGCCAGGTTCTGGGTATGACCCCGCCACTAGGAGTAGTTAGCTTGTAAGAGCATTTTCCAAGAACCTGGGTGACCTGATAAGGTCCTTCCCATTTGGGGGCGAGTTTGCCGGCTGCTCTTCAGGGATCCGATGCCGAGCAACGACGAAGAACAAGGTCCCCTTTGAAGAAGCACCTTTCCCGAACTCGAGAGTTATAATATTGCGCAAGTCACTGTTGGTAGGAGACTAGTCTGATGCTGGCGTCACTTTGGCGTTCGCCAAGCATGTCTAAGTTTTCCCTAAGCGCGCGATTATTGGCAGCCTCGTCGAAGTGAGTTGTCTAGAGAGTGGGAGAGCCAATTCCAAAGGTACAATGGCCTCTGTGCCGTAGGCCAAATGGAAAGGGGTCTCTCCAGTGGCTACCCGAGCAGTTGTTCGGTGGCACCACAACACATTAGGGAGCTCGTCAATCCACGAACTACCGGCAGCTTCACTCTCGTGCGAATCCCGTGCAGCAACGTACGGTTGGCGTTTTGACCAGACCATTTGCCTGAGGATGTGCCACGGAGGTGAAGTGGTTGTAGATGCCAAGTTCGGCGCACTTCTGCTTGAAGAAGGTGCTATCGAACTGCTTCCCGTTGTCGGAGGTAATCACTCTTGGGACACCAAACTTGCAGAGGATGTTCTTCCAGACGAACTTCTTCCACCCTGGGCCGTGGTAATGGGTTCTGCTTTCTTGGTGAAGTAGTAAGATGGCCACGGGCCCCAAGATATCAATGCCCACCTAGCGAAAGGACGAGGCTCAATAGTGTATGAAGTTGCTCGGCAGGTTGCTTAATGAGCTGCCCGAACTTCTGACATTCCGGGAACTACTTCTGACAAAAGACATATAGTCCTTTTGCAGAGAGGGCCACCAGAACCCTGCTCGGATAATGCTGCATGCCAACGTTCTGCCCCCCAAGTGGCTTCCGCACAATCCCTCTTGAACCTCTTCGATAGCCGAAAGGGCCTCTTCAGGGCTGAGATGCCGTAAGAGGGGTCTTGAAAGGGACCGTCGGTAAAGCTTGCCTTCAATGAGGGTGAAACGCTGAGAACACAGTCTGATCTTCCGTGCTTCGCCCTGCTCAGGGGGAAGCTCGCCTCGAAGTAGATAGGCCAGGAGAGGGTCCGTCCAGTTCGGAACTGGGGGGTCAGACCCAATGGCTGCTACATCCACTTCGGTGCTCGGTGCAGCGAGTTCTTCGATGAATACGGAGCGAGAAGGGGCGATGTCACCTGAAGACGCCAGCTTGGCAAGTGTATCAGCTCGCGCGTTTTGCTCCCGTGGAACGTGTATGACTTCGAAGTAGAGGAGGCCTTCTGCTCGGCTCTTGACCTATTGAGGTACTGGGCCATGCGTGGCTCTCTTGCTTCGAACTGTCCGTTCACCTGCCGGCAACCAATTGGGAGTCGCTGAAGGCCCTAAGTCGAAGGGCTCCAAGGTGCCTCGCCATTCGGATTCCGGACAGCAACGCTACATATTCCGCCACGTTGTGGAGGCCGCAAAGAGGAATCGAAGGGCATATTGGAACTCTAAACCTCTAGAGAGGTGAGGACCAGGCCAGCTCCGCTCCCTGTGACACACGAGGATCCATCGACGTAGAGCTCCCATGGGGGCTCGTTGGCCAGCGGAAGATCCTGTTCGGTAGGGAGAGTGCATTCCGCGACGAAGTCCGCTAATGCTTGCGCTTTGATGGCTGTCCTTGGACGGTAGCTGATGTCGAATTCGCCTAGCTCGATGGCCCATTTAATGAGCCGGCCGGAAGCCTCTGGCCGCTGTAGGATAGACTTCAGCGGCTGGTCGGTGAGAACTTTTATTGAGTGGGCCTGAAAGTAGGGCCTGAGTTTTCGGGCAGCCATGACCAGAGCAAGGGCGAGTTTCTCTACTCGGGGGTACCTTCTTTCAGCTTCTTGAAGGACCCTGCTGATGTAGTAAATGAGACGCTGGCCGCTCCCTCTTCTCTGATCAATACTGCGCTGATAGAGTGTTCGGTAACCAAAAGGTATACGAACAAGGGTTCCCCGAGCACAGGTTTTGAGAGAACAGGTGGGGCTGCAAGATAGGCCTTCAACTCCGCGAAGGCGACCTCGCAGTCCTCGGTCCACCGTACATGCCCCCCTGCTGTGAGGAGCCTCTGGGTCCTCGCAGCAATTTGAAGAAGTTGAAGCTCCTCTCTGCTACTCGGGACATGAATCGATTGAGTGCGGCTGGACGTCCAGTCAAACGTTGGACGTCGCGTACCGTTTTAGGGCTGCTCATTTCAAGTATTGCTTAGATCTTCTCAGGGTTGGCCTCTATTCCTCTGTTTGAGACGAGGAAGCTGAGGAACTTTCCTGAGCGCACTCTAAATGCACACTTGGCTGGGTTGAGCTTCATATTGTACCTTCGCAAAGTTGCGAAGGTCTCTTCGAGGTCAGAGATGTGGTCAGTGCTCGGAAGCGTTTTGACCAACATGTCATCGACGTAGACCTCCATGTTGCGCTCAATTTGCTACTCGAACATCTTATTGGCCAATCACTGGTATGTCGCGCCCGCGTTTTTCAGACCAAAGGGCATCCTGGTGAAGCAGTATAACCCCAAGTCTATGACGAACGTGGTGGCATCTTAATCTGGGGGATGCATACTGATCTGGTGATACCCAGAGTAGGCATCCAAGAAGCTGAGGAGCTCGTGTCCGGATGTAGCGTCTACTAGCTGATCGATGCGCGGCAGCGGGAAGTTATCCTTGGGCGTCGCTTTGTTGAGGTCCTTGTAATCCACACATACGCGCCATTTTCCAGTGGTTTTGCGCATGAGGACTACGTTGGAGTTCCATCTTGGGTATTGGGCTCCCCGGAGGAGCCCAACTGCTCGGATTTTGACGACGTGATCTCGGATCACAGTCTGCCGTTCTTGGTTGACGGGTCGCCTCCTTTGTTGAACTGGTGGGACTCGTGGGTCCAGGCGGAGGCGATGCACCATCACTTCTGGAGGGATGCCTGGCAGCTCGTCGTCGGACCACGCGAACACATCCAAATTAGCTAGCAGGAAACTTCTATACCGCTGCTGCTCGACTTCCGCTAGTAACGCGCCAATGTACAGGACGTGTTCGGGGTCATCGTCCACTTGGACTGGAAGTAGGTCCTTGGCAAGAGTTCTGCAGCTGGTGGAAGGCTGGTCGGATGGTGGAGGAACAAGTATTGGAGCCGCAAGTGGCTGCTTGTCCCTTAGAGAAAGGACATAACACCGTCGGGACTCGCGCTGGCATCCGAGCACCTCGCCGACCCCACACGGGGTGGAGGTGATTTCCTACTTGGGCCGGAGCCAAGCGGGCCTACACTTGGAAGAAGGGAAGAAGGCCGCCGGTAGCAGACGGATACCTGCAAAACCAGAATGGAATCAGGAGGGCCCGGTTGAAGAACCGGGGAGAACCCTTCGATGCCTAAGTTAGAGATGGACTCAAAGGCTTGGAAGAAGAAGGTTCAGTGTTGTGCAGGAGAGATGTGTCTGAGATTGCGTACCTCTGCATGGAGGCTTACCGGTGCCTTTTATAGGCAGAAGTGCTGAGGGAGAGGGACGGAACGTCCCTGATCAATGCCGCAAAGGGCGCTCCCGTTAGCGTCCTTAGCGGGGGGGGGGGGGGGGGGGTTACACGTTGAGGCGCTCTGCAGTTAATGCACCACTTGGTCGTGGGGCGCGCGTGGTGTAGCCGTTGTAACCGCCACGAGGGGATGAAGGGCTCCTTGGATTCTCCTGGGCGGAAGGTACCGAGCAGGTAGCCTGCTCAGTGAGTTAGACCTGCTATTCGGTAGTCGGGCCCGCTGTTCGGTAGTCGGGTCCGCTGTTCAGTGTCTGGAGGCATGGCTTGTGCAGACATCGCCAGAACGTGCTTCGAACAGGGTCGGTTTAGTAGGTCACGCTTGAACCGAACAGAGCAAGAGGCCTCCGGGGACGCGCCCCAGGGAGCTCAGTGGTGCTCGAACCTTATGGTCGTTTTCTGGAGTCCTTGGTGCAGTCTTCAAGGAGACGTGGCGCCCTGCTGCGGGGCCATGCTTGCCTGGGGAGCCCCAATGGGCCGTGATGGGCCTAGGTGGCTGGATCTCTCATAATTTTGCCTATCTAAAACCTCAATGTCACCCTCGTCGGCCACAGCCTCGGCGCCTGCCTCGCCACCCTCTCCGCCTTCGACATCGTCGAGAACGGCCTCTCCAAGGTGGGCGACCAGCCCGATTTCCCGGTGTGCGCGGTGGTGTTCGGGAGCCCCCAGGTGGGCGACGCCGGCTTCGTCGCCCGGCTGGGGCGGCTGCCCAACCTACGGGTGCTCCACGTCAGGAACGAGATCGACCTCATCCCGCGGTACCCCGCGGGGTGCTGGGGTATGTGTCCGTCGGTGAGCAGCTGGTCGTGGACACCAGGAAGTCGCCGTAACTGAAGGATTCGAAGAACCCCAGCGACTGGCACAACCTGTAGGCGCTCCTGCACGTGGTGGCGGGATGGAAGGGGAAGGACAACGGCAACGGCGGAGAAGGGGGATTCGAGCTGGCCGTGAAGAGGAGCGTGGCGCTGGTGAACAAGTCGTGCGGGTTCCTAAAGGAGGAGTGCTTGGTGCCGGAGTCGTGGTGGGTGAGAAGAACAAAGGGATGGTCGTGGGGGACGATGGCGAGTGGCAGCTGGCACCGCCGGTGGAGGACGACGTTCCGGTTGCCGAGCTCTGAGCTCTCGACGACTTCCCAAGTTTCTTGGTGACGTAATTAAGTTAATTAAAGCCGGCGCATATTTTATAGAATGAATGGAAGGCTATGGTATCCCTTTCATGTACGTAGGGATAATTACAGTAATAGTAAGGTTTCATGAACTCATCTATGGCACATTCTTCTTAACAATTGTGTCGATAGATGATGCCAAAAAACAGGTTTAAGTGAGTTGTTGTGGTCGCTGTGCTTAAGGATTGCTTTCTTTACCTATGCAGTGTAATAAAATGTAGGGTTCAAATATTTCAAGAACCCATTTTCATGTCGCCCTACTCATACCAAACGGCCACCTAATAAGTGATTGAAAAGTTGTAGCCTCCCATCTCATGGAGGCGGCCTTTTACTTCTTGAACATCATACTTTAAATTGTGGAAATTCTTATCTCTGGAGTTACCAGTTTATTGGCCATGCTTTATATAAACTAGATGTAAACTTTTAAGAACTAAAACATAAAGCAACCATAACACACTTGACATTCTTCCCTAGGCTCAAATTATATGACCAAGCCGGTAGTGCCCATATTTTGCCACCGTTCGCATCAACCAACCAGCTTTTTTTTTGCTGAAGAATTAAATACTTTGAGATGGTCATCCCTCCTGATCATCTGACCCTCATAGCCATATGATAACTTCAAGGGCTCGTACAAGTCGCTTGCATAACGTGGACGGTGATGGATGGGAGACAAGTGCGCTGCATTCGTTTGTCTTTAATCTCGAGTTGGATTTACAGCAATCATCAATAAAAAACCATTAAAGCGCGAATGGCAGTGTGTTGCATTGGGAATCATAACTTTTAAGCGTTCACCAAAGTTCACCTTTAAGCATAGCTAAGAAGAAAAACTAAATGGGAGTGGTAAAAATGGCCATATGGGGCTCCCCCACTTGAAACCATCCGGGTTAGTAGCACAGGAAATTAACAACCCGCCATCTCCAAAATTTCATGTACGCTCTGAAGGCCTCCCAAATTTCATAAAGATATCTAAGATCTCAAGACTAAGAACACCAAAGGTATCCAAAACATATGCTTTGGCTTAGAACAGCCATGAAGTAATGATATGCTTCGCCCGTCAAACATAAACTCCAGTTGCAAGCAGCAAGAATAATGATCCGAAACCCTGTATTTTAGAAAACAATAAAATCTTTTAGACCAGAGTAGTAGAACATCTATCAACCAGTGATAAGAAATTCAAGAGAGAAAAACAACAGCGACTCATTGACACACCAAGAAAACAGATGCGACCGCCCCCGTCATAAGCTCTTTTGAAAGGCTGCGGTTTCGTTTGGATGATGTAGCCTCATAACTGTAAAAGGAAAAAATAAAACAAAGTTGGATGCAGCAATGTTGACCTAACGAGTATGGGTTTCTTATAATCTATATCAAAGGACTAGAAATATAGCTCTAATTAGAAAAATATTAAGCTATCAACTTCTTGAACCGACTCTGGACCAAGTACATAAACCTGTTGGTGTTGATTCTTCTCGACAGTTTCCATGGGATTGTGTTATACAGACCTGCCGACCATTCTTGGTCCAGAGTCAGCAGATCTGTATAACACAATCCCATGGCAACTGTCGAGATAGCCAGTGTAAGCACGGGAACAAGCATGTCAAGAAGCACATTCACAACTGACCCGCAAGTCTGATTAATCTGCAGGTGAACCATACTGAGAGTGATGAAGGTAAACAATGGTGCAAAGAGTGCAATACTTTTACTACATTGCTAGGGACCAGAACCAATCAGTGCATAATGGGGCAACAGAGTCATGTAATCAGTCTCTCAATATGGTGGTAGTAGTGTCTCAGTGAATGATGATTAAGAATTCACTCTCCCAAACTTCCAGTTGTTTGCCGTCAGTAGCATAACAAGATCATAGGATCTCAGGCTCTTCAAAACTGAATAAAACAAACTGTAGAAGTGTAAGTACATTTTAACAAAGAGGCATAAAAGATTAATCAGGGAGATTTCACTCCTCAATGGTGATTCTCTATGGAACAGATTCATGAGGCATCTTCATACCCCTATGTAGTCAGAGGCGAGAGGGGGCTGAGGCAACGAAGGGTTCACCTCAGCCTCAAAGGCCTAGGTGATGGCCTGACAATTGAGGGGATAAATTATTAAATAATATACACAGTTCAAAATTATCAATATATAAATATGACCTAAATGGGTGAATAAAACAAATATATTTTATAAAACTATTCATTCCTATGTGGCAGATTATTGCATTACTCACTAAATCCCTTCATTTCTATATGTAAGTTTAACAAACTAAATTGTAAGTAAACAATTCACACTCATACATATAAATACACTAAATAATAGCTGAAAATAAGCATCAATAGCTTAAATGGACCTCTTTGTGGGCTGGGCAGGGGCAAAGAAGGTGGTGACTAAACCCTGGATTCGCCGAGGCAAAATCAGCCAGAGCAAGGCAACCGGGGCCATGTCACCTCGCTTCATGGCCTAGGCGACGGCCTCAGTCACCTTCAATAATTTTTCTCAGATCTGCACACCAAAGCAATAATTTTATCCCTGGTCTGTTCACCAGAAGCAACAAGTTAGAGCTTAATGCTATTGAATGGAGTGAGGAAACCCAAATACCCATTTCTTGACTGGTTGATGTTTCATACCAAAACTTCACCATGTCCATTGCATCTTCCAACACATAGTTTGAATTCTATCCGTAATGAATTTGTTCAAAATAGAGAAGATCCTGCCTATTCCCATAAACATTAAAAATTCCCCTTGCATCATGCCGTCTATGCTGAAGAATGAGGCACTGATCCTTCAATATAGGGAGACAAGTATCAGCTGCCAAACCACTTCATTTCTACCTTCAATGTTTGAACACAAACATGCTTTAATCATCCCCCACCCGATTAACAAAGGTGGGTTAAAACAATGGATCCCGTTCTGTTTAACCAATCTGGAGTACAGAAAAAACATGTTCCCAATTGAGGAGCGGAGAAAGAGAGATTGCTGAGATGCATATCTGAGTGAGCCAATCCAGTTTCTATGAACCTAGATTTCCCTCATCTCATTCTATGTAAACTATCTCATTTTCAGACTACCCAGGATTTTCATGTATTTTTCAAGTCCACTCTATAGGCCTTAACCATATTTGGTGCAGCTTCTAATTAGAAGCACATTTTTGGTATCAGCAAATTTAGTTCAATAATTTTGTGGGAAGACATTAAATTTTACAAGCCGTTTATGAATTTTTAATTAGGTTTTAGCTCTTGACCAAGAGTCCCAATCTTAGATCTCAAATGAGCATCATATGAGTTAAACGTTGATATCATTAAGCTAGTCCAGATTTTAAGTGATCTTTATCTCAAATATCTTGTATCTGCACTGCTTCCCAACTTTGTAGAAGTTGTTTTTAACTGTGAGAGAATCAAGGAGATCATATTGAATTGGGAGCTGCTGTAATAAGTTATATCTTATCTTGGGTAGCCACTACTTACTGATTTACTCTCTTCATGCACGTAAATTCCCATAGACAGCTTCTCTAAAAATTAAGCTCACGTCTTCAAGACAACTTCCTTTAGAGGAGGGAGAAGGAGAACCTACCAATGACCATCTTTCATTTAACAAGAAAAAAATTCAGGATCCACTGGTGAGTTGCTTGCAGGAAAAACATGCCTTCCCTTTAGCCTCTTTGGCAAGGATTCAAACTTTCTACGTCTGCCACGGCATGTAAAAAACCCAATCCTGAGTTGGTATAAGATAGGTCGCTGGAAAAGGGCTCAGACAAATATCCAACGAGTTGGAACCTCCTCAGGTTGTTTATATCATGAGTAACAGAGCAAAAAGGATAGAGAGCATTCACCAAAGGTCAGTCAGTTGATTCGCGGTTGCGAACCAATCCACTGCAGCCCCTCCGCAGTAGCTTTGGGTCTAAAGATCAGGAGGAACCAATGCAGGAGAATGTGGCAGATCAATATAAGAGAATAAACCAGCTCAGGCATGCCGAAATTGCCTTTCAAAGGGTCAACGAATGCATGAAAGAAGAATCTGCCCCCATCCTTGTCATCGATCGGTAAAAAGTAGGGTCGCTTACGGAACTTGCTTAATAAATGAGATCCCAAAGAACACCCTCTCCATCCCCTCACCCTTCCAACCATCCGGAAAACCGGTGTAGCAGCAAAAGAGTTGAAAAATCCTACTTTTGGAAAAGAACACGAACAAAAACAAACAGAAGCGGGGGACAAGGGCACAAGCGGCGGGCTTACATGAAGAAGGAGGCGGTCACGACGAGGCCGACGGCGAGCATGAGGAAGGCCAGCGTCGGGTACCACACTTCGGAGACGGGGCTGGATATGGGCTTCGGAGAATTCGCCTGCGCGTTTCACAGCAAAGGGAGAACCCATAGATTGAGATCTAAACAGCACAGAAAACATAAACCCTAAAGAAATCGGGCATCGAAACCCGGCAACCGATAGGAGATCAAGGAAAGGCTTTCTTCAGATCCAGATCTCTTGCTTACCATCGATGAAATCGAAGGACAGCAGTAAGCGACTGATGCCGGAATCCCCGATCTCCCCTGACGGGACTTCGATCTCGTTTCTGAGAGTGCCGGCGAGAGGAGTTGGATCGTGTTCAGAAGCTTCGCGTGGCCGGACTAGGTAGGAAGAACTCCTCGTTTGTACTTCCTGTAGGTGAGATTAAGGCTCTGGTCACCTTACCGGTTATGCTGTCGGTTTGACTGACGACCGCCCATGCACGGTGTTTTCTCTGATTCTCTGCAGTAATCAAGACTTGGTCACTCTATCTGGTAATTAAGTACGTATATGTGTTATGTGATCTTTCTAGTAGTGGTTTGGACTCTGTATTGACAATGTGTAAAAGTGGATATGTGAATAATGTGTAAAGTGACATGTGAATGTGATACGTGGTAAGTACAAATGATATGACATGTGATGAGTGAATGTGTAAAGTGAAAACTATGTGAAAATTGAGTGAAATCATGTGTAAGTAAAAGTGAATGATAATGTGAGAGTAAATATATGTGAAAACTAAGGTAAAAGTACATATGTTCATGTCATACATGTGTCAATGTGATTTATGTTAATTGTGATATCATGTGTAAAAATTATGTTAATTATGTCCATGAGATAGTAATTACTTGATGAGCATATGTTTAGTATCATGTTATGAAATTGAATATAAACCATGTGTTAGCGCTATATGAAAATAAGAAATGAAAGCATGTGATTATATGAATGTTTTCATGTTAATGATATTATGTTATAAGTATCCATATTAGAATTCTTGTTTTACATGTGTTAGTGTAGTTTTGCTTAATAGATTCCATATTTTATTATTCATATTTTAGTATGAGCATGTGTTAGTTTAATTGTTAAATTTCAAATAGTTAATGATAATGTGGTAGCTAGTAAAATGTTAACTAGTTAGTAAGCATGTGTGATAAGTACATGGTTTGAAGTTTTAAGTTGCTTGCTGTGTCTATTGTGTAGACTCACAATTGCTAAATATTTCAAGAGATTAGAAGCCGAGGAGTTAGCAAGATCCGATGTGGAGTGTGAAGAGTAGATTGAAGATAAAGTTTATTTTCCTAGTATGTGATGTAATTGTAAATTGGACTTTGATTATTTGTATTTGGAAACTGGCTAAAATTAGTGGTTGTTGTATTATGTTATTTCTTTTGCTTGGATTATATAGACAGTGGTATGTGGATTATAAAGTTGATGGAATAAGAGTTATTTAATTTTCGCTGCAATATTCCTTTCTATTTGTGTATATCTCAGCCCATGTGACTATTGTTGGGGTTTTCTCCCCTGTAGCGACTTGCTCTCATCCGATGTGGGTTGGTATAACCGTACCGGGTGGAAGTGGGCCGTTACACCAATTGTAGCAACTCGAAAAATTTTAGTATTTTAAAATTTTGAAATAATAAATTTCTTTAAAACAAAATAATAGAAACATATGTACCACTATCGTATGTGCAAGAATATATCAAAAAATTCTTTAAAAATTATAAAAGCAACACCAAATATTATCCCTAAGTGCTCCACGAAGAAATTCGTGCAACGAAAGATCCGATTAGCCAAGCGTACGTCACAATATGACTAATTATCCAAATTTGGAAACTAAGTCGGAAAACCGTTAACACGGAAAGATCACGCGCCCATAAATTAAACGAACATGTCGGAGAGACTTCCAACATCATGAAATAATTACCCATTATCGAAATGGACCAATGGACCTCTCATAGTCCATGAATAAAATCAAGTAAGAAAAATATAATAAAATCCGTAACTCTATTATTCCCTAATTAAAAATGGATATCCTATAAGATAAATCCCAATAAATAATGGGCTTTGATAAATGGACCATAAAAGATTTATTGGGCCAAAATAAGGATTTTTAAAAGAAGAGTAATAGAAAAATACCCTAAATTCATAACTAAATTATTACCTAAATAGAAAAGGGATATTTAATGCATTAAATAGGAAGTTTGAGTTAGAATTGAATTTCTAAACCTACCCTAAAAATTTGGTCACGAATTTAGCTCCCATCCTAACCCAAATAGGAAGTGGAAAGTTTGGAAGGAGGTTAGGAAAGGAGGAAATTCAGAATTTAATAGGAGTTAGAGTACTATTAGGAAATAGAAACCCAACAAGCATAAATACTCTCCAATCTCTCCATGGCCGGCCCTAAGTAACATTGTTGGGGCTTGCTGGACCTGGAGGAGAGGCCAAGGAGGAGGAGAAATCGTGGAGAGAAGGCTTCATCAAAGCTTCAACCCGAGTTCTTCAAGTTATAGCCCTAGAAGAGGAAATCGAGTCAAGGTAGGTATTCTCACAAGCTAAAATCCTAATATTTCGTCTGTAGATTGTTCCATGCATCAGGAACAAAACCCTCAAGTTTCATAATTTTCCATCGAGCCAATATTTTCTTATTGAATTTTGAAGTCCTGCAACTCTCTTGACCCCGAACCTTCATGTTTAATCATATCTTCTTGAATACTCGATTCCCTGCTCATAAATTTTTATTAGAAATACTGATACATGTTAGGCATCTTTTTGGCCTAAAAGCTCTAATTTTTATCCACCCTACTTCGTGAATTAATTCTCTCATCTCAACTACTCACTGTGTCATGTACTCCCTGTTTGATTTGAATAAAGTATGTCAAAACTCTATCTATTTTAAATTCTATTTTCTGTAGGTACTCACGTATGTCTAGATCAATTTTCAACTTGTTTCATGATTTATCATCGACTATACAATTAGTTATGAATTTTCAAAGCACCTTATGTCAAAACATGTTAAGTTGGCACGTAATCCCATGCCAGTCTCTTTCCTGCTCGAACTCAGGTGAAGTACCTGAGAACACGATGGTCTGATAGGCCGTGTTCTCAGGGCCGTCGCGACACAGGCACCTGTCGCGATCTGATCGCGACAGGGAACCCTGTCGCGTTCTGGCCGCCTGACCGAACGACCCGTCGCGATCCTCATAAGAACCTGTCGCGATTTGCCTGCCTGTTCAGACCTTCCCGTCGCGACCCTTATAGAGACCTGTCGCGTTCTGAAGTTTTTCATGAAAACCCACCTTTTTTCAAGACCTATTGTATACAGTCACCCCATGTCCTATTAACTGTCATGTACACAGAAAAATAAAGTTGTAATTATTCAATATATTTTAATTAATTCAAGTTAATCACATGATCTATCTTGCCCATGATTTTCTCTTACACTTGCACTCACTTTGAACCATCTTATATGGCTTACTTGGCATGAAAATTCTCACATGTACATCTAGAAAAATTATTTCCATTATATATATTAATTGCCCAATTTTAAATGAACTTGTCTATGTTTACTCGCGATGTTTTGAGAACACCATTACCGACGCTCCACTGTTCTAGAATTCCTCTAGAATGTCGGGCACCTATTTCTATATACACACTCTCTCTTGACTTGGACGTCGAATACTCCTTCTGCCGGACTAGTGAGTCTTGTTCAAGGCATCTGTAAGTCTCCTCTGTCCATGGGTTCCCACATGGTCGACGAGCTGGTTGTACCCTAACACCTATGATACACTCTAGGGATCAACAAGATCCAAATGACCTTAGATTGTTCTCTCTCTTATCTTGAATCACGCCAGAACTCTGGACCTGTGCGTAACATGGCCAGTGGAAAGGTAGTGAATTCCACTTGACTGCCAACGCCATACGCGCGTGTTGTGCAACTGTTACTATCGTTCGTTACTCGACGTTTCATGTGCAATGACCATAAGATCTCATCTTACTTTCCTCGCTCGTCTATTCATGTTCATTCTACTATCTCGTCTATCTCGTACTCTCTTGGTACCCTTGAGCTGTTGTGGCTTCTACTGTTTATACTGTTCATGACTGTCTAGTGCTAAAAAGGGTCTTGTGACTCTACTGACTGGAATGCATACTGTCAGGGCACAGAGAGTGTCCAAGGGGCTCCAATCTAGTCCTGGGGGCCGAGAGCCACCCGAAAATACCTGCAGGGGCTATACATGGTGTTCTACATTGCACCGGTTCTGACTGTCTGTTCTGAATTGGCTAGACATCTGACTGTTACACTGTTACTGTTAGTATGTTAAATCAGACATACTGCACTGTTACTGTACTGCCACTGTCCTGTTATTGAGCGACTACTGTCGCACTCTCTACTTGATACTTGCTATCTTGAGTTGTTGCGTTCTAACGTGACATAATCGTGTGCAAAGTGCTATATTCTCTCGTTGTCTATTGATAATAAAAGTGATATATTCTCTCTCAGCTATCTACGGATAACCAAAGTGTCATTACTATTTCGATTGACGAAAGTTAATCAAAGTGCTATACTATTCGATTGATGAGAATCGATCAAAGTGCAATTTACTCTTTACATGATCATCTACTATCTCTCTTCTTGCTATACGTGTCGCTTGCTATTTCTTGACAATGTTGTTACTTGCTATTGTTGTTATCCTTTACTATCGTGACTTGACTTTAATCATCATGCTATACTTGATTCATCTGCTATTTGAACCATTATTTGTGCTATTACTTTCTCGACTTTACATGACTCTCTCTATCATTAGTTACTTTGCCATTTAATGTATTAATTACTTAAAGCCTGCTTGACTATTGAGATTAAGTCCTACTGGACGTTATCGCTCACCCTTCGTTATTTGTTATTATGTCTCAGGTAAGTCGGACAATGACGTTATACGTACCAATGGGATAGGACCAGAGTGATGAGTGACCTGGAGTCAAATGACGACGTTACCCTAGCACCATTGGAGTCTAGTAGTTATTGCTTTAGATTTGTTTTCAATGTAATGATGTCATTGAGCCCTATATATTGGCTCCGAATTAGTAGTTGTAATAGTCTTAGTGATTTTATAATGAAATCAAGAGTTTATTTCAATTATTGTTCATTAGATGCTCTGATGTTTGCGTTTGTATGCGTAATTTACGTTACCATACTCGTTGTTCGCGTCTCCTACGATTTATTCCGCTGCTAAATTGTAGGGGCGTAACAGTTGGTATCAGAGCCTAGGATGTCCTTATTAGGATATGTTAAGTCTAGGGATGTTCTAGGTGAACCGCCATGACCGTGTCTAAGTCAACCACCATACCTATGTGAGAGATTGGGTAAAGCTTGGGGTTATGCTAGGAGCTTAACTATATGTATAAGTACCCTAAGTTTAAGAAGAAATTAATAAGTATTATTGCTCGTAGGAACTAGAGGAGATGGCTGGCGAGCATGCGCAAATGCACGAATTACAACAGACCGTACAGGGGTTAACTCTAGCCCTTAACAACGTGATTCAAGCAGGAGCAAGAATTGGGGTAGGAGACCTATATGGGAACTTTCAAACAAACCCAAATTTAATATATGGAACTCCGGATCCCGATGAAGCTGAAAATTGGGTGAAGGCACTGGAACGGATCGTTAGGGTTATGCAATGTTCAGAGCAGAGAAAGTCCTTCTGGCAACCTTCCAGTTGGACCACGATGCTAGAGCCTGGTGGGAAGCTGCCAGTCGACAATTACCCAACATCAACATATAGGACTGTCAATGGATCCACAAGATCCAGAAACCCGATCCGAGTCCAAACTTTAAGTCGGATTCGGATCAGACTTTTTGACCTGAAATTGGCCTTTTCTCCTGATCCGGGTCGCACATTTCTGATCAGAAATGGTTGATTCCGGGTCAAAAATTCGGGGCGCCAGTGTCCTGATCCGAAGAGGCAAAAGTGACGGAGAGGAAGCTGGGGCCGAGGCGGGCGAGGGAGAGGGCGAGCGCCGCGAGGGCGCCCAGGGTGAGGGCGTGAAACTGCGGGAGCTTCTCCTGGAGCACCTCCACCAGCCCCATGGCAGCCGACGGGGGACGACAGGCGGCGGCGTAGACCAGATCGAGATGCGTCCAGAAACGTCAGCCCATGCTCCTCCTCGCACCAGCCCAGCCCTCTCTGCTCCGCCTTCCCCAGCCCCGCCCCTTCGTACCATGCCAGCCCCATCTCCTCCTCCTTCCCCAGCCCCGCCCCTTCGTACCATGCCAGCCCCATCTCCTCCTCCTTCCCCAGCCCCTCCAGGCACGAAGACTCCAATGGCAGCGGCACCCCCTACCTCGACCCCTCCTCCTACCTCCCCCCTTCCTCCGCAGCCTCCCCTCCCTCTCGTCCCTTCGCATCTTTAACAGTGCCCCCGTCACGCCGCCCCTCTCCTCCCCGACCTCCCCCGCCACCGCGCCGCCAAAGCTAAAGATGCCCGACTGGGAGTCCCCTCCCTCCCGTCCCTCTCCCCCGCCGCCTCTTGCCGCCGCTCGTGGGTTCCATGCCTCCTCTCGCTCGCCTGCTCCATGGCCATGGTGTGGGTGATCCGGTACAAGCTAGATGTGGAGAAACACATGGAGGGGTTGCTGGAGAGGGAGGCAGAGGACGGGAGGCTTCTGGGCAAGTGCATGGAGGAGCTGAAGGGTAAGGGCCTGGAGTTCAACCTGCTCAAGGAGGTGGACACCCTGAGGAGGGCCAAGAGCCTCCGGATCGAGGCCAGGGGAGGCGGGGGGGGGGGGGGGGTGGGGGGGGGGCGCCGTGAGAAAGTGGTCACTCAGGGATTTGCCACCATGTTCTTCTTTGCCGCCTCCTGCGGGACCTTGGGCCTTACCAGGTTCATCCTCTGCCATTAGGGAAAACCTGATAACCTGATGCAACTTTGCGATTCCATCTTTCTCTGATTTTGAGCGACTCCGTTTGACTAGAATCATCACTTAGGCTGTGGGCAAACCTTGCATCTCCAAGATTTTGGCACTTCTGAACTGCAGAAGAAGCTGGTTGTTCAATAAGAGGGATCTTTCATGTACTTAGTTTTCATTTTTCCTTTTTGGATAACTTCTGGGGTGTTGGGATTCTGGAAGAGATATGACGGCAGAATGATCTGTTCTGCCATTTGAGATGTACGAACCCATTCAACAGACCAAGAAATAATATCGTTCCGAGGGTTCTCCTCGAAGAGAAGATACACGGTCCGCTCAAAAAAGGCGCCCATCTTCTCCGAGCTCAGCCCAGCCTCCCGGTCGCTGGGGCGTCGAGATCCAGGCAGAACCACGGGGTGGAAGGAGAGGATCCAAAAAATGATTTCGGATCTTAATCTGAACCCGAATCCAAAAATAGACTTAAATTTGCATCCGGATCGGATTCAGATCTTTTGGATTCGGATTGGATTCAGATCTTCAAAGATTCGACCCGGATGCGACCCATTTACACTGCTATCAACATAGAGTGGGGGATAAATTTTTAGAACTCTTCAACACCAAATATTTTTCTGAGAGGATTCGTGAGAAGAAGGCAAATGAATTCGCCAATTTAAAACAACGAATGATGTCTGTAGCAGAATATGAAGTGCAATTTGAAAGACTAGCGTAGTATGACCACATTTGGGAGTACGGAAAAGATGAAGGCAAAGAGATTTTAGAAAGATTGAGACCTATGTTCTGGGAAAAGTTGGCTCCACTAGACATTGAGTATATTCAGTCATGGTATTGAGAGCTCAATTAGTCGAGGACAACATGGAACTCCTGAAAAGATCATAAGAAGAAGGTGTTGAAAAGGGAACGTGCTACACATTCCAATGATAATAAAGGAAGAAATACAGTAGATAGCAAGAGAATGAAGGGGGGAAGTGAAGCGGAAAGAATTCTATAAATTTTTTAAAAAGCCAGGGCATCAGATGATAACTGTTAGAAGAAATTGGGCAGATGCTTGCGATGTGGAAGTCAACAACATCGAGTCATCATTTGCCAACAAAGAAGAACTGAACTCCACGCCAAGGACGATTACAAGCCTCGTGGATATGAAATCATGCCAATGAAGGTGGACAAGGTACCATCATTACACCCATAGTTAATTTTATATTTATTTCACGATAACAAAATCTTAAGTGGGGAAGATGATGGAATGAATATTCCGAGTAAATTGGTAGGTATCATATCATATGAATTTGAGGCCAAATTCTTTTAAGTGGGAGAGGATGTAGCAACCCAAAAAAATAGTATTTTAAAAATTCGAAATAATAAATTTCTTTAAAATGAAATAATAGAAACATGCGTACCACTATCGTATGTGGAAGAATACATCAAAAAATTCCTTAAAAATTATAAAGCAACCCCAAATATTATCCCTAAGTGCTCCACGAAGAAATTCTTGCAACGAAAGATCCGATTGGCCAAGCGTACGTCACAATATGACTAATTATCTAAATTTAGAAACTAAGTCGGAAAACCGATAACACGAAAAGATCACGCGCCCATAAATGAACGAACATGTCGGAGAGACTTCCAACATCATGAAATGATTACCCATTATCGAAATGGGACCAATGGACCTCTCATAGTCATGAATAAAATCAAGTAAGAAAAATATAATAAAATCCGTAACTCTATTATTCCCTAATTAAAAATAGATATCCCATAGATAAATCTTATAAATAATGAGCTTTGATAAATGGACCATACAAGATTTATTGGGCCAAAATAAGGATTTTTAAAAAGAAGAGAATAGGAAAATACCCTAAATTCGTAACTAAATATTACCTAAATAGAAAAGGGGTATTAATGCATTAAATAGGAAGTTTGAGTTAGAATTGAATTCTAAACCTACCCTAATAGTTTGACCACAAGTTTAGCTCCCATCCTAACCCAAATAGGAAGTGGAAAGCTTGGAAGGAGGTTAGGAAAGGAGGAAATTCGGAATTAATAGGAGTTAGAGTACTATTAGGAAATAGAAAACCCAACAAGCATAAATACTCTCCAATCTCTCCATGGCCGGCCCTACACGTTGCTGGGGCTTGCTGGACTGGAGGAGAGGCCAAGGAGGAGGAGAATTCGTGGAGAGAAGGCTTCATCAAAGCTTCAACCGAGTTCTTCAAGTTATAGCCCTAGAAGAGGAAATCGAGTCAAGGTAGGTATTCTCACAAGCTAAAATACTAATATTTCGTCTGTAGATTGTTCCATGCATCAGGAACAAAACTCTCAAGTTTCATAATTTTCCATCTAGCAATATTTTCTTATTGAATTTTGAAGTCCTGCAACTCTCTTGACCCGAACCTTCATGTTTAATTCATATCTTCTTGAATACTCAATCACATGCTCTCAAATTTTTATTGGAGATTTGATACATGTTAGGCATCTTTTCCCCTAAAAGCCCAATTTTTATCCACCCTACTTTGTGAATTAATTCTCATCTCACCTGCTCACTATGTCATGTACTCCCTGTTTGATTTGAATAAAGCATGTCGAAACCTATCTATTTTAAATTCCTATTTACTGTAGGTACTCACATATGTCTAGATCAATTTGCAACTTGTTTCATGATTTATCATCTACTATTCAATTAGTTATGAATTTTCAAAGCACCCTGTGTCAAAACATGTTAAGTTGGCACGCAATCCCATGCCAGTCTCTTTTCCCGCTCGAACTCAGGTGAAGTACCTGAGAACGTGACGGCCTGATAGGCTGCATTCTCAGGGCCGTCGCGACACAGTCACCTGTCGCGATCTGATCGCGACAGGGAACCCTGTCGCGTTCTGGCTGCCTGACCGAACGATCCGTCGCGATCATCATAAGAACCTGTCGCGATCTGCCTGCCTGTTCAGACCTGCCCGTCGCGACACTTACAGAGACCTGTCTCGTTCTGAAGTTTTACATGAAAACCCACCTTTTTGCAAGACCTATTGTTATACAGTCACCTCATGTCTTATTAACAGTCATGTACATAGAAAAACAAAGTTGTAATTATTGAATATATTTTAATTAATTCAAGTTAATCACATGATCTATCTTGCCCATGATTTTCTCTACACTTGCATTCACTTTGAACCATCGTATATGGCTTAACTTGGCATGAAAATTGTCACATGTACATCTAGCAAATTTATTTCCTTATATATATTAATTGCCCAACTTTAATGAACTTGTCTATGTACTCGCGATTGTGTTGGGAACACCGTTACCGACGCTCCACTGTTTCTAGATTCCTCTAGAAACCTCGGGCACCTATTTCTCTATATACACACACTCTCTCTTGACTGTTCGTCAGATATCCTTCTGCCAGACTAGTGAGTCTTTGTTCAAGGCCTCCGTAAGTCTCCTCTATCCATGGGTTCCCACATGGCGACGAGCTGGTTGTACTCTAACACCTGTGATACACTCTAGGGATCAGCAAGATCCAAACGACTTTAGATTGTTCTGTCACATCCCGAGCATTACGCAGCGGATATTAATAATAATACGGAATAATTCGAGTCGATATCCCGAGACGTGAACAGTCGGAAAATAAGACTTAGCTAGCACGCACTAAATGTATAACAACATACATCATCATGGGGCCCAAATATTGAACTCAACTAATCTTTTATTTCAAATCTCAACTCATTGTATCCAAATGGAAACTATTACAGGACTAAGATCAAAATAAAAAAAAATTACATACTACCTCATGTTAACACTGTAATTATTAAAGCAACTACTATAACTAGATCATAGTTGGAACGCTCTTCACTCAGACACATTCCCATCCTCGACTTGCTCTTCCTCTTGAATGTCACTAGTACTAGATGGGTGTAAAGTAGGGATGAGAAACTAGCAGTAGTAGATTATATCTCAATGTGCGGGCAATGATATAAGCGATTAGCAATTTAGAACTAGGTAAGCACGATGAAGGTCATGATATGTATGCACGTACGAACTCTGTTAAAACTCCTCGTTAAACCAAACCCCGCTACATGACGCCATGTAAAGAACGAAGATGGATCTAGAACTAGACAATAATAGAACTAGCAATATATTTTGTACACAAGCACCAAGATATACTTGAATGCTTGATAAGAAACACATGATATCACTAATTGCATTAAATGCAGGATGACCATATCACGCAAGCAAGCAAGCACGCACGAGCACGATAATGTAACACTAATAGGCACGTAGACACATAGTGTACACCAAGAAAAGATCTATCAAGAATGTACACTAGGACACGTGTATGTGGTATTGTATCTATCATTCAACACAACATGCACAACTCTCAGCGCAGATGCAACGCCAGTAAGAATCTATACCCCATGGTTAATAGTATATTATGACTGCTCCGTCATTGGGGCTAGACTGGAGCCCTTGGACACTCGCCGTGCCCAGTCAGCATCTCACTTAAATTTAAATGTAGATATCCACAGTCATTAATAATGGCCAATGAGAGTTTCAATAAGGTAAGGCATGTGTAATGTCATGTTCATGATGATGATGAGAACTAGTAATAAGTAATTGAACATGATTTCATGATAACAATGGTCAAGAGATAAATTCGGCAGCATAACGGTACATTATATTTAGTTCAATATTTACATTAATAGCTTTAGTCTAGATTGTAAATCACACTCACGAGAACAAGAAGAGAAAGGAAGTGCACGCTATCTCCATGGAACTTCAATGGTACAACCAACTCGTCAGCCATGTGGGAATCCATGGTCAGAGGAGATTTACGGAGGCCTTGGAGAAAAGGTCATAGTCTACCGATTCGGATAATGACCGGTAGAGAGTTTCCAAATTTCCAAGAAAGGCTGTCTAGATGTGCAAGTGTGTAGTGATGTACGCATGTCACAATTCACAAACCATCGGTTTTTAAACTCGCGAGAAACACTTAGCATGATGACATGACATGAAACTATGCACTTAACTAAACATGGATTGCAAGATTTTAAGATAACAATTTATCATTTTAAACATGGTAGAATAATAGGAAGATTAAATCACAAGTTGCATGAATGGATCATAATATTTAAGGAGCAATTAGAATAGCATTCATGTAATTAAAACTTTTAAATGGGTTAACCACTTTTAAGCCATTAAAATAACCATCAGCAATGATCAGACCTAAGACATGTGAATACACACAAAATATCATATTAATCAGACCTCGGGTATAGCGGTTAGATTTGCAAAATAATAGGTGGGGTTTTATGCAAAATTCTGAGATCGCGACGCACCCCAGTAAGGGTCGCGACGGGGTCGGGACGAAACACGACAAGGGGATGTGAAGAACGTGACAAGGCAGTCAGAACAGGCAGAGAGATAGCGACGGGGCGCTCGTCGCGTTCAGAACACGATGGGTTTGCTGTCGCGATAAGACCTCAGAACGCGGCCTATCAGGCCATCACGTTCACAGGGTCTGTACCTGAATCCGACAGAGAAAGGACAGTGCTTTGGATTGTGGACCAGACTTTCCCTGTTTTGACATAGGGTTGTTCTAAAATTAAGAACAAATTGTACAGTGCATGAAAAATCACGAAACTAGTTTTAAACTAACCTAGACATGCAAGGGTGCTTCCAATAAATCGGAATTAGAAAACAAGGATGGTTTCGACAGGCTTGAATCATGTCTAACATGAGGTATAGAAGACTGAGAATAATCAAATGCAAGATTTACCTTGCAAGGTATAATGCCGAAATAATTAGGGCTTTAGGACAAACGTCTCATCATGAAAGTTGTTGGGAACATGGAATAGATGCATACTATGATTTTTAAATAATTTTAAACGACCTTGAGATGCATGATAATTCGACACAACGTAAAAGCCAAGTGCAACCCGAAAAATGCAGTATCATGCAGTGACCCTCTTGCCACGCTTATAACTCTCTAAATGTTGACATTTAGACAAAATATTCAACATAAAACATGACGAGGACAATTAGTAGAAAAACTTTCATGTTGTGTGTTTGCTCTAATTCGGTCTTGAATCACATGCAACATATAAAGAACGGGAAAAGTCCTGACAGTGCGCGACTTGGGAAAAACACTTATAATTCAAAATCTACTAATTGAAATTCGATGAAACCAGTGGAAAACGAAAGTTAACTTGATGATCTACACATTGGTATAGGATATGTTAAGGTTTGGCCCAAGAAAAACCTACCTTCGGGTTGAAGAAGTCCCATTTTTCCAGAAAACCCGTGTTCAGACCACTTGGAGGAAAACACTTAATACTCCGTATACTGCATGGAATTTGGGCATTCCACTTAGGTTAGAACGTATACTTGACCCTATTTCCATGGGTATAGGCCTTTCAAGGTTTGGTTATGATTTGACTCACTTTGGTCGACTTCAAGTGGATGGTTTGTGCAGGTCGCAGCAGACAAGAGGGGGAAGAAGAACGGCTTGGTGTGGACGATCTCCTACTCCCCAGCCGCCAAGAACTCCTCCACATGACCCCAACAAGATGTAAACTCATCCCCAAGGGTTTGGTGAAGAGTATTTAAGCATCCATGGTGTTTAGGAGTCCTACTGTAACTAGGAAAGAAGAGTTGCGGTTTTGACATATTAGTTCCTATTTTGAGGATTTCTTCCTCCATTTGAGTGTGTGAGGCTTTAGGAAACCTCCCACCATAGTTAAACATGAATTTGGGTTGCCAAGATTGCAAGATCTCTTCCCAATTCAACTCTAACTACCTCTTCCTAATTTCAGCTTATTTAAAGTTGCGAATTTCTATGTATTTTCTTGCTTCATTTGATTTTTGCGCCATATGATGTCCATTAGCCCAATTATGATATTGGGTCATTAAATATAATGTAGAAGTCTTTCCAATATTTTTATTTAATTTATGATTGCGTCGTATTTCCGTGTTAACGGTTTTCTAACTTATTTCCTAATTTGGATAACCGGTCACAATAACTCTTAACCTAGCCCAAATGATTTTTATGACTCAAATTTCTTTATAGGTCATTAGAGGATTTATTTGAAGTCCATATATGATTTTATTTAATTTTATGACTCATCCAAGTACATGTGATAATGAATTTTCGACTTATTCATGAATTACGATAATAAGTCGCGAAACACTTTAACTTGGCTAATCTGATTTTTCATGGCACAAATTTCTTTGTGGAACATTTAGGAATAATGTGTGGGGTTGATTTATATTTTTTACAGAATTGTTCGATGTGTTTTAGCACATACGATAATGATACGTATGTTTAAATACTCTGTATTATGGAAATTATTTATTTTATTTATTTAAATTTTTATGTAATTAAAATTTCCGGGGTGCTACACCCTCCCCCACTTAAGATAATTTGGTCCCCAAATTATAGATCATTAATTGGCTTTTGATAGTTATGATTATTGAGGTTGTTTCGAATTTAATTCCTCTAACTTGTTTCAACATTGCGGATGCTAGTCCAACATCTACACCTATGGCCACCCGTACTATTCCTTTGATTCCTTCCACTCCTATTTCATCCATGGTTGTTATGTTCCATCTTAATCCACCAGATGAACTATGGTATAACTACTAGATTATTCCTTTTCAATTTCTCCTTAATGATCTCCCCCACTTAGAAATGTACTAATAAGAAAAACACATCATAAGATCAGTCTAGGGGTTTAACAATCATACCTTCTTCCGGAAGCTCTGCTTGTGTACTACATTCACAGTCCTTGATGCTTTACCACTCCCTGGTTCCTTCCAACTTGGTCTTTAGCATGGGACAGTTCGGTATACGATGTTCATGACTCCCACATCGCAAGCAAGCCCCGGCCTTCTTCCAGCACTTGTCGGCTTGGTGCCCAGGCTTGTCGCAAAATTTACAATGTTCCATCGTCGTTGTTTCTTCTATTTTGATCTTTTTCTCCATGCCATAGTCCTTCCCCATGGTTGGCCTTTTGTTGTTGTAGTTATTATTATTATTGTTGGGGAAAGTTCCAGTTGTATCGACTGCTCCCCTTTTTATAAAGGTTGGCTTTGAGATGTCCTTCCCCCTCATGCCTTCCACCTTGGCCATAGTGTCTTCTACCAGTTGAGCTCTTTGGACCATCTCAGTATAGGTTTGGATGTTGTATGGTCCGAGCTTCTCAATGAACATGGGCCTGAGCCCATCCATGAACCGATTTGCCTTCAGTCTTTCCGTGCCCACCAGGTGTGGGGCATACACAGCAAGACGCGCGAACTGAGCCTCATACTCAGCCACGGACATTCCGTTCTATTTCAGTGCGGCAAATTCCGCCGCTTTCTTCTCCTTCACTCTTTCAGAGAAATATTTCCCCGGAATATCTCCAGGAATCCAGCCCATTCCAGTTCGCCAACATTAGGAAGGTGGCCGATGTGGCCTTCCACCATGCTCGGGCATCCTTAGTGAATTGAAAAGTGGCCAGTACCACTTTTTCCCTATTAGTGCATTGCATGACTTGGAAAATTCGTTTTATCTCCTCTTGCCAATTCTCTGCCTCGTCTGGGTCAGGGGACCAGAGAACGAGGAGGGTTTAAACTCCTAAAGTTCCGGTGCAGATTACCAGCTCCATTCCTTGCAGCTGCAGCCTGATTTCCAGCCTAAACTACATTTTGTAATGCCTGGTCAGTCCAGCCACAGTGTCTTGCATGGCTTGCCACTGGTTGCGAGCCATCGCAGTCGAGTGTAAGAGTTATGAGGGTTCCTGAGAAAAGGATGGAAACTAATTAATGTCTCTAGATACATTATCAGAGTCAATGGGTAGGAGTGTTTAATTCTTGCTAACATATTCCCAGTCTCTACCCATTCTCACCAGGTACTGTATTTAATTTCCATGACCTAGGTTCCATAGGTATCTCCTATTCCTGAGACATATATCCTATTTGGTATTCCTAGGCTCTGATACCACTAAACTGTCACGTCCGAGCATTACACAGTGGATATTAATAATAATACGGAATAATTCGAGTCGATATCCCGAGACGTGAACAGTCGGCAAATAAGCCTCTAGCTAGCACGCACTAAATGTATAACAACATACATCATCATAGGGCCCAACTATTGAACTCAACTAATCTTTTATTCAAATCTCAACTCATTGTATTCCAATGGAAACTATTACAGGACTAAGACTCAATAAAAAGGGTAATTACATTTATTCCTCACTTCCTACTACATGAGTATAACACTCAAAGCAACTACTATAACTAGACTCATAGTTGGAACGCTCTTCACTCGGACACATTCCCATCCTCGACTTGCTCTTCCTCTTGAATGTCATAGTCACCTAGATTGGGTAAAAGTAGGGGATGAGCAAACTAGCCCAGTAGGATTTATATCTCAATGTGCGAGCAATGATATAAGTGATTAGCAATTTAGAACTAGGTAAGCACGATGAATGTCATGATATGCATGTACGAATGAAACTTGTTAAAACACGATACATGAACAAGCTAGATGGAGTGATCATGATAGAACAAGATCTAGAACGATATAACAAGATAGAACTAGCAATATATCACTTTGTACAAGCACGCAAGATATCACTTGATGTCAAGAATGCAAGATATCACTAATTGCATTAAATGCAGAATGGCCATATCACGCAAGCAAGCAAGCACGCACGAGCATGATAATGTAACACTAATCAGGCTCGTAGACACTAGTGTACACCAAGAAAAGATCCATCAAGAATGTACACTAGGACACATGTATGTGGTTATTGTATCTATCATTCAACATGACACGCATGACTCCCAACGCAGATGCAACGCCAGTAATCATTATACCCCATGGTTAACAGTATATTTATGACTCTCCGTCATTGGGGCTAGACTGGAGCCCTTGGACACTCGCCGTGCCCGGTCAACATCTCACTTAAATTTTAAATGTAGATACCCACAGTCATTAATAATGGCCAATGAGAGTTTCAATAAGTAAGCATGTGTAATGTCATGTTCATGATGATGATGAGAACTAATAATAAGTAATTGAACATGATTTCATGATAACAATGGTCAAGAGATAAATTCGGCAGCATAACGGTACAATTTATAATTTAGTTCAATCTTTACATTAATGGCTTTAGTCTAGATTATAAATCACACTCACGAGAACAAAAGAGAAAGGAAGTGCACGCTATCTCCATGGAACTTCAATGGTACAACCAACTCGTCGGCCAAGTGGGAATCCATGGTCAGAGGAGATTTACGGAGGCCTTGGAGAAAAGGTCACTAGTCTACCGATTCGGAATGACCGGTAGAGAGTTTCCAAATTCCCAAGAAAGGGCTGCCTAGATGTGCAAGTGTGTAGTGATGTACGCATGTCACAATCACAAACCATCGGTTTTAAACTCGCGGAAAACACTTAGCATGATGACATGACATGAAACTATGCACTTAACTAAACATGGATTGCAAGATTTTAAGATAACAATTTATCATTTTAAACATGGTAGAATAATGGGAAGATTAAATCACAAGTTGCATGAATGGATCATAATATTTAAGGGATCATAATATTTAAGGAGCAATTAGAATAGCATTCATGTAATTAAAACTTTTAAATGGGTTAACCACTTTTAAGCCATTAAAATAACCATCATGCAATGATCAGACCTAAGACATGTGAATTACACACAAAATATCATATTAATCAGACCTCGGGTATAGCGATTAGATTTGCAAAATAATAGGTGGGGTTTCATGCAAAATTCTGAGATCGTGACGCACCCCAGTAAGGGTCGCGACGGGGTCGGGACGGAACGCGACAAGGGGATGTGAAGAAACGCGACAGGGCAGTCAGAACAAGCAGAGAGATAGCGACGGGGCCCTCGTCGTGTTCAGAATGCGACGGGTTTGCTGTCACGATAAGACCTCAGATTGAGGCCTATCGGGCCGTCGCGTTCATAGGGTCTGTGCCTGAATCCGACAGAGAAAGGACAGTGCTTTGGATTGCGGATCAGACTTTCCCTATTTTGACATAGGGTTGTTCTAAAATTAAGAACAAATAGTACAGTGCATGAAAAATCACGAAACCAATTTTAAACCAACCTAGACATGCAAGGGTGCTTCCAATAAATTGGAATTAGAAAACAAGGATGGTTCGATAGGCTTTAATCAAGTCTAACATGAGGTATCGAAGACTGAGAACATCAAATTTTTTCCAGAAAACCCATGTTCAGACCACTTGGAGGAAAACACTTAATACTCCGTGTATACTGCATTGAATTTGGACATTCCACTTAGGTTAGAATGTAGACTTTACCTCTTTCCATGGGTATAGGCCTTGCAAGGTTTGGTTATGCTTTGACTCACCTTTGGTCGACTTCAAGTGGACGGTTTGTGCAGGTCGCAGTAAACGAGAAGGGGAAGAAGAACGGCTTGTTGTGGACGATCTCCCACTCCCCAGCCGCCAAGAACTCTCCACACGACCCCAACAAGATGTAAACTCGTCCCCAAGGGTTGGTGAAGAGTATTTAAGCATCCATGGTGTTTAGGAGTCCTATTGTAACTAGGAAAGAAGAGTTGCGGTTTTGACATACTGGTTTCCTATTTTGAGGATTTCTTCCTCCATTTGAGTGTGTGAGGCTTTAGGAAACCTCCCACCATAGTTAAACATGAATTTGGGTTGCCAAGATTGTAAGATCTCTTCCCAATTCAACTCTAATTATCTCTTCCTAATTTCAGCTTATTTAAAGTTGCGAATTTCTATGTATTTTCTTGCTTCATTTGATTTTTGGGCCATATGATGTCCATTAGACCAATTATGATATTGGGTCATTAATATATAATGTTAGAAGTCTTTCCAACATTTTTATTTAGTTTATGAGTGCGTCGTATTTCCGTGTTAACGGTTTTCTGACTTGTTTCCTAATTTGGATAACCGGTCACAATAACTCTTTAACCTAGCCCAAATGATTTTTATTGACTCAAATTTCTTATGGGTCATTAGAGGTATTATTGAAGTCCATATATGATTTTTATTTAATTTTATGACTCATCCAAGTACGTGTGATAATGAATTTCGACTTATTCATGAATTACGATAATAAGTCGAGAAACACTTTAACTTGGCTAATCCGATTTTATTGGCACAAATTTCTTTGTGGAACATTTAGGAATAATGTGTGGGGTTGATTTATCTTTTTTACAAAATTTTCCGACGTGTTTTAGCACATACGATAATGATACGTATGTTTAAATACTCTTATATTATGGAAATTATTTATTTTCATTTATTTAAATTTTTATGTAATTAAAATTTCCGGGGTGCTACAGTCTCTCTCTTATCTTGAATCACGCCAGACCTCTGGACCTGTGCGTAACATGGCTAGCGGAAAGGTAGTGAATTCCACCTGACTGCCAACGCCGTACGCGCGTGTTGTGCAACTGTTACTATCGCTCGTTACTCGATGTTTCATGTGCAATGACCATAAGATCTCATCTATACTTTCCTCGCTCATCTATTCATGTTCATTATACTATTTCGTCTATCTCGTACTCTCTTGGTACCCTTGACCTGTTGTGGCTTCTACTGTTTTGTACTGTTCATGACTGTCTAGCGCTAAAAAGGGTCTTATGACTCTACTGACTAGAATGCATACTGTTCAGGGCACGGAGAGTGTCGAGGGGCTCCAATCTAGTCCTGGGGGCAGAGAGCCACCCGAAAATACCTGCAGGGGCTATAGACGGTGTTCTGTATTGCACCGGTTCTGACTGACTGTTTGAATTAGCTAGACATTTGACTATTACACTGTTACTGTTAGTCTGTTAAATCAGACATACTGCACTGTTATTGTACTGCCACTAGCCTGTTATTGAGTGACTACTGTCGTACTCTCTACTTGATACTTGCTATCTTGAGTTGTTGCGTTCTAACGTGACATAATCGTGTGCAAAGTGCTATATTCTCTCGTTGTCTATTGACAATAAAAGTGCTATATTCTCTCTCGGCTATCTAGGGATAACCAAAGTGCCATTACTATTTCGATTGACGAAACTTAATCAAAAGTTCTATACTATTTCGATTGATGAGAATCGATCAAAGTGCAATTTACTCTTTACATGATCATCTACTATCTCTCTTCTTGCTATACGTGCCGCTTACTATTTCTTGACAATGTCGTTACTTGCTATTGTTGTTATTGTTTACTATCGTGACTTGACTTTAATCATCGTGCTATACTTGATTCGTCTACTATTGAACCATGTTATTTGAGCTATTACTTTCTCGACTTTACATGACTCTCTCTATCATTAGTTACTCTGCCATTAATGCATTAATTACTTAAAGCCTGCTTGACTATTGAGATTAAGTCCTACTGAGCGTTATCGCTCACCCTTCATTATTTGTTATTGTGTCTCAGGTAAGTCGGACAATGACGTTATATGTACCAATGGGACATGACCAGAGTGATGAGTGACCTGGAGTCAAATGACAACATTACCCTAGCACCATTGGAGTCTAGTAGTTATTGCTTTAGATTTCTTTTCAATGTAATGATGTCATTGAGCCCTATGTATTGGCTCCGAATTAGTGGTTGTAATAGTCTAGTGATTTTATAATGAAATCAAGAGTTTATTTCAATTATTGTTCATTAGATGCTCTGATGTTTGCGTCTGTATGCGCAATTTACGTTACTATACTCGTTGTTTGCGTCTCCTCCAATTTATTCCGCTGCTAAATTGGAGGGGCGTGACACCAGTTTTGAGCCGCACCGCAAAGTCGGGTCTTCTCCACCATTACTTTCTCTTGCACTTCGGGGTATGCCCCAAATTGTTGTACTTTGTTCTTTGACTCTAGTTGGGAACTGGCTGTGTAAATCTCATGTAAATATGTGTGAGATTGTATAAAATGTGCGATCTTATATATGTTTAATGTGTTCCTTTTATGTTTCCACAGACTTTTGTAATGGTCTCCCTTGCGAGGCATCGACTTGTTCGCGGGAGGCAAAGTCAGATTAGGCTTGTTATTAGGTTAACGGGTCTGAGCAACGAGGACTGCTACATCACCTCTTTCTGGGAGAATAGGTACTTCAAACTCTTGTGGTCCGTGAACACCTCGAATCTGATACCATAGAGATAGTGCCTCCAGATCTTCAGTGTACGGACCACTACCGCTAACTCCAAGTCGTGGGTTGGAAAGTTGTGCTCATGCTCCTTTGGCTAGCGAGAAGCATAGACAACCACCTTACCATGATGCATCAGAACACAACCATGGTCTATCTGTGATGCATCTAAGTAGATCGCAAAACCATCTACATCACTCGAAAAGATCAACACGGGTGCAGACGCCAGCCTTGTCTTCATCCTTTGGAAACTACTCTCACACTCCTCGAACAACACATACTTGACTCCTTTCCTGGTTAGCTTGGTCAAGGGTGTTGCTATGGAGGCAAAGCCTTCTATAAATCGCCTGTAGTAACTAGCTAGAGCAAGAAAGCTCTTGATCTCGGAAGGTGTCCTCAGAGTCTCCCATTCTAATACAACTTGAACTTTTGATGGATCAATAGCAACTCCAGCACTTGATATGACATGCCCAGAAAAGTGAACCTCGCACATCCAGAAGTCGCACTTGTTGAACTTAGCGTACAACTTGTGCTTACGGAGAACCTCTAGAACTGTCCTCAGGTGCTCGCAGTGTGTAGCTTCATCAGGAGAGTAGATCAAGACATCATCTATGAACACTACTACAAAATCGTCCAAGTATGGCATGAACACTCAGTTCATGAGATCCATGAATGTTGTAGGTGCATTGGTCAGACCAAAAGGAAGCATAAGGAACACGTAGTGTCAGTAACGGGTTCTGAACGTTGTCTTGGAAGTGTCCTCCTCCCTAATCCTCAACTAATGATATCCTGAATGCAGATCGATCTTGGAGAACACAGACGCATTCTAGAGCTGATCAAACAAATCATTAATGCGCAGCAAGGGATATTTATTCTTCACTGTCACCTGGTTGAGCTTCTTGTAGTCGATGCATAGCCTGAGGGAACCATCCTCCTTCTTCACGAATAACACAAGTGCGCCCCATGGTGAAACACTAGGGCGAATAAACCCCTTATCGAGCAATTCCTATAACTACTTCCTCAGCTCTGCTAACTCTGCAGGTGCCATCTGGTAGGGAGCCTTAGAGATAGGTGAGGTGTCTGGAAGCAACTCAATTGTGAACTTTATCTCCCTTGCTGGTGGCAGTCTAGACAAATCATCAGGGAACACATATGAAAACTCCTGTACAACCTTGATCTCCCTAAGGGTGGGTGACTGATCAGCCTTAGGAACTAAGACCACACTAGCAAGAAAAGCATCACAACCCTTGTTCACCATCCTCATGGCCTTCATAGCGAAGATCACAAACTTTCCCTCCAGATTCCTAGGCAAAGGATGTGAGAACTCATCCTCTCTAGGAATGCATAAAGTAATTCTCTTCCTCCTGCAATCTACCAAAGCATAGTGCTCCTCTAGCCAATCCAAACCAAGTATAGCATCATAATCCTTCATTTTGAGCAAGTAGAAGCACACAAACAAACTCTACTCTTCGATGCACAGAGGCATATGTTGGATCGAGATGGCACTATAGATGTCCTAGAGGGGGGTGAATAAGACTTCTTGCGCTTTTAAAATTGATCTAAAATAGATAACACTAGATAGAGTTGTTAGTATTTAATGTGGTGTGTGTGAAACAAGTGAGAACTTGGCGGAAACAATCACACAATTGCACAAGAGATTTTATCTTGGTTCGGCCCTTCCCACAAGGAAGTCCTACATCCAGTCCCCAAATAACCTCTTGAGATTTCACTAAATTGCCAAGAACACTTGGCCTGCTCTCAACCTGAGAGGTATTACAAACCCACTTACACCCAAGCAAGTCTTCCCTTTACAAAGGGATACAAAGACCACCTACACCAGTAGGTCTTCCCTTCACAAGAGAGGCACTGTAGGAAACAACCTCCTGCTGGTTATCTAACACAGAATGAAAAACACTTGTGTGTTTGCTCAGAAGAATTAGCAAACACAGAGAATCAGAAAGAGATATAAATAAGAATTGGAGCTCTAACTCTTTCTAAATCTAAGTGGGTGGACTGAGAAGATCTACAGTTAGAGAACGCCACCCAATAAGAAAAGACTTCTAAAAACAAGAGAGCTTGGAAGTCGAGGAGTAGCAGCTCTCTTTCTCTTTTTAGTAGCTAAGCTTGGGTGACTCTTGCAGCTTGCAATTTTAGATTGGAGTTCAGAGACTTGATCTTCCGTTTGAAACTAACCGTTAGAAACTAGCCGTTTGAAGGATAGTCGTTGATCCTTGGATGTTGACACCTTGAGACTTCTGTTATAACCATCAGTCCTTCAGTTCTTTAGAGTCCCAACGTCTTCAGGCTATGTAGGTAGCTTCATGGCTTGATAGACAACTTCATTAATGTTCTGTAAACCTCATGCTCAAGGCTGAAAGCTAAGCATGCTTCATTAATGTTCTGCAAGCCTGGGAGGACAAGAAAGACATAGATACCTCCATACTTTCGGAGGTAGGTGAGATAAAAATATATAAAGCATGAAGGAGTTCAGACAGACAGAAGTTCAGAGCATTTAAGGCTAGACAGACAGTTGTATGGGGAATACAAGGACTTTTCCTAAAAGTCATGGAGTTTTGACAGTGGTAGGTAAGCTCTGACGGATAACCCATGCTGCTTATACCTACCATCACATTAAATTCCTGTCCATATGTCGAACAAAGATAAAACTTCTTTCTGACAGCAAACAAGAGACCACATTATATAATTATTTCAAATCTTAACAAAGATCTTCATATGTGATTATTTTGAATATAATTTTTCCTGCCTAACAAAATATTTAAATGGTGATAGCAAGAAGAACCTTATTCTGTAAAACATATAAGTGTCATTCATATTGTAAAGGATCTCATAGGAATAATGAAAGCCAATGAAATAACCAAGATTATGATTTCATGGATTCTGGAGAATGACAGATAACACAAGTATTATTTAAGTACAAGTACACAGGAGTTGATATATGATACATCGACTTTTAAGGAGTCGGAGTCTAAGACTAGATGCATACAGATCTTCGACTATATAGAAGTCGCAGTGAGTCATTGATTGATAACAGACTTCAACTTTTTGAGAGTCAGAGTGATATAAGTTTGTTCATCAATCGATGTCATACTTCGACTTTTAAGTAGTCGGAGTGCAAAGCAAACAAAAAATAGACTTCGAGAGTCGGAGTAAGGTACTTCAACTATATGGAAGTCGCAGTAAGATATCAGACTTCGAATTCTAGGAAGTCATAGTAGACAAGTTTGTTCAATCGATATCATACTTCGACTTTCAAAGAGTCAGAGTAATGTCGACTTCGACTGTTAAAGAGTCAGAGTAAGATTCAGTTGATAGGCAATCGGTATAAGGACTTTGACTTTTAGGGAGTCAGAGTCAAGCCAGACTTTGACTTTTCCAAAGTCGGAGTACTACCCGTTTGTTCGTCAATTGATACAATACTTTGACTTTTCTAAAGTCGGAGTCTAGAGTCAGAATCAGTATGCTATATAGTATATGCTGTGGACTTAGAGAAATTTCATGTGACCGTGTTGATACTTAGATTTTGTGTGTGCATAAATTTTGGCTAAGATATAGTACATTATTATATATGAGAGCCTTTGTATTGTCATATTAATTTTCATAAAATATGGTATAAATTAATATATTGATTTCGAAGATATTAAAAGATTTTGTCATAGTAAAAACATTATGATTAAATGTTTAGCAATATTTTTAAGAATAGTTGCTCAACAGTATAGACGGGATACACTTCCTGGTCACCACAGTACCTACAGAGGTATGTATCGATAAGGAACCTCCAGGTTTTCTGCCTCAACACCCGACTCCTGAAACAACTGCTTGGAAAAACCGCTCGAAAACAAACGAGTGTGTAGCACCCGTATCAAATAATACATGAGCTTGCACACCTATGATTAAGATGGTACCTTCTGTGATGTTCTCCACCTGCTCTGCATCCTTACGTGCTAGCACGTACACTCGAGCTTGGGCTCGAGGCCTTCCTGGCATCCCAATCACTGGTGCCACTATCGCTACTACTGCTGGTGTTGGATCTCCTCTCGGTGCGAACTGCTGTAGTCTCAGACAGTCTCTAATCTGATGCTCAGTGCTACCACACTTCAGACACTTCCCTGCTAGCTTCCAACACTCTGAACTGCCATGTGCCCTTCTACAGTGAGGACACTCCTTCATGTCGCTAGTTCTAAAGCTGGTCGTCTGAAGTACAACCACTGACTGGATAGGAACTGCCACACATTGTGGCTACTGCTGGAACACTGCTGCCCTCTTCTTGTCTTGCCTCTAGAATGGTGTAGCCGACCTCTTATGAGTCGCCTTCTTCTCCTCGAGGTACCGGTCCATCTTGCTATCATGTTTGCAAGTTGTGCTGAGAGCCTCGTCGATGGTCCGGTGATCAAAAGCCACCAGTCTGGTCCTGAGTAATGGTCTGAGTCTCATCACGAACTTCTTAGCCTTCCTACGCTCATCAGCTACGATGTGGGGAGCGTACTTGGAAAGCTCAGCAAATCTCACCTCATACTCCAGAACAGTCATGGAACCCTGAGTAAGAGTAAGAACTCATGTTTCATCTTGTCTTGAATGTGCTCGGGGATGAACTTGGCCTTGAAAGTCTGGTGAACTCATCCCAAGTCACCTCTATCGCCCCATCCTCGTACCTACTACGTAGCACAGAGGCCCACCAAACGTCGGCTCTCTCTTGTAGCATGTAGGTCGCTAAGCTCACTTTATCCTCTTCTGCACATCTGATAGCACGAAAGATCTTCTCTAGCTCCCTCAGCTAACTCTCAGCCATAAGAGGCTAACTCTCCCCCTTAAAAGAAGGCGGATCCATCCTCTTGAAACGCTCCATGATGGACGGACCACCATGTCCAAACTCTTGAGGAACTGAAGTTGGAACCTGAGCCTGCGCCTGTAATTGAGCCTGTAGCGCCGCTGAATCTACCTTGAGTCTGCATGCCTGGACTAGGCCTTGCATGAACATGCATGCCATAGTCCACGGGTGGTGATCGTGGTGGCACAAGGGAACCATGGTGCGTTGGGGCCTGCTGTTCTCCCCTCTCCTCATGCCTCTGCTCGTCCTCTCGAGCCTGAGCACCATGCCTACCATGGCTCACCATTTTGTGTAAAATAAGCAACTCAATTAGAATCTACGTTAAAAAAAATAGAATCTACGTTCTTAGATCTATCTATTTCTTAACTATATTTAATTCATTATTATATATTTTCTGCAATCATGGACTAATTTATATAAGACTTTGAAATATTGCATGGGTGACGACTATTTATGTACAATCTCAACCTATTGCTCTAATACTAATCTCTATAACGACCCTATTTATACCGATATGATTATATCAATCCACGTCAATATAAAGTGTGTCGTCACAGTGGAAATAAATGAAATTCTTATTCCATCATCACCACACACATCCCACAGTCTATATAGTAGCACAATAAAATATACAAAGTCCATGATAATCAAGTCCATAATACATCAATGTCTTACGTACTAAGTAAAAAGGAAAAGTACAAAGCTATAGCAATAGCTCTCTAAGCCGCAAGCTACTCCTCACGCTTAGAGTCGCTCCTCACTACCTCTTCTAGCTCCAGAATGCCTGTCTCACCTTTATGTTAAGCAAGAATGAGTCAATGCGATAGACTTAGCAAGCAACCCATTGGCCACATCCATACACTTAGCACATGCACTCTACACAAGTGCAACACATCAAATAAAACATCACATGTTTCACATGGCAATTAAAAAGTACTATGTAAACATACTTTAACATGCTAACTATGTAATGGCCCCAGCGCCCGGACCCCCGGCTCCCACCGAGACTCCGACCACCTGCACCCTGCCCACGGCCCGAAGACCCGAAAGGGCTAACGGACCAGTCTAACAAGATATATAAAGGAAGTAAATGACAACAACAAGCACTAAAAATGTACTAACAGGTGAAGGCAAAGCGTCCAACACAAAGTACGAGTCTAGTACAGTCCCAAGTAACAAAGTACAAGTGCTAAAAAGAGGATCACAGATCCCTTAGGGGCATACCCCGAGGGTGAAGAACCAAGAAGTACGAAGGGGAACATTGCTCAAAGAGGGCACCGTCTGCTACGGCCTGGTCTCCTATGCCTACCACGGAAGGTGCTGCTATGAAGTCTCACTTGCAAAGGAGGGAATGAGCTTCACGAAGAAGCCCAGTAGGGACTGCCAATCTCCCACTAGTTCTAACAAGCAGAATAGATATGTGGTTTACAAGAATTAAGCAGAATAATCTATTCTACTAATAGAGTATGTGCGGAAGCGTAAAGTAAACTACACAACCATCAGTCTAAACACGTTGGGACTGGAAACCCGTGTAAAACATGGCACTAGGATGAACCCCAAGGCTGCAAACACAGATAGAGAACAACTGTCTTGACAAAGACACTAGCCACGGAAAACAACTACCACTAGTCAACCGGTTAGGTGTGCCACCGCCTTACCTCGACCACCAGTCCATGTCTACCATCTCCCATCGGAGTGAGATGCGGAACTAAACCTAACAACACAACTATCGTAGTTGGCCGAACTACAGTCCCATGCCTGGCCCTTCTAGATGGTATCGGAACCACGTAGAGTGAGACAGTGAGAAGGACTAGCTGATCTGTAACGGCCCTCGTCGTCCAGACCTGTTAACCTAATAACGTGCCTGATCCGACTCCACCTCCCGCGAATGAGCCGAAGCCTCACAAGGGATATCATTCACACAAGTCCGTAGAAATATAAAGGAAACTGCTGAAATATTTTATAAGATTGCCATCTCACAAATATTTACAAGGAATTTACATATCCATTTATGAACTAAAACTAGACACAACTACAACAGCAACCTGGGGCATACCCTGAGGTGTACAAAGAAAGGAAATTACACTGCTCGAGGTGTAGACCCTACCCCGTTACAGTGCGGCTCAGAAACTAGACGATGGGTGCAAAGTCTCCTACTCTCCCTCACCTGAAAGGGGGTAGGGGTGAGCCTCACAAGTCACAAGCTCAGTAGGGAAACTCCCCTAGAAACTGAACAAACCAACACAAGTAGTAAAGCAGGAGGCTACGCTAACAATTTATAAAACTAACTAACATGATATAAAGCTGTAAATATCACTTACCGCTTGCCGCTTAACAGAAAAACAACAATATTAAATAAACGGCAAAACACAACCAGGTGTACGTGCAAAGTAGGAAAATGCCACTCTCGAGCCACGAAGACTGGTTCGCGACACCAGCTACTGACCCGGACAAACCACACATGACTACCTCTCAGTCTCACAGCCACGGACGTAAGGTCCAGCTGCCGCTCCACCAAACACAAGTCAAGAACTGTGGAAACCAACCAACACCACTCCTGCTGACCACACTGCCGCAGTCCCCATGCCTGGCACCTTTAGGGACTCTGGCCCGAGCTCCCTAAAGTGAGGCACTGGAAAACAAGACTAGTTGGGGCCCAGTATGTCTACTGGTATCCGTAACCCCAACCACGAGTGCGCTACAAGCGACAAAACACAGACTCTCACAAGTCATTGTCCCACTGCCGTCTTTCCCTCAGCTGGTCGTACAACTCTACATAAGAGTGAGGGCGTCTAGGAAGATGACAAGACCTCATCGGTACCCAGTACCGGACATGCCCCGAGCACACACACGTGCCTGGCTCACACAAACCTAGGGCTCTCAACTAAAGAGGTATCCACGATAGGCGTCGAACTACTCGCCACGCACACACAAACCACGTGCACACCGCACAAGCCACGTGAAACCTCATGACAACCACGTTAAGACTACGTAAACCACGCACACCGCACGCTCTCCATGCGCTACGAGTGCCAATGCACCGCTTACTATTACCATGCATTACCAAATACGATAATAGGATAACATGTTCACATGTACAAACACAAATAGGCTCTCGGCTGGAATGTGACAGGGTCCCATATCGCCTTCAGAACGCGACACCCCGATATGTCGCGTTCAAGAACATGAACGCGATGGGTCGGCCTGTCGTGACATGGTCGCGACGGAAGGGTCTATCGCCTTCATAGGCGAGAACCCTAATCCGGAGACCCCTCGCTAGATCTCCCCTTTAAACCCTAGAAACCAGTGTTTTCATCCATTTTTCATGCTTTAATGTGCATCCTAGCATGATATCTACGTTTGTAAAGCTGATAAACACATTAAACACAACACACACACGATCCATGCAACAAAACAGGCGGAATCTCTCTACCTTCATGAAGAACGGGAAGTACGAGATTCACACAGTGTTTCCCCCACTCCATGCGGCGTCCTCGCGCGAGAACACGCCCAAGACACCACCAAAATGTTGAATCGCCCCTCAACACATTAGAAACTCCTTCCCTAGCCGAGCAGTGCTTGCTGAAGCTCTGTTTGGCTGGAACATGCTTAAAACGTAGTTCGGTTGGGAACCCGACGTAGCACACTGTCGTGACCTGAACGCAACGGTTGTGGTCATCACCTTTCGACTCCTGACGTCAGCAAGCCCTACCCCGTGCGCGACATGCGGCGCGCATGCAAACATCGACCCAAATAGCGGTTCCATGAATGCGACACCTAGGGCCATCGCGTTCTGAACGCGACGCTCCTCACTTTCGCATTCACAGACAGTGAACCAGTGAGTGCTTTGGGTCCAAACCGCCGGCCCACAAAGCCTCACATCCTGCGGAAACACTTTCTACACACGTCATCGGCCACACACTGGCCTCCACAACTATTATTCGACGAATCGAACGATCAATACGCTACATTACTATCACCTAAAAGAAATTTCGTCTTCGAAATTTAAAACGGAAACTCGACAATAAATAAACTTTCACTTACAAGCGTAATACTATCACCTAAAAGAATTAAAGACTTACTCAAACAAGTATGGATACGCTTTCATCATTTCATCTGCTAGTTCCCATGTATCCTCTCCGCCCTGTCTATTTTCCCATCTGACTTTCACCAGTTCAATTTCTTATTTCTGAGTTTCTGGGTTCTGCGACCTGTGAGCCTCTTCCAATATTTCTGCTGACCTCAGCATCTGCTGGCACATATAATCGACCCTTGAGTCTGACCACACTGTCATCTCCAAGAGTCACTTCCTCCATTCTACAATATCTGCTAAATTGTCATCTGCCCTCTGCGCTTCCACTATCTGTCAATATAGGGAAGATTCCACTGCACTGCTTGCTAATATTGCTCTCCGCTAGCTATTAGGCATATATAATGAATTTTCTGTCACATTTCATACAATTTCCATTCTCTGATCATAAGTTGATTCATAACTGCTTTTCTGCTCAGTGCATCCGCCACCACATTAGCTTTACCTGGATGATATGCTAACTAAAGTCATAATCTTTCAAATAATCCATCCACCTGTCTTAAATTTAAATCTTTTTGAGAAAAGGTACTTTAAACTCTTATGATCAGTGAATATCTCAAACCTCTCACCGTATAAATAGTGTCACCATATCTTTAATGCAAATACAACTACTGCTAATTCTAAATCATGTGTTGGGTAATTCTCTTCATGTTTCTTTAGCTGTCTAGATGCATAAGCTACCACCTTGCCATGCTGCATCAATACTGCTCCCAAACCTCTCCTTGATGCATCAGTGTATAGAACAAATCCACCACTACCTGATGGAATCTCTAATATTGGTGCTGAAGTTAATCTCTTCTTAATTCTGCAAAACTACGCCTGCATTCTGAAGACCATACGAAAGGTATTCCTTTCCTTGTCAATCTTGTCATTAGAGCTGCTATCTTCGAAAAATCTTGGATGAACCGTCTGTAAAATTCTGCAAGGCCCAAAAAGCTTCTAATTTCTGACACAGTCTTCGGTTCTTCCCATTTCATATACTGCTTCAACTTAGCTGGATCAACTGCAACACCTTCTGCTGAAATGACATGACCCAAAAACTGAATTTCTTTCAACCAGAACTCTCATTTACTGAACTTACCATACAACTGGTGATCTCTTAAGGCTACAATGTGGTCCTTAAGTGTGCTACATGCTCCTCCTCTGATGCTGAATAAACCAAAATATCATCGATGAAGACCACAATGAACTGATCCAAATACGGGTGAAAGATCCTGTTCATTAAATTCATGATGGCTGCTGGTGCATTGTCAAGCCAAATGGCATTACCACAAACTCGTAATGCCATATCTGGTCCTGAAAGCTGTCGTATCAATGTCTTCTTCCTTTATCCGCAACTGATGATATCCTGATCTCAAATCTATCTGAAAAACACCTTGGCTGATTGAAGCTGATCAAACAAATCATCTATTCTGGGGAGTGGATACTTATTCTTAATTGTGACCTTATCAATTGCTTATAGTCAATACACATTCTCAAACTGACATCTTTCTTTCTGACAAATAATATGGCGCTCCCCATGGCGAATGACTGGGTCTAATGAAACCCTTCTCTAACAACTCTTGCAATTGCTTCTTCAATTCTTTCAATTCTGCCGGTGCCATTCTGTATGGTGCTTTTGATATCGGCATATTGCCTGGCTGCAATTCAACGATAAAGTTCACCTCTCTGTGGGGAGCTAACCCTAGCAGATCTTCGGAAATACATCTGCAAATTCCCTAACATGGCACGAATCTACAGACTTACCAGACTCAACTAAACTAACTGAGGCAAGGTACGCTACACATCCGCATTAATCAACCTCCTAGCTCTAAGTGCAGAAATAATAAGCTTAGGAGTATAAAAAGGTATACCTTGAAATTCAAATACTGCTTCACCGGGCCTGCAAAATTTGAACCTCTTCTTTCTATAATCTACCAGTGCCCCATAAGCTTCTAACCAATCCATTCCCAATATCACATCATAATCCTTCAACGATAGGGCATACAATCTAGCTGATAATTGATTGCCCTGAACCATTATCGAAAGCTCATCTAGAAAGCAAGAAGTAAGCACGTAGCCACCAGAAGGAACTTCTACTACCAACTCACACTGCCTCTCTTCTAGGGGATGTACTATGCTATCCAGAAAATCTTTGGAAATAAATGAATGGGAAGCACCCGGATCAATCAACACTCTAGCAGAAAAGTCAAAGAGCGGTAATATACCTTCAATAAGATTGGATGCCTCCGCCTGTGCTCTAGTGATTGCCATCACTCGACCCCGTCTTCCTCTCTGGTACGGTGCACCTCTAACTTGTTCTGCTGGTGGTTGGTATGGTTATTGCTGCTGCTAAGTCCCTTTGCCGAAACCATAACCTCGGGATTGCAGATAATTTCTGGTTAAATGCCCTGGCTGACCACAGGTGTAACACCTAAAACCTAGAAAAGCTGTGGGCTGCCCTGTTGTACTTTGCTATGACTCCTCTGGAATTGGTGGTCTGTAACCACAACCCTGCTGAAAACCACCCTGCTGGAAGCCCTGCTATTTGCCTCCACCTCGACCTCCTCCTTGAAGAACTTCTTTATTTGTTTGCCCCACTTTGCAAATCCTATCGATGATGAAGCTCTTGAGGGTGCCTTACCCTTGCTGATGCTAGTAGACTGTTGGGGAAGCTGGAAACTACCTGATCCACCTGTCTGTGACTGTCCCTGTCTGGTCCAAACAGTCCTTTCTAATATTGCTGCTCTCTACGCTGCCTCCTCCATCGTCCTGCACATAAGGGGAATCACTGCATCCTGCAACTCAGCTCGCAAGCCTCTAATGAAGTACTCCACCATCATAGTATTATCAGTCACCACATATGTAGCATATCTACTCAAAGCCATAAATCTCATTTAATATTCTAATACCGACAAATTCCCTACGGTAAAGTCCAGAACTGCTCCTCTTCACCTGCTGAATCTGTACCGGGAAGAAAGTATCAGTGAAGACCATCAAAAACTCATGCCAGGTGGTACTATCCTCTGGTCTTCCTGCAAACACCGTCTGCATCTTCAATCTCCACCATTCCTGTGCAAAACCTCGCAACTGATAGGTGGCAAGAATCACCCTATCTGTCTGCGAACATCTCATTGTCACGAATACCCTCTCTATCTCATGCACCCAGTGCTCCGCTGTGTCGGGGTTAGGGCCTCCTGAAAACGTAGGGGGCTGCAACCTCAAAAATCTCTCTACTAGTGCCGTAGGCTCCTCTGCACTAACTGGTGTGCTGGTACTACTGGGGGTATGGGTACAAAAGGTGGTACCCTAACTCCTGGTGGTGGAACTGGTGCTACTGGCACTGCCTCCTCTACAACTGGTGGTCCGGCAACTGTTGGCTGTACCGGTGCCTACTGATCCAACCTCATCCGAATATCTGTAAGACTTTCTCATATCCTTTCTATCATTCGCTGCGTAGCATCCTCTCCCGACTCAGCTCCACCTCCTCCCCAATCCCTTCTATCTGCCATTTCGATCACTGCACAAATAATATTCCAACAACACGCATACAATTATTAATACAAAAGCTAGGGTCAACTACCAGCAGTGAGCTAAAGTAGAGAATAGGCTATGCAAATTTCTGATTCCTTTATATCCACACAGACCTTGCTCTGATACCAACTGTAGCGGCCCTCGTCGTCCAGACCCGTTACCCTAATAACATGCCTGATCCGACTCCGCCTCCCACGAACGAGTCGAAGCCTCGCAAGGGATATCATTCACACAAGTTCGTAGAAATATAAAGAAAACTGCGGAAATATTTTATAAGATTGCCATCTCACAAATATTTACAAGGAATTTACATAGCCATTTCTGAACTAAGACCAGACACAACTACAACAGCAACCTGGGGCATACCCCGAGGTGTACAAAGAAAGGAAATTACACTGCTGGAGGTGCAGACCCTGCCCCGTCTGGTGCGGCTCAGAACTAGATGACGGGTGCGAAGTCTCCTGCTCTCCCTCACCAGAAAGGGGTAGGTGTGAGCCTCACGAGTCACAAGCTTAGTAGGAAAACTCCCTAGGAACCGAGCAAACCAACACAAGTAGTAAAGCAGAAGGCTATGCTAACAATTTATAAAACTAACTCACAGGATATAAAGCTGTAAATATCACTTACCGCTTGCCGCTTAATAGAAAAACAACAATATTAAATAAATGGAAAAACACAACCAGGTGTACGTGCTAAAGTAGGAAAATGCCACACTCGAGCCACAAAGACTGGTTCGCGACACCAGCTACTGACCCGGACAAATCACACAGGACTACCTCTCAGTCTCGCAGCCACAGACGTAAGGTCCAGCTGCCGCTCCACCAAACACAAGTCAAGAACTGTGGAGACCAACCAATACCACTCCTGCGGACCACACTGCCACAGGCCCATGCCTGACACCTTTAGGGACTCTGGTCCGAGCTCCCTAAAGTGAGGCACTGGAAAACAAGACTAGCTGGGGCCCAATACGTCTACTGATGTCCGTAACCCCCAACCACGAGCGTGCTACAAGCGACAAAACACAGACTCTCACAAGTCGCTATCCCACTGCCGTCTTTCCCCCAGCCAGACGTACAACTCTACACAAGAGTGAGGGTGTCCAGGAAGACGACAAGACCTCTTCGGTACCCAGTACCGGGACAAGCCCCGAGCACACATACGTGCCTGGCTCACACAAAACTTGGGGCTCCCAACTGAAGAGGTATCCATGGTAGGCGTCGAACTACTCGCCACGCACACAAACCACGTGCACACCGCACAAGCCACGTGAAACCTCACGACAACCACGTGAACACTATGCAAACCACGCACACCACACACTCCCCGTGCACTACGGGTGCCAATGCACCGCTTACTATTACCATGCATTACCAAATACGATAATCGGATAACATGCTGACATGTACAAACACAAACAGGCTCTCGGCTGTGAGCGCGACAGGGTCCCATGTCGCCTTCAGAACGCGACACCCCGATATGTCGCGTTCAAGAACATGAACACGACGGGTCGGCCTATCGCGACCTGGTTGTGACGGGAGGGTCTGTCGCCTTCACAGGGGAGAGAACCCTAATCTGGGGACCCCTCGCCAGATCTCCCCTTTAAACCCTACAAACCAGTGTTTTCATCCATTTTTCATGCTTTAATGTGCATCCTAGCATGATATCTACTGTTTGTAAAGCTGATAACACATTAAACACAACACACACACACGATCTATGCAACAAAACAGGTGGAATCTCCCTACCTCCATGAAGAACACAAAGTACAAGATTCACACAGTATTTCCCCCGCTCCACGCGGCGTCCTCGCAGCAAGAACACGCCCAAGACACCACCAAAACATTGAATCGCCCCTCAGCACATCAGAAACTCTTCCCTGGCTGAGCAGAGCTTGCTGAAGCTCTGTTCGGATGGAACCTGCTTAAAACGTAGTTCGTTTGGAACGCGACGTAGCACAGTATCGCGACCTGAACGCGACGGTTGTGGTCGTCGCCTTCCGACTCCTAATGTCAGCAAGCCCTGCCCCGTGCGCAACATGCGGCGCGCATGCAGACGTCGACCCAAACAGCGGTTCCATGAATGCGACACCCAGGGCCATCGCGTTCTGAATGCGACGCTCCTCATTGTCGCGTTCACAGATAGTGAACCAGTGAGTGCTTTGGGCCCAAACCACCGGCCACAAAGCTGCACATCCTGTGGAAAACACTTGCTACACACGTCATCGGCCACACACTGGCCTCCACAACTGTTATTCAACGATCCGAATGATCAATACGCTACATGATCTACACCAGAAGAACACCTAAACCACCTCGGCATACCAGACAACTAAGAGAGCTCTGCAAACAACTCTACACCGTTGTCCCTACTGTTTTCCCCTCAGCTACCAGAGTCCGTAACTCGAGCATGCACACCGCCCTCTCACGGGACAAGCCCTCAAGTGCCAAGCACCTTGTCGCGACCATAGACAGAGGCTTGGGTCGTGAACAACTCTACACGTCGCATTCTGGGTCGCGATAAGAACCTTGTCGCAACCCAAATAGAGGCCTGGGTGCCATCCCGAGGCACCTAAACGGAAAATCTAGTGTACACAGAGGGAGGGAAGCATGAAGAATGATATAGACACATGATAGCAACACATCCACCCTCATTCACACCCATGCATGCTAAGGAGATGAATCTACACTCCAAAAACTCACATGCACATCATGGGATCACACAAACCCCAACCCCCAATCATGCTCAAAGGATCAAACCAAGCATCCACATACACCTCACATGGATTCTACAAGGCTTGGAGAAGGGAAGGAGATCCTAACATGATAGAACTTGGGGAAAGTTGAGAGTCCCTACCTCAAATAGAAGCGCCAACTCGTTGGTGTCTTCTCGTATGCATGGCCACCTCCTCCTCAATCCAAGCTTCATGCTTACGTCGTCCACGAGCAATGTAAGCCCTCCTACATGTCAGAGAAGAGATCACATGTGGAAGAGGAAGCCACCATGTCCACACCGGAGGCGGAAGGACGAACTGGAGGCAACACACCTCCAAGAACTCTCTACAGTTGAGCTCGGACAGAAGGGGGGGAAAGGAGAGGAGGGGAAGAAGAAAGGGGAAAGAGGAGGAGAGATCTACTGGCCTTGCCTATATAGGCCACGGATCTGAGAACACGAAAGCTTGGTGGTCGTGTTCACTAATGAGCACGATGGCCACCTTGTCGTGACCCCAAAGTCCAGGTAAGCGTTTCCAAGAGTCGCGTAGGATTAGGGCTTTAGATGTTCTTCATGTGTTTCATTCAAACCGAGGCTGAATTGGGTCAAACCAAAATGGTAGTTTTCTTCTTCTTGATGTCTTGACACTTTTCATGTTCAGAGTTTTGTCTAAATATCGCTAGATTTCGAGTTATAAGTCTATCATGAAGGAGTGTCACGTTTTTTCTGGTTTTCGGGCAAGATCCAAGAACGCGACGACTCCAGACATCGCGATTCTTATTGCATGAATGCAACGTACATGTACGTCATGATTCAGTAAAAGGTGACAGACCATTCCGTCGCATTTTGATGTTTGACCAGTCAACCCCAGTGCATGAAACTGTGCGTTGCATGGGTTTCAGTGCTGTCTTGAACGCGACAGCATAGGCCGTCGCGATTTGAACTATTTTCCCGCCCAAGAATTTCTGTCTATTTTTATATTCGGATTTTTAAACCAACTCTTGGACGCGACATGTCGAACTGTCGCAATTCAGAGCATGGCGATGTGAACGCGACGGGGAGAACCGTCGCGATTCTATTTAGATAATCGATCCAACATCGATTCCTGCCGAGAAGGCGATGATATGTTTTGTCGCGATTTGAACGCGATGGGCTAGTCCGTCGCAATTTAGATACTTGTTACAGAACTGTGTTTTGTCTGTGTATGGTCCTTTGATGTGCGATGACTGGGTCCGTAGCGATTTAAAGGCCAACCCGAGACTGTTTTAATGAGCTGTATAGTCTACCATATGCATGCCTTATTGTCATATCATGTCATAGAGTTATGCATTGGCCTAAAAGTGGTCAACCTACATGAAAACTATAAGAATATGAACTTCTATTCTAAGTGTTAATGATTTCATCTACCATGTGTTCATGTGATTGATATATGATATACTCTGTCTTGTCCATAACTGAAAATTGATTATATGCTTAAAGTACTACAACCATGTGATAGATTGAATTGCATACATGTCATGCATGCTTGTTATAAGTTTTCCGTCATATTTCAAACCGATGGATTGTGGATTAAGACACGCTCTACACATCACATTGCACTTATAGGCAGCCCTTTCTTGGGGGATTGGAAACTCACGGCCGGTCATTCCGTATCGGTAGTCTAGTGACCTTCTCTTAAACCTCCGTAAATCTCCGTACTCCGTGGATTCCCTAATGGAGACCGAGTTGGTTGTACAATGAAGTACCCGGAAGATAGAATTGCACTTATATTCTTATCTACTCTCGCGCGAGAGTGATTTGATAATATTGAAAATAAGCCATTAATATAAAGATTGAACTAATGAGAATAAGTCGTTATGCTGCCGAAATTAATCTGGATCTGTCCCCTTGCATTGTTCTCTATCATCATTGACATGATCTCTAGTCATCATTGTCAAATCATCTTGGCCATAAATGAATGAATGGAATTACTAGAAACTATTGGAACTTCGGTTCACAACTATGCCTGTGCAAATAGGGCTCAGTCTGGTCCTGGAGGAGCACCCAAAATACTTATAAATTGCGAGAGTATATGATCCATTGAGGTGTCTGGCAATCACCTAATTGAATGCAAGATTGATCTGGGTAATTTCCACACTGTTATGAATGATATGAATGATTGATTGATTAACTGTTATATGTGAAATGGCCAAATCTATTATACATGTCATCACTATTGAATCCAATATGTCATTGTCCATTGGAATTCTACAGAATTCAACTTGAGATATCTATTGTACATGCTACATGCTATTGAATCTCTTCTATATGTCAAGTGATCATATTGTCATCCTCGTCATTGATAATCGTTCCATCCTATATGAGAATTGTCATGAATTGTTACTGAATCATCCTTGTACATGTTATAGCTTGAAACAGTTTCTATTGACATTGACATGAGTATTGCATGATAGTATTGTCACTATTAACAGTTAATTGCGTAAAGCATGCCCGCACCATGAGATGTAAATCCTACTGGGCGCTAGTGCGCTCACCCTGCTTTCCTTAATATTTCCAGGTAATGATTATGAAGAGCTTGAGAATGATGGGACTGAGTGATGAGCTGCCCAAGTGTACCAGTCTATTAGCACGCTCATTAAAGTTTAGAGTCATAGAGTTATAATAGTTAGGTTTAATTTCTTGAAGTCTTATGTACTTGAGATACATATTGGGCCCTGTTTTCGGCTCTGATGATGTAAGGTTTTAAATTAGTTAAATGGAAATGAAATAAAGGTCATTTGGCTGGCAATCTTATTGTTATATTTAGTCACTACTCTGATTACTCGACTGTGATACACACACTTGTATCGTTCATGTATCCCGATATTTATTTCCACTGCTAAATGTCAAGGCATGACATGCGGTGCTTCTGCTACTGGCTGTACCGGTGCCTGCTGATCTAGTCTAGTCCGGATCTCTGTAATACTTTCCCATAGCCTCTCAATCAACTGATGTGTACTGTCCTCTGGCTCGTCTCCACCACCTCCCTAATCTCTCCTATCTGCTATTTTTGATCCTGCACATACATCATTCCAACCACATAACATGCAAACAAATCAATACAAAAACCAAGGTCAACTACCAGTAGTGGACTAAAGTAGAGACCAGACTATGTAAATTTCTGATTCCTTTATATTCGCATGGACCTTGCTCTGATACCAACTGTAGCGGTCCTCACCGCTCAAACCCGTCAATCTAATAACGAGCTTTACCCGACTCCGCCTCCCGCGAACGAGTCGTAGCCTCGCAAGGGATATAAATTACACGTCCATGGAAATATAAAGGAAACAGTTCAAATATACATAAGATGCCACATCTCACAAATATTTACATGAAATATACATATCCAGTTCTCAACTAGAGTTAAGTACAAAGTACAGCAACCTGGGGCATACCCCGAGATGAACAGAAAGAAAAGATTACACTGCTGATGGTGCAGACCCAACTCCGCTGCGGTGCGGCTTCGAACTAGACGAAGGGCGGGAAGCCTCCTGCTCTCCCTCATCTGAAAGGGGTAGTGGTGAGCCTTGCAAGTCACTGGCTCAGTAGGGAAACTCCCCCAAAAGTCGTACAAAACTAAACTCACAAAGTGCAGTATCAGAAAGCTACACTAGGCAATTTATAGAACTATCTATGCATGGTATTAAAACTATAAATAACATGTATCACATGCTAATGACAGAACTCAGTCTTTAGTAAATAAATGGCAAACCTCGTCCAAGTGTATGATCTGAAGTAGAAAAATGCCACACTCGGGTCACGAGGACTAGTTCGCGAAACCAACAACTAACCCAGACAAACCATACAGGACTACCTCTCAGTCTCATAGCCACAGACGAAAGGTCCAGCTGCCGCTCCACCACAACAAGCCAAGAAACTGTGGAGAGCAACCAACACCACACCTGCGGACCGCACTACCGCAGGTCCATGCCTGACACCTTTAGGGACTCCGACCTGAGCTCCCTAAAGTGAGCACTGGAAATAGTACTAGCTGGGGCCTGATAACTACAGAAATTTTCATGTTAAATTTCATACATTTAGTTAATTTTAGACATCAGTTGTCTATAAATAAACATACAGTTTGATTTAATTTTCATTTATTCATGTATAGGTTTTTAAACATATTAATTGACATTGGGAAAATATACATGTAGATTTTCATTCAATAAGTCATTTTGTTTCAGATGACTAATCATGTTCATTGTCTTTTCACAAGTACATTTTGGGAAATAAAAGATATGTGTAAATAGATAATTTTGTCACAATAATAGTTTTGTAATATCTTCTAAGAGTAGATAGTATAAATTGTAGATAAATTTGTATATAAATATTTTTTTGTTGTTACAATATACTGTAAATATCTTTTAGTAACAGCCAATCCCATCATAACACGTACACCCTGCCTAACCCTTTCTTCTTCCCCACCAGGCCAACAGAAGCTGCTGGAAGCAGCTGGAAGAGGATTTGGGGCTTGCTGTGTGGAGCATCCTGCTGTGCGCTGGAGCTGCTGGGTGAAGGAGCGGGGTGTGTGCGGACCTGGCAGTTGGAGCTGTTGCAGCCCGTGTGAAGCACAGGGACCTGGTTTGTGTGCGGCGGATCTGAAGCAGCTGGTTCGCTGGAAGCTGGGCGGGGTGAGTAGCAGGGGCATGCGCGGTGAGCTGGCTGGAGGCGGAGATCGTGCAGAGCAGCTGTGCGGCAGATGGCGGCTGGCGTACGATGGCCAGGTGAAGAAGAGGAGCTCTCATGCAAAGCAGGACCTGGAGGCGTGCAGCTATTGTTGATTCAGCTCTGACGATGGAGCTGTACAGAGGCGGTGCGATGCAGATTCTTGTGCGCACTCGTGTGTGTACGTGTGATCGGAGGCGGGAAGAGGAGTTGGAGCATGGCGATTTGGGGCATGCAGAGCCAGCGTCTGGAAGGCCCGGGCGCCTATAAAAGGACCCAAGGTCCTCAGTGCTGGGAGTTCGATTTAGGGTTTTCTTAGTTTTTTCCTTTCTTTGCCAGTTCAGTATTGTTGGAGAATTCGGGAGTTCAGAGTTTTTTGGGAATTTTTCTTTCTTATGTATTTTTCCTTCTCTTCTATAAAGCTGCAGAGCAGGGAAGGGAGAGGAGTCGCATTTGGGGTCTTTAAAGCATGTTTTTGTTCTGTATTTTCTTCAGCATCTGTAAGAGAGGGGATTCGGATGGTTGGGGAGGAGAGTTTAATTTTCTTTTCTTCTCGGATGCTTTCTTCTTTGTTGCTTAGAGTTTGTGCAAATGGTGAATGCAATTTTTTTTAGAATTTTCTTCTTTTCTTCTGTGAAGGATCAGTGGCAGTTTTTCCATTGCTTTGTGTTCCAAAGTTTGATCCAGTGCATTTATTTCCCATTGGCTACTGTGTTTTCTTCTTTTCTTTTACTGTTTTGAGGAGGATCCAGTGTAATCTAATTTTTTCTATTCGTCTATGTGGATATTTTTTTGTGCGTGCTAAAGAGTTAGATCCAGTGTTCTCTAGGGTTGCAAACGAACTAATACACTCGACAAGTAATTCGAAACTCGACTCGATAAAAATTCGACTCGGCTCATTTATTAGATAACGAGTCGAGTTTGAACAAAATATAAGCTCGATTCATAAACGAGTCGAGCTTGACAGAGATGCTCGACTCGAATACGTTCGCGAATAGCTCGTTAAGAAATCGATAATATGCTCATTAAAATACTCGATTAGTTACTCGTTAATATACTCAGATTATATTAATTTCTTATTATAAATATGAAAATATTAATATTTATTATTTTTTAAATTTTGTTAAGGTACGAAATACTTATGAATACTAAAATGTAAAAGATTAAATATGAGGTGTAAATACACAAATATGAAAGGAATTGTTGTAGACGAACTAATACACTCGACAAGTAACTCGAATTCGACTCGGATGTTACTCGAATTCGGCTCCTTTAGTAAAGTAAATGAGTCAAGCTCAAACAAAATTTAAGCTTGTTTCATAAACGAGCCGAGTATGAACAAATGTCTACTCGGCTCGTTTAAGCTTGTAAACATATTTGTTTAATTTTTTAATTATAAAAATTACAAATATAGTTGTTAAATATTTTAAACATTATACTAAAATAATTAAACAAGTAACCTATGAAGAATCTTTGGGTATGACCTTGAAATAAGATAAATTTGGGTCTTATAAACATTTAGGTTTTTACTTGTAAATTGAATTAGGCTTATATATATATATATATATATATATATATATATATATATATATATATATATATATATATCGTAAATTCAATTGGGCTCGTTAAGAGCTCGAACCTGAGAGTATTTAAATGAACCAAGCTTGAACACCATTTTCAATACTCGATAAAGCTCTAGCTCGACTCGAGCTCGATTAAAATTAACGAACAGAGCTTGAGGACCATAATATCGGCTCGACTCGATGTTTGCAGCCCTAGTGTTCTCCATTTCTTCTGTGTTCGTGAAGACATCCGGGAGATCTACAGCAGCAGGGTGCTTTTCCTGTATTCTGCATCTGAAGAATCCCGGGGGTGTGTGCTCCAGGAGATGGCGATTGGGCTGCTGGAAGGAATTCAGCATCTAGTTCGACTGCTGTGGAGAGATCCAGGGGTTCAGGTTTTGGGTTTTGTTTTCTTCATCTCTTCCAGTGTTCAGCATCTTTTCTGGTTCGGTATTTTTAGGAGGTTTGGAGAGTTCTGATTTCAGATTGTGGCTACTGGGAGGTTGGGTTGTGAGAGATCCAGAGGTTTAGGTTTTTGAGTTTTTTTCTTCTCATCTCTTCTGGTTGTTCAGCATCTTTTCTGGTTCGGTATTTTTAGGAGGTTTGGAGAGTTCTGATTTCAGATTGTTGGGCTACTGGGAGGTTTGGTTGTGAGAGATAAGGAGATCGATCCAGGAAGTTTGTTATTTAATTCTTTGTATTCCAGAAGTCTAGAGAGTCCAAATCTAGTTTGACTTCACGAGGGATTCCGGGCTTCTTAGTATCCTTAATTTTGTTCTTATTTCTGTTCTTCATAGCCTGAGAAATTCAATTTAGCAACAGTAAATTTCTATTTGCAACAGTAAATTCTTGTCCATTATTTGTTTGATCCTTGAGCTGTGAGGATAAGAGGTCTGATACTTGTGGTGAGCTAACTATTGTTTATTGTTCATCCCTGAGCTATAGGGGTACATGATTGGATAATGTTCTTTTGAGAATTCTTGTCCTGTCATCTTTTCATCTTTTGAAGTTTCAAATTGTTTCAGAATTAGAAGTGTATCTGTAGTTTCTAGTTAGATTTCTGTCTACCGGTTCGATCCCTCACTTGAGGGTACAATGATATTAATTCTCTTTTAATTCAATTCAGCTTGTCTTTCGCTATCTTTGATCTGTCGAGTTGTGAGGAATTAATGATGTATATATAATTACTTTAATGCAATGTTATTTTGGTGAAAATGTGTTCGTTAGAATGGTCAAGTCAAAGTAGTTTAAAGCAAATTCTATTCAGCCTCTCGTGGATATGACCTGTTCTCACCACTTTTTAGTTCATATTTGCTATTTTAAATTTGTGAGACAGTTTAGAGAAGGTGAGCATATTGACGTGTGCGAAGAACTCTGGACAATGAAAGTGCACAGTTAATAAGCCGCGTTCATCTTGGCGCCGTTGCCGGGGAGGCGTTAGAGTTCGATTTAAATCTGCTTTCATTTGATTTATTTGCATTGTGCTTCTCATTGACTTGATTTGGGCTTTTCATTTTAGATTTGCACAAGAAGTGGAGCATGGAGATTGGGCTTGACATTTGAGCCCATTGGAGGAGGTGAGCTTGCTAATTTCTTTTCACACGTTTTTAATTCAGAATTTAGATAGAAGAGTGTGAGTGAAACTTGTAGTGAGAATTTTATGTACTCTCTGTGCATGTATAGAGATTTCTTTCTAGTTGGCATGTAATAATTAGCTTTTTTGGTGGTTTGTGCGATTTGGAGTTAGTTTATAGTATCACTTTATATTTTCTTAGTTAAGTTTCATTTCATTTAGTTCAAAAATTCAAATAAAAAATTAAAAAAATCTAAAATATAAAAAATTTCAAAATCGCTCTTTCATGTAAGTCGTTTGTTTTGCAATAAAAATTTCATCTTCTTAAGATTAGAATCACTTGTTTTAGGACATTCATCATTTTAATTGCCATTTTAATTCCATTTCTTTTTCTGCATTGAAGAGTGTGGGGGAAAGGTAAGACTTTCATCGCTTGTTTCATGCATTAGACTTAGCATTAGAAAACCATTGTTTGGACTCACTTGTTGCATTTCATATTTGTAAAAGGGACTGCTTAAGGGCATCACCCTTTAGAAAAAAGATAAGGTGAGGGATTTCATCACCCTTTCCTTTGCCCAAAAATCACAAAAAAATTTCACATTCTTGCATTTGCCTAAACTTTTAATAAAACCAGTAGACGTGGCCCTAGGGTTCATAATTAGATTTATTCTTTCTTAATTTCAAAACTTCTCTTTAAGTCTAGTGTCTAGGATTAGAGGTTAAAAATCTTATGCTTAAGTGAGCTAGAGGTTACTTAATTGGGTCCTAGCGAAAGCAAGGGGGGCCTCCCTCTACTCCACCTCTTACCTGGCCGGTGCAAGAAGAGCTAGGATTGGGTTTAAGCAAGCATAAATCCTATTTTGAGAAAAACAACATAGGTCCAAGGAACACTTAGTGTTTAGGTTAATTTGTTTTGAAAGTGTTTGTTTGTTTGTATTTGTTCATAAAAATTCAAACATCAATAAAAATCTAAAAATTCAAAAATCATAAATAGAAGGCTTTTCAACTGTGCATGCTTGGTAGACGTTCCCTGAACATAGATTTGGCTCAACCTATAGACGATATCGAAAGATTCTTTCATAGGATGGCCAACCAAGACCAAAACCAAGTTGCTAAGAATGTAGAGGAGGTTGCACCCAGACAGATGAATGAGTACTTTATTCCTTCTGATTATCAACCTGCCACTTGCATTAGGCCAAAATTCCTGCAAATCACTTTGAAATCAAGTTAGGAACCATTCAAATGTTACCATCGTTCTATGGCAATCCCAATGAATAACCTTACAAGCATATAGATGAGTTCCTAGAATTTGTTCCACTGTAAGAATCCAAAATTTCACTGAAAATACCTTAAGACTGACTCTATTTCCATTCTCTTTGAAAGATAAGGCCAAACATTGGTTAGGAACCATAGGAGAACCATTAGAACATGGCCAGAAATGCAGCAGGAGTTTTTGAAGAAATTTTACCCCATTGGCGGCACCAACACCATGAGAAGAGCAATATCGGATTCTCCCAACACCCGAGAGAGTTAATGCATGAATCATGGGAGAGATTAAAAGAGTTGCTTAGAAAATGTCCCCACCATGGTCTGTCGAGGTGGCAAATAGTTCAAGCTTTTAATGAAGGATTGACAGAATCAAATAGGCAGATGGTTGATGCCTCATGTGGAGGAGCATTCATGACTAAGAGCGAGGATGAGACATATAATCTATTTGAAACATTGAGTGAGATCTCTATCAATCATGCCTCACTCCACTCTTACGAAAGAGCACTAGGACCTGTAAAGAAGGCAAGGTTGTATGAATGAGAGGGAGAGGAGAATCAGATTCTAGGGTAGAAGATCTGTTAGATAGACTTGATCAGAGATTGGAGCAAAAATTGGAACAAAAATTCTATCAATTACTGCCTTTAACTGGGCAAGCCACACCCAAATTTTCTCAACCACCTCAAACTTGTTCTATGTGTGCTAGCTCAGCTCACCCTACCAGTGCTTGTCCCACTACTGCCCAATTGCCTCCTTTTATTCAAGAACAAGTCCAAGCTGCCCAAAGTTTTTACAAACCCTCTTACGATCCATATTCTAACACATACAACCCTGGTTGAAGAAATCACCCGAACGTTTCTTGGAAAAATCAATCTGAACAAGTGTCTCAGCCTTCTTTTAAGAAATTCATGTACGGCCAATCTTATCCCAATCAGAATCTAGGATTTGGCCAATCTTCTTATTCCAAACCTCCACAAGTCCAAGGAAATCAAAATACAAATCAATTTGCTCATACCAATTTCCAGCAACCTTCATATAATCAACCACCACCTCCTCAGCCAATTGGGAAGATAAAATGAATCAACTCCAAAACATGATGGTGACTCTATGCCAAACTGTGCAAGAACAACAAAATCAAAATCAAAATTTCAACAAAATTTGGCAAGAATAGAGTCCCAAATTGCTAAAGTATGTCATAGGAGGGAATCAGGGCAATTGCCAAGTCAAGCTGTAGCAAACCCAAGGAACAACCCTCCTAGATTTTATCAGAACCAGCAATACCATCAAGCCCAGGGGTATAGACCACCTGCTCGACCAAATGCACCTCCACCATCAAACACACAACAAGCTTTTGTCCAGAACATTCCAACACCACAAAACCAGAATCAACCTATACAACAGGACAATCCTCCTGCCCAATCTAGGGCCCCCAAGTAGAAAATGCTAAAACAGTGTCAACCTTAAGAAGTGGAAAAATCAGAACAAATCCTCACCCACACATGTCAACATTGAGTGAGGATAAAGAAATTGAAATTGAAATTGAAGAATAGATTGAAGAAAATGCTGAAAAAGAAAAATCCAAGGGAAAAGAGAAAATAATTGAAGAACCTCTAGAAAAATCAAGATGAATGAAGACCCAAGCTGTTACATTCCAAGAGTCCCTTTTCCTGAAGTTTTAAACCCAAAATCCAAAAACAAACCAACTGGTAATGAAGAACTCTTGGAACTTTTTAAGCAAGTTCACATCAACATTCCTCTCCTTGATGCCATCAAGCATGTGCCTGTTTATGCCAAATTATTAAAAGAAATGTGTACTCCAAAACGTGAAGTGAGGAATAAAACTGAAACCATCATTCTTCCAGAAATTGTGAGTACCATTGTCTTGAACCAACTCCCTAAACAGCTCAAAGATCCAGGCACTCCACTAATTCCTTGCACCATCGGTGGAGTCACTTTTGAAAGCGGCCTTTTGGATTTGGGAGCCAGTGTCAATCTCCTACCTTCTGCCATTTTTGAGAAATTCAAGTTAGGAGAATTAAAACCCACTTCTGTTTTCCTTCAACTAACCGATCGTTCTGTCACCACTCCTAAAGGCTTAGTTGAAGATGTTATTGTGAAAATCAATGATTGTTACTTCCCTGCCGATTTCATCATTCTGGACATGAACACTCCTCAAGATTTAACTCAATCCACCATCATCCTTGGTAGACCTTTTTTGGCCATAGCTAGAGCTAACATTGATTGTGCTACCGGGATGATGGATATATCATTTCGGGATAGGGGGGTTAGTATCAATATTTTTAGGGCATCTAGGCATCATGTTGAAGGAGAGAGTTGTCTAGTGGTAGACTCCTTGGAAGAATCTTGTGTGGAAGAAGCAGTAGACCAACCTTGTGCTCTAGGGTTTGAGGGAGAGGAAGGACAATTCAGTTTCTTGTTTCAGAATAATGATCCATCAATTCCATCAGAGTGTCCTCCTAAGGTTGAGCTAAAACCGCTCCATGCTAGTTCAAAGAACATCTTTCTAGGAGAGAATGAGACTTGGGGCATCATAATTGCTAGCAATCTTGTAAAGCCAAAGCCAAAGCCAAAAATCTGTAAAGCCAAAGCCAAAACATTCCATGATAAACACATTCATAGAAATTTTTTTCAAGTGCATGATAAGGTTTGGCTATTTAATTCTAGGCTTCATCTATTTCCGGGAAAATTGAAGTCCCGATGGGATGGTCCTTACACTGTTGTCAAAGCTTACGACAATGGTGCTGTCATTATTCTTGACCCTAAAACTGGACAATCATTCACTGTTAACGGGCAGAGGTTAAAGCATTTTTTTGAAAACCCATCTTCCTTGAAATTTGATTCTACCAAGTTAGCTGAGCCAAATGGAGCCTAATTGCGTCCGGCTGAAGACGATAAACTTAGCGCTCTTGGGAGGCAACCCAAGTGTACAGATTTCCTTTATCAGGTAATTCTTTGTCTTACTTTCTTTCCTGTAAATAAGTAGGGGAGAGGTAGAATAAGCATGCATTCATAGTCCTTACCCTAACCATTGCTTCATTTCTTTCTATAGAGCTTATACATGTGCAAATAAAAAGAAAATTCACAATGTTTCATCTTTGAATAAAAAAATTACGTGGCATTGCGCAACACAGACTATGTGTGATCTTTAACCATTAAAATTTTGTAGTTGTCACACTCCTTTACAAACATCCATGTCAGGTAGCCTCTAGTAAAGGATTACATGTATTTCTTGTCTACCTTATGTAAGGATTTATGGCAAGAAGTTTTTATACACACACTACACAACCACTTAGACTAGCTGAACACGAATGTAACAAATTTGTTAAAGTTAGTAAAAGAGAGGTGATTGGTTTTCTCCCTTCCCCTTAAGTGAATTGTGAAGGAAGTGAAGGCATGTGATCAAGGAACTTGACTGTCCATCCTTCCTTTAAGAGGAAAAGAAAATAAGAGAAAAGAAAAAGCAAAAGAAAAGAAAAAAAATATCTATGAAAAATGTCCCGGATCTGAGTAAAGCTGAACTCTTGAAAAGTGATGGGTTGTGCAACATTATGGATGAAAAGAAAGAAAAATTCTGAGTGCACAAAGTGCAAATAAAGGGGCAAAGTCCTCAACTCAGAGAAATAATCCTCAAGGAAGTTGGGCAGAATGGAACTGAGAGAAACAACTCAATCTGACTGAGCAAGGATCTTATTCCCCAATTCTTTCTTCTCCTCGAATTAATCTAATCTCAATTACTAGCTAAGGCAGAGAAGCTCCAGAAGGGCTGATGTGAACTCTTAAGTGAGCTATCATTTGTGCACTAATTTCTTGCCATAGGCCCTTACAATTAGGAAAGACATCTCTCTACATTAATCTTTTACATGATGGTTGTTTAGCATGAGACATTACATCTTCTAGTCCTACATTCGGAGTAATTTTTATTGCTAAGGGACTAGCAATGTTCAAGTAGGGGGGAGTGATAACTACAGAAATTTTCATGTTAAATTTCATACATTTAGTTAATTTTAGACATCAGTTGTCTATAAATAACGTACAGTTTGATTTTAATTTTCATTTTATTCATGTATAGGTTTTTGAACATATTAATTGACATTGGGTTAGAATATACATGTTAGATTTTCATTCAATAAGTCATTTTGTTTCAGATTGACTAATCATGTTCATTGTCTTTTCACAAGTACATTTTGGGAAATAAAAGATCTGTGTAAATAGATAATTTTGTCACAATAATAGTTTTGTAAATATCTTCTAAGAGTAGATAGGTATAAATTTGTAGATAAAATATATATAAATATATTTTTTTGTTACAATAATACTGTAATATCTTTTAGATACCTAACCAATCCCATCATAACACGTACACCCTGCCTAACCCTTTCTTTTCTTCCCACCAGGCCAACAGAAGCTGCTGGAAGCAGCTGGAAGAGGATTTGGGGATTGCTGTACGGAGCATCCTGCTGTGCGCTGGAGCTACTAGGTGAAGGAGCGGGGTGTGTGCGGACCTGGCAGCTGGAGCTATTGCAGCCCGTGTGAAGCACAGGGACCCGGGTGTTGCACGGCGGATCTGAAGCAGCTGGTTCACTGGAAGCTGGGCGCGGTGAGCAGCAGGAGCATGCGCGGCGAGCTGGCTGGAGGCGGAGATTGTGCAGAGCAGCTGCGCGGCAGATGGGCGGCTGGCGTACGATGGCCAGGTGAAGGAGGAGCTCCCGTGCGAAGTAGGACCTGGAGGCATGCGGCTGTTGCGGATTCAGCTCTGACGATGGAGCTGTACAGAGGCGGTGCGACGCAGAGTCTTGTGCCCGCTCGTGTGTGTACGTACGGATCGGAGGTAGGAAGAGGAGCTGGAGCATGGCGATTTGGGGCATGCAGAGCCAGCGTCTGGAAGGCCCGGGCGCCTATAAAAGGACCCAAGGTCCTCAGTGCTGGAGTTCGATTTTGGGTTTTCTTAGTTTTTTCCTTTCTTTACCAGTTCAGTATTGTTGGAGAATTCCGGAGTTCAGAGTTTTTGGGGGATTTTTCTTTTCTTCTGTTTTTTCCTTCTCTTCTGTAAAGCTGCAGAGCAGGGAAGGGAGAGGAGTTCGGCATTTTGGGGTTTTTAAAGCATTTTTTTGTTCTGTGTTTTCTTCAGCATCTGTAAGAGAGGGGATTCGGATGGTTGGGGAGGAGAGTTTAATTTATTTTCTTCTCGGATGCTTTCTTCTTTGTTGCTTAGAGTTTGTGCAGATGGTGAATGTAATTTTTTTTAGAATTTCTTCTTTTCTTCTGCGAAGGTTCCAGTGGCAGTTTTCCATTGCTTTGTGTTCCAGAGTTTGATCTAGTGCATTTATTTCCCAAGTGTTGCAAACCCAATGTTTCTCTCTCTCTCTAGGTTCTAGAGAGAGAAGCTCTGATATCGCGCAGGGTTCCTGCTGGTGACCGGTTTTGATGGCATCTTCTACGCCTGGAGGGGAGGCTGTGCAGTCTCCTACGCCGGTGGGGAGGAAAACTTTTGCACAAATTATTGTTGAGTCAAAGCCGCTGCCTCAGATCAATATTGGAATCAACGCTCCTGGGTTTACAGATGCTGGAGAACCAGCTGTGTTTTTCTCCTCGGATGAGGTTGGTAAGTCCATCACTACACTGAAACTTGCAGTAATAGTGAGATGTGTCTATGGGAGGTGCTCTATCCCAGAATTCAAGACCTGTTTATCGCAAAGGCTGGGATTAAAAGCTGATATTATTGTTAGTGTGCTACATCCCAGACATCTTCTTCTTCGGTTTGAAGTGGAGGAGGATTACCTGAAGGTGATTTTAAGGAGGAGCCTATACATTAAAGGCCTTTTGTTTAGATTCTTCAAGTGCGAAGCAAACTTTGATTTTCATGCAAATCCCACTGTTATGCCAATCTGGATTGGTCTGCCTTTGCTACCTGTCAATTACTATTACTCGGATTTTCTTAAATCTATTGCTGGGAATATTGGAACAGTTCTTAGAATCCATGAACCGACATTGGCTCTTACCTAGACACAGGAGGCATTCGTTTGCGTTGAAATGGATATAGCCAAGGACAGACATGAGAGGATTTGGATTGGATGTGGGCAGGATGGGTTTTGGCAAAAAATAAATTACTATAGAGTGCCTGCTGTCTGTGACTTTTGTAAGAAATTGGGACATGTTCAGGCAGAGTGCCACAAGAAAGCTAAGGATGCAGGAGGGGGAAGTTCCTGTGGAATAGAACATTCTTAATGTGAAACAGCGTGGAGAGGTTACTGCTCATCAAGTCTGGCGTCAAAAAGATGTTACTGCTCATCAAACAGTCCATGGTAAGGTTGGTGTGGAATCCGGAATAAATTGTCTTCCTTCCCACTCGGGGAAAATAAATGAGATTCCTGAAACTAGTAAACAGGTTATCACATAGTTGGTAGAGATGAAGGAAAAGCCTGGTGCAAGTGCAGAAGGTTGTTGCGAGTTAGTCAGTTCCCCTGTGGTCTATGGTTTTCAGGATGCGCAGGATGGTATGGAGCAAGGAAATACTACATCTAATAGTCAGCTGGAGTGCATGGTGGTTCCTCTAACGGAGATCAGCCTACGTTGCATGGGCTGCATGGGCTGTCTACAGTTATATGTCCGCAGGGGCTTCTGTCCAGTGCTGCTATGGATGGGGGTTCGATTGGTGATGAATGTTGTAAAGCTGGAAAGGAGTGCGCTTTAAATGGGAGTAGTTCACCAATGCCAGCCCTTCAAGGGCTCTCCACTGTCTCCGATATGCATGGTTCTGTGCATGATGATGTTACTGATGATGTTCTATCGGCGGTCATGGATCCTCCGGCAATGGCTGCCGGAGAAGAAGACACCCTTCCTCAAATAGACATTGCCAGATTTAAACCAGCTGATGCGATTCTTAATAAGATCTCTATATTAGCAGATATGGAGAATATTTTCATGTCGGCTGTAGGTGAAAAAATGAAGGAAAGACAGATGGTGATTACGGGTGCAACTACAAGATCGAAGGCAAAGGCGACAGTGGGTCTCTCCTCAGGATACTTGTCCTCATGAATTCTTCACTTTTATACTGGAATATCAGGGGGGTCGCTAATTTAGCCTCCATGCGATCTCTGAAGAGATTGGTTAGAAGTAATAGGGTCGATCTTCTTGCTATTGCGGAGCCCAAGGTTGCTATTGACCGTGCAAGTGAGATCCGTTCTTACCTCAAGATGGATTCTGTCATAGGCAATATAGGGGATGACTCCAATCTGTGGGTGTTCTGGCGTAATATGTCCCTTCTTTTGATCAACAGCTCTGATCAGCATGTCACGATGGGTCTCCAAGATAACAAAATTACTATGTATATTACGGTGGTTTATGCTAGTTGTCAGGCTAGTAGCAGACGCAATTTGTTTGATGACTAACTTAATTTTTCCGTTAACCTGGAAGTGCCATGGATCTTGGGGGGAGACTTAACTGTGTCTCTCTTCCGTCTGAGAAAAAAGGAGGGAGACATGTCCAGTTGCATGGTATGTTGGACTTCAATGCTTTTATCTCTGGGGCTTCATTAATGAATGTGGGGTTTATTGGGCCTGAGTTCACCTGGTCGAATAAATGTACTGGACTGGCGTCAGTGAGGGCTAGGCTGGACAGGTTCCTGTGTAACTATAAGTGTATGATAACGGCATGAGCATCCAGGTGAGGCATCTCCCTAGAACACTTCTGATCATACCCCTCTGCTGGTTACTTTTAATCCGCCAACTCCTTATCTGGCGAGGTTTACATTCCAGTCTATGTGGATTACACATGAATCGTTCCTGGACACTGTCAAGGCTGCGTGGGTGGCTCCATCTAATTCACACTATCATCCTTTTGTTGTCCTCCAACAGAAACTCAAAGTTGTCAGATGTGCACTTTGTACCTGGAACAAAGTAACTTTTGGTGACATTAATGACAACCTAAAAAATTGTGAGGGAGAGGCCTTGGTTATGCAAGAAGCTTTTGATATTGACCATTCTCCATCTAACCGGGCTGCTATGGAAGAAGCTAACGCAAGATTGCAGAGAGCTACTAATTGCGTGGACATTTTTGGGTGCAAAAGGCTCGCATGCAATGGATGGATAATGGAGATAAAAACACGACTTTCTACCATGCTGTGGTTCAAGGTAATCGTCGACGTAACCGGATTAACAGGTTGTAGGTTAATGGAGTATGGGTGGAAGACCAAGATATTCTCAAAGAGGAGGCGGTGCACTATTTTAGTTCTGTCCTTCAATCTTCTGATCATGTCATAGATGAGCATATCCTAGATGCTATTCCTACCATTATTTCAGATGACCAGAACAAAATGCTTGTTGCAGTCCCTTCTGAGGATGACATCAAGGCTGCGGTTTGGAGTCTTAATGCAAACAGTGCGCCTGGCCCGGATGGGTTTATTGGCCATTTTTTCACTTCCTGTTGGGGAATTGTATCACAGGAAGTTGTTGCTGCGGTTACTAGATTCTTTCAAGGCCTCCCTCTTCCTAGAGGGGTTACATCTTCTTTAATTGCTCTAGTGCCTAAATCTGAGTGCTCAGCTTCCTTTAGTGATTTCAGACCTGTGAGTTTGTGTAACTTCTGCTATAAATTGTTTCGAGGATTGTTTGTGACAGGTTGGTTCATATTCTTCCCCATGTTATTTCGGAGGAACAAGGAGCCTTTGTCAAAGGCAGGTCTATTATTGACAATATATCTTTAGCCAGGCAACTTGTGAAAGATATAGATAGGAAGGTCAGGGGTAACAATGTCTTGTTTAAGCTTGATATCCGAAATGCTTATGACACGGTGGACCGGGATTTCCTTCTGGCAGTGATGAGGAAATTTGGCTTTTCTTATCAGTTCATGTCTTTCATGGGGATGTTGATTTCTAATTACTGGTTTTCAATCATTTCAATGGCTCTTCTCATGGGTATTTTCGCTCTACCAGGGGACTCAGACAAGGGGACCCCATAGCTCCTGCCCATTTTATTATCATGGAGGAAGCTCTTAGTAGAGGCATTAGCAACATGGTCCGGACATGTTTCCTTCATCATTATGCTGGGCCACAACACTGCCCGAGGATATCCCACCTTCTTTATGCTGATGATACTCTTGTTTTCATAAATGGAGGAACTTTAAATATTAGGAAGCTGATGGAGTTCTTGGATAAGTACTCTAAAAGCTCTGGACAACACATCAATGCTTCCAAGAGTTGTTTCATGATTTCCAAAAAATCTTTTGCACAAGTAGTTCACAGAATTATCATGCAGACTAGTTTTAAGAGACAGAAGGGTACTCTCCCTTATCTGGGCGTTTCCCTCAGATCTGGTAGAACTCAAGCTGCAAATTTCAATTCTCTTATTGAGAAGACCAACCAGAGGCTTGCTATCTGGAAACCAAAATTACTATCACAAGATGGTAGAGTGACCCTCATCAACTCTGTGATAAATTCTATCCCGGTTTATTTGGCTTTATCCTCTTCCATTCCTAGGAGTGTTCTAAGTTACCTTGATAAAATTTCTGCATCATTCTTCTGGAGTGGCCTAGATGGGGTTCGTCGGCGCCACTGGGTTGCCTGGCATGTGATAAAACGTCCGCATGAGGAGGGCGGGTTAGGGGTACGTGATCTCAAGCTGGTGCAACTTGCTTTGGCTGTGAAATCTTTATGGAACATTATGCATGGCACCTCTCTCTGGGCAATCTATGCTAGAAGGCGTCATCAGCCTACTAACTATAGACAACTTCCTGGCATTTGTTCAAAGGATCGGACTAAAGCTCTCCTGATTATTAATGATAATACCCGGTGGATTCATGGGAATGGACGACAAGTTAATTTTCTTTCTGATATCTGGATGGGGGAGAGGCCTCTGATGGAGTCTCTTAGGTCGAGCTATGATGGTGGGCAGATCACTCTTAAGGAGGTTATTGTGAATAGTGAGCATCCTGTCAGAACTTTTCTTCCTAACGGTTTACTGTAGGGGGTGTCATTATCTGAGGAGGAGGATACTTGTATGTGGAAGGCTTCCAAAGATGGGATTTTCTCTTCTAAATTGGCTTATGAATTGGTCAAGATTCATGGTGTTAAACGTCCTGCTTTAAAGAAACTCTGGCATCATTCTTTTAACCGGAGAGCCTCTATGTTCTGCTGGAAATTGATCAATAGAGCAGTACCAGTAGATCAACGCATTATAGAGTGTGGAATTCACCTTGCTTCTTGCTGTTCTTGCTGCAAAAATCCACAGTATGAGGATCTCAATCACCTATTTCTGTATGGTGATCTGGCGGTCTTTATGGAAGTGGCTGCGACCTTTGGTCCCCCCTAATGTTTATATTCATGGTAGCATCACGACTACAATTTGGAGCTTCATGACAAATTCCAATATTTTTTCCTCTTGGTTATGTGTCCTTTCACTGCCTCATTATTATGCTCTGGGAAATTTGGAAGGGGAGATGCCTTGCCAGGTTTGAGAACAAGAGAATCTCAGTTAAAATTGTGATCAACAACATCAGATCCAGCATTGTCCATTCTTTATCCAAAATGCATTTCTTGGTAGAGGCTATTCCTAAGGAGATTATGGTTCTTCACCAGCTGGGTTTCTTCCCTCAATGCCGAGTTAGGCAGTGTAAGTTCATTCGATGGATCCCTCCTATATCGGACTTCTCCCTCAATGTGGACGGTTCTAGCAAGGGCAACCTAGGAGATTGTGGTGGTGGAGGTTGCATTAGGGACAAACATGGTTCTATTTTGATAGCTTTTGCTCACTATTATGGTTATGGCAGTAGCATGTTAGCTGAAGCCAGGGCGCTATGTGATGGGCTTCGCTTGGCTGATTTGTTTGGAATTCGGCTATCTATGATTAACTCTGACTCCATGGCGTTGGTTACCTCCATTAAGTCTGGCCGCTGTCCATCTTGGCGTGCTTATCGCTGGTGGCGAGATGCCTGCTCTTTACTCAAGAGAAAAACTTACTCTTTGTGTCATGTGTATAGGGAGTCCAATCAAGTTGCTGATTCTCTTGCTAACCATGGATGTATGGTCAAACATAATAAGGTCTTTTGGGGCGCTCGATATCTTCCTCATGTATGTAAAGGCCCCATTAGGCTAGATAAAATGGGCCTATGCCATATTCGTCTAATGTAATTCTGTACTATTTTATAGTTGAATTTAGGCTCAGGGTTCTCTCTGGTGGAGTGAGTCCATTCTCCCCCCCTGGGGGAGGGTGCACTCTCCTGGATTGAGTCCCTGAGGACCGCCTTCATTACAAAAACAAAAAAAGTGCATTTATTTCCCATTGGCTACTGTGTTTTCTTCTTTTCTTTTACTGCTGTGAGGAGGATCCAGTGGAATCTAATTTTGCTATTTCGTCTGTGTGGATATTTTTTTGTGCGTGCTAAAGAGTTAGATCCAGTGTTCTCCATTTCTTCTGTGTTCTATGAAGATAGCCGGGAGATCTACAGTAGCATGGTGCTTCTTCCTGTATTCTGCATCTGAAGCATCTTGGGGGTGTGTGCCCCAGGAGATGGCGATTGGGCTGCTGGAAGGGATTCAGCATCTAGTTCAACTGCTGTGTGAGAGATCCAGGGATTCAGGTTTTTGAGTTTTTTTTTTCTTCATCTCTTCCGGTTGTTCAACATCTTTTCTGGTTCGGTATTTTTAGGAGGTTTGGAGAGTTCTGATTTTAGATTGTTGGGCTACTAGGAGGTTTGGTTGTGAGAGATCTAGGGGTTCATGTTTTTAAGTTTTTTTTTCTTCTTCATCTCTTCCGGTTGTTCAGCATCTTTTCTGGTTCGGTATTTTTAGGAGGTTTGGAGAGTTCTGATTTCAGATTGTTGGGCTACTGGGAGGTTTGGTTGTGAGAGATAAGGAGATCGATCTAGGAAGTTTGTTATTTACATTTCTTCTGTATTCCAGAAGTCTAGAGAGTCCAAATCTAGTTTTGACTTCACGAGGGATTCCGGAGCTTCTTTGTATCCTTAATTTTGTTCTTATTTCTGTTCTTCATAGCCTGAGAAATTCAATTTAGCAACAGTAAATTTCTATTTGCAACAGTAAATTCTTGTCCCTTATTTTCTGTTTGATCCTTGAGCTGTGAGGATAAGAGGTCTGATACTTGTGGTGAGCTAACTATTGTTTATTGTTCATCCCCTGAGCTATAGGGGTACATTAGTTGGATAATGTTCTTTTGAGAATTCTTGTCCTGTCATCTTTTCATCTTTTGAAGTTTCAAATTGTTTCAGAATTAGAAGTGTATCTGTATGTTTCTAGTTTAGATTTCTGTCTACCGGTTCGATCCCTCAACTGTGAGGGTACAATGATATTAATTCTCTTTTAATTCAATTCAGCTTGTTCTTTCGCTATCTTTGATCTGTCGAGTTGTGAGGAATTTAATTGATGTTATTTATAGAATTACTTTTAATGCAATGTTATTTTGGTGAAAATGTGTTCGTTAGAATGGTTTCAAGTCAAAGTAGTTTAAGTCAAATTCTATTCAGCCTCTCTGTGGATATGACCTGTTCTCACCACTTTGCTAGTTCATATTTGCTATTTTAAATTTGTGAGACAGTTTAGAGAAGGTGAGTATATTGACGTGTGCGAAGAACTCTGGACAATGAAAGCGCACAGTCAACAGGGCCCAGTACGTCTACTAGTATCCGTAACCCCCAACCACGAGCGAGCTACAAGTGACAAACACAAACTCACACAAGTCATTGTCCTCTGCCGTCTTTCCTTCAGTCAGACGTACAACTCTACACAAGAGTGAGGGTGTCCAAGAAGACGACACAGACCTCGACGGTACACAAGTACCAGGACAAACCCCGAGCCCTAACGTGCCTGGCTCACACAAAACCTGGGGTATCCGACTGGAGAGGTAACCACGGTAGGCGTCGTACTACTCGCCACGCACACACAAAACATGTGAACACCAGTTTTCTCAATCACAACATGTGCCAACGCACCGCTTACCTTTGCTTTGAATAATAAATAACACCAAACGATAATCACGTAGCCATGCACAAGCCTTTAGCCATCGGAAGCTTGAACGCGACAAGGTTAACTGTCGCCTTCAGAACGCGACGCCTTGATACGGAGCGTTCTGAAGCAGAACGCGATGGGTCAGGCTGTCGTGTTCTGAACATGACACCTAGGTCCGTCGCCTTCACAGACAGAACTCTAAAACTGGGATTCCATCTCCGGAATCCCCATGCAAACCATGTAAACTTCCATAAAAAGCATATGTACACATTCTAACCAGTACACTAGCATGCTATCTATCATCTACAACACATATAACAAGCTAAACATGCTTAACCGATCATTCTCAGTGAGAAACATGGTGGAATCTCCGTACCTTCGTGAGATACGTGAAGAACGACGATAATCCGGTGTTTCCCCCGCTTCATAGCACGTCCTTACAACGAGTGCACGTCGAAAACCACTCCAAAACCTCGAATCGCCCAAGAACAGGCCGCAAAAACCCCATCCTGGCCGAGCAGAGCTTGCTGAGCTCTATTTGGCCGACCTAGGTTAATAACCCTTTAGGGTTAAGAACACGACGCACCCTGCCGTCGCAACCAGAATGTGACGGTGTAGGCCGTTGCATTCTCATTGCTGACGCCAGCCAACTGCCCAATGCGCGCCAAGCGGCGGACATGCAGCCAAAGACCCCAGACAGCGGTAACAAGAATGTGACGCCCTAGACCATCGCGTTTAGAATGCGACGCCCAGCTTTGTCACGTTCACAGACAGAGAACCAGTGAGCATTCTGAACTCAAATTCTTGGCCCACAAAGCCCAACAACCTGCGAAAACACCTAAGACACAAACCATAGGCCACACACTGGCCACCATAAGCACTAAACCTCAGTCCGAAAGGTCACTACGCTACACATTAAAACAATGCAAGTCTATTGAATGCAATAAACTAGTCTAATTCTTGATTTCTAAGCATTGTGTGAACTATATTTTGCAATGGAAATGAGCTTAAACATGAACTATTGATGCATGCAATGAAACACACGTTAATCTAGTTCACTCACACAATGAGCACAACTATTTATCCTGGTTCAACATTGATATAAATCAACCCTACATCTAGTCCTTAGAACCACTACTCCAAGATTTATCCACTATTCACTTGTAAGTAGGTCCTTCTTTTGCTGAGCAAGAAGGAAACTCTCAAAACACCCCTCCAATAGGTGATACGCCTCACGTTCACTTAAACTTCTATCCCCAAGAAAGAGGTAAGCTCACTAGATAATGCCCCAACAAGCAACTCCTAGTCATGAGCTAAAAGCACGATCACTGGTCACCCATATAAGTTTTTCTTGCCACTATATGATTGTCTCTATACAAGCGAATGAATGGTGACAATGAATGCGCAAAGGAATAAGCACATAGAACAAAAAGACTGAGAATTAAGTGATGATGTTTCTGTGTGGCTTCAGCTATGGAGGATGAAATTGATGAGCCGCTGAATACTTTCTCTTTTCTTGTCCTCTTAAAGGTTGTGATCTCTGAACACTTGATAGGACAATGCGTGAATGAGAGCTTTCAATGTGATCTTGTAGAAGGACTTCAATGTACTTCCCTTATGGCTCAAGCTCTTGTTTTTTTTTCTTTTCTCAAACGATGTTGTACACTGAGTGTGTGTGAGAAAATGATCTATCATGCGTATATTATTTTGTTTGAAAAACCTTGGATATAAATACATCTTCAATAACATTTGTATTGTTGCAATTGATCTTCTCCTTCTTCATGACTGTTCTGAGATAGAGAATTTGACATGATCTGCTTCTCCATCTAAACGGGTGGATGAAGTGCATCCATTGAGTCTCAGTTCACATTCATTAGACTCAATTTACGTCGATTAGACTCAATTCTCTTGCAACAATAGAACACAGCTCATTGATATCCTAGATATGCTAACACTGAATATTATTCCTTTTATTCTCTAATTTGTCTTCTGAAAGACGAGCTTCAACTGATATCTCTCCGTAGGTGAGCTATTATGTCTTGTCATTTTTATTTTTCAGAACATTAAATGTTGGTCTGATTTTCTTCTCTTTTCCCATAAATGTCTTTCAGAGATATGACTTGTCCTAATCTCATTGTGCAGATTGTCCGATCTTATGTAAGTCTTATGTACCTACAAAAGTTACCTTTCTTTCTACCTTTCGGCCATAGTCAACATACCCAAGAAAAATAAGGCATATGACGACTACATAAAGCATTCATTTTAGAGATTTTTTCTTAGAGTTCAAAAAGATGCATTAAATGCAAGTTTGAATATGGAAACTCATCCACATTTTCTCTAAATAGCCATCATGGTGATAGAATGCTTCAACAATATATAAATTATTTTCTTAATTCCTTGAGAAAATACTCTTTTAAGTGAAATGGAATGTAAACAACTCTTTCTGAGTTAAACATGGATTTAAAATTATTTCCAATACAAAAGATAAGACTCCGATAGATTTCTAAGTATGAGTCATTTTTAAATCCTTAAGTGTGAGAGCCGTTTTTCATTTTAAGGAGACTCGATTTTTGACTCATGTCTTAGACTCAATCCCTTGGACTTGATTTCACTCTGAGTTTGAGACTTGATTTTGGCTTGTGTAAAGACTTGATCTCTAATTAGACTCGGTTTTACTCTTAGTGTGAGACTCAATTTTGGTTTGTGTAAAGACTTGATCTCTTAGACTCGATTTTACTCTGAGTGTAAGACTCGATTTTGGCTTGTATCTAAGACTCGATTTCACTCTGAGTGTGAGACTTGATTTTGGCTTATGTCTACAAACTCGATCTCTTGGACTCATTTTTATTCTGAGTGTTAGACTCAATCTTAGCTTGTGGAGTCTTGAGACTCAATCTCTAGTTGAGTCTGAGACTTGATTTCATAAGACCTGATTTATGTAGAGTAATAAGACTTGATTTTCTAATTAAGTCAGATGCTTGATTTCTAAGACTCTTTTTGTAACGCCCCTCTTAGACCCAGTACAGTTACACCAACTCACATTAGATCTAACAGAGGTATTACAGTGGAATAAATCCAACATTTGACAGTACAGGTTGAGATATACATGAATGACAATTCAATTCCAATGATAAACGACATAATATGGAATTAAACACTTGTAATCAACATTTATTCAAATGCAAAGTTTAGTGCATAAAAATAACAATAGTTCCAAACTTAATACAGTTCATAGTCCAATGCATAAGGAAATACATATGATCCTCACATACAAGAGTCACTCTCAAATCTCTCAACAATCTAAGTCTCCACGTCCTCTCGCTCCGAGTCGGTGTGAACTAACTCCTGAGTGTTCTCTGGTTCTCCTGAAATGTTAAGCAAGTATGAGTCTACAAGACTCAGCAAACCACATGAAAGACAATTCACGATATTATAAATATAATAGATTTAAATCATGGTAACATATTATCACTCATATCATTGATATCATATACTCTTCTATTAACATGGTTCTAAGTCAATTGGCAATTATTCATTTCATAGCAATTTCAATTATTATGGAAATAAAACATATTATGTAATGCATAACTCCACATCTTATCTACTAACCATTAAATCAACATGTTCTTACATATAGTATGTAATCTCTCTTATCATGGAATCTACTTTTTGTCATGTAACATATAAACCATTTAATGAAAGCCTTACGCTACATTATGCAACATGCAACAGTTATCATATAACAATTGATCATTTAAACATGAAACAATTCTTTTACGTAACAATTTACATGTAATTCATGTAACATTTAACACATTAACGTATAGCATGTAATCATGTAGACAATGTTCATGTAGGCATGTAGCGTGTAGGTCATGTAGACATGTAGCAAGTAGCATGTAGTCATTTTCATTTATTTGCCAAGACATAGCCCGCACTATAATAGAGATCAGTAGTCATTTAACATTCACTTATCACCTAGGCAATGCAGTGATGAAGTCATGGTATTTGCGCAAAACCGGGGAAAGTCCTTCCCACCTTAACCAGTAGAACTTGTCTACCTCAAGGATTTCAATCCGTTGCCCACAGATTCAGTAGGTCATTTACATGTAGGTGAACCATTACCATAGGGGCGTCTATGGTGTAGCTCCTTGTAGGAATCTCTAATATAACAATGTCTTATTGGCATTTCATTTCAATGCATGCACTAACATGTATAATATCATTTAATTTACATTTCATGCACTTGAATTAACCTATAGCATGTTCTTTTAGTTTTGAAACTCTATTTTCTGCATGATAGACCCCTATCATGATACTAAATGCAACACATTCAATCATGTACATACTTGCATTTTTATTTAAATTCTACATGCAATTCATTATTCAGAAATTCATAACAAGATGTGCAATTGTCTAAAAATTCCGAAATTTTAACAGAAATTCAGAATCGGGATATACTATGCACATATCAATTTTCATATTTTTATGATCTCTATAACTATTTCTCGTGAATTAATTCTTCATAAATCTGAATTATTTAACATGGTAAGACAGCAATAAAACCCATGTAGATTTACACACTAGTAATACACATAATAAATTTATAGTCCCAATTATCTGTCACACAGTTCTTAACTTTATGGTACAACAGAAGTCATGTTTGCATCCTTTTTACAATTTTATTGCTAAATAAATTAAAATTTCAAGGAAATAACCATGCATAAGATACATATGGTTTATCCGTTCATCATAACCTCGTGTTCATAATGTAACAGTACTGAAATACACAAAACACCACCTGGCCGAAATCTCATACAATCATGGACCACAGATAATCAATTATCATCAATTTCTGTAAATACATAGTACTGATAATATTGACGGCAAGGTATGTGACGTTTACAGATGTCGACGTCCACATACACTGTCGCTAAGCCTCACTAGACGGCGGCACATAGCGTCATTTACATATAGTAAGGGTCGGAAAACGAATACTGTTCACATGAAGTAGACGGCCGTCGTTGCCGCCGTTAATAAGAAATAGACGGCAAGTGATCTGGACGTCTAGTTCTTATGCGCAGAAAACATAGAAAATCCTACATGGAATAACAGGTCTTCTCCCCTTTCCCGTAGGTTATTTTCATGCTTTAAAAATACATAAAAATGGTAAATCTATAATATATCATATCCTAAACCGAACCCCCATGTAACTTGCCTCTATCCCTCCAATCAGAGTGACGAATTGAAGTCCGAAGAAGCCCGCCTCACCAGTGAGGCAGTTTCTCTCTCCGTCTTCAAGTGCTCCAACTCCACCTCCAATGTAGTTCCTCTGCCTGGATGAGCTCCTGATCGTGTTGCCGGATGCACCTTCTTGGTTCAGAAGCCTCCAAACTGCATGATCTAGCACTGCAATCGCCCTTCTCGGCCCTCTTTTCTCTCCCTCAATACCAGAGCGAAAATCTCCCTATTTGAAAAATCTAGGTCTTATAAAGACCTCTCCCTGCGTTGGTCAGCCTAGATCCTAACCCTAGGATGCGAAACGGACCGATCTGGCCTCATAAAGACACTTAAAACGACCGATCTCTCTTTCCCCGAATGGAAATATCAAAACAGGCAAGTCAACTTAACGTCAACATAAGACGCCGTCAGCCTCCATGTAAACGTCCATCGATGATGTCGTTTATAGGCTTGCCCACAAATTTAAGAAATTCAGAAAATAATAAACGACACAAGATTATGTCATTAACAGGAAATAAACGGCAGGAGATCTTGCCGCTAATAGGACTTAACGCCAAGAGATGTTGACGCCAAGTTCAACACAGAACAACACTCAAACACATGCAAAAATAAACATACAATTTGCAATATAAATTTGAGAAAATTCTAGGGCACTACACTTTTTTTGGGTCTCTTGAGACTTGATTTCTGTTAAGTCTTGAGACTCAATCATGTTCAATCTAAGATTTGATTTTTAGGACTCAAAATTTTTTATCTCTTGAGACTTGATTGTTGTTGAGTCTTGAGACTTAATTTATAAATTGAATGTAAGACTCAATTTTAATTATGTTAAGCCCTTTAATTTTGTTATCACTATGAGTCGATTCTTGTTATACGTAAGTTCCTCTTTAGTAATTCTCAATTCTGATTTTATTATCATTAAAATTTAAATGAATTAAGGGAGATTCAAGTATAATGAGGATTACTTGAACCATGTTCATCATTTTAGCTATTTTAAGTTGTTTAACGATTTTTATAACATATACTTTCGAATATTCACTTCTCCTTGACGACAAGGAACCACATAGATATAACTGCAATCTATAAAAATATTTGGAAGATATTTTGGATAATATACTGATGAGGGATATATTTGATATAACCCATATAATTTATGCAAAAACCGTTTAGTATTGTTTATTTGCATTTGTCCATCTTTCCAAGCCCTCCAAACCATTACCAGTGGAACTTGTCCACCTCTAGGATTTCACACGACCCGTTGCCCCGGGTATCACATAACATATTTGAGCTTTCCCGTAGGGGCACTACTACAGTACGGCTCCAAGCAATCTATGGTGGCAGTGTCTCATTGGCACAATTTTATCTTTACTCATTAACACATTTCACACACACATTCCATATGTTCTCTCACTTTCCATGCACATGCACATATATATATCATGAAACAATATACTTATCACTTTCAGATTCTCAGATTAGCCATAAACAGTAATTGACAAAACCTAATCATGATGCTAATCACATTTTTTTAACATAATTGAGACTTGATATTAAAATATGTTATAGAAAGCTTCAGAACGTAACAACTAATTGCACAGTACTCAGAATACTATCAAATTTTAACCACGGGGTAGATGTAGCACATGGAACATATCTGTAATTTTTCAGAATTTTAGGGACAGTACAACTATTTTTCGTATTTAACAGAGATTACATGTAATTTAACAAGATAATTCATTTAAGCATGGTGGGTAGTAAGCCATCAAATCTAACAATCCTGAAACATGCATACAGTAGTCCTACATTCATGGAAAATTACTGAGATAATAACATTCATCATACACATTTACTCTGAATTTAACTCTACTAAAACATGTGTATTTCCCCCATAACAGAATTTCTATAAATAGCAAATATAATCAGGAGATTATCAGGATTTCATGGCATGATCTAATGAACATATTAGACAGGACAAAATTTTCTAAACACATGCATGTATTCACTTTTACCCGAAAAATCACATCACATGCAGTCAAACACTGTTCTAGGAAATCAGAGGAACTTGACGTCCAGGGGTTGGACGCCAACAGGGTTAACAGCATGATCGACTATCGTTGACCCAGGAACTTGGCGGCAACAAAGTGGCCGTCAACCTTCTGTCTGCACATAGTGCAGACCGAACACAGAAAATAGGAGATTTTGGGGGATACAGGCATGAAATAAAAATCCGTAAAAATATAAAATCCTAAAGGACAAGTCTATGGAGTGAATCCCTAAGTTACATGGCTGGAAATAAATCTCTAAAGGGTTTGATTTTCCGAAGAAGGCCTCCTCGGCCAAGCCAAGAAGGTGCAGATTTCCTCTCCCAATTCGGTCTTCCTACTTGCACAGATGGATCTCCGGAGTCGGGGAAGATTCCTCACTAGTTGGGGCACCTCCCAGTCAAAGTAGATTGTCGGAAGAAGCTCGAAATCACCAGATCAAGTTTTAGAAAATTCAGGTTTTCTCAAAAATGAACCCTAGATTTTCCTCTCCACCCAAAGGTCTTAATCTAACAGAAAACACTAGGTTTTATAGGTTTAAGGGTCGGAGTGCACCTAGGATTAGGTTTCCTACCGTTAGGGATAGGTTTCCTAATTAGGACCCAGAGAAAACACATCCATTTTAGATCTAGAATCCCAGACATAAACGGAGAAGTAAACGGCCACGTTACTGCCGTTAACCAGAAGTCAACATCAATCGATGTTGACGTCTATATCTTCCAGTTAGACAGTAAACGACACACTTGAGGCCGTCGACTCACTCTTAACGTCAAGCTATGTTGACATTAAGGAGAATTTCGACCAGAACACAGAATCATGAACAACATGTATGCACAACAACAAATAAATATTATATGCACATAAATAAATAATATAATATGAACAAATTAAATATATTACATGCACAAAATAAACAATATTATATGCACAAAATTCGAGGGCCTTACACCCTCTCCCCCTTAAAAAGATCTTCGTCCTTGAAGATCAGATCAAGTACTTGTGGTGACGTCGTTGGCGTCGTCTCCGGTTAACGCATACACCCTAACTGGTGCTTGTGTTCTTGCTGCTGGCTTCGTTGTTGTTGCTGGATCACCTCGTGGAACGAACATCTTCAACTTTGGACACTCTCTAATCTGATGATCTGGGCTGCCACACTTGAGACATCTTCTCGCCTTTGTCCAACACAAGTCTCCGCCATGACGCTTGTCGCAGTGCACACACTCGGGCTTCTCGCTGACTGTAGAAATTACTAATTGGGGAGTTGACTTTGATGGTACTATAATTGGCTGCTGATCTGCCATGAGCCTCTTCATCTTCTTGTCCTGCCACTGGAAAGGTTATGGTAACCTCTTCATCTGAGCCTTCTTCTCTTCCTGGTACAACTCCATCTCACTCTCCTACCTGCATGCCGCGCTAAGAGCCATATCCATAGTCCTATGGTCGAACACTACAAGTCTGGCTCTCAATGATGGTCTGAGCCCCATCACAAACTTCTTTATCTTGCGCCTCTCGTCAGTAACTATGTGCGGTGCGAACCTCGACAACTCTATGAATCTAGCCTCATACTCCAAGACTGACATAGAGCCTTGAGTCAACGCCAAGAACTCCTGCTCCATCTTGTCCTGGATATGCTCGGGAACAAACTTAGCCTCGAACAATCTCACGAACTCTCCCCAAGTCACCTCTAGCTCCAAGCCCTCAAACTGCGTGCGAAGAACGGAAGACCACCACACATCTGCTCGCTCCTGAAGCATGTACGTCGCCAAGCTGACCTTGTCATCCTCTGCACACCTGATAACTCTAAATATCTTCTGGATCTCTCTAAGCCAACTCTCTGTAACCAACGGCTGACTCTCCCCCTTAAAAGAAGGCGGAGCCATCCGCTTAAACCTCTCCATAACCGACACACCTCCTACACTACGGTCCTGCTGTACTAGTGCTGGAATCTGAGCCTGAAGTTGCGTCTGAAGAGCTGCCTGCGTCTGGGCTTGAGTCTGCATCACTTGTACGAGTCCTTGCATGAATGTGCCGTAGTCGATCAACGGTGGCGGGGGTGGCGCAGGTGGTCCTTGAGGTGTTGGTACTCTCTGCTGCTCACTTGCAGTCCTTCTTGGCTCCTCATCTTGAATGGGTACACTCGAACATCGGGTCCTTCCAGCCATAGCCTACAAAATAAATACCAGGTTAAGCTCCATTTATTACTACACCTAGTATATTATCATGCATTCATCTTATCATTTTTCTAGTCTTATCTTAGTTATTCCATGGATCTGGCTATCCACTACAAAGACTTTGAGATGTGAATCAAGTTGATGGCTATCCATGTATAATCTCAACCCTGTTGCTCTGATACCATCTCTGTAATGGCCCACTTCCACCCGGTATGGTTATACCAACCCACATCGAATGAGAGCAAGTCGCTATAGGGGAGAAAACCCCAACAATAGTCACATGGGCTGAGATATACACAAATAGATAGGAATATTACAATGGAAATTAAATAACTCTTATTCCATCAAATTTATAATCCACATACCACTGTCTATATAGTCCAAGCAAAAGAAATAACATAATACAACAACCACTAATTTTAGCCAGTTTCCAAATACAAATAATCAAAGTCCAATTTACAATTACATCACATACTAGGAAAATAAACTTTATCTTCAATCTACTCTTCACACTCCACGTCGGATCTTGCTAACTCCTCGGCTTCTAAATCTCCTGAAATGTTTAGCAAGGGTGAGTCTACACAATAGACTCAACAAGCAACTTAAAACTTCAAACCATGTACTTATCACACATGCTTACTAACAATTTAACATTTTACTAGCTACCACATTATCATTAACTATTTGAAATTTAACAATTAAACTAACACATGCTCATACTAAAACATGGATAATAAAACATGGAATCTATTAAGCAAAACTACACTAACACATGTAAAACAAGACTTCTAACATGGATACTTATAACATGGTATCATTAACATGAAAATATTCATATAATCACATGCTTTCATTTCTTATTTTCATATAACACTAACACATGGCTTATATTCAATTTCATAACATGATACTAAACACATGCTCATCAAGTAATTACTATCTCATGGACATAATTAACATAATTTTTACACATGATACAAAACATGATATCACAATTAACATAAATCACATTGACACATGTATGACATGAACATATGCACTTTTACCTTGGTTTTCACATACATTTACTCTCACATTATCATTCACTTTCACTTACATATGATTTCACTCAGTTTTCACTTTGCACATTCACATATCACATGTAACATCACTTGCACTTACCATGTACCACATTCACATGTCACTTTACACATTATTCACATATCCACTTTTACACATTGCCAAGACACAGCCCAAACCACCACTAGAAAGGTCACATAACACATACATGTACTTAATCACTAGGAAAAGTGACCAAGTCTTGGTTACTGCGCAGAACCGGGGGAAGCCCTCCCCACCATTACCAGTGGAACTTGTCCACCTCCAGGATTTCACACGACTCGTTGCCCAGGTATCACATAACACATTTGAGCTTTCCCGTAAGGGCACTACTACAGTACGGCTCCACGCAATCTATGGTGGCAGTGTCTCATTGGCACAATTTTATCTTTACTCATTAACACATTTCACACACACATGCCATATGTTCTCTCACTTTCCATGCACATGCACATATATATATCATGAAACAATATGCTTATCACTTTCAGATTCTCAGATTAACCATAAACAGTAATTGACAGAACCTAATCATGATGCTAATCTCATTTTTTTAACATAATTGAGACTTGATATTAAAATATGTTATAGAAAGCTTCAGAACTTAACAACCAATTGCACAGTACTCAGAATACTATCAAATTTTAACCACGAGGTAGATATAGCACATGGAACATATCTGTAATTTTTCAGAATTTTAGGGATAGTACAACTATTTTTCGTATTTAACAGAGATTACATGTATTTTAACAAGATAATTCATTTAAGCATGATAGACAGTAAGACATCGAATCTAATAGTCCTGAAACATGCATACAATAGTCCTACATTCATGGAAAATTTCTGAGATAATAACATTCATCATACACATTTACTATGAATTTAACTCTACTAAAACATGTGTATTTCCCCCATAACATAATTTCTATAAATAGCAAATATAATCAGGAGATTATCAAGATTTCATGGCATGATCTAATGAACATATTAGATAGGACAAAATTTTCTAAACACATGCATGCATTCACTTTTACCCGAAAAATCACATCACATGAAGTCAAACACTGTTCTGGGGAATCAGAGGAACTTGACGTCCAGGGGTTGGACGCCAACAGGGTTAACGGCATGATCGAGTGCCGTTGACCCAGGAACTTGGCGACAACAAAGTGGCCGTCAACCTTCTGTCTACACACAGTGCAGACTGAACACAGAAAATAGGAGATTTTGGGGGATACAGGCATGAAATAAAAATCCGTAAAAATATTAAAACCCTAAAGGACAAGCCTGTGGAGTGAATCCCTAAGTTACTTGCCTGAAAATAAATCTCTAAAGGGTTTGATTTTCCGAAGAAGCCCTCCTCGGCCAAGCCAAGAAGGTGCAGATTTCCTCTCCCAATTCGGTCTTCCTGCTTGCACAGATGGATCTCCGGAGTCGGGGAAGATTCCTCACTAGTTGGGGCACCTCCTAGTTGAAGTAGATCACTGGAAGAAGCTCGAAATCACCGGATCAAGCTTTAGAAAACTCAGGTTTTCTCACAAACGAACCCTAGATTTTCCTCTCCACCCCAAGGTCTTAATCTGGCCAAAAACACTAGGTTTTATAGATTTAAGGGTCGAGGTGCACCTAGGATTAGGTTTCCTACCGTTAGGGATAGGTTTCCTAATTAGGACCCGGAGAAAATGCATCTATTTCAGATCTAGAATCCCAGACATAAACGGAGAACTAAACGATCACGTTACTGCCGTTAACCAGAAGTCAACCTCAATCGATGTTGACGTTGATATCTTCCAGTCAGACAGTAAACGACACACTTGTGGCCATCGACTCACTCTTAACGTCAAGCTATGTTGACGTTAAGGAGAATTTCGGCCAGAACACATAATCATGAACAACATGTATGCACAACAACAAATAAATATTATATGCACAGAAATAAATATTATAATATGCACTAAATTAAATATATTACATGCACAAAATAAACAATATTATATGCACAAAATTCAAGGGCCTTACAACTGGACAAGGGACGGGAACTCTCCTGCTCTTCTTCACCTGAAAGGAGTAGGGGTGAGCCTCACAAGTTACAAGCTCAGTAGGAAAACTCCCTCAAAAGCCTAGCAACACCAATCTCATAAGAAGCAAGCGTAAAGAATTAAGTAGTTAACAGAGCTACCTAAGCATGTAGCTACAATTTTAATTAAATAAATAATTCTATAATGATAATATGGATTAGACATTAATAAATAAACGACAAATCACACTTAAGTGTACGAGCTAGAGAAGGGTAACACCACACTCGGGTCATGAAACCTGATTTGTGACACCAGTTACTGACACGGACAAACCACATAGGACTATCTCTCAGTCTCGCAGCCATGAACGAAAGGTCCAGTCGTCACTCCTCCTCTACAGTGCCAACAAGCTGTGGAGACTAACCAACACCACACCTGCAACGACACATGCTGCAGACCTATGCCTGACACACCTCTAAGAGTTCTGGAACCCTCAGAGTGAGGCTATGGAACACAGGACTAGCTAGGGATTAGTATGTCTACTGGTGTCCATCCCCCAACCATGAGTGTGCTACAAGCGACCAAACTAAGAACCAACACACCACAAATCGTTGCCCCACTGTCGTCTTTCCCTCAGCCGGACATACAACTCGATAAACAATTGAGGGTCTCCAGAAAGATGACACAAACCTTGATGGTACACACAGTACCGGGACAAACCCCGAGCACTAATGTGCTTGCCTCACAGAGAACCTGGGGTACTCAACTCGAGAGGTAACCACAAAAGGCATCGCAGTACCCCACTCGCCACATACACACAAACCACGCAAACACGATATCCTTTAATCATGACACGTGCCAAAGTACCGCCATAATACTTTAAATACATGAAACGATGTAACATGACACTCACATAACAAAGAATATGCTTACAGCTCTCAGAAGCCAGAAGGCGACATGGTATCTGTCGCGTTTAGGACGCGACGTTCGCCTTCATAGACAGAGCCCCAATCCAGAAGTACCACCTCCGGAAACCCCATAAAACACAGGTAAACGTCCAAGTAAAGTAATTACAACTACTCTAACAGCTATACTAACATGTCATCTATCAATTAGAACTTGTTTCACGTATCAAACATGACTAATATACCATCCACAATAAGAAAATGAGCAGAATCTCCCTATCTATGCAAAGAACACGAAGAACAATAATGGATCGACGTTTCCCAAACTCCGAGCAACGTCCTCGTATCGAGAGCATGCCAAACCATGCACTACATGCCCGAATCGCCCCAAATCTAGCACCAAAACCTCCTCCTAGCCGAATAGAGCTTCCTCTGCTCTGTTTGGCCGACCTAAGGTTCTTAACACGACGCCCCGACTATCGCATCAAGAATGCAATGGTTTAGGCTGTCGCCTTCTCGACGCCGATGCCACGTAGCAACCTTGCATGCGCCACACGTCGGGCATGCGACCAAACACCTCGAAATAGAGGCAAGGGGACTACAACGCCAGTGTCTATCGCGTTAAGAATGCGACACACACCTATGTCACCTTCACAGATAGTGAACCAGAGGGTGCATTGGGTCCGGATTTTCGGCCCACTACACCCACATGACCTGAGAAAACACCAAACACCATTTATTGGCCACACATTGGCCCACAAACCAATCAAACCATGATCCGAACGATCATGACATTACATTACTATCACCTAAAAAAATTTTGTCCTTGAAATTTAGAAAGAAATCTTAACACAAGATTCACAATTAATCATGCATGGGACTATCACTTAAAAAGAATTAAAAGCTTACCCAAACAAGTATGGATACGCTTTCTGCATTTCCTCTACCAGTTCCCAAGTGTCTTCCCCTCCTTGTCTATTTTTCCATCTGATTTTCATTAACTCTATTTCTTTATTTCTCAATTTTTGTGTTCTTCATCCTATAATTTGAACTGGATATTCTGGCATAGACATGTCTGGCTTCAAATCATCTCTGGTGTAATTGATTATTTGTGAAGGATGTCGGATATATTTTCTCAACATAGAGACATGGAATACATCATGTGCATATGTGAAATCTACTGGAAGCTCTATTCTATAAGTTGTTTCTCCAATTGTTTTTAAAATTCAGAATGGACCTACATATCTCGGACTCAATTTACCCTTCTTGCTGAATCTTAAAACACCTCTAGTGGGAGAATCCTTTAAAAATACATAATCACTAACTTCAAACTGCAATGGCATACGTCTTGCATCTGCATAACTTTTCTGACGACTTTGAGCTGTCTGAAATTTTTCTTTTATAAACTTGACCATTTCTGAACATTGTTGAATTAATTATGGTCTCATCATCTGCCTTTCTCCTACCTCATGCCAATTCAAGGGTGTCCTACATGGTCTTCCATATAAAGCTTCATATGGTGTCATTCCAATGCTTGCATGATAACTATTGTTGTAAGCGAACTCCACCATTCCTAATGATGACCAAACTGTCCCCATAATAAATATTTCATTTATTTATTTATATATTAATTTTGATGATTAACAAAATAGTACTAATGGACTACTTGAGCCTTGAGAACAGGAAATAAAAGAAAAATGAAAGTTCAAGACAATCAGGTAAGTCTCATCTCACATTCTGTCCAAGTCTTTGTATCGACTTCTTTGGTAAGCAGAACGATTTCCTCTTTGTCTGGAAAACTCAAAACAAATCGATATCATAACGATTTCTCGTAACGATTTCTTTAGACCTCGTAACGATTTCTTTAGAACTCGCAACGACTCTCTAGCCGTAACGATTTCTTTAGACCTCGTAACGATTTCTTTAGAACTCGCAACGACTCTCTAGTCATAACGATTTCTTTAGACCTCGTAACGATTTCTTTAGAACTCGCAACGACTCTCTAGCCGTAACGATTTTTTAGACCTCGTAACGATTTCTTTAGAACTCGCAACGACTCTCTAGTCATAACGATTTCTTTAGACCTCGTAACGATTTCTTTAGAACTCGCAACAACTCTATAGTCATAACGATTTCTTTAGAGTTCATAACGATTTCTTTACAGTTCATAACACCTTGTTTTGTGTAACGATTTCGTGTATCGATTCCTTACAACTTGATAGTCATAACGATTTCTTTAGAACTCGCAACAACTCTATAGTCATAACGATTTCTTTAGAGTTCATAACGATTTCTTTACAGTTCATAACACCTTGTTTTGTGTAACGATTTCGTGTATCGATTTCCTTACAACTGATAGTCATAACGATTTCTTTAGAACTCGCAACAACTCTATAGTCATAACGATTTCTTTAGAGTTCATAACGATTTCTTTACAGTTCATAACACCTTGTTTTGTGTAACGATTTCGTGTATCGATTTCCTTACAACTTGATAGTCATAACGATTTCTTTAGAACTCGCAACAACTCTATAGTCATAACGATTTCTTTAGAGTTCATAACGATTTCTTTACAGTTCATAACACCTTGTTTTGTGTAACGATTTCGTGTATCGATTTCCTTACAACTTGATAATCATAACGATTTCTTGTAACGATTTCTTTAGAACTCGCAACGACTCGCGTGTTGTAACAACTTCATAAGTTATCACAACGATTTCCTTACAATTCATAACGACTTCATAAGTTATGAAGTCAGCAAGATTCTTTTTATCGAATTTCTTGATGCATCAGTATAATGCCTTTTAATAGCGTTGAAAAGTCAAAGTCATATCTTGTCTGTTGACTGCTACGCATTAAATGCTCTCTGATCATATCTCCCATGCATGCAGACAATATCTTCCATTTCTATGCTACTCTGTCTACGTACTTTTTAGACAGAAAGGAGCCTTGCTATATACTGCAATATTCGTTCCATCTCAACTAACTATAGACAGCAGTTTTAGCTGTCTTCTATTTATTGATGATATGCTTACAGATATCTGACAAGATTCATCGAGACAACGTTGGACACAAGATACAAAGTTCTATGACATCTCCTTGGCGTGTACATAAGGATAAAAGACTGACGATCAGAAGCTTCCTTTGTGACCAGTCTAACGTACACAAGGATAAGAGACAACGGACACTTCAACGTTCAAATTTGAATCAGAAGTTTAAATAGAAGACTTAAGACGGAGAAAAAAAGAGTGAGGCACAACATCGCTTGCAATTTGAAAAGAAAGAAATCCATCTCCTCGAGTCTTCAGAAGATTGACACAAGAGCGAAGCTTCCACTCCAACCTTGCTCTTAGCTCTTAGCTCTCTGTGTTCAAAAGGGTTTTTATTTGTGAGAGCTTGTGTAGTCCTTAGAGAGAAAACCTCGTTAAATCTCTTTCTCTCGCGGGCCTTGGTAGCTTCAGTGTGTAGCTGGTCAAGCTAGAGTCTGAAGCCTGTTCCCACACTCTTTTCTTATTAGGTTGTGTTCCCTTCTGGTCGAAGGAAGACCTGGTGGTATCCAGGGTGGTTGTTGTTCCCTTCAGACTGAAGGAAGACCAGTTGAGGCTGGGTGTAAGGATCCTTAAGGGGGATTGTACCCTTGGTAGTGAAATCCTGAGGCATTGCTCAGGGACTGGACGTAGGTCTCCTGTGGAGAGGAGTTCCGAACCAGGATAAAAATCTTTGTGTCTTGTGGATGTGCTTTGTGTGATTGTTGTCTTATTTGCTCTAACTCTAACCTCGTTATTAAGTTGTGTAATCTTTTCAGTAAACAGGTTTTAATCAGAAATCGAAATTTTAACAACCCATTCACCCCCCCTCTGGGCTAGCTAGCTGGGCAACAAGTGGTATCAGAGCCCGTCTCTTCGACAAAGAAGAAGATCCAACGATCTGAAGAGCAAAGATCAATGGCAGCCCAAAGCAACTTCGAAGGTCAGTCAGTCAACAGGCCTCCCTTGTTCGATGGAGAAGACTACACCTACTGGAAGACTAGAATGGAATATTTTCTACAAGGTCATGATTACACAATCTGGTCCATTGTAGAAGAAGGTGATCTTTTGGTCACAAACGCCAAGGCTCAGTGGACAGATGATGATAGGAAAAGAATATCCTTAAACTGCAAAGCCAAGAGCATATTATGCTGTGCCCTAAGCAAGAAAGAATTCAATAGAGTCTCAGCCTGCAAATCCGCAATGGAGATGTGGGAAAAGCTCAGAATTACCTATGAAGGGACAGACAAGGTAAAGGAGACCAGAATAGATATTCTAGTAGCTCAATATGAAAGATTCCAGATGCAGACAGGTGAATCAATAACTCAGATGTTCAGCAGATTCACAGACATTACAAATGGTTTAGCAGGTTTGGGAAAGGTTTATGACGTACCAGATATGGTTAGAAAAGTCCTCAGATCTTTACCATCTTCTTGGACTCCGAAGGTAACAGCTATTGAAGAAGCCAATGATTTAAAATTAATGTCATTGGAGAAGCTAATAGGATCTCTCATGGCTCACGAGATAAACATGGAGAGATTAGGAGAATCCTCCAGTAGAAGGAAACAATCAAATGCTCTCAAAGCAAGTGGAGATAATTCAGAAGAATCTTTGGATAATAGTGAGAGTAGCAAAGACAGTGATGATGAAGAAGCCATGCTGTCTCGAAGACTTCAAAGGATTCTAGCAAAGAAAAAGAAATATCAGTCCGGAAGAAAATTTTTTAAGAAAAACAAAGACTTTAGAAAACCAGAAGTAAAGGATCAAAAGAAAGGAGAAGTGATCTGTTATGAATGCAAGAAGCCTGGACACATCAAGGCAGATTGTCCCATGATCAAAAAGAGTGATCACAAGAAGAAGGACAACTTCAGAAGATTTAAGAAGTACAAAAGAAAGCAATGGCAGCCGCTTGGGAGAACAGCAGTGACTCAGACAGTGAGTCAAGCTCGAGCAGTGAAGGTGAAGAAGCCAACTTGGCTCTCATGGCCAACACCGAAGATAAGGTAACTTCTGACTCTTCTTTTGATTCATGCAATGATTCAGATTCTGATAATTTGGAAAATGCTTTTAATGAACTTTATGAAAAATACAAAGAAGTATGCAAATTACTTAAAACTAGTAAGAAAAATATAATCTGTTTAGAAAATACAAATTCAGACCTAAGAACAGAAAATGAAGAACTTGAAAAACAAATTACTGAACATAAAAGAAGAAATGAATTATTATGTGAAGATTTAAAGAGAAAAATAAGAAAATAAATCTTCTAGAAAAACAAGAAGACTTAGGTGAATTTAAAATAGAAATAGAAAGACTAAATAAAGAAAATGATAATCTATCATGTACACTAGAAAAATTTACCAATGGTAAAAACTCTTTAATATTAAAAGGTACTAGAAGATCAGGTAAAAAGAAAAATGGATTAGGATATACACCCCCAGACAATGAAGAAACCATAATATACCCTAAAACATATCCAACACCAAAATTTGTACCCGAACAAGATATAGCATACAAAGCTGATTTCAAATATATAGAAAAAGTGACTAAGTTATCCTGCTGCAGTCACTGCAACAAGTTAGGACATATTAAAATAACATGCCCAACAAGACATAAAAAATGGATATTAAAGGTAAAGTTGATGATACTAACCAATCAGGACCCAAAAGAACTTGGGTACCTAAAACTTAGTGTTTAATTTTCAGGAAAATCAAAAGCATCCAAATGGTATTTGGATAGTGGATGCTCAAGGCACATGTCAGGGAACCAGAAGCTTTTTGTTAATCTCCAAGACGAAGAAGGAACAGTCACATATGGAGATAATGGAAAAGGCACAGTAGTAGGAAGTGGATCCGTAAACATCAAAGGAAGATCAGTAATTGAAGATGTAATGCTGGTCAAAGGGTTAAAGCATAATCTCATAAGCATCAGCCAGTTGTGTGACAAAGGTCATCAGATTCAGTTCCAGGAATCAAAGTGCAGTATATTAAAGGATGGAGCAGTCATATTTGAAGCCTACAGAGAAAGAAATTTGTATGTTCTATATCTCGAGGAACTCAAGGATCAAGATGTGTGTTTGGCAGCTAGTAAAGATCAATCAACTGAGTTGTGGCACAGAAGATTGGGCCACTGCAGCTTGGATGGGTTGAACAAGCTCAGAAAGAGAAAACTAGTTGAAGGACTGCCAAAGGTAAATTTCAGATTGGATACCATTTGCAGACCTTGTGCAAAAGGAAAGCACACCAAGAGCTCCTTCAAATCAAAGACTGTAGTAACCACCTCAAAGCCCTTAGAACTACTTCACATGGATCTATTTGGGCCAATGAGGACTACCAGTTTGGGAGGGAAGAATTTTGGATTTGTAATAGTTGATGATTATTCAAGATTCACTTGGGTATCCTTTTTAGAGCACAAAGATGACACATTTGAAAATTTTGTCAGCTTCAGTAAGAAAGTTCAGAAAGATCAGAAATTCTCAATTGTCTCTATTCGATCAGATCATGGTGGTGAGTTTCAGAATGAAAAGTTTAAGAAGTTCTGTGATGATCAAGGAATTGAGCACAACTTCTCAGCTCCAAGAACACCTCAACAGAATGGAATTGCTGAGAGGAAAAACAGAACTCTTTTGGATATGGCAAGAACCATGTTGTCAGAATATGATCTGCCAAGATATTTCTGGGCCGAAGCTATCAACACTGCATGTTATATCATAAATAGAGTATGATCAGGCCAATTCTGAAAAAGACTGCTTATGAACTCTACAAAGAAAAGAAGCCAAAGATTAGCCATTTCAGAATATTTGGATGTCCTTGCTTCATCCATAACAATGGAAAAAGGGACATTGGTAAGTTGGATGCCAAATCAGATGAAGGCATCTTCATGGGGTACTCTTCTAAACCCAAAGGTTATAGAGTTTTCAATAAACGTTCCTTATTAATTGAACAATCTGTACATGTTATTTTTGATGAATCTAACCCTTCCTTGAAAAAGGAAGAAATTAGTGACATTGATGATGCAGATGACTTGTCTGAAAAATTAAAGAATACCTCAATTAAGGACAAGGATGATCCTCCTCTGGAAGAACTGCAGCAAACTGAAATTCAACATGAAAATCTTCCAAAAGAATGGAGACATCAGAAAGATCACCCTCCTGAAAACATTATTGGTGATCCATCTGTAGGGGTAAGAACAAGAGGTAATGTAATTCCTTGTGATTATTTAGCCTTTGTTTCTCAAATAGAGCCTAAGACAGTCAATGAAGCTTTATCTGATGAATCTTGGATATTAGCCATGCAAGATGAACTAAATCAGTTCAAGAGAAACCAAGTATGGTCACTTGTTCCTAGACCATCCAATCATTCAGTTATTGGCACCAAGTGGGTGTTCAGAAATAAACTGGATGAGTCTGGAATAATCTTAAGGAACAAGGCCAGATTGGTAGCTCAAGGCTACTCTCAAGAGGAAGGCATAGATTTTGATGAAACCTATGCACCTGTAGCTAGACTTGAGGCTATTAGGATTTTACTTGCTTATGCATCTGCATTTGATTTAAAACTATTTCAAATGGATGTCAAATCAGCCTTTTTAAATGGTTTTATCAAGGAGGAAGTTTATGTTGAACAACCTCCAGGCTTTGATGATACCGAATTTCCAAATCATGTATTTAAACTTCATAAGGCTTTATATGGATTAAAGCAAGCACCTAGAGCCTGGTATGAGAGGCTCAGTACCTTCTTATTGGATCATGGTTTCACTAGAGGTAAAGTAGATAGTACATTATTTATAAAATCTAAGGTTAAAAATATACTTCTTGTGCAAATATATGTAGATGATATCATTTTTGGATCTACTGATGAATCTCTTTGCAAGTACTTTGAAAAGCTTATGCAGGGAGAATTCGAAATGAGCTTGATGGGGGAGCTAAGCTACTTCCTTGGATTGCAAATTAAGCAAGGGAAGGATGGCACTCATATCTGTCAAGCCAAGTACACCAAAGAGCTGTTAAAGAAATTTGGATTTGAAGGTGCAAAGCCATTATCAACTCCAATGAGCACATCAATCAGAATGGACAGTGATCAAAAAGGTAAAAAGGTAGATCAAAAGAATTATCGAGGTATGATAGGATCATTACTTTACTTAACTGCAAGTAGACCAGATATTTTGTTTAGTGTATGCATGTGTGCTAGATATCAGGCAGACCCTAGAGAGTCTCATTTAATTTCAGTAAAAAGAATATTTAGATATCTGGCTGGAACTCATGATTTAGGTCTCTGGTATCCTAGATCTTGTGAAATAGAATTATAGGATATTCAGATGCTGATTATGCTGGATGCAAAGTAGATAGAAAAAGCACCAGTGGTTCTTGTCAGTTTCTTGCAGGATGTTTAATATCATGGTCATCCAAGAAACAAAATTCAGTAGCTTTATCAACAGCTGAGGCAGAATATGTTGCTGCTGGAAGTTGCTGTACACAACTTCTTTGGATAAAGCAACAACTTGAGGATTTCGGGATTCACATCAAATCAATTCCACTATTGTGTGATAATACAAGTGCCATCAACCTCACCAAAAATCCAGTTCAGCACTCAAGGACTAAGCACATTGAGGTAAGATATCATTTTATTCGAGACCACGTAGCTAGTGGTAATTTAGAAATTTCTTTTATAGATACAAATGGTCAATTAGCAGACATCTTCACAAAAGCCCTACCTGAAGAGAGATTCACATCTCTTAGAAGGGAATTAGGGATGTGCAATGTGTGAAAAGATCTCTGTAATTTTATTGGCATAAAAAATTTTTTTTCAGATAGAAATGAAATTTTCCTTCTTTAACAATGAGCAAAATCAGTTTGTCTACATTCCTTGACCGCTATCGTAGTAAAGGCTGTTTGACCCGTCAAACGATTTTGTCGTTTTCTGGCTTTACTGCCTCTGGCGCTTCACTTTTCGATAAAATAATAATAATTTATTCAAATCGTTCTGAGAACGACTCGTCTTCTACCTTTACCCTTTTATCCTCTATCCGTTCACCCAAAGCCGATGCCCTAACGATTTTGGGAACGACTCTCTGCAACTTTCGAAGCTTTCTCCTCTTCCCGCGAAGAATCCCTTCGAAAGCTTCCACCTCTTCTGTCATTTCCCTTCACCAGAATCTCCTTCTCCTCTAACCCATGGCCGCTCCGTTAATCTCCGGAAGTGTTGGGGGCTACAGTGCTGAGTATTTATCCCCAAAGGAGCAAGAAAGATTTACGTTTGTGAAGACGAAGATTTGCGGAAATAAGGCAGTAGATGTTCAGAATCTTGAGAAGAGTGGCATGGCCAGGCTAGTTGATACTCTAAGAAGATTGCAGTGGATGGATGTGGTCACCTTCAGTGAGGTAAGCTACCCGGACTTGGTGAAAGCCTTCTACATTTGTCTGAAGTCAGAAGCAGATGGGTCCCTTGTTTCCTCTGTCAAGGGCATCCAAATCAGAATAACCCATGAGCTTTTGCATGATCTGTTTGGAGTAAAGACCTCTGGATTTAGTGGCATTCACTCTGTGAATGATGAAGTCAAAGGTCTAGGGATTATCGGTCCAGGATTTAAGTTGAAGGATGGGAAGCTTGATATTAATCAGATGTCCGCATTCAATAGATTACTTCACTTTATAGTCTGCCAAATCTTAGTACCTCGCAGTGCTACCTTTTCTCATGCACTAGGGCAGATTCGGACATAATGTTCTGGGCCATCCAGAACAAAGAGATAAACCTGGCCGCAGTGATGATTGAGCGAATGATGTTTGCACACGCTCAGTTATGGGAAACAAAGAGCAAGTGGAATGTTTCCCTTCCTTATGCTCATCTACTGACCAAGGTCTTCAAGCACTTTGGAGTAGATTTGTCAGGAGCAGTAGCTGAAAAGATGGGCCAGTCAATAAGGTCCAGAAATCTAAAGAAAAGCGGTTTTTCAGTACACGAAGGAGTTTGGTCAAAGTCCTCTGTGGCTGAAGGAGAAGCAGTTTTTGAAGATATTCCAGAAGTAGCAGCAGAGCAAGCAGCAGCAGCAGCAGAAGAAGAAGCAGCAGCAGCAGTTGTTCAAGCAGCAGCAGTTCCAGTTGTGTCCAGCCAGGCAGAAGTCTCAGTCTCACCTATTGTGGAGATTATCTCTCATTCTCCAGAAGTTCAGATGGAAGTAGGTGCAGCTGGTGTGGCAGACTCCTCGCCCACCACCTTAGTCGCCTCAATCTTAAGAGAGGTATTGGATTCCATTCCCTCCACCACAGCTACTTCTAAAGAAGATGGATGTGTTGAAGAAGAAGCTATGGCACCAGGCCATACAGAAATTCTATCAGATTCTTTTGCTAATGTTGAGGTACAAGCAGGTACTCAACCAGATGTTGTCTTGGAAGAAGCTTCCTGCTCAGGGGGAGCAAGAAAGTGTTGAACTCCCCGCTCCTATTCAGGGGGAGCAAGTAGGCATTGAGGAAATTCCACCTCCTGCCAGTATTCCTATTAGTGAAGGCCCAAGAGCAAGCAATATCAATCTTGAGGAGCCTGTCATTCAGCAAGGGAAGCAAAAGAGAGTGGCTCACAAAAGGCCAAGAAAAGTCACAGAAAAGTCAATCTGAAGCCTATTATGGCATTGTTGAAAGCTCAAGGAGAAGTCTTGTCATCTGTTCAGACAAGTGTTCAGGGCATTATCTCTAATCAAGCCTCAACCTCCTCTGATCTATCCTCAATTCGAAATGCAATGAGGTGGTTCAATAAAGAGATGTCCGATATGAAGATTTTGCTGGCTAATCTTTCAAGGTCCAGTGGTGTCCCTCCTGCACCCACTCAGAGCAGTCCAGCTGAAGTTCCTAGGCCACCAGGGCCTCCAGCAGAAGTTCCTCGGCCATCAGGGCTACCAGTTCAAGCACCAGGGCCATCAGGGCAAGCTTCAGGGTCATCAGGACCCTCTTCAGTTGTCAGAGAAGCCAAAGGGAAAGAGCCCATGTCAGCTACTTCGGCCCCTGACACTTCAAATCTTGCAACTCCAATTTTGTCCTCACCTACCTCTCCTCTCACAGCCCCTCCTGCTCCACCAACTATAAAACACCCAGTACCTCGCACCCTACCATCATCCTCTATCATCTCATCTCAACCTACCTTCTCTCCTACTCCTTCTCGCACTTCAGCCTCATCATCCTTCTTACCCTCATCACCTCAAACTCAAACCACTCCAATTCAACCCACTTCATCCTTCAATCCAAAACACATTTTCTATCCTCCTACTCCTCCACCCTCTGTCACTTTAATTTCAGAACCACCTCCTCTACTTGGTGTCTTTGACACAAATTTGCCGGATGAATTTGAGAGAAATACTCTTTCCACCATTCTTTTCACTGCCACTCATATTCACAGGACTGATCCTCCCAGTCCTGCCAAGAAAAAGAGGAAACAATCATCCTCTGTTTCCATCTCCTCCTCCTTATTTCCACCTCTTTGGTACTCTCTTACCCTTGAACCTCAGAAAAGATTCCTTTATAAGGAATACCTTCAAAAGTGCATCCTCTCCACCATTTATGGTATTCCCTTCCTTAACCTTACTGAGCACCTAAATATTGTTCTTCCTCTTACCCAGTTATCCCACTTTCATAAATCCAAAATCTTTGAGGGGACTGAGTTCAAGACTGAAGATCAGTGGGCAAATGTCAAGGGCAACAAAGCTCAATACAACAAGTTCTTGACTGCCAGGGCCGAATCCATTTCGCATGGAGCTCATTCTCTCACTCTCTCTGAGTGGTTCTTTCTCAAGCATAAAAATTTGTGGGGTCCTTTCATCTTGAAAGAGATCCGCATTGCCAAAGCTTCCAGCAGTACAGTGACTTCTGCTTCCTGAACAAACTGCCAGAAGTCCAGTTCTCTCAATTCCATTCAGCTATAGTAATGTTAAGATCCGAACGTCCAGTGAATATTCCCCTAACAGTGAACTTTGCTGATATCCGGATTGACTCTCCAGTCCTTTTGCCAAAGTTGCATTCCCTAGTATTTGGTTCAGATGCAGGCTCCCATGCATTTGACATGTTTGCCAAGCAGATGGGTAGAATGTCAGCCAAGCAGAGCAGACTGCCCTCCTTCCTGCGGTTTATCTTCAGAGAATACCACTCTGGCCGCATCTCCTCTCAGGTTTTGGCTCCACTCATTTCTGAGTGTGAAAGGCTTACACCCTCCGTGTGGGCAATCATCTACAGGGAAACCAACCTTCAGTTAGAAGCCATCAACAGTTCCTTGGTTAATCAAAATAAGCCCTCTCTCTCAGCCGAAGCCTTCATGGATCTCAACTCCATAAATCCTATTCAAGAGATTTATGTTCAGTGGGCAGCTCGATATACAGCTTTCTATGCTCTGAAGCAGGATCTATTAGATCAGAAGATCTTCTATCCAATCTCCTTGGATAGATTTCTCCATCGTGCCAGCTTCGGAAAAAGCACTTACTTTAGATTCATCCTGGATCCAGATCAGTATACAGAATTCTTGGATCAGCAACGGATTTTGTACATTCAAAGAGCCACCCAATCTATGGGTCCCAGCTTCTCAGTTGCTTCTGGGGTTTTCCAACAGACGTTTGAAGACCTTGAGATCAAGGCATGGGCTGTCATCTCACAGCATGCCTCCTTGTTATCTCCCTTGTACTACCTCTCTCATACTTAATACAAGGATCTCTCTTCTTTGTCTCCCAGCTTATCTTTTTGCTTATTGACAAAATGGGGGAGAAAACTAAAGTAAATCTGAAAAACATGTTAAATTTCTTGTATGATGTTTAGTATATTTTGTCATCATCAAAAAGGGGGAGATTGATGACCAAACTGTCCCCATAATAAATATTTCATTTATTTATTTATATATTAATTTTGATGATTAACAAAATAGTACTAATGGACTACTTGAGCCTTGAGAACAGGAAATAAAAGAAAAATGAAAGTTCAAGACAATCAGGTAAGTCTCATCTCACATTCTGTCCAAGTCTTTGTATCGACTTCTTTGGTAAGCAGAACGATTTCCTCTTTGTCTGGAAAACTCAAAACAAATCGATATCATAACGATTTCTCGTACGATTTCTTTAGACCTCGTAACGATTTCTTTAGAACTCGCAACGACTCTCTAGCCGTAACGTTTCTTTAGACCTCGTAACGATTTCTTTAGAACTCGCAACGACTCTCTAGTCATAACGATTTCTTTAGACCTCGTAACGATTTCTTTAGAACTCGCAACGACTCTCTAGCCGTAACGATTTCTTTAGACCTCGTAACGATTTCTTTAGAACTCGCAACGACTCTCTAGTCATAACGATTTCTTTAGACCTCGTAACGATTTCTTTAGAACTCGCAACGACTCTATAGTCATAACGATTTCTTTAGAGTTCATAACGATTTCTTTACAGTTCATAACACCTTGTTTTGTGTAACGATTTCGTGTATCGATTTCCTTACAACTTGATAGTCATAACGATTTCTTTAGAACTCGCAACACTCTATAGTCATAACGATTTCTTTAGAGTTCATAACGATTTCTTTACAGTTCATAACACCTTGTTTTGTGTAACGATTTCGTATATCGATTTCCTTACAACTTGATAGTCATAACGATTTCTTTAGAACTCGCAACAACTCTATAGTCATAACGATTTCTTTAGAGTTCATAACGATTTCTTTACAGTTCATAACACCTTGTTTTGTGTAACGATTTCGTGTATCGATTTCCTTACAACTTGATAGTCATAACGATTTCTTTAGAACTCGCAACAACTCTATAGTCATAACGATTTCTTTAGAGTTCATAACGATTTCTTTACAGTTCATAACACCTTGTTTTGTGTAACGATTCGTGTATCGATTTCCTTACAACTTGATAGTCATAACGATTTCTTGTAACGATTTCTTTAGAACTCGCAACGACTCGCGTGTTGTAACAACTTCATAAGTTATCACAACGATTTCCTTACAATTCATAACGACTTCATAAGTTATGAAGTCAGCAAGATTCTTTTTATCGAATTTCTTGATGCATCAGTATAATGCCTTTTAATAGCGTTGAAAAGTCAAAGTCATATCTTGTCTGTTGACTGCTACGCATTAAATGCTCTCTGATCATATCTCCCATGCATGCAGACAATATCTTCCATTTCTATGCTACTCTGTCTACGTACTTTTTAGACAGAAAGGAGCCTTGCTATATACTGCAATATTCGTTCCATCTCAACTAACTATAGACAGTAGTTTTAGCTGTCTTCTATTTATTGATGATATGCTTACAGATATCTGACAAGATTCATCGAGACAACGTTGGACACAAGATACAAAGTTCTATGACATCTCCTTGGCGTGTACATAAGGATAAAAGACTGACGATCAGAAGCTTCCTTTGTGACCAGTCTAACGTACACAAGGATAAGAGACAACAGACACTTCAACGTTCAAATTTGAATCAGAAGTTTAAATAGAAGACTTAAGACGGAGAAAAAAGAGTGAGGCACAACATCGCTTGCAATTTGAAAAGAAAGAAATCCATCTCCTCGAGTCTTCAGAAGATTGACACAAGAGCGAAGCTTCCACTCCAACCTTGCTCTTAGCTCTTAGCTCTCTGTGTTCAAAAAGGGTTTTTATTTGTGAGAGCTTGTGTAGTCCTTAGAGAGAAAACCTCGTTAAATCTCTTTCTCTCGCGGGCCTTGGTAGCTTCAGTGTGTAGCTGGTCAAGCTAGAGTCTGAAGCCTGTTCCCACACTCTTTTCTTATTAGGTTGTGTTCCCTTCTGGTCGAAGGAAGACCTGGTGGTATCCAGGGTGGTTGTTGTTCCCTTCAGACTGAAGGAAGACCAGTTGAGGCTGGGTGTAAGGATCCTTAAGGGGGATTGTACCCTTGGTAGTGAAATCCTGAGGCATTGCTCAGGGACTGGACGTAGGTCTCCTGTGGAGAGGAGTTCCGAACCAGGATAAAAATCCTTGTGTCTTGTGGATGTGCTTTGTGTGATTGTTGTCTTATTTGCTCTAACTCTAATCTCGTTATTAAGTTGTGTAATCTTTTCAGTAAACAGGTTTTAATCAGAAATCGAAATTTTAACAACCCATTCACCCCCCCTCTGGGCTAGCTAGCTGGGCAACACCTAAGAGATACTCCCAACTGCCTCGCCATGCTAAACAACAAGCTCACAACATATCTTCTATTGTCTGAATTGTTCTTTCTATTTGCCCATCTGTTTGTAGATGATAAGTTGAACTGTACCTTAATTCAGTGCCATTTAGTGCCGATTACTCGCTATAAACTCCTCTAGAAACCAGATGTAAACCTTGGATTTTGTCTGAAACTATAGTCACTAGAATGCCATGCAATGGTACTATCCTATCCACATATAGTCTAGCCAATCTATCAACTGTCCAAGACATGCTTACAGCTAATAACCTGCATACTTTTGTTAATCTATCAACAAAAACCCAAATTTCATTATGACCTGATGCTATTTTGGGCAATCTTACCACAAAATCCATGGCAATATCATCCCATTTCCACTGTGGAATCGACAATGGCTGCAATAATCCTCCTAGTATTTGATGCTCTACTTTTACTTGCTGACAAATCAAACATCTTGTTATAAATTCTGCTATTTCCTTCTTCATATTTGGCCACCAAAAGTGTTTCTTTAAGCCTTGGTACATCTTGGTACTGCCTAGGTGAATTGAATATCTAGACCTGTGCACTTCTTCCAATACCTTCTGCTTCTGCTGGAACATACAATCGGTCTCTGAGCCTAATCACACAATCATTATCAATAGTAACATCCTCTGTCTTCATAGTCTCAGCTAAATTCTCATCTATTCTTTCGACTTCCGCTATCTGCTAATATAATGATGGTTCCACTGCACTACTAGCCAATACCAGTCGCTATTGATTATTTAGGATAAATAGAGAATTGTCTGCTATATCCTCATACAATTTCCATTCCTTTATCATCATGTTAGTCAAACTGCTTTCCTGCTTAATACATCTGTAACTACATTAGCCTTACCTGAGTGATATGCCAAACTGAAATCATAATCCTTCAAATATTCCATCCATCTGCGCTGCATAAGATTCAAATCTTTTTGAGGGAAAATATATTTTAGACTCTTATAATTTGTGACAATTTCAAACCTTTCCCCATACAAATAATACCTCCATAAATTTAAAGTAAATACCACTACTGCTAATTCCAAATCATGTGTTGGATAATTCTCTTCATGATGCTTTAACTGTCTGGATGCATATGCTACAACTTTTCCATGCTGCATCAACACTGCTCTGAGCCCTCTCTTAAAAGCATCTGTATATAACACAAATCCTCCACTGCCTGACAGTAATTCCTATATAGGTGCTGAAGTGAGTCTCTTCTTCAATTCCATAAAACTTTGATGACAATCTGTTGACCACACAAATGGCACTCCTTTCCTGGTTAACTTTGTCATAGGGGCTGCAATTTTTGAGAAATCCTGAATGAAACACCTATAATATCCTGCCAAACCTAGAAAACTTCTGATTTCTGATACTGTGTCTTTGGCTATTCCTATTTCATAACTACTTCAACTTTGGTTGGATCCACAACTACTCCTTCTCCAGAAATTACATGGCCCAGAAATTGAATCTTCTGTAACCAAAACTCACACTTACTGAATTTGGCATACAATTGATGCTCTCGCAAAGTCTGCAAAGTGATCCTTAAATGTGCTGCATGCTCCTCCTCTGATGATGAATACACCAATATATCATCTATAAATGCCATAATGAACTTGTCTAAATATGGGTGGATAATCATGTTCATCAAATTCATAAAAGCTGTTGGTGCATTTGTCAACCCAAACAGCATAACTACAAACTCATAATGACTATACCTTGTTCTGAAAGCTGTTTTATCAATATCATCCTATCTAATTCTCAATTGGTGATACCCTAACCTCAAATCAATCTTAGAGAATACCTTAGCTGACTATAATTGATCAAATAAATCATCTATTCTTGGAAGCAGATACTTATTCTTAATGATAATCTATTCACATTCTGAAACTGTCATCTTTCTTTTGAACAAGCAACACTGGTGCACCCCACGGTGAATGACTAGGCCTAATGAAACCTTTCTCTAACAATTTTTGAAATTGCTTCTTCAATTCTTTCAATTCAGCTGGTGCCATCGAAATTAGCATACTACCCGGCTACAATTCCACTAAAAAATCAACCTCTTTGTATGGAGCTAACCCTGGAAAATCCTCTGGAAACACATCTGTAAATTCTTTGACCACTAGAACCATCTCCACAGACTTATTTGGCCCAACTAAACTTACTGAAGCTAAATATGCTACACATCCCGCATTAATTAACCTTCTAGCTCTAATTGCAGAAATAATAAATTTGGGAGTGTAAAATGGCATACCTTGAAATTCAAATACTGCTCCACTGGGATGACAAAAATTGACTTTCTTCTTCCTAAAATCTACTATTGCTCCATAGACCTCTAACCAATCCATTCCTAAAATGATATCATATTCTTTCAATTGCAATGCATACAATCTAACCGGGAACGATTTTCCTAATCACTATTGGAACCTTATCTAAATAACTAGAGGTGAACATATAACCACCTGAAGGAACTTCCACAATCAACTCACACTGCTTCTCTTCTAAAGGATGAACCACACTATCCATAAATCTTCAGAAATAAAAGAATGTGACGCACCTGGGTCTATCAACACTCTTACAGAAAATTCAAAGATAACTAATATACCTTCAATTAAATTGGATGCCTCTATACCTGTGCTCTGGTGATGACCATAACTCATCCTCAACCCCTCTGGACCTCTACCTCATTTTGCCGGTGGCTGCTGGGGTTGTTGTTGCTACTATGGTGCTGCTCTACCATAACTACACTCTCTGGGATAAGATAATATTTGATTAAATGTCTTGGTTGGCCACAATTATAACACCTATAACTTGGAGGAACCGCGGGCTGTCTAGCTGTACTCTGCTGGGACTCCTCTGACTCTGGCCTGAAGCCTCGACCTTGCTAGAATGTCTATTGTCTTCCACCTCCTCGACCTCTAAATATCTTCTTTAACTTGGAACCCCACTTAGTAAACCTTGATGAAGATGCTTATGATGGTGCCTTGCCCTTACTAACATCTGGAGAACGCTGTGGAAGCCGAAAACTACCTGATCCCCTGTCTGTCTGGCCTGCACGGTCCTCTCCAAAATAGCTGCTCACTGAACCGCTTCTTCCACTGCTCTGCACATGAAGGGAATTTATGCATCCTGCAACTCTAGTCGCAAACCTCGAATGAAATATTCCACCCTCATTGCATTATCTGTAACCACGTACAATGCATACCTGCTCAATGCCATAAACCACATCTGATACTCCAATACTGATAAATTCCCTTACTTCAATGTTCTAAATTGTTCCCTCTTTGCTTACTGGATTTGAACTGGAAAGAAAGTATCATTGAACACTCCCAAAAACTCTGACCAAGTGATGGAATCTTCAGTCCTTCCTGAAAATGTCGTCTGCATCTTCAATCTCCACCATTCTTGTGTAAAACCCGCACAACTGATACGTAGCCAAAATCACTCTATCTGCCTATAGACATCCCATAGTAATAAAAACCCTGTCAATCTCATGCACCCAATGCTCTGTTGTATCCGGATTCGGACCTCCTGAATAAGTGGGCAGCTAGAACCTCAAAAACCTCTCTACTAATGCTATAGGCTCCTCTGTACTAACTAGACGTGTCGGTACTGCTGGGGTACAGGCACAATGGGTGGTACCTTAACTCCTAGTGGTGGTGGGGGTGGTGCCACTAGTACTGCCTCCTCTACAACCTGAGGTGCTATCACTACTGGTTGGACCGGTACCTACTGATCCAACCTTGTCCTAATCTCAGTAATACTTTCCCACAATCTCTCAATCAACTGATGATTAGAATCTTCTGGTTCATCTCCTCCACCTCTCCAATCTCTTCTATCAGCCATTTCAATCCTACTCATATATCATTCCAAACCACATAACACACTAACAAATCAATACAAAACCAGGGCCAACTACCAGCAGCAGAGTGAAGTAAAGATCAAGGCTATGTAAATCTCACTATTCCTTTATATTCACACGGACCTCGCTTTGATACCAATTGTAGTTGTCCTCGTCACTTAGACTCGTTAACCTAATAATGAGCTTGTTCTGATGTCGCCTCCCTGTAGACACCCGATTGTGACTAATATGTTGAACCACATCTCTTATCATTTCAGTGGGCCCCTAATTGGTCACTCACCTTGAGCCCATCATTAGCCTTGTTTTGAGCCCATTAACGATTTAAATTGCCTTGAAATCCCGCCCATATCACTTTGAGAGAGTCCTTAAGCATCAATAACACTTATCCATTCATGCGGTTGGCTAATAATTCACATAAATTTCAATTTTATAGTCGCAACGCATCGTGGCGCCGCGTCTCTGAGTCGCGACGGTCTAGGCTGCCGCGACAGTCCATGCATTATCCATGCACGTGGGTAATACTGTCACGACGCCCTGCCCTGTCGCGTCTCTAGGTCACGGCCCTACGATACGCCGCGACAGTAGCTGCGCATGCAGACCTCCGCAACCACCTCCTATTTATCCTCTCATGGCTTTATCTTTATCCCTAGGGAATATCTCAACCCCTTAGGCGGGATTTGGGCCCTAGGGACTCTCCTTGAGGCTCCTAAGGACTCTCCATCCGATTTTGGGTGAGATTTATCTCCCATTTTAATTAATTCTCATTCTAAGGAGATATTATTTCTTAAAGGCTCTATATAAAGGCAAGGCCTCTCTTCAAGGAGAGGGGACCCCGTTTTTACCCCGAAGGGCTGCCAAAATTCTCTCTGGTCCATGCTTAGACTCGCAGCCCTCACATCCTCACCATTTCCTTTCACATCTTGTTCCACAAAATTCATTCGTTTCTTCATGAACGGAGCAAGGAACGCATGAACGGCGACTCTAACATCTCCCTGAAGCTTTTGGACGACATTTGGGACATTCATCAAGCCAGGAGTCGCCCCAATGGGGCTCACCTTCTCCTCTCTCCTTTTCCTCATTTCTTCATGCATTCTTATTTTGTTTCTTAGATAGATTGCACTCTATTTCCTCCCACATTTTTTTCCCTTTCCCTAGGGGTTTAAAACCACCCCCAGGTTCGTTCCCTTCATGTTGTTTCAGTTTCCTTCATTTTTAGAGCAAATACTACACTAATCATGTTCTAATAGGGCTTTTGTTGTTTCTCTCTTTGACTGGCAGGCATTCAAGCGAAGTTCTATGAGGAGCTCTCATCCTCTGGCCGGCCGGAGGACGGGAGGGAGGTCCCACTCACCATATCCCGCACAAGAAGAGAACGCGATGAAGGAAGGCGACGCGACAAGAAATGCGTCCACCAAGACTGACGCTTCATCAGCATGGCCGCGGTCGTCAGAGGGACCGCGACATCAGGTATCCCTCCGTTCTCTCTCTCCCTTTCCTAGAGTAGTTAGCCTGCATTACTCTCTTCATTTGGCAATGCTCTAGGTGGCGATCACATCCTATTTTCCATGCTATCGTATTTGGTATTCATGTTTGTGTTGAGGGGGGTACAATCCCTGTGATTACAGTATAGGCTAGCTTGTAGGTCACAGGGTGACCGGAACAAGCTACTCCTCGCGTGTGCACCGTGGTTTGTAATAAAGATGATATATGTATGTATCGTGGTTTGTGCGTTGTCGAGTTTGGTGGTCCGGCGCCTGTTCCGGAATACCTCTGCAGTCGGGTACCCCAGGTTCTGTGTGAGCCAAGCACATGTGTTTGTTGTGCTCGGGGTTTGTCCCGGTACTTGTGTTTGTACCGTCGAGGTCTGTGTCGTCTGTCCTGGACACCCTCACTCTTGTGTTTGAGTTGTACGTCCAGCTGAGGGAAAGACAACAGAGGGCAGCGACTTGTGTTTGTGGGTGTGCAGTCGCTTGTAGCGCGCTCGTAGTTGGGGGTACGGACACCAGTAGTCGACACTGGTCCCCAGCTAGTCCTGTTTTCCAGTGCCTCACTTTAGGGAGCTTAGGCCAGAGTCTCTAAGGGTGCCAGGCATGGGCCTGCAACTGTGTGTGGTCTGCAGGTGTGGTGTTGGTTGGTCTCCAATGTTCTTTGGCTTATACTTGTGGAGCGGCAGTTGGACCTTTCGTTCGTGACTGCGAGACTGAGAGGTAGTTCTTGTGTTGTGTTATGTTGTCCAGGTTGGATACTGGCATCATGAACCAGTAGTCTGTTCCCGTGTGGTGGTGTCGTTCCTTCCGACTCGTGCTTTGCCTGTGGTGTAGGCTTGTGAGTGTTGACTCACCGTCGTTTGACTCTTGAGGTGTGCCCTAGTGTTGGCACGGTTGTAGTTGTGGTTGGTGAGCAGAGACTCACTGGTTGTGGTTTGACTCTTGTGGTGTGCTCCGTCGTTGGCACAATGAGTCAAGGTTTTGCTTGTGGTAGAGTACTTTGTGGTGGCACTGGTTTGGTTGTGGTTTTCATGGTGGTACCTCGTGGTAGTAGGTACCTATATCCTGTGTGGGTAGTGCTTTGTGATGGTACATTGTGTACCAGTCTTTTCAGGTGTTGAAGTAGAGGTCGTGTGGTGTGACCTTCCACTTGTTGTGTTTTACCCTTCCTCAGGTAAACTTCCAATTATGGTTTCAATGCCTGATGGACTGGCATCGTTGTAGCCCGTCCTGCTACCTTGTGTGTGGCTCCCAACATATCGTGGTTTGGGATATAATGGACCAGCTCTTGGTTAGCAGTCCCGTTACCCATGTGTTTGAGGTTCGTCTGTGAAGCTCGTAGCCTAGACAGCGATTTTTCTGTGTGGCTTATAGCTTAGGCGACCACTTGTTGTAGTAGTTTGTCTGTGAGGCTTGTGGCCTAGGCATAATAGTTGTTGAGCAGACTAGTGGTGTTAGACTAGTCCTGCCGTTCCTCTTCCGCACTGAGATTTGTATTAGCTGAAATAATTATGTTTAATTGTTATAATTTATATGTTGTTGTGAGCATGCCATGGTTCGGCTAACGGTGTTGCCAGTGAGACCCTCTGGGGTTGAGGTTCTTCAGTGTTGTGTGTTATTTTTCGGTGGTCCCCTACTGAGCCTGTAACTTGTTGAGACTCACTCCCCTATAGTTCTTTTCAGAACTTGTCGTTTGTGTGGCTTGTGGAGACGTTGTGGCTTGTGCTCCCTCGGGATATACCCCAGATAATTGTACTCTTTAATTAGATATGTAATAATGTATTGGGATAGTTGTACAATGTGGTTTACAGATATGAGCACATGTACTTTTTTGTGTCTTATACTATAGTTGTTGTCTTTTATATTCTTAGTGGATATTTGTGTGAGATATCCCTTACGAGACTTCGGTCCATTCGCGAGAAGCGGATCTGGATATGGAACCTTATTGGACATAAGTATCCAGGGCCGTCACACTAAGCATTTCTCTAATTTAACGTATCCCTTTTCCACCTAACGGATGCCAATCTCAACGAGAACCGGCCTTCAAAGAACAATGGCACGGTCATAAGGGAACATGATATTTTCAACGACAGTCTTCTTTGCGTATTGTTCCTTTTTATACCATCTGCACTAATAAACCTCCAATATGCATCCAAAAATTGGGGTGAAGTATTAACATAGATGTAGAAGTATCCAAATACCAAACATGGCTATAGGTGTGCGTTAGGGGGACGAGGATGAGAGGGAGAGAAGACATGGGAGGCTTTCACAATAAAATGGAGCAGAAATTGTGCCACGTGAAAATTAAAGAGAGCACGAGTAGTTTAGATAAGCAGCACCGAAATGGGGCATAAGTCTCAAACAACTTTTATGAATCAACTCAAACTCAGAAGCTGGGGGAAAACAAAAACGAAACCGTGCGAGGTTATGTAGCCGTACATGTGACCGACAACCTAACACCCCACTGTAGCAATTCCCTGTATTGGCGGCCAACGCAACAAAAGAACAAAGGACCGCTGCTTAACAAAATCAACTAACCCAACTCAAAAACAATTTCAAAATTGCCTTCGATTCCAATGAAGAACGTAAAAACTAATCTGTTTTTTTAGGGGAAAAGTTGAGTTAGAAAATACTTTTCAGAAAAATTTTAATTTTTATATCATTTAATACTATTGAAAAATAAAATCTGAAAAACTAAATCACACAAATCCCGGATTTTGACATCCGCTCAAATTGCGCGAATGTCATTTTCCAAATGTTGTTGCGGCGGCGGCTGTAGCAGATGCTACAGTTACATGATTTGGGCACTATTCATGTAAGTTACATTTTTATTTTTTTCCACTCATTTAAGTAATCTTTGTTAAATTTAATTATTTTTTTATTAGTTAATTTAATTTTTATTTTTTTATTAAAATATCTATAGAATACTATTCATTCAAATTATGTTTTTATTTTATTTCTCCTACTTTAAATTATCTTTGTCAAATTTACTTATTTTTTATTAGTTATCTAATTTTTTTATTTTTTAAAAATATTAAAAATAAAATAAAATAAAAAATGATGAATAGTGTTAGTACACAATGAGTATATGACTCTCTCTCATTTGCGTGGATCATAAGATCTCATACCCCTCCATACAACTTTATATTTTCCTAACAACCAAATAGACAATTATATTTTTATTTTCACGTAAAAATTATTCCGTGGAAAACTATTTCCTTCTTAAGCTGTTTTACATACAACCAAATAGACCCTAAATCCAGTGGAAGTTGAAACACTGCTGATACATGAAATGGATACTGGTGCTCAGAGATTATATTGAATTCTACATGAGACCTAAAAAAGGAATGAATCGAGTGTTTACAGAAAGAAGATCTATCCCTGTGATCCTGGTAAATAAAAGAAAAGAGGCAATTCCAACTAAAGCTCAATGCTTCTAGTGGAATGCAGAAAACAGAAGGCCAAAGTCTGCAGCTTGTGAGGGTTCAATTACTGCCAGAAGTTTCTACAACATTAGCCTCAATTTTCGGATACAAAAGCATGTAGTTGATTGTTACAAAAGAAAAAAATGGCAGCAACTTGAATTATCGGCACTATTCATGCTCCCCTAAATAGAAGATCTGGTAGCGTAAATTACTTACTATACAGAATTTTTTTGGAAAACCACGGCGCCTAAGATCCAACAACTGGCTGTGCAACACCTTTAGCTTTGGCTGCTGCTGAGGCAGCGGCAGAGGCAGCGGCTGCAGCAGCAGCAGATGCTGCTGAGGATGGAGGGACAGGAACAACTGGTGATGGACTTTGTGGTGCGGCAATTACTGCCTCCTGTTGCTGATGCTGCTCTTGCGAGTTCACCTGTGCAAGCAGACTTTTAATCTGGCTGCCCGTAAGAGTTTCATGCTCCAGAAGTGCATTAGCAAGAGCATGAAGCTCTTTATTGTGGGTTGTCAAAATAGTTTTTGCATTAGTATACGCTCTCTCCAAGAAGTCTTTAACTTCCTTTTCAATGAGCAGCCTTGTTTCAGTGCTCATACTCTTCCCATTGTCATCATAATTATGAGTAACAACCCCAACCTGTTTGCTCATGCCATACTTAGTGACCATGGCCCTGGCCAGGGAAGTAGCTTGCTGGAGATCTGACGAGGCACCAGATGTGACCTCATTCTCTCCAAATATTATTTCTTCTGCAACTCGCCCACCCATGCAAACATCTAACCTTGCAAGCATTTGCTTCTTGGAGACGCTAGTTTCATCCTTTTCAGGAAGTTGTGCAACCATTCCGAGGGCCATACCACGAGGCACAATTGTAGCTTTGTGAACAGGGAGGGCTCCATCAGTGTGGATCGCAACAAGGGCATGCCCGCCCTCATGATATGCTGTGAGCCTCCTTGATTCATCTGAAATCACAGCAGATTTTCTCTCACTTCCCATCATGATCTTGTCTTTTGCATATTCAAGATCAGCCATAGTCACCGCCTTGGCCCCATCCATTGCAGCCTTAAGTGCAGCGATGTTTACTAAGTTTGCCAGGTCAGCACCTGAAAACCCAGGTGTCCCCCGGGCAATTATCATCAAATCTACATCATCTGCCTTCAGAACCTACAGAAGAACTGTCAAGGTTAAATGGTGACCAAAAAACAACTGAACGTTGTGTATTCCTGGTAATAGTATTGGCTATCTTCAATTGTCACCACACAAACGTATTGTGAATACCCAATGACTTGAATACTAACAAGGTGAAAAAACAATGATACATTCAGGAATGAAGCAGTTGCCTTTAGAAAGTAAAAATTAAAATATTTTAACTTATGATCATCTCATGCTGATGTCCGCCAGAATGTAACCATAGACAAAATAAAATCAGAAAAAAGAATACCTTTGACATATGGGATTCCAGAATTTGTCTCCGACCTTCAACATCTGGATTAGGAACAACTATATGACGATCAAAACGACCGGGTCTCACAAGTGCTTTGTCAAGTGACTCTGGGAAGTTGGTAGCTGCAATCACGATAATACCTTCATTCTGCTTAAAACCATCCAGCTCAACAAGCAATTGGTTTAGTGTCATCTTCATGTACTGTTGGTCCTTTGGATTCCGACTTCCACCAATTGCATCTATCTCATCAATGAAGATGATGCAAGGAGATCGCTTCTTTGCTGCAGAAAAGAGATCTCTCACCCTGCGGGCTCCTACACCCACAAACATCTCCTCAAATTCACTTCCACTGCATGAAAAGAAAGGAACACCAGCTTCCCCTGCAATGGCTCTTGCTAACATGGTTTTTCCTGTACCAGGTGGACCCACAAGCAACACCCCTTTGGGAAGCTTGCCACCCAAACGTGTGAAGCGCTGTAGCAAAAAGAAATGGAACAAAATGAAACTGGGAACATATGACAAGCTTAAAATATCATATATGATATAAAACATATACCGAGAAAGCAGCATTAGACAGTTTCAAGATAATGTGTCATACTCTGGAAGTGGAAGGTCAAACCAAGGTTTGACGGATCGGGATCGGGAGGCGAATCGGATTTCTCTTGATCCGATTCGATTCCCCCCGAATCGACCCGAATCGATCCGCATCGGATCGATTCTCATGGATATATATAATATATCATATATATGATATTTATAATGTATAATATATATTATAATATGATATAATAATATTATATATATGAGGCGAATCGGACCGAATCGATGGAATCGAGGATCGGGTTTTCCCTGATCCGATGCGATACGGGGGTATCGGGCCGGCTCGATCCGGCACGCCAAACCTTGGGTCAACTATAGTCTCCAATCCCAAGACTAGAATTTTTTTCTTTCCAAAATATGCAGAAGACTAAATCAAATTGGTTAAACCAGGTTTTACTGGAATCAATTTACTCAAGGGTCATTTGACTTGTTTCTTAAGTGGATCGTACTCTGTTAACAGAAGTCATGCGCTAGTGGGGAAGTATTGACTACGTTAGAGATAAGTTGAACCATATCTCTTTGTCAAAGAAAGATCCGTCTGTAGAGTGTCTGTGGACAAGGTTCTTTGTAGACTGACTGATTCAGGATACTGAAATCCAGGAGACCTCAGGAGATGGAAATCCATGCCTTTAATACAAACCTAGTAACCAAACAAACAATCAAACTGCCTTAGACAAAAGTGTTTGTGTTTTGTGGTGCCCCCTATTTCCTTCATTTGGTGGTGTGGGGTGCAGAGACTGCTGCAGTTTCAGTTAAGAAGAGTAACAACAAAATGAAGGCACCGCATTACAATCACTAAATAATCATCGAAGGCCAGAACCTTATGGTGAGCCCAGTATGATGCAATGTCAGAAATCTTAGGTCTTCTGATAGTCTCATATCACTATTTCTAACTAACCAACAAGAAGATAAATCATCTCTTCTCATTGTTTCTCCCCCTCACCCCCCCAGCCCCTAAACCAAGAACCCCCACTGCTGTGAGGAATCTAAATCATGTTTTTCTCACATTGCTATTCCAACAAACCTTTACCCCACAGCCCCAACCCAGACTAGGGGAAGCTTATGCTAACTCACCCTCCTTTCCCAGAATCCCAGTAGTTCCATACTAGATCTTTACAATGCAGATGAGATACTCCTGTTTGATTCATCTTATTTCCAACTTTCCCAAAGAATGCCTGCCGTCACCCATTCCCAATATTGAACAACAGAGGTTGGATTAGAAGAACTATATGATGGCATTCTCATCAGCTAGTACACAGTTTATCCAATAAGTTTGGGGCTTATTCAGATATCTTTCTCAGGTTTGACCGAGCTCCTTGTCATTCAGAACCTGCTATCATTTTCATTGACAAACATTTATCCACCATTTGGCATTGTAACAAGTTAAAGAAAAACTTCAAACACAAAAGTATCTTAACTAAGAAACTTATACAACCTTTTCACAGTGCTATCTTGTTTAAGCATAACAGTCTGCTACATAAAGATTCCTTACAATATGAATACCGTGAAATATCATAAAAGATTTCTTAGATTACTATGACAAATCACCAACAAATCTGGGTAATACTGATAGTTCAAATAGCCAACTTTTTGAAATATTACTCTGTACAAGATATTATGAGAAATTGCATACACTAGAGGCATATAACTCCACTTCTGGTGAAACAACAAAATAAGGTTTATATATCCAAAAAAATAAACTGCCAAGTCAGTATTGTATACATATTATTTCAAGACATATGTGATAAGCACAGAAAGGCAAATAAGTATTTTTTTGAAATGATTTGGGAACTGGAACAAAGATTTTGCAGACAAGCTCATATAAGGTTACTTTGGAATATTTATTGACCTTCTCTTTGATGTAAACAAAATAATTTATCATCAAAATTGTCAAAGAGATTGAAGAAAAAAAAGCAATTTGGTATTTCACATGACACTAGGGGAATCAGATCCCTTCAAATCTTCAAAATCTTTTCAGACTCACTTAGTTTCTATGGGGGAAATGGTGTTGTACAACTATGGATCCAATATCAAGTGATCCTGACCTAGCCATTCAACTGAACTATTTACAAAAAATGGTGAAGAATTGGAATCAACCTAACTTGGCTTAGCCACTTCTTAACATGCATATCAATGACTATATTGTGGCTCAGAAACTGGCTTTATGGCTCAAATTACTTGGCTCTCCCCCACCAACACCCCTAAAAAGTAGGAAAGAAGAGAAAGTCAGGTTACCAAAAGGGACTTGTGATGACATGTATAGCCATTGTTTAAGCAAATAAAAAACTACAAAGTGCATACAGTAGCAAAATGATGTCAATATCTTAGTATCCCAAGATGGATGTTCACTAAGTACCTGCACACGCAAGAAATGGAGAACCAGGATGAAGCAAATCATCCCTAGAGGTTACAAATGTAGTTACTGATCCTGAATTTCTCAGGATAAATCTTGGAAATTAACTAATTACTCAGGGATAAATTCAAATTTAGATATTATTGACAAAAATGACCCAACAGTGCAGATCAAATGAACCTGAGGCAGCTTACTCTCTGTGTGCTTTGTTTGTATTATTATATGCCAAACCAAATGAAGCCTCATAAATCTATGTACCTTTGGATCTCGAAGATAATGAACAATTTCTTCCAACTCAGCTTTAGCCTCATCGACACCTTTCACATCATTAAATTTGGTGCTAGACTCGATGCTTGGCTGCACTTCCTCGTTTAGGCCAAGCCCTAGAAATTGATACATGGAGTTTCATGTTACTTGGGATACAACAAAGACAACTCTAAAAAGGAAGGGGGTGAGGAGGGACAAAAATATGAATAAAGAGATAACAAACCTTTACTGATTCCTCTATCTTCAATTAGAGCCCCAACACCTGATATCAGAAGAAAGGCCAGTGCAATAGTGCGAAATGTTCGCCACAGTTGATCTTTGAAATGACCAGTGTCTGCTGTTACCACATGAATTGGAGCATTTGCAGTACCAAGGGTACCTTCCTTTGTCAATCGTCCTGCACCACCCAGGGAGGAAACAGCAGCGATTCTCTCTTCCTCTTTTGATGAACTAGCAATTCCTAGATGCATGGCAATTAAAAATGGAGTAAATAAGATAATCATCTAAATTAAATTCAGCATGTAGCAACAACCGGTAAAATATACATCTGAAGGAAAACAGAACTAGTGCAGCATTGAGTCACTGACTAGGTTGACATTGCAACTGAAAAACTATAACCACTCCCATAAGAGTTACTAAAGTGAAATGTCAAGGAGAGGTACATAAAAAACAAAGACCAAATAGTATTAGCAAATTCAACATAAACACATACAAAGAGAGAGTGTATGCCAAGCAGAAATCAGAGCCCAAAATTCACCCAGGTACAAATACCGCACCATGTTTGTTAATATTCATATGGATGAAAACAGATCCTCTGTTAATAAGTGAGATCACATAATGCAAATAAAATACATGTATATGAATACAAAAATGTGGAAAAGCAAGAACATAATGCAGCTGCATATGCAAAATCACGTGCATTTACATTCAACAGAGTGTAGGTATAAGTTAAGAAGGCATTGGTATATAATTATGCACATATGCACATGTAATGGAAACAGAAATAACATGCTCAATGTTGAAAAATGAGGGAATGGATGGGCCTTGTTGTACTAGATTTAATCTGGTACTTGTCTCAAGGTTTGCACGTTCAGTGGCTGTGCATATACCCCATGAACGCACATTTTATGGTTATTAAAATTGAAATTGCAGCAAGCTTCACATGGGCCAATATCTCTGTGCTTGCTCTTGTCTCACCGGGATTAATCTGGTTTTGTTAAAAAAAGGGGAGAGAGTAGAAACCGCACTCACTTGAGTTGCTGGTTGCTACCACTCCGTCATAGCTGATCGTGGAAGAAGAAGAAAAGAGGGAGGCCGGGCCAGCCGCCGCCCCCTGTTGGGGTATGCTGACCGTCGCCCATGCTCAGGGAGGGCCCGCGCTGTCGCTAGCACCCTCCCCAGCCGCCGCCGATGCTGGTTCTCAGTGCTGGGGCTTTGTGCGCCACCGTCGCCCCCTGTCGCAGCCGCCGCTGCAGACCTGGTCTGCCCGCTGCTACGGTGTGCGCCCGCCGCTGCTTCTGTTCACACGCCGCCGCTACCGTGGTGGCCTGGCCGCCGCGCCACCACTGCTACCCCGTCGCTGCTGTTGCTTGCCCTGCCGCCGGCAGGAGAAGGAAGGAGGAGGGAGGCCGCCCTCCTCCCCTGCTCTGCTTCGCGCAGACCAAACCAGGAAGGTCCAAACGAAAAACGGAAAGGGAAAAAGGAAAGAAGAAGGAAAGAGCAGGGGCTAAAATGCAAATGCATAACCCGAAAATTTCATAAAACCCCCTATAAAAACGTGAAGACTTCCGGGGAGGGTGCGCAAACCTTCCGGCCGGGCGTCTTCTGCCCAACCACTATATAAGAAGCCCTGGGGCGCCCCAGGGAGAGGGAGCTTTTTCTGAGCCAGAAAACCCGAGCAAGGCTTCGGGAAAAAGACTGCAAGGCAGTCTGAAAAAAGGGTCTGCAAGGCAACCCTAAAGATCATCGTGCAAGGCACGATTCTTTTCTCTCAAGTTTATAAAAAGGTCTATTGGGCTTACCTTATTGGGCCAATTTCTTATTGGGCCTGGGACTGCTTATTGGGCTAGACTTGTATTCCCACACAATTAATCAAGATATTTTGTGGTTATTGGGCCAACAATTGACGAATTAACTTGTGTGATTTATTGGGCCCATTGGGCTATTTTTTTAATTGTCCAACGACGCGTTATATGATTTATTTCATGTAATGTCACATTTATTTAAAACGTAGCACTACGTAATTTCTTAATCAAAATCAACCAAGTTTTCAACCAACGTTAACGAAATATTCTCCAAACATTATTCTTTAATTTTCAATAACATAAAATCAACAAACAAGTTATGTTTCACATCAATTTTAATCCACCTTAAGTTAAACACCTTTTAAACCAAATAAATAAATGAAAATGTTAATTTAATTCACATAATCATAATGTAAATAAGTAAATAACGAAAATGGATAAATGAATGAAATTAATAATCCTAAAATACCAAAAAAATGAGAAAAATATATTTAAAAAATCAATAAAAATGAAATAAATATCAAAAAATTCCAAAAAAATAGTTCGCATGCTTGCAACCATGTTTTCTTTCATGTGTAATTCATTTCATTCAAATGTGAGTCATATTCTCTTGTTTCTAAGGGTTTTGTCTGATGGTTAATCAAGGGTATTCAGCCTTTGTGCTGATATAATTAACACTAACCGCAGTTAGTGGGGGAGGTCAAATGAACTAAATAAGACCATGTCCTTATATGTAAATAAATCAAATCCAAATAAATCAAATCCAAACTTAAATTTAAAAATTTTAAAATGTTAAAAAAAATATTCTCACAAAGATGGCGACTCCACTGGGGACCTCCTTCCCTTCATCTCTCCATCAGACAATACCCTAACAATAAGATGTACTCACATCATACTTTTCTGTGGCAGGTCTTGCAATGGCGGCTCTTGCTCATACTCCGGGCGTGGTCTTCGGCCCACTTGTGGCCCAGGACCACATAAGAAATGGCTACCTCACAACACCAACCAGATTTGGAGCCTTTCCCCCAGTGGTGGAGTCTCCATACTTCTTGAGCGTGATACCAGCCGTGCTACCTGCCGCCAAGGCCCATGAAGCAAACAAACAAAGGAAGAGCCTCAAGCTCAGGAGGCTGATCTGATAGAAATGTTTACAACCTATGCTATCAACTTCACCAACACTCCAACTGTTGGAAAGAACAGAAGACGCAAGTCTAGCAAGAAGCCCACAACACGTGGCATTTCAAGTTATGGCAAGACTGTCCGAGTTGGCGATCTCCAGATCCGCCTGGACGGCAGTGAAACCCTAATGATACCGGGCGGCATGTAGCTACCGTACTGGTAAAGAACAATTTCGGCATACTGCCTAAAGTACGGCAGGACAAGCCAAGTCTCAAAGTGAAAGATGTGAAGAAGCAATGGATGAAAGTGAAACCAAGAATAATCAACATGACAAATTTGGCTTCAAGAAATACAAAGCCGATGTTGAAAAGAAGGAAATATATAGCCCACCTAGTGTCAGACAGGTGTGGGTCACCAAAGAAGAAGCTCAAGAACTTCGAAGGACAAGGGCCCTAGAGTCTCTAGTAGGGCGAAGCAATGCAAGAATGGTCATGGAGCAGGACCCAACAAACTGGCAAACCTTCAGGAGAAGAAAAGTCCAAGAAAGACAAAGGGAGTCTTCCCAAGAGTCTCGAACTAAAGAATGCACCCCTTCTTTACCGGTTGATCTGCAAAGAAGATCTAAAAGGAAAGGGTATACCAAGAAAGAAGACAAGCAAGCCCGGAGACAGGGCAAAATTTCAAGTCAGAAGAACACAAGAGGGATGATGATGTCCCTAGAAAATCAGTCTTCCAACGCCTGGGTGCCACTGTACGCCCTAGGCAGAAGAAAAGAAGAACAGTGCAAATCACTGAAGAAGGCATGCGCATATACACATGCTATGCCTCTAACATCAACCTGCCTGCAATAGCTGACCAGGCAGAAACCTCAAATATGGAACAGCATCCCACGATATCTAATCGCAGAAGGGAGCAAGCTCGAGCCTGGCTTGACCGGGTAAATGTGGAGGTGGACTTACCACACCAAAATGAAGGAGGCATGGGGGCTGCCGACATTGCCACCACATCAAGTCACCCTTTGGATCAGGGTCGACCAGCTGAAAACCCTAATATCAGGGTATCCTCATCACCAAATCTAGAAATGGTCATGCAAGAAAATCGAAAGCTAAAGGCCATGTTGGAAAGCCTTATGCAACAATTGGAAATGGCAGCGCCACTGCCGCCACTACAGCCTCTGCAACAGGCACAACATATATTGCAACCTCAGCAACTTCAACAAGCAAGCCAGCCAGTATTGCCTATAATGGCACCCCAGCCTGGGAACGTGCCACCAAGCACACCCCGGGCAGAATTCATGAATCCAAATTCATGCCATGAAGAAACTCAAGAGGTGCATGTTGCAGAACAAAGGCATGATGCGCCGCAATTGAATACTACATTTGAAAGAACAATGGTCTCTCAGAGGGCCATGATTGAACAAATGATTGAAGCAAAGATAGCTGAGCAGAATGAGGGGCCTGCCACCTATGACCTATACAGGGTACCATACCCTGTACACCATCTCTTCAAAAAGCTCCCAATAGAACACCCAAAGGTCCCTAAATTTTCAAAATTCAATGGGGATGGGTCACCTCATGAACATATAGCTCATTACATGAGCAGCATGGCAGAACTGGCAACTGAAGAGTCATACCTTTTAAGGTACTTTTCAAACTCACTTACTGGGCCAGCTTTTCAATGGTATGCCCGGTTGAAGCCCGACTCAATAGTTGGTTGGGAAGATATGCAAAGAAAATTCTATGAACGCTTCAGAGTGACAGAAAGTAGAGTCACCCTAGCAGAGCTTATATCTCTAAAGCAAAACAAAAGTGAGTCTGCTCTGGACTTCATCAAAAGATGGCGTGACATGAGCATGAAATGTGAACAACCACCGGCACATGAAGATGCGGTGAAACTATGCCAAAGAAGTCTGAAGCCAGAAATCAAGGAAAAGCTCCTAGGGGCCAATATCGGACATTTGAACATCTCAACAGCACAGTGGCAGAGATAGAAATCTTCTTTGCCGAAAATCCCACTTCTTCATATGGAAGGGGTAAATCTCCTAAAGACGAAAACACCGGGTCACGAGAAGCGAATACCGTGGACTTTTCGGCAGCCCTGAAGAAAGCTGGGGGCAAGGGAGATACCCCGCCTCTTCAAATTCAAAGAAAGAAGAAAGGAGATCAGCCCCCACCCTAAGTGAGAGGCTCAACACTCCTTATTCATTTACCAGGGAGCATACAAGAGAATTGTTGGACATATGTCTCCAAGAGAATCTCATGACACTCCCAGAGCCCAAGCGTCCAGAAGAAGCAGCAATGGTGGACAAGCCCAATTATTGCCTATATCATCGCGTGCTGGGTCACGCTCTAGAAAATTGCTATCTGTTCAAAAATCGGGCAGAAAAGCTAATTCAAGCAGGAATTATTGACATGGCTGAGCACTTGGTAAATCCACCAAAGCCACATCAACAACCAAAACTCACATTCTCTGCCAACGTGATCCATGTTATGGCCCAGGCTAGGTCCCAATGAAGGCCAAGCACAAAATGGCGCAGGCTAGATAGCTAGATGAGCTGTCCAGAGTCGCTGCATATCACTCCCGAGGGAGGTAGTGGAAGGTCCTATACAAGCAAAAGCTAGCTGGACCCTAATGAATACAAACAAGAGGCCAGCCCCTAAGAAACTCCAAAAGAAAGAGCGACCTAGAAAGTCATACCTCGGTGGCGTCGCTCCACCTAAGGAAACAGCAAAAGAAGCAATCCTCCAAGAATTGGCAGTCTTGAAAAAAAAAAAAAAAATCAAAAGAAGAATGAGAAGAGGAAGAATCTGCTGTTGAAATAAATAAGCCAATGTCTGTGGTGGCAATAAATGAGAAACCATCTCAAACACCAATTAGGGAGGGGGCAAAAGGTTTGGTACCCCTCGGAGCTGAACAACTTCCTCTAGAAAAAAATGAATGAGAGCAGGAAATGGGCGACAATGCCGCAATCCTCCCTCCACCACAGCCATGCAAGGGTTCAGCAAAAACGATGTCCCCTTAACAAGCAAACAAGGCAAAGAAATAATGGGGGCATCTCCAAAAAGAAAAGGAAAAAAAATCACCGTCAACAAAGAAACAACAACAACATTAAAGCTCAGCATGCAGTTGGAGGATCCTGAGCGAAGGCCATTATAGCCGCATAGGCCCATTGTCAAGCTTGGAACTAATGTCATCAGCCAAATGATAGAAGCTGGCATACCACTGCCATTGAATCATATACAAATGACAATCCCTCAGGAGGTCCACACACTGGAGCCTCTGAAATTCTTTTGGCTTACCATGCTGAAGGTCAGCCAATGATGTTCTATAAAGGGAAGCATGTACCCAAACAACCTTCAGATGATTTTGGCTAAAAGATGCCACTATTAAATTGAATGAAATGGTCAAAGATATGAAAGACATGCCAGAGCAAATAAAGGCTACATGTCAAAAGCAAAATATTCAAGTTCAAAGTCGAACGTACCCCTACCAAGTCAGGGGGCAACTGCCATTCCCCGCAACGACACAAGAGGTCCCGGATGGGAGACACGGGAAGGTCCCGCAGTCTGCTATGTTGCAAATATTGTCAACATAAAGCTTCCAATAATTGAAACAAGGATGGATGAGAATGATGCCCAGATGGACGAGGATCTCTCCACAAATGAAATAAGGGTTGTTCAAAACCCCAAAGAAAATTCAAGAAAAGGCTTATCCTTCCGAGAGCAAGAGTGGAAGGTATCACCTTACATAAACTGCCAAAGAAAGGAGCCCCATTCATATGGGACGATGAATGTCAGAAAATCCTTGACAAAATCAATATTTGCTTAATCCTCCTATGCTGGGGGCACCTATCAAGGGCAAGCCTTTAATTGCGGCCTATGTGTGCATCACTGGGGGCATTACTGCTTTAAATGAAAAAAAAAGGGGGAAAGAAAGAAAAGGAAAAAAAAGAAATGAAAAAAAGAGGGGGGCAACGCATGGAGGAGTGCTTAACAACCCATCCAGTGCCAGAAGACTCCCCTCTGAATACAGAATTGATTGATGAGGAGGTGCTCCCTGCTCAAGAAACTTATGAAGCACAAGAAACTCAACTTGAATATTGACAATTACATTTTGATGGGCTGCATGAGCTTCTCTGAAGGCTGAGGGCACATCAACAAATATGGCAGGGGCAGGAATTGTCTTCGTGACCCCAGAAAAAGGGATATTGCACTATTCATGTGCTCTTACAGAATCCCTGACAAATAATGAAGCAGAATATGAAGCCCTCATAGTTGGCTTGGAAATCGCTCTGGAAATGGGCATAAGATGCATTGAAATGTTTGGCGATTCATTGCTAGTCGTCAGACAAATGTTGGGCATTTTGAAGTCCGAAAAGAAGAATTGAAAGCCTATTTTGAGGCAGCCACAAGACTCAGCGACAAGTTCTACCACTTCAAAGTAGAACATGTCAGAAGAAGTCAAAACTCTCAGGCTGATGCATGGACTGAACTCGCATCTGCCCTTAAACTTTCCTTGGAAGGTGAACTGGGAATTACCATAAAAAAATAGAAGATTGCTTCTAAGCACCCTGAATCGCCATGATGGTTTGACAACCTTTGAGGCAAATGCACTGGAAGAAAATGAAAGTCAAGAAAAAGATGATTGGTATTCCTATCATCAAAATAAAAAATGGTTGGCTACCAGACAAAAGAGGGGAGCGAGTGCAATTGCTGCGAAGAGCTGCTTCCTACAATTGATGAATGACACATTATATAAGTTTCACACCTGAAAAGGACAAGTCGGTACTGCTGAGATGCCTCTCTCCGAAAGAAGCCAAAATGGTCATGCGGGAGGTACATGCAGAACTGTGTGGAGCCCACCAATCTGGCTCAAAAAGAAATGAAATCAACATAAAAGCAAAGGCTTTTATGGCCAACCATGTTTACAAATTGCGAGCGGTTTGCCCGAACCTGCCTCCAATGCCAGGCCTATGGGCCCGTGCCAAGAAAGCCTTCAACAAAATTGTATGCAAGCTCATGGTCAAGTTGGTAAATGGCCAAAAGCGCGATTGGGACGAAAAGATGCATGAAGCTCTATGGGCCTATCGCAACATCTACAAAACTCCTACAGATGCTCGCCTTTTTCCCTAGTCTATGGGACCGAAGTAGTCATCCTGTTGAAATCAAGCTCTCATCTTATAGGGTAGCTCTCCACTACGGGCTCCTTACGGACGAGGAGAGTGAAATTGAAAGGCGGCTTGAAGAGCTGTCAAATTTGGAAGAAAAGCGTTGGTTGCATACCAACGACTTCAAAATTATCAAGCACGGATGTCCCGCGCTTTTGACAAAGCCAGTGAAAAAAAAGAGCAAAAAAAAAAATGAGGGGAGATCTTGTCATGGTCAAGCAAAAGGACGTCATGGCCTCCCAACCCAAAAGCAAATTCATAGCCAATTGGCTGGCCCATTTGTGGTCGACAAAGTGTTTGAAGGTGGCGCCTACACGGTAGTCGACCAAAAAAGAAATGTGATGTTTCGCCTCTAAATGGCAGACACATGAAACTGTACCACACCTGAGTGTGAGTACGTCCACACAATGCAACAGATGGTCCGACTTTGCAACAGATACCACACTGGTACATACTGAAGATCCTCCTGAATGAATCGAGGGTAAAAAGGTCTAAAACCCAGCTAGGTGAAAACCCGAAAGGGCGCCTCGGGCACATCGGGAAACCCCGCTGCATGAAAACCCAAAGGGCGTGCAGCAAAAGCAAGAGGGGGCCAGCCATGGTGAAACCCGAAAGGGCGCCATGACTGGTAATGTGAAAAAAAAAAAAAAAAAAAAAAAAAACCGGGATACTCTCTCGACCTTTCCTGGAGCGAGATCGAGCTATCCCGCATTCCTTATAAGAGGAAAGACGCAGAGTTGTCAATGACGAAACACCCCTAAATTCATTCAAATGAATAATCAAATAAGGGGGCTATAACCGAGACGACGATGATTGTGTCTTTCCCCCCTTATAAAAATGTGGAAGTTCGAACTCTGCTCGAAGAAAGAGAGAGAGGGAGAACCCAACAAAAAAAAGAGAGAGATACTCACTTCAAAAAAAAAAAAAGAGAGAAAGTCAAATCTCAGCTTCTTTGGCTAACAAGCCGTCAAGGCCAGTCAAAAAGCCCAAAATCCAACCTCTTGGCTAACAAGCCGTCCAGGCTAGTCAAAGGTTGAATCCATGTCTTTTGCTAACAAGTCGTCAAGACCAGTCAAAAGTCAAATTTCGAGCTTCTTTGGCTAACAAGCCGTAAAGGCCAGTCAAAAGCTCAAACCAGACCTCTTGGCTAACCAGCCGTCAGGCCAGTCAAAGGTTGAAATCCATGTCTTTTGGCTAACAAGTCGTCAAGACCAGTCAAAAGTCAGTCCCGAGCTTCTTTGGCTAACAAGCCGTCAAGGCCAGTCAAAAAGCTCAAATCCAGACCTCTTGGCTAACAAGCCGTCCAGGCCAGTCAAGTTAAATCCATGTCTTTTGGCTAACAAGTCGTCAAGACCAGTCAAAAGTCAAATCCCAAGCTTCTTTGGCTAACAGCCGTCATGGCCAGTCAAAAAGCTCAAATCCAGACCTCTTGGCTAACAAGCTGTCGAGGCCAGTCAAAGGTACAAGCCGTCATGGCCAGTCAAAAAGCTCAAATCCAGACCTCTTGGCTAACAAGCTGTCGAGGCCAGTCAAGGTCGAAACCCATGTCTTTTGGCTAACAAGCCGTCAAGGCCAGTCCAAAGTCAAATCCCAGCTTCTTTGGCTAACAAGCCGTCATGGCCGGTCAAAAAGCTTAAAATCTAGACCTCTTGGCTACAAGCCTCAAGGCCAGTCAAGGTCGTCAAAAGTCAAATCTCAAGCTTCTTTGGCTAACAACCGTCATGGCCAGTCAAAAACTCAAAATCCAGACCTCTTGGCTAACAAGCTGTCAAGGCCAGTCAAAGGTCGAAACCATGTCTTTTGGCTAACAAGCCGTCAAGGCCAGTCAAAGGTCGAAACCCATGTCTTTTGGCTAACAAGCCGTCAAGGCCAGTCAAAAGTCAACCCAAGCTTCTTTGGCTAACAAGCCGTCATGGCCGTCAAAAAGCTTAAAATCTAGACCTCTTGGCTAACAAGCCGTCAAGGCCAGTCAAGGTCGAATCCATGTCTTTTGGCTAACAAGCCGTCAAGGCCATTCAAAAGTCATTTACGAGCCCTAGAGAAGCCTCAATCCTCCTCCTAAACATATTCACGGCTCTCAGGGAAGCCTCTAATTCCCTACCATACACAAATCTAACTTCTCAATTCACGGCTCTCTAGGGAAGCCTCTAATTCCCTACCATTCATAAACTCAAATTCTCAACCACACGGCTCTCAGGAAAGCCTCTAATTCCCTCCCATCATAAACTCAAATTCTCAACCCCGGCTCTCAGGGAAGCCTCTAATTCCCTACCGTACACAAATTCAAATTCCAACGGCTTTCAGGGAAGCCTTTAATTCCCTACCGCACACAAATCCAAACCCTTGGCCAACACACCATCAAGGTCGGCCAAGTCAGCCAAATCCAAATTCAAATTCTTACGGCTCTCAGGGAAGCTTTTAATTCTTACAAAAAAAAGAGAAAAAGGAGAAGAAAAAAAAAGAGAAAAGAAAATAAATAGAATAAATAAGGGCTTAAAAGGAGGTGCCCCGACGGACTTGGTCTACCACTTCATCGTGATGGATCAAGGGTAAAAAAGTCTAAAGCCCGCGGAGGTGAAAACCCGAAAGGCGCGCCTCAGGCAAAAATGGTAAACCCCTCACCGAAAACCTGCAAAGCGTGTTGGAAAAAGCTAGAGGGGGCCAATCTTAGCGAAAACCCGAAGGGGGCTCTGAGGTTGGTAATGTGAAAAAAAGGGAAAAAGAAAGAAAAAGAAAGAGCAAAATCTGTCAGCCGTATATTTGGACATTCCCTATCCATGATGGCCGGCCAAGTCAAAATTTACATCTTTTGGCTAACAAGTCGTCAGGACCAGTCAAAATCAAGTCACGTGCCCGAGGGAGCCTCAATCCTCTCAAACCAAAATCACGTGCCCGAGGGAGCCTCAATCCTCTCACCCAAATCACGTGCCCGAGAGAGCCTCAATCTTCTCACCCAAATCACGTGCCCGAGAGAGCCTTAATCTTCTCACCCAATATGTGCCTGGGGAGCCTCAATCCTCTCAACCAATACGTGCCCGAGGAGCCTCAATCCTCTCAAACAAAATCACGTGCCCGAGGGAGCCTCAATCCTCTCACCCAAATCACGTGCCCGAGGGGAGCCTCAATCCTCTCACCCAAATACGTGCCCGAGGGAGCCTCAATCCTCTCAACTAAATACGTGCCCGAGAGAGCCTCATCTTCTCACCCAAGTACGTGCCCGAGAGAGCCTCAATCCTCTCACCCAAATACGTGCCCGAGAGAGCCTCAATCTTCTCACCCAAATCACGTGCCCGAGGAGCCTCATTCTCTCATTCAAATCATGTGCCCGATGGAGCCTCAATTCTCTCACCCAAATATGCACCCGAGAGAGCCTCAATCCTCTCAACCAAATATGTGCCCGGGGCCTCAATCCTCTCACCCAAATAGTGCCCGAGGAGCCTCAATCCTCTCACCCAAGTACGTGCCTGAGGAGTCTCATCCGCTCATTCAAAATACGTGCCTGAGAGCCTCAATCCTCTCATTCAAATACGTGCATGAGGGAGCCTCATCCTCTCACCCAAAATCTCAGCCCCGAGGGAGCCTCAATCCTCTCCATCAAAATTATGCCCTAGAGAAGCCTTAGTTCTCTGACACAAGCAAGTTATGGCCCCAGAGGAGCCCTAATCCTCTTAATGACAACAGCTCACTGGCTTTGGGGAAGCCTTAAAATCCCTATTATCAATAAAGATCACATGTTGATGGTGAAACCCAGAAGCACAATGTATATAGCAAATAAATCTTGGTCCCAAGATAGGCCCTTGGATAGCCCAATAGGAGGTCAAATTGAATGGATAGCATGTACTGATGCTAAAACAACATCCCTCAAGCAACTCTATGCTCCAGTGTCGTCTGTCCTCAGAAGGTCAACATGTACAAAAGAATGGCATCAACAGCTCCGTCATGCATGAGCGAGGGCGTCATCTCATGCCAATTCATGGCTTGCATGATTTTGAAAAAAGTTATGGCAATCGCTGCTTGCAAAACATTCAGTTAGGTCTCCAAAATCTTCAACACCAAGCAATTTCCTCATCCGACTCTGCAAGATCAAGACAGCAGGAGATCATATTTTTTTTGTTGCCACAAAAGAACGAGAAAAGGAAATGATGAAGCAGCTTATCAAAAGAAATATTGCAGCAAAGTCACAATTCTCAATACATAAAGCAAAATTTTGGCATTGTCGTCATGAGATGATGGTCACTGTACTGTACTTCCAAGTCCAAAGAAATGGAAAGCTTACTGCGAGTATGTCACAAGCTCACGTATCAATTCACGAATGTAATATCTCCAACATGGATCTCAAGAAAGTCAAAATGGGCTGAAATGAATTGGCAGAATGAATGAAATGGCCCTCAGAAGGGCAGTATGTGCTAAAGTACAATTGAAAAAAATACACGCGACAACTATCCGGTGATGGCATAACACCAGCTACCCGTCGCGTGGGGCATTTGTTGTACTAGATTTAATCTGTACTTGTCTCAAGGTTTGCACGTTCAGTGGCTGTGCATATACCCCCTGAACGCACATTTTAGGGTTATTAAAATCGAAAATTGCAGCAAGCTTCACATGGGCCATATCTCTCGTGCTTGCTCTTGTCTCACCGGGATTAATCTGGTTTTGTTAAAAAAAGGGGAGAGAGTAGAACCGCACTCACTTGAGTTGCTGGTTGCTACCGCTACCACTCCGTCATGCTGATCGTGGAAGAAGAAGAAAAGAGGGAGGCCGGGCCAGCCGCCGCCCCCTGTTGGGGTATGCTGACGTCGCCCATGCTCAGGGAGGGCCCGCGCTGTCGCTAGCACCCTCCCCAGCCGCCGCCCGATGCTGGTTCTCAGTGCTGGGGCTTTGTGCGCCACCGTCGCCCCCTGTCGCAGCCGCCGCTGCAGACCGGTCTGCCCGCTGCTACGGTGTGCGCCCGCCGCTGCTTCTGTTCCCACAACGCCGCCGCTACCGTGGTGGCCTGGCCGCCGCGCCACCACTGCTACCCCCCCCGTCGCTCTCTGTTGCTTGCCCTGCCGCCGGCAGGAGAAGGAAGGAGGAGGGAGGCCGCCCTCCTCCCCTGCTCTGCTTCGCGCAGACCAAACCAGAAGGTCCAAACGAAAAACGGAAAGGGAAAAAGGAAAGAAGAAGGAAAGAGCAGGGGCTAAATGCAAATGCATAACCCGAAAATTTTCTAAAACCCCCTATAAAACGTGAAGACCTCCGGGGAGGGTGCGCAAACCTTCCGGCCCGGGCGTCTTCTGCCCAACCACTATATAGAAGCCCTGGGGCGCCCCAGGGAGAGGGAGCTTTTTCTGAGCCAAAACCCAGCAAGGCTTTCGGTAAAAAGACTCACGGCAGTCTGAAAAAAGGGTCTGCAGGCAACCCTAAAGATCATCGTGCAAGGCACGATTCTTTTCTCTCAATTTATAAAAAGGTCTATTGGGCTTACCTTATTGGGCAATTTCTTATTGGGCCTGGGACTGCTTATTGGCCAGACTGTATTCCCACACAATTAATCAAGATATTTTGTGTTATTGGGCCAACAATTGACGAATTAACTTGTGTGATTTATTGGGCCCATTGGGCTATTTTTTTAATTGTCCAACGACGCGTTATATGATTTATTTCATGTAATGTCACATTTTTTAAAACGTAGCACTACGTAATTTTCTAATCAAAATCAACCAAGTTTTCAACCAACTTAACGAAATATTCTCCAACATTATTCTTTAATTTTTCATAACATAAAATCAACAAACAAGTTATGTTTCACATCAATTTAATAATCCACCTTAAGTTAAACACCTTTTAAACCAAATAAATAAATGAAAATGTTAATTTAATTCACATAATCATAATGTAAATAAGTAAATAACGAAAATGGATAAATGAATGAATTAATAATCCTAAAATACCAAAAAAATGAGAAATTATTTAAAAAAATCATAAAACTGAAATAAATACAAAAACTCCAAAAAATAGTTCGCTCATGCTTGCAACCATGTTTTCTTTCATGTGTAATTCATTTCATTCAAATGTGAGTCATATTCTCTTGTTTCTAAGGGTTTTGTCTGATGGTTAATCAAGGGTATTCAGCCTTTGTGCTGATATAATTAACCTAACCGCAGTTAGTGGGGGAGGTCAATGAACTAAATAAGACCATGTCCTTATATGTAAATAAATTAATCCAAATAAATCAAATCCAAACTTAAATTTAAAAATTTTAAAATGTTAAAAAAAATATTCTCACAGGCCTTTATAGAAGTACTACCATTTGCTGACCTATGTGTTCTATATATAACTTACCCCTTTGCAGTGTCCTGAGCAAAGAACTTTCATCTAGCCTATCAACTTTGACCAATGCTTTAACATACTCAGCAAGAGCTGATGGGCTGGTATGTAAAGCAGGCTGACTCTCGAACAATCTTATTACCGTTTCAGGATCACTTCTATAAAGCTCTTTAAGAAGAAAGTCATTTGCGCCATCTACATCCCTTGCTCTGCGAGCAAATGAGCCAACATAACTGGAGAAAGACCTTCCTTGAAAATTGAAAAGTCTATTCCCTGCAAACAGGCAACATAAAATTAGTCAGATGGGCATAGCAAAGATACAATCTGGCAGATGCTGTGAGAAAAAGATAAGAAATTTGAAAAAAAAAGTTCTATCAGCACACATTTCTAAGCATGCTGCTTGAATCTGGTACTTTAAGTAATGAAGGACAAATACGTACAACACGGTAAAAGATGATGATTAATCTTCAACAAGAAAACTTATAGGCATTCCATACAAGACTATAAAAACAGATTTGGTGCTTGATGATTTGTGAGTTAATGCAATGACAAGAGAAGTTATTTAATGGGCTTACAGTAGAAGAGATTGCCTAACAGATGTACTAAAACTCTAAAGAAAATATTGGTGGAGCAATAAAACTGCATAAAGGAATACAATAACTTTTAATGGGAAGTGAACTACATAAATATGCTGTATGCATCTGTATTTGCATTAATGATAGGTGCTATGGTAGCAAACATCCAAGAGGGTGTTCCTCAATGCATGTTATTTTGCCAGTAGCATGGATTTAGTTGAAAAATTAATGGTGGACCCAGAGTGAAGCTGCAAAAGAAGCCATGGAAAGACAAGGCTCCAGAACCAATAAAGAACGTAGTGTGTTTGGAGGAGACCATGACCAAGAGGAGCTGCCTACAACTAACAAGATTGGCAGCTTTCTTGAAGCCATGGAGATATGTATGTTAAGGTGGAATACTTGTACTATTATAAGGAGTTATGAGAAGAAGACAAATATTGTGCTAAACAGGGATGACGAAGGGAAAACCAATTAAGATGAAATGGCCTTGTTTAAATGCAGATCGAAGGATAATCCAGAATGATTAGGATGGACATGGTGAAAGAAGAATTAAAAGAGCTCTCAACATGAGAAACAGTCTTCTGTGGGTATGGAGGAAGAAGATTAGAACTGCCTGCTCCAAAAACTCTAGTAGTATGACAGATAAATTGTGTTTTTCACCTATATGGAAGCCTGCCTTTGCCCAAAAGAAAACCTTATATGGAAGCCTGCACATGTCCCCTTTATCTTTTTCTAGAATTCCATGTTAACTAATTGAGATTATATATTCTTCATGTGTCATTGGAATTGCTAAGAACTAAATTTAGACCTTTACTAAAGTCTCTTGGATTACAAAAAACCCTGATTATTTTTAACAAACACCAGGTTTGGACTAGCCTGAACTGTTGACCCTCTCTATTTGTTCTTGTATTTTGGTGATAATAAAATTTTGATGTACTTAAATTGAATATTTGTTTATCTGTGTCGCATCAATCTCATAGCAAATTGAGCCTCACATTGATGCAATATGGCGCACTATAATGATAAGTCGATGTTTAATTCATATACATCGATTTCAGTTTTAAGTGCCATAGTAACAAGTGCTATAACGATTTCATAAGTGAGTGCAACGATTTGTCATTGCATCGATTTGCCTCCGTAACGATTTTTCAAGAAATCGATCTCATAACGATTCGCTAAGTGGCCGTAACGATTTGTTAAGAAAACAATCCCGTAACGATTTCATAAGTGAGTGCAACGATTTGTCATTGCATCGATTTGCCTCCATAACGATTTGTCAAGAAATCGTTCCCATAACGATTCCTTAAGTGACCGAAAAGATTTGATAAGAAATCGATGCCATAACGATTTCATAAATAATCACATCGATTTCTTTATAAATGAGCAACACCTCTTCTCATAACGATTTCATAAGTCATGCTCATAACGATTCTTCAATGATCATAACGACTTGTCCTTTCACATTGATTTGTTCATAAACTTGCAACGATTTACTTGTAAATGAACATCGATTTCTCTTGAATATTTTGAAAGTGTTTTTGGCGCTCTTTGAAAAGTCGAATATTGTCTGACACAAAAAGTTGCATGCATAATCTTATCAGAAAAAGATTTGACCTACTATTTTCAGTATGTTAGCAGAAGCACAGTACTATGCATCGTTTATCATAAAACACTCTTTTATGCTAAACACCCTCTTCTATGTGTACAGACCTCAAAGACCGTCAGAGTCTGATTAAGACAATGAAGAGGAGATGAGCAACGGCTAGAACTCCAACGGATTTATTCAAAGCTGCTCATATAAAATGAAGCATGGCTGAAGAATATGACAGAGCTTTCCTGAAGATTTTTCAAGAGTGTACTCCGGGAAGAACCTCAACTCCACATACACTCAAAGGAAAGAGAGAAAGAGCCTGAGCCCAAGAAGAAGTGTTCAAGCATCTGAAGCCCTCAAGCTTCAAGCTCCTTCTCCTCTCTTCACTCTCTATGTGTGCATCTTTGTAATCTGGGAGAGAGTCTTTTTGCTGAGAGTTCTTTTAGTTGGTTTTCATTTATTCCAACTCTCCCTTTGTTCTTTCTTTTCTAAGAAAGACTTCTGTCAGCTGTAGAACTGTATACAGTGTAGAACTAGTTAGGGGTTTGTGTCTACGAACCGCACTGGGGTTTGTACCAGGAGGTTGACTTCTTTACCTGTAAGAGAAGTGGGTTGCCTTCTTGCCCGGGAAAGAGAAGAAGACCAGCTGGAGTGCTGGGTGTTGTAGTGTCCTTAAGGGGACTGTACCTTTGGTTAGTGAAATCCCAAGAGGTGCTTGGCGACTGGAACGTAGGACTTCCATGTGGGAAGGGCCGAACCAGATAAATTCCTTGTGTCATTTGTGTGATTGTTTATTTGCTTCCGCACTGCTACTCTTTATCACACAAACTAACCAAACCTTCAAGTGTTAATTTCTGTGTTTAAGTTTCTATTCAATTTCAGAAAAACCTATTCACCCCCCCTCTAGGTTAGCTTGCTGCCGTACCCAAAGGGCCACAAGTGGTATCAGAGCGGGTCTCTGATCATTCAAGAAGATCCAACGATCTTAGAGTAAAGATCCATGGCAGCTCAAGGATATTGAAGGTCAATCATCACCAGACCTCCATTCTTTGATGGAGAGCTACCAATATTGGAAGATGAGAATGGAATGCTTCATTCGAGGCACAACTTCGATCTGTGGCGGTAATAGAGGTAGGTGATTTTGTTATTGTTCCTGTTCCAGGCTCTACTGCTATTACAATAGCTGATAAAAATAAACTATCTTTAAACTTTAAAGCTAAGACTATTTATGTTGTGCTTTATCCAAAAAGAATTTAGTAAGTATCTGCATGTAAATCTGCTAAGAAATATGGGATAACTGCAGATAACTTATGAAGGAACTATAAATAAACAACTAGAATAGATATTCTTGTCTCACAATATGAACAATTTAAATGCTTCCAAATGAAAATATCACTCAGATGTATAATAGATTTTCGAGCATTGTAGTTTGGTTTGAGTTCTCTGGTAAAAATCTTTCTGATGAGGAAACTGTTAGAAAGATACTTAGGTCCTTACTCTTTCATGGACACCTAAAGAACTGCTATTAAGAGCCCATGACTTAACCAACTTTCTATTGATACTTAATAGGTTCCCTCATGGCACATGAATTAATATGGAGCGACTATCTGAAAGCTCATCAAGAAAAAATGTACTAATGCTCTTTAAAGTTGCAGCTGCTCCTTCCACCTCTTCTCTCTTCTAGTTCCAAAAATGCAGATTCTGAAGACAGTGACGTAGATGAAGTACTGTCTAAGCTTCAGAAATTCTTAAGAAGAAGAAAAATGGATCAAGAAGGATTCAAAAGAAAGAGAGAAAAGACAAGAACCATCTGCTATGAATGCAGAAAACCTGGACATCTAGACCAGATTGTCCTAAACTAAAGAGACTGGTCAACCAGAAAAGTCCAAAAAGAAGACAAGAAATTCAAAAGAACAGCCATGGCGGCTGCTTGGAAAATGAAGGGCCCACAGCTCAGAATCATCAAGCTCAGAATCGGAGAAAGAGCAGGTAAGTCTAGCCCTCATGGTAGGACTAGATGAGGTACATTATGGCCCATCTTTTAGCTCTTGCACTGATTCAGGATCAAATCTGAAGACTTAGAAGAAGTCTTTAATGAACTAATGAAAAACAAAAATGTTGTAAAAGAATTAAAGAATCTGAAAAACAACACTATCTGCTTAGAAAACACCATTCTGATCTTAAATCCGAACTGGAGCAACTAAAAAACATTAAAGGACATAAAGATAATATTATCTTTTGAATGAAGATTTAAAAAATAAGGACAATGAAAAATTAGAGTTAGAAGAAAAAATGTAAAACTCTAACTGAAGAAAATCTTTATTTCAAAAATCAGTTAGAAAATTAACTAAAGGGAAACACATATTTAGCCCTATGTTAAAAGGATCAAAATCTGGAAATAATAACAAGCTTGGATACATACCTCTGGAAAAAGGAAAAACAATAATTCTAGGAAATATCCATTACCAAAATTTGTAAAAGAAACCAAGTTTGCCTCAGAAAATGGCCCCTAAAGAAAATGTTTTAAAAAATTATGTCCTAAACAGACATCATAAAAACAATAAGACCGCAAAATAGATATATTCATTATTGTTCTCATTGTAATAAATTAGGACACACAGTAAACACCTGCACAACAAGGCACTTAGTTTGGATTCCTAAAGGTTATTTTCATGCATCTAACTATCAAGGACCCAAAAGATTTGGGTACCTACCTCTGAGTACTATTTGCAGGTTAGCCTTGGAGCATCAAAAACCAAATGCTCAAGGCAGGAGTGTCTGCAGATTCTTCATTCAAATCACATCTGAAGAAAGAGTAGTCACAAATGAATTAGTCTTTATTACTACAATTATTTTGCAAGTTTCATTCAGGTGGGGTCTCTCATTCAGGGAGCACAGACTAAGGGGAGTTATTCATTTATATGTCAATCATTGTGTTGAACCCTCAATGGTAAGAATTTCTTTCACAAGGAGAAAGAATGCAATGGTAAGAACCTTCCTTTTGGGTTTGTGACAAAAAGGGGGAGAGTATGCATGTAATGCATTATCTGTGAATTTCTGTATTTTCTATGCTTTACGTATTTTTGTCAGAAATTCTCATAAATTTTGTCATCACCAAAAAGGGGGAGATTGTTGAACCACTCTCTATTTGTTCTTGTATTTTGGTGATAATAAATTTATGATGTAACTTAAATTGAATATTTTGTTTCATCTGTGTCGCATCAATCTCATAGCAAATGCTGAGCCTCTTTTTTTTTTTTTGATAACGAGGAATCCCCCCCGTGTGGCTTTGCGGACTCAAGGATTGGTGTTCGTTGAACTCCAGGTCAGACTTGGCAGCTCCTACTTTCCGTATACTCGTATGGCCCTTACCCCCTTGACCAGAAAAACTCCGGATTTACACACCTCGAGGATTGCATGTAATCAGGTAAATCCCCCCCAGGAATCGAACTCGGACCTCTTGCTTTTAAACAAGAGTTCTAACCGATCGACCCAACTGGGGTCCTCTAAAATGCTGAGCCTCACATTGATGCAATATGGCGCACTATAATGATAAAGTCGATGTTTAAATTCATATACATCGTTCAGTTTTAAGTGTCATAATAAACTGCTATAACGATTTCATAAGTGAGTGCAACGATTTGTCATTGCATCGATTTGCCTCCGTACGATTTTTCAAGAAATCGTCTCATAACGATTCGCTAAGTGGCCGTAACGATTTGTTAGAAAACTCCCGTACGATTTCATAAGTGAGTGCAACGATTTGTCATTGCATCGATTTGCCTCCATAACGATTTGTCAAGAAATCGTTCCCATAACGATTCCTTAAGTGACCGAAAAGATTTGATAAGAATCGATGCCATAACGATTTCATAATAATCACATCGATTTCTTTATAATGAGCAACGACTCTTCTCATAACGATTTCATAAGTCATGCTCATAACGATTTCTTCAATGATCATAACGACTTGTCTTTCACATTGATTTGTTCATAAACTTGCAACGATTTACTTGTAAATGAACATCGATTTCTCTTGAATATTTTGAAGTGTTTTTTGGCGCTCTTTGAAAAGTCGAATATATTGTCTGACACAAAAGTTGCATGCATAATCTTATCAGAAAAAGATTTGACCTACTATTTTCAGATGTTAGCAGAAGCACCGTACTATGCATCGTTTATCATAAAACACTCTTTTTATGCTAAACACCCCTCTTCTATGTGTACAGACCTCAAACCGTCAGAGTCTGATTGACACATGAAGAGGAGATGAGCAACGGCTAAACTCCAACGGATTTATTCAAAGCTGCTCATATAAAAAGATGAAGCATGGCTGAAGAATATGACAGAGCTTTTCCTGAAGATTTTTCAAGAGTGTACATCCGTGAAGAAACCTCAACTCCATACACTCAAAGGAAAAGAGAGAAAGAGCCTAGCCAGAAGAAGTGTTCAAGCATCTGAAGCCCTCAAGCTTCAACTCCTTCTCCTCTCTTCACTCTCTCTGTGTGCATCTTTGTAATCTGGGGAGAGAGTCTTTTTGCTGAGAGTTCTTTTAGTTGGTTTCATTTTTCCAACTCTCAGCTTTGTTCTTTCTTTTCTAAGAAAGACTTCTGTCCAGCGTAGGACTGTATACAGTGTAGACCTAGCTAGGGGTTTGTGTCTAGCAGAACCGCACTGGGGTTTTTACCAGGAGGTTGGCTTCTTTACCTGTAAGAGAAGTGGGTTTGCCTTCTTGCCCGGGAAAAGAGAAGACCAGCTGGGGTGCTGGGTGTTTTGTAGTGTGTCCTTAAGGGGGACTGTACCCTTGGTTAGTGAAATCCCAAGAGGTTGCTTGGGGACTGGACGTAGGACTTCCATGTGGGAAGGGCCGAACCAGGATAATTCCTTATGTCATTGTGTGATTGTTTATTTTGCTTTCCGCACTGCTACTCTTTATCACACTAAACAACCAAACCTTCAGTGTTAATTTCTGTGTTTAAGTTCTATTTCGATTCAGAAAAACCTATTCACCCCCCTCCTAGTTAGCTTGCTGCCGTACCAAAAGGGCCAACATGAACATCAACTGCCCCCAAAGAAAGAAGGAAAGCAAAAAAAAAAAAAATACAAGATGACATGAAGATGTGTGAGAGACACATTTCAGCCTAAACATCAATTTGATCACATGTACCTCCCCATCCCAGAACAAGAATCACGACCAACCAAGCATGGGATGTAAAGGAGACAACTGCTGTTTGCCATATTTATGGCATATAAAGGCAAAACAGTTGACATCGGGCTGACATGCGAGAGGGCTACATCATGATGGTGATAGAACAACCAGGAATCTTTAGCAAAATAAAAAACAGTATAAAAAGCTATTAACTGTTATTGCTGTCAACCATGAGTTGAAATCATCAAAAGCTGATTCTGGGTCTTGTTTTGCAAAACAAATACATCTCATTTTTACTCAGAGTGCATTTAAAGGTGCTTAAAAATAATTTATGCATTGCATTAACACAGGATTATATCAGACTCCATCATCAAAAGAACCCATACACATCATGATGAACACGTGCAATCTGCAGCAATTATTGTCAGTATCTTCAAATATATGATCTGGGAGATATGCTCCACAAGACAAAAAATAAAATGACCCCATGATCCTAACTATATGATCGCTTTATGTATATCACATTTTTATCAAAAATATCGGGTGTCTTGCAATAGATAGTATGAGTCACTATAACAGAGATTCAACTCCTTGGGAGGAGTCAAGAACTGATGATGATCTAGACACACTAACTGCAAGTATTTCGTCCAGAAAAAAGTAGAGTCAACTGGCCTTTGACGACAGGTCATCATCAAAGAGGAAGACTAACCAAAATCCTTTCCTACCTGTTATTGCTGTGTTGACTTCCCCCATTGCCCCCTCAGATACACATGTTTTCCATCTGATGTCACCGGTCCCAAATTGGCTATGTATATGTGATTGCATTGCAAGAAAAGACAGTTCAGGTGGGTGTTCAGTGTTGGTGGAGGTGGAGCACGCAAAAGATAGCAAAAGCAGTGGCTTCATGTACTTGCTCTTACATGCAGTGTAAACAGGGGATTCTTCATGTGAAGAATTTATAGGGAAGGAGGGATTCACAGGTTAAGAGTATGAGAAGTTAACTTGAAGATTACCACGAAGGAGTAAGAACATGCAGCAAAATGTGATTAAAATGATGGTGTTGGAATTAGCACAGCAACCAGTCACAATTAGGGAAGCACTTGGTTCCAAGCTGTATTAGCTCCAGCAATTGGAACAAACACCAGCAATGATGTCTGCAAACCAATGAGGACATCATCACAAATGCGTTTCACCAGAAAAATTGGCAAGTTCCCACTGTAGTGTGTGAGATCATCAGGAAGAACAAAAGGAAGAAGACGAGCAGAGTTACGACACGCTTATATATTGACCCCAGAATCTTTATGGAATTAGCTTCCCATCTGAAACCTCTACCATTTCTTTCCCTCTACATGCCCATATGGTTACATCCAGAGTTACCCCCACCATGGCTTGCAATCTCTGGAAAATATCTCGAGCTTCTTTCTCTCCAGCTTGCCGATATCCGAGATGTCCGTGATACTTGATTCCGAGATCTCTCGGGATTCTCTGTCTCATTCAAGCCTGGGGTTTTGGCACACATCCCTTCACTCCCCAACCATCACATTGATGTGGTTGTCACTAAAATGCCTTCCATTAAGAGGAAGGCTCCTGGCCATGGTTAATCTGTCCACTGCAAGCCTTATAGGCAACCTTTTCTTAAGTGTTCTAACATTGTTTTCTCATGTTGACTTGGTTAAATGAATGAGACTACATATTGTCCATCGAAAATATGCACTTAATTTAGTCTTTGTTAGTGTTCCTGGTCTCCCGATATTTATGTGAAATTCCTCCAATGTCTCTTCTCTCTGACTCTCTCGAGATAAAACCAAGATCCAATATTACATTTTTCATTTCTGATTGTTTAATTCCTGTTAATTCTCGTTAACGAGGTTTTATTTACATATTTTATTTAATTCTTGATTTACTTGTGGAATATTTATTCCTCATTCCTGTTAATTCCTGCTTATTTGTTGTAAATTCTTGTTTTAAAATTTGTGACATGAACTTATTAAAACTTAAGGTCCTGCTGAATTGTTGCTGTTAATTCTTGTGATATCTATTTGTACAAGGTACTAATGATGACTATTAATGTTATCCAATTATTTGTTTTTTCTTAAATGATCTTTTTGTTATCACATGGGGCATAATAAGTGTGTGTGTTCGTCTTTCTTTGCATCCCACAATCCTGAGATTCAATCTCCCAAGATTTTACACATATCTCTCCGAGATCTCTTCTCTCTGATCCCTCCGAGATGAAGCTGAGATCTAATACAGCAAACCATGACCCCCGGTCCCCCACAGCCTGCTATCATCATTAGTTCCCAGTTTATGTGCCATTACTTCACAAACATAACCACTAAACCAGCACTTACAATGTCCATCTGCTGCAGTGGAATTTACAGAAAAGTTGCCACTGCCAAACCTCATGGGCAAAAGCACAGTCCAGAAAGACATTGTCTACAGTCTTTCTTTCTTAAATTTACAAACTCAAATTAGACTTTAAACAAAAGGAACAAACATGTTTGTCGTGAACAGAAATCTACTTCTTCTAATGCAAAATTGTTCAATCTTCAGTGAAAAAGAAAGGAGTCAAAAACTACCCTAAAATTATGACATAAAACAAACCAAATAAAAACAGTTCTGCCAGATCCCATTGGCAAAATCAGCTCCATATCTGAACTCATTGCAAATGTCCATGAAGCTTCCATTGTTTATGCACCCCATGCTAGACTCTAGTCCCCATCTTCTAGGATGAAATGTGGCTGGGGAATGAAAACCCTGTCAATGAAGTATTTCAATGGCAGATATATTAAGGTGAAGGAACTAGGAAGGATGGGAAGGGTATGACTGTCCTCAAACTTCTTCTTTTTTTTTAAGTTCCTGCTATATTTCTGCCGCTTCAGCCAACCTACCTTAATTTTGAAAAACACATCTTTTAACTTATTGCCTTAAGTGTTCTGTGTATTAAATCAAGGGGAGAGAAACTCTATGCACAAGGATCTCATGCTTATGCCTTGTTGGTATGACATCTTTTCCTTTGTATTCCTTGTGTCCAAGTTTGTGATGTCTAACATAGTCGCTCGGTATCTCACACTAGGGTTTTGCAAGGCGAATCAGATTGGCCCGATTCGGCCGAATCGGAATCGGATCAGGGGAGATCCGATCTGTGATTCGGGTGATCCGATCCGATTCGCATGGGTACATATATACATACCCTTTTCTTCCCCTTTCTTCTTCTACTTATTTACATGAATATCATTTAATTAAATGAACTATTTATAGTTTTATTTACTTAAGATATTATATGTAAATAAAGAAGTACCCCCCATTTGAATCTAATAAAAATATCAAAAAATCATATCTCTTACCAATAAAAAGTTAACTCTCCCATCGAGAAGAAATCGTGATTTCGGTGATTTTAGCGAAATGCTACTTTCTAATCTCTCATAATTGGTCTATCTAAAAATTTGATAACTCAAATAAAGCATATGGAACAGTAAAAATCCAAAGTCCGGTAAAAAAGTCAAACGTGCATATGACTCTCCAGGGAGCCGCTCTCCTACTAAAATTATGAGATTAGAAAGTTAGCATTTCGCTAAAATCACCGAAATCGCGATTTTCTTCTTCGATGGGAGAGTTGACTTTTTATTGGTAAGAGATATGATTTTTTGATATTTTATTGGATTCAAATGGGGAGTACTTCCTTATTTACATGTACTATCTTAAGTAATGAAACTATAAATAGTTTCATTTACTTAAATGATATCAGGTAATATGTATGAGGAAGAAACCGAGTTTCCCCCATGGGTTAATATACCATATCTATATATATACATATATATATATATATATATATATATATATTAATCCTATGCGAATCGGGCCGATTCGGTCCGATTCCATGCGAATCGAACCGAATCAGGGAGAACCCGATTCGGCATAACCGCTCCATCAAACCATGTTTCACACTACTGTTGTGGAAGAATCACTCCTCCAATCTCATCTTTGCAACCTCTTTTATAATTTTTAAGCTGGTGTTATAATCTGTTTCCCTGTATAGGGAGAAAGAGAAATAAGAAAACAATGATGCATGCAGCTGAATGTCAGACCAACAGTGAATCAGAGGCAGAGAAATGAGGACCATCAGGGACATTGGTGGGAATAGCTTGAAAGAACAGGCTATAGGTGAGATAAGGAATTCCATAGTGCCATTTATACAAGATAATATAAGAAAGTGTAGACTGAAACTGAAATGGTTATGGTCAGGTTCAATGCAGAACACAAGAGGTGTAACACCAAAATGGGAATCCAATGCAGGTGAAATAAAATAAAGAAAGGAAGACTGTCAAAGACATCAATGGAGACGATAAGATGTGGCATAAAGGAGATATCTGTCACTGCAACCATCGACAAGATCCATCACAATGATACAATAAGAATGTTTGACAAGATTAGACAGTAACCATCTTCCTACATCCTTTATTACTCCCTTTCCTCTTATAACTCCATCTCTTGAGTCATGGTGCATCTTATATGAATTCTATTTACTTGCAATTTACATGCCACAAATAATATGCTCCACTCATGCTGCAGAATGATGATGCATAACACCTCAAAGTTCACCGTTTTCTATTTTTTTTTTTTACCACTTTAGATATTTATTTACCTCTTTCTTTAATTTCCACAACTCACATTGTATTAGTTCACTGCCAAACACCTAACTTAAGGCACAAGACCCCTGCCGTCAACAACTAGGTACGACTTCCTCCTGTGTAATCACTACATTTTAAACAATTTGTGGAGAGCAGATGTCAAATTTAAAAATGGTCATAAAAGTTGCACGGAACTTTAGTGGGTCATATGGAACCATAAGCTGATACCACCCATGAGTTAAGACTTATTCATGTGTCATGACGATGATATTTCACCGACTAAAAGGGCGTAGCATACCCAGTGCACGAGACTCCCACCAACACGGGGTATGGGGAAGGGACGATGTACACGGCCTTACCTCGACAAGTCAAGAGGCTGTTTCCGGTTTTGAACCTATGACCTTCAGGTCACATAAGGGCAACCTTACCGTTGCTCCTAGGCACACCCTTCTAATATTTCACCGACTCTAATGCAGAATTTGACGTCAACAAGTTAGATCTAGATCTAAATACCAAAAGTGACTCTTCAACTAGGGAAAGATGTCATACTTCTTGTATTTGAGTGTTGGTAAACAACATCCAGTTACCTTGTGCGATAGGGAAGACTTTTATCTACTTTATGAGAGGAAAAATATATATCCAGTTAGCTTGTGCGATAAGGAAGACTTTTATCTACTTTAAGAGAGGAAAAAATACATCAGGGAGACAGCCGTTTGATTTCTTTTCTGTAGAAGAGATGCTGTGGATATACTATTCCTTTCAATAAAATATAAGACATGAATGACTTTACAAAGAAAACTGAAAACTGGCGCTGGTTGCCAATGGCTATACCTCAAAGAATAAAATAAAGTGCTATAAAATCAAGTCAAATACTTCCTGTAAAACTGCCTTTAGAGTTTAGAAGACCTCAAAACAAAATGAACCAAGACAAAAATTCAAAAAAATGTTATGTGAATCACTCAAAAGTGACCTACTGAACCTACTCCAGACCAAATGAGAATAACACAAAAGAGTAAGAATAACTTTTCAACAATTAGGAAAACCACGAAGCCTCCATACCTATACCACCTTCGACATGGAATAGAGCAATCTGAGGTCGCCCACCAAAGGCAATTATATGTGGATGCCCCAATTGCTTCTTTGCAGCCTGCATGACAAAACTATACTTAATACAATTTCAACTTCAAGGATGCTCTTCCCCCAACAATCTGATTGACAAGTAGCCAATATTAGGGGTAAGCATGGGTTGTTTTGGTTCGGTTTGAAGAGAATTTTTCACAAACCAAACCAAACCAAATTAAGAGTTCAATCCAAACCAAACCAAATCAAATGACTTTGAAACCAAACCAAACCAGGGTTTGCATTTGTCAAAGACAACTAACATGTCATTGTTTACTTTATTTCATAAACTCATACAAATTATGTGCATCTTTGCAGGTCAATGGTGCTGAGACAAACCAGTAGCATAAGCTATGTATTTACAGAAAATTGACAACAAAACCAAACCAAACCAAAAATTTTAATATGGTTCGGTTTGAACCCAAACCAAATTTTTTAAAAGTTCAACCAAACCGAACCAAATCTATCTTGGTTTGGTTTTTCGGGTTGAACCCGAATAATGCTCACCCCTAGTCATATGCATCACAAAAGTTTTCATAATATGCTTCCAGGTCCTACGCAGACCCAGATGATGAGTACATAGCTTAGTAATGATAATGATGATGAGACATTTTATACGACCACTGTCAGGATGTTCTTTCCCCAACAATCTGACTGACAAGGATCAGAAAAGTTTTCATAATATGCTTCCAGGTTAACACAGACCCAAGATGATAAATACATAGCTTAATGATGATAATCATGATGATGAGACATTTTATACGACCACTGTCACCATGATTACTAGAAAGATAAATGAGAATTGAGAAACCATCATCATCAGAGCCTTATCCCATTATTTGGGGTCGGCTACATGAATTCTTTTCCGCCACAAATTTCTATCAAGTGCTATAGTCGTGTTTAAACTCAAAAAGTTCAAGTCTTTCCTAATAACATCACACCATCTCATTTTAGGCCTTCCCCTAGCTCTTTTACTTGTATCCACTAAGATTTTGTCACATCTTTTAACCGGTGCCGAGTTAGGGCGACGGTGCACATGTCCAAACCACCTAAGTCTATTTTCTCTCATTTTTCTATCAATTGGAGCTATCCCTGCATAATTAGAATCAAATTTATAAGATAAAAGGGTAAATTAATTAATAGTCCCTGACTGTAAATGGGAGGTTTTTACTGTAATAGGACTTAACATATACTGTAACAGATGATAACACTTATTGTAATGAGTTAAAGCTCTATCAGAGACTAAGAAATAAGTCAAATATTTGATAGAAATTTCTAATTAATTTGCCCAAGATAAAATTATATATGTGCTAATTATATAATTATATATATATGGTATTCTCATGTTTGTATCTATTTCTGTGAAAGCTACCAGAGAGATACACATAATTCCTCCACTTGAATCCATAATGGCATTATGTGACACTAAATCCTTGTTGATGGCAGCTAACCAAAAGATAGAATTAATTTGCAAATCCCATACCAATGCCAATCAAAATCTATCACATCTTTATCAAATTTCTTTAACCCAAAACATTTAATTCCTTGGCCAAAAAAAAATATACACGACCAATAACATGTACTTAGCATCTGGCAAAAGCCTTGATCATAACGGGTATGTTGTCTCCCAACACAGAACCATTCTCAGAATCCCACATCAAACATAGTATTGTTCATTCCTTTAGCAATTAGGTAAGGAATTAAAGATTCCACTCTATGCTGAGCACCTTTTGTTTTCCCTTCTATATAGAGAAAAAAAATGCCAACAAACTCACATATCAAAAGCAAGCAATCATGGAATACAGAATCGGATAAGCCCAAGAATCGACCTGGGCCGATCCCCATTCCAATATGGATCGGATCGGCAATCTGGCAGATCCTCCGGAGGTCTGGCCAATCCTGGATCGACCAGATTAAAAAATTATATTTTTTTGTAAAATTTGTGAAAAATCATAAAAAATACAGGGAAAATGCAGAAAATTTCGGGAAAAGCAGGAAAAATCAGTGAATTTGAATAACTTCACATTTGCATAAAAAATTAGGGGTTTTGTCCAATTTTCACAAACCCTAAATAATATCCCCATTCCCCATGGCCCATAGCCCCCATACAACTCAAACCATGCTTCACAAACACATTTTGTACTTTTCAAATGTAAAAATCAAAGACTAAGAAGAGGAGAGAGAGGTAAAGTTTTAATACTTTGAAGAAGAAGAGCAAAGTGGCGGCAGCGGCCGGTGGCGGAGAAGGAGAAGAGGAGGAGTGTGGGTGGTCAGGGTGGGGGGGGTTGGGGGCTGGAAAATAGCAAAAGGGGTAAGGGGGATCGAGAGTGATTTAAACCCGAGATCCGGCCCCATTCGGTTCTGGATCGGCTGCCAAGCCGATCCGGCCGATTCTGGCGATTTTCTTTGAAATTTATATTTCAAAGCTGGAATCGACCGGATCGGTCGATCCAGTCTGATTCGTACTGATTCTGATTGATTCGCACCAATCGGGCCTGAAATCTGATATGGAATAGGCTGATTCCGATCCGGATTGGCTGATTCCGCAAACCATGCCAGCAGGGAAGGGGTGCCACACCATCTTGGTGGCATATTTTCTAGTTTTCTGAGAGATTTATCTTTCTATGCTCTCCTTGCCCTTTCTATCAATCTAATATATTACAAATTTCATGGAACTATTCACCCTCTACCGCCCACCACACCCCACACCACCAAAAAAAGAAAAAGAGAGCCAATCACAAGGGGCTGAAGATGGAGCATGCCCAAAACTTCAGCTCAATTATTCTGATTAGTTTAACTTTACATATAACCTTTTTGCCAATTATTTCTTGTCCTTTAGGCTCTGATTTTGTGATGAACATGGCTCAGAAGAGTTACAGAATTAAAATAAGATAAAAAACATGTATCCCTTCCTCCTCTCCCTTCTCCTGCTTTTTCCAAGCTTTTCTCAAGAACCTTCTAGCTCACAATCATATAAAGATTATATGCATAAAATTGAGGTCCATCAGGCAATCCAACCACAGACATAAGGATGCATAGAAACTCACTGAATAGTAGTCAATAGTAGCACAAGGACACAGAGTAGCTTGCCTCCATTGGTATTTCTTTGTCATATCCTCCTGAATGTCAGACCAATTTACAAATCCAATGAGACTCCTATTCTTGTTCTTCTTTTCTGTGAGTTACTCTGCCGCACTGACCACTTCCTAATCCTCCCGTCACCATTTAAATATGATTTCTGTCCTTTGCAAATGTTCCTTAAGTTTTCCTCATTTCAGAGTCCCAAAATCCATTGGATCCATCAATTCCCAATCCGTCCAGTAAGCAGAGAGATCACTAAATCTGCATGAGCTATCCCTTCTCATCTTACCTCCCTCTTACATATAACACATCCACAATGGAAAGGATTACCATCAGAAGCTGGTTTTCAGTGTATTTTTGTTTCCAGTAGGGGAACAATGTGATTTCAAGGAAGGTCAATGCCCACAAAATTTGTATGCTAAAAAAACAGGATGTAGCTTTCGACGTTGTTGATTCTACATTTCAAGTTTCAAGGAAGTGAAGAATGGAATTTCAGCGTACTTTCCTAAGTTCCTAAAGCACAAAAATTCATACCATTTCCAGGCAATCAAGCAAGAAGTGTCAACCCTATCATTTATTTCATTCAGTTGCTTTTTTGTCACATAATTCTCAAGTGTTTTCAACTTTTTTGCTTCTTCTGAAAGTGGACTCGGTTGTAGAAAAATCCTTTCTTACTGCTCAGTTGCAGCAAATCCTTGCTTACTGCTCACAAGAACCAAGTCGAACAAAATGTTATAGCATAAACCCAGACCGCAACAACAGTCCGGATTTTTTCTAAATTGAAACTCCAAATACCATAAAAGATTCCGATATTGCCCACATCTTAAAAGGTTTTGATCTGCGCGCCAAACAAAATACCCTTGCAATAACCAAAACCGACCCCCAATTTTTCGGGCCAGCGTTCTTCAACACCAGGGAAAAAAGAGAAACCAGGTATATCCCCAACAGGAGACCAAACATAAGGAACAACGCAAGCCCAACCATTCTCATTCCAGACACCACACCCCGCACAAATCTCCGCATAACCAACACCGACCGGGCACAAATCGCACGGGAACAACCCCACGGGGTCGCCTTCCTGAAAGCCCTAAACGCCGCCCGATCCATATGAACACTCCGAAAAACAAAACCAAACTCCAGAACCCACAAAACACCGGACAGAATCGCAGCACAACAACATCATCGAAGAGGACAAGAAAACCGCCCGAGCGACGCCGGCAGCTGAAATCGGAGGTAGAAAAGAAGGGGATCCCATCCCACCTGGGTCAGGAGGCGCCGCCAAGCCATGCCCTCCACCTCCGGGGATTAGGAAGACCAGCGCGCTCCCGTTGTTCTCGCCTTCGATTCCGAGTTCCAGTCTTCCAGATACCTCTCTCTCTCTCTCTCTTCCTCTCTTCGCGCTTTTATACGGAGAGGGAAGAAGAGGGAGGCGGGTGGGCCCCGTGGGGAAGAAAGGGAAGGGGGAGGGGTGCGACAGTCGAAGGGGAAGGGGAGAGAGAGAGTGTGTGTGTGTGTGAGAGATGTGGGGCCAAGGGAAGAGTGGGAGAGGAAGAAAATCTTCGTTTTTTTTGTTTTTTTTTTGGAAAATTAATATATCTTTAAAATCTGTTATGTTATATATTTCTGAATTCTTTATATTATATTCTATATTCCTAAAAAAGAAATCATCAGTCAATAGTTAATATAAATGCCGCTAAAATAAAAAATATTCTGTTAATATATGAATATAATAGTTTAACAAGAGGTGAAAATATTAACATATCCCTCTTCACGAGAGAAGAGATAGATGACTTAGCGGAGTTGATTTAGAGCTGGACAATGAGGAGAAAGATAGAAAGAAAATTGTAAAAATTTATTTTTTGAAAGAGTTGTAGGAAAAAGTTAGCCTTTTGTCTTTTTTATTCAATTATAATGTAGGAATCAAATGGTAGGGACATACATAATGGAATATATAGAATATAAGGTTATAAGATATATAATATATATTTTTTAAGAGTATTTATTTAAATAAAATAAATATATGTAAATTTCCCTTTTATTTTTTGCCACCAAATCTAATCAACATTTATAGACATATATACATTATAGTTAAAAGTGTATATATATATATATCTATAATCTATAACTATATACTAGAAGAGACACTTTGAATTTGTCGTCCAGTTCATCCTTTCCTTAGTCTGGCTTGGCTCATCTTTTCCTTACCCATGGTCCCTCTTTAATGGTTTGAAAATGAAACGCACTAGTATTTTAATGTTTGAACGAAACGTACTGGTATTTATATCTCTGCTAAACTACATATGCAGTGTTAACGTACTGCTTTGATTACATGGAATTTAAGATAGAGAGTTAACGAAAACATAAATTTTGAAATGCAGAGTTAAACGAAGGAAACCTAAATTAAAATAAAATACAATGCCCATGAATGTGAATCGGTTGGTTCATCGCTCTCTTGCTCTAATAATAAAAATATATAGAACACAGAAAGTAGAGGATAGGGAATCACTGGACTTGAAGATCAAGGGAAGTCACAGGTTCTAAGGTAATCCATTAATTCTTACCTCTCTAGGTACTCTATTAGTTGTTTATAATGTGAAACATGGTTTCCTGAAGTTTAATTTAACACATTTACAGATAATAAGGAGCACAAGGATACTTGCAAATCGTAGGGATTCACAAAAGGCTCCCTCTCTTGCATGTTAATCTGACACAAATATTATATAGCATAAGAAGACTTGCTGAGGAAATATTACCCATCACTGGTTCTAAGGTAATCCGTTGGAAGACATACTTTATTATTATTTTTTATTAATTTAGCATATGTATGAAAATTGTTGAGAGGAAGAAGAGATAGTAGTAACGAGAAGTATAGAAACTTTCCCCATTTATAGTGTCTATCTACTATCGCCTTACTTGTCGGATGCACGCATTGCTTGCCTTTCCATTACGATCAGGAGTCCATGGAGATGTCGAGAAACCATGGGGGTGTCAATGACACTTGCAGCGTCATTGATGCCATCATCGTCTTCATTTTCCACGCCCACCTATTGGCTGCGAGAGCCACATGATGTCGCTAATGCCACCGAGGATCTGCTTGGTACTTGGCGACGGTCCCCTCCCTCCCACCCCACCAAGACGCATTACCCATTTGCCGTGAAGAAGCCATGTCGCTCCAATCACTCCACCTCCCCCTCAACCATCGGCGACCACCTCCATCTTCTAGGATCTCCTTGCTCGACGAACCCCCATCCCCAACATCAGTGGGAACAACATTTTCTGGAGGAAGGCATCGACGAGTGGCTCATTGGGAGGTGGCGGTGGTCGCGTGGCTGATCTGGTCGGAGCAGTGATCGAAGCTAGCCCCCTCAACCATCGGCGACCACCTTCATCTTCTAGGATCCCCTTGCTCGATGAACCCCCATCCCCAACATCAGTGGGAACAACGATTTCTTGAGGAAGGCATTAACAACTGGCTCGTTGAGAGGCTACGGTGGTCGCGCGGCTGATCTGGCCGAAGTAGTGATCGGAGCTGTCCCCCTCAACCATCGGCGACCACCTCGATCTTTCTAGGATTTGCTTTGTCGACAAACCCCCATCCCAAACATCAGAGGCAACCATCGGCGTCTGGCTCACTGGGAGGCGACGGTGGTCACGTGGCAAATCCAGTCGGAGCAGAGATCAGAGTGGTAGTCGTGGTTGGCGAAGACGAAGAGGTTGCATCAACGACCGTCGGCGAGCACCTGCTACTTGGGCTCTGCCCAGTCGCAGTCGTCGTGGGGTTGACACTGGCGGATGTAGCAAACTCGATGGGTGCCATCCCCATGGCCGCCCGTCCGCACGATGTGGTCGACCTCAACTGTGAGAAAGTTGGAGATCCTCTGATCGTCGCCGTCTCCTTCTTCCTCTCTCCCTCTCTCTCTTTCTCTCCCTCTCTCCTTCTCTACCCGAGCACAGTGGCATGGGCACGGTTAAGAGAATTTAGGGCACGGTTTGATTTGGGGCATGGTGATGAAAATTTTAAAGGAAATATCAGAGCCATTGAAACAAATGGACTCATCGGTGGAATTCTTCTTACATATTTAAACTACCATTTTTTTAATCTTATTATTTTCTATGTTTCTATAATTCCTGTAGCATTTTTCATATTTTTATTTTTCTCATTGTTAATCATATTATGTATAAAGTTTTATGTATATATCTATAGATTTGTGGTAAATATGTTATTTCATTTCACATATTTTTTTATGCTGATGGAGATATTTTGGTCATAACTAAACTTTAATGCACTTTTTGAACTTTTAAACAATAAACAAATATGATCATTTAAATATTTTACATCAACAAAATAGATGAAATTTTAGATGCTTTAAAATTTTATATGTGATCTTACTTTAAAATTTACTTTAAAGTATAAACATTGTCTTTGCTCTAAAATTATTATTTATTTGAAAAAAATCTTTACAACTCATGTTTATTGTCTTTATTTTTTTCTCTTGTAGTGATGGATGAACACACTTGCTCTGTTTATACTAAGAATAGAAAATTTATGTGTACCGATCTACATGCATTTTCGAACGAAAGATCTTTCTTCTTGACATCCACAGGCTGGAAGAAGGTTTGCTTTTGATCAACAAAAAAATAGATAAAATTGAAAGGATGTTAAGTGAAGAGGAGCATAAAAATTAGATTGTGATAAAGAATTGACTATTGTTGTCCAAGATGAAAGAGGGAGAAAATATTTTTTTGTTGGGTCATAGTTGGAGGGGTAATATGTACATGTTTAGTGAATGGGATGGTCAAATTTTGTGAAAATAAATTGTATTAAGGAGGGGGATATTCTCAAAGTAACGTCATTCTGTTATATGTCTAGGGATGGATTGGGAAATTTATACTTAGGTATCTATATTTGTACCTAAAAAAAGAAGACATTTGAAGCAAAGAATACGAATCAACAACTAATGAAGTGGTGATGGCCCGACATGAAGACATCTCACAAGATTGAGGATTTGCAACACGACGATTAAAATAATTTTGAGATTGCATAACCATGAGAATTATTATAAATTCTCTTCTGTTCTGAACTATAATAACTGAAAATCTTCGAACAAGTTATGATACTGTTATTGTATTTTTTTTTCTCTCTCTCTATCCCCCTTATTTTCTCCCTACCTTCTCATTTATAGCAAATGACTATCATTTTAATTTTAACTCATTTGTAATTTGTGTGATTTCCTATAACTTATAATTCAATTTTACTAAATAATTTCAATGGCATGATATCTGATGTTGTTATAGATACGATCCTCAGATGAAATATGTGTAAGAACTAGGCAATCGTCATTACCAACTATAATCCAATCCTATTATAATACTATTAAAAATTAAATTTCCTTAGATGTACATTCACTATTTAACTATAATACATTCATAAATTCAAAACTATTATGTGTATGTATAAGAAATGTAATATATATATCATTAAATAGAAAATGTAACTTATAAATTTATAATTTGTACATATTTATTTTTATTATATTTTATCTATTTACTAACATTATAATTTATAATTTTATGTTTTCAATATATTTGTTTTCTATTTTTTGTATTTTTATAATAACTATATAAATTATATAATATATATTTAAATAATATAAATAACTGTATTTATAATATAACTGAACTACTATACTAAGTAATGTAGCTAATAGTTAACAACAAAGTTTAGTTAAAATAATAGTTAATTTGTAAAATAATATTCACATTCATTTATTTTTAAAATAATTAAATAAACTATATATAAAATAAATATACATAAATATGGTTGATTATTTCATTGAGAAACAATCTATACATTTATTTCAACCGATTCAATTTTCAAAATGATCGATTATTTAGATTTTCAATTTGTAAAATTATCAATCAATTTGGATTGATATAAGCGATCATTACTTTAAGTGAATGAATGATCTATCATTCCAATGGATCGATTATTTAAAACTATAAATTTAAAGAAAAAATTTATTTCATACCCTCATTCTTTCTATATTGATGTTTTTCATTGGCAATGGCCTAGAGGTGGTTTCTGATTTATTATTTTAGAAACACATACCACATGTCCAATGTACGATCTTTATTTACATATTATTTTTCCTTTGATCTTTTCAATTCAAAACACTTAATAAATAATGTAAAAAATATTTCTTGCAATTAGGACATATCTGTTGTAACGGCCCACTTCCACCCAGTACGGTTATACCAACCCACATCGGATGAGAGCAAGTCGCTACAGAGGAGAATATCCCAACGATAGTCACATGGGCTAAGATATACACAAATAGAAGGAATATTGCAGCGGAAAATAAATAACTCTTATTCCATCAACTTTATAATCCACATACCACTGTCTATATAGTCCAAGCAAAATAACATAAATCATATCATCCACTAAACATAGCCAGTTTCCAAGTATAAAATAACCAAAGTCCAAATTACAAATACATCACATATTAGGAAATGAACTACAATTCTTCAATATACTCTTCACGCTCTGCGTTGGATCTTGCTAACTCCTCAGCTACTAAATCTCCTGAAATGTTAGCAAGGGTAAGTCTACGCAATAGACTCAATAAGCAACTTAAATTTTCACACCACGCACTTACCATACATACTTTCTAACAATTTAACACTAATTATCACATCATCATTACTATTAGCAATTTACAATTAAACTAACACATGCTCATGCTATAACATAGATGATTAAACATGGAATCTATTAAACAAACTATGCTAACTCATGTATAACAAGGATTCTAAACATGGTCACTTATAATATTATATCATTAACATAAGAGCATTCATATAATCATATGCTTACAATTCTTACTTTCACATAATACTAACACATGGCTTATATTAAAACTTATAACATGATACTACTAACATGCTCATCAAGTAATTTCTAAGTTATGGACATAATCAACATAATTCTACACATGGTACTAACATGATATCACAATTAGCATAAATCACATTAACACATGCATTATTTTCTCATGGCATATTCACATGCACTTTTACCTTGGCTTCCACATGCACTTACTCTCACATTATCATTCACTTTCACTTACACATGATTTCACATGGTTTTCACATAGTTTTCACTTTTCACATTCACGATCACATGTCACATCACTTGCACATACCTTGTGCCACGTTCACATATCACTTTACACATTTTTCACATATTCACTTTTATACATTGTCAAGACACAACCCAAACCACCACTAGAAAGATCACATAACACATACATATACTTAATCACCAGGCAAAGCAACCAAGTCTTGGTTACTGCGCAGAACCAGGGGAAGCCCTCCCCACCATTACCAGTGGAACTTGTCCACCTCCAGGATTTCACAAGACCCGTTGCCCGGGTATCACATAACATAATTGAGCTTTCCCGTAGGGGCACTACTGCAGTACGGCTCCACGCAATCTATGGTGGCAGTGTCTCATTGGCACAATTTTTATCTTTTCACATTAACACGTTTCACACACACATGCCACATGTTCTCTCACTTTCCATGCACATGCACACATATATCATGGAACAATTACTAATCACTTCTGGATACTCAAATTTGATCAAGAACAGTAAGTAACAGAACCTAATCATGATGCTAATCATGTTTTTAAACATATTTGAGACTTATTATTAAAACATGGTACAGAAAGTTTCAGAAATTCACAACTAATTGTACAGTAATTAGAACATGCTTAAATTTTAACCACGGGATAGATATACATGACAGAACATATCAATACTTTTTCATAATTTTCTTAGCAGTAAAACAATTTTTAACATTTAACAGAAGTCTCATGCAATTTAACAAGATATTTCAACTAAACATGTTAAATAGTGAACAGTCAGATATAACAGTTTCAAAATAGGTATACAGTAACCTTAAGTTCATGAAAATTCCCTGCTATATTATCATGCATCATATCTATTTATTTTAAATTTAAATCTATCAAAACATGCATATTTCCCCATAACAGAAATTCTATAAATAGAAAAATAATAAAAAAATTATCAAGATTTCATGGTTTGATCTACTATACATATCTGATAAGATAGAATTTTATAAACCCATGCATATATTCACTTTTCCCCCGAAAAATCACACCACAGAGATCAATACCACTATTCAGATAAACCACATGAACTTGACGGCAAGGGGCTTGCCATCAGGGTGAGTTAGCGGCAAGATCGACCACTGTCGACTCAAGAACTTGGCGGCAACAAGGTTGCCGTCAACCTCCTGTCTGCACACAGTGCAGACCGAACACAGAAAATAGAGATTTTGGGAGGTCCACGGCATGAAATAAAAATCCGTAAAAATCATAAAACCTTAAAGGACAAGTACACAGAGAGAAACCCTAAGTTACTTGCGTCTATAAAATTCTTCAATGAGAGAATTTAGCCGATGAAGCCCTCTTTCGCACTCAAAGACGTAACCTTCAAACATGATCAAATCCTCTATCTTGAGCACGATTCGGCCACGATCTCCTCATCCAAAGCCTTCCTCTCAGGTTGTGGAACCTTTCTCTTCACAACATCAACCTCGAACAGTCAGCAACTCGGCCGATCTACCCTCTCAAACTCCCTCTTTTTCTCTCCCCGAATGTAACGACCCCGAGAACCCGACCCTCGGCCCAAGCTAAGGACCCGATTTTCATGGTCGCCGCCCATGGATCCGAGGACCTGGAAGGGCTATAGTACGAGTCTAATAGAATATGTAAAGGAAATAAATGTCAACTGCTAACTAGGAGTACACACGCGGAAGCAGAAAGAAGAGCAAGACTGCTACGCAATGCTCTAGGTACAGTCCCTACACACACACTAGTACAAGCAAAAGTAGGGGAATAACAAGTCCCTTAGAGGCATACCCCGAGGGTGACATACAACTGAAAGGGGGAAACACTGCTAGCTACGAGGATCACGACTACCGCCCCTGTCTCCTCCGCCCGACACGCGCCCTGCCGCTGCTCACCTGGGAAAGGAGGGATGAGCTTCACAACTCCTATTGGCTCTAACAGGTAGTCAAAACTATGTACTTAATTAAATGACATCAGTTATAGTTTCTACCTACAAAAGAAGAGTGCGGAAGCAAGCTACCAACTAGCGACGGTATGAAAGTACAACACGGTCGGAAACTCCGTACGACTGCTCGTCGTGACCACCACATGGATAGCAAACATAGACAGAGGGGACCTTGCCTGGACAAGAAACACTAGCTATGGAAAACATTACCACTAGTCAACCGGTCAGGTGCGTCCACTGACGTCTTATCCTCGACCCAAGTTCAAACCTCCACGTCTCGTCAGAGTGAGGTAGGACACAAAGTACACAACAGTAACCGCCGTAGTCTAGATGGACTACGGTCCTTGGCCTCTCTAGGCGGTTCTGAGGCCGCAAAGAGTGAGGCAGTGAAAAAAGGACTAGCTGGACTGCACCGGGAAGAACTCCCAAAATGACCTCGGCATCCTAGACCAACTACGAGAGCTCTGCAAATGACTCAATGCCACTGTCCTAACCACCGTTTTCCCCTCTGCTCCAAAGTTCGTGACTCGAGCACGCCCGCCACCTGGAGTACTCCTTCAACAGGCGCGTGGGGATGGGGTCCTAGGCAACGGTAACAACCTCTCTTACGGGACAAGCCCTCAAGTGTCGAGCACCGGGCAAATGACTAGTGTAGGACCGTACTAGGAAACTAGCACTGGTGCCACTGGTATAGTAAGAAGCGGAAAATAGAGAAGACTCCACAGAAATAGAATTTCGCAAGACTTTACCTGTCTCTACTGTAGTCGCGACACATCAGGCTGTCAACACCTTGTCGCGACGCTCAGACCTATCGTGACACTGTTGCGGCGACCCAAGCCGTCATGACCAAGTCGCGACGCTCAAGAGCGTCGTGATGATGTCGCGACCGGATGTCGCGACCGGCAAGGCCTCTGCGACATCATCGCAACCCCTATAGCGGTCGCGTTCTCAACCGAGGGGGGGTTCCGGAGCAGTCCTTCCGAAGACCACCCCAAAACATGATACAAAACACATCCACAGGGAGAGGGGAGCATGCTAAACACCATGGGAACCTTTAAGCAAGCCAAACCACCCTCAAAACCCCACAAAGCATATGGATTTACAAGAATCTACACTCGATGGAAACCTCACTCAACCACGAGCATGGTCCTCACACCCCCACAACCCAAACCATGGGAAAAGCATGATCTCAAAGGGGAGGGGAGCATGCTAGGGAGAGAGGAGAACAAGGGTCCCTACCTCCACAAGTAGAGCCGACCTGTTGAGGCCTTCATGTCAGAATGGCCACCTCCTCCTCGCTCCAAGCACCACGACCACGTCCCCTACACGAACGGGGTGACACCACCTTAACACGAGCACCACGAGCACCAAGAACCGTCGAAGAAACGCAAGGGAGCTCGAGAGAGGGAGAAGAGGGAAGAAGAAGAAGAGAAAGGGCGAGAGGGGGAGAATGGGGCGCAATAGGTGTTAGGGTACAACCAGCTCGTCGACCATGTGGGAATCCATGGACAGAGGAGACTTACAGAGGCCTTGAACAAAGACTCACTAGTCCGGCAGAAGGAGTATCCGATGGAGAGTTCGTCCAAGTCAAGAGAGAATGTGTATATAGAAACAAGTGCCCGACGTTCTAGAGGAATTCTAGAACAGTGGAGCGTCGATAACGATATTCCCAAAACATCGCGCGAAAATGTAGACAAGTTCATTTAAAATAGGGCAATTTAAATATATAATTGACATAAATTACCAGATGTATTATGAGATAATTTCATGCCAAGTTAAGCCATTATGGATGGTTCAAAGTGAGTGCAAGTGTAAGAGAAATTATAGATAGAAAGAGATCATGTGCATGTATTTTAAATTACACAATATATGTTCAGTATAACAAGTGTGTATTACTGCGTATAGGACTATTAACAGAGGGCATAATCACTGTAGAAAGAGATAGCATCAAAATTTATGGGTTTTCAAGCAAAAGTCCCAGGTCACGACGTACCCTTGTAAGGGTCGCGACGGGGTTAACAAAGAACGCGACAGGGTCTTGTATAGATCACGACAGGTCGGGCAGGTCAGTAGGCAGAACGAGACGACATCCCTTGTCGCGTTCAGAATGCGACAAGCGATGCTGTCATGACAAGCCTGAAAATGCGACCTATCGAGCCGTCGCATTCTCAGGTACTGCGCCTGAGTCGACAGAGAGAAGGACATAGCATTAGATTGCGAGCCAGATTGCCTTTTTTTGACACAGGGTGCTTCAAAAATTAGAACAAATTGTACAATGTATGAAAAATTACGAAACTAGTTCTAAACCGATCTAGACATGTAAGAGTACTTCCAGTAAATCAAATTTGAAAACAGTCATGGTTTCGATAGGCTTTAATCAAGTCAAACATGGAGAATAGAAGACTGTGTACAGTTGGGATGCAAGAATTAATTCGCAAGATAGGGTGGATGAAAATTAGAGCTTTCGGGGGCAAAAGAAGCCTAACAATCATCAGTATCTCCAATAAAATTTTTGTGGCATGAGAACGAGTATACATGGAGATATGAATTTGACAAGAGGGTTCAGGGTCATGGAGTTTACAGAACTTAATAAATTAAGAACAAAAGATTGGGTAAATGAAAATTATGAAATGAAAGGGGTTTTGTTCCTGATGCATAGAACAATCCACTGACAAAATTAATTAGATTTTGCTCGTGAGAATGCCTACCTTTAGTCATTTTTCTCTTCTAGGGCTAGAACTTGAAGAACGAGAGAGAGAGAGAGCTTGAGAGAGTCTTCTCCCCACGAGATCTCCTCCTTCTTGGCCTCTCCTCCTGTAGACACCCGATTACGACTAAAGGGTTGAACCACATTTCTTGTCACTTCAGTGGGCCCCTAGTTGGTCACTCACCGTGAGCCCATCATTAGCCTTGATTTGAGCCCATTAATGATTTAAATTGACTTGAAATCCCGCCCATGTCACTTTGAGAGAGTCCTTAAGCATCAATGACTCTTATCCATTCATGCGATTGGCTGATAATTCACATAATTTCGATTTTCTATTCGCGACGCATCGTGGCGCCGCGTGTCTGAGTCGCGACGGTCTAGACGGCCGCGACAGCCCATGCATTATCCATGCACGTGGACAATCCTGTCGCGACACCCCGCCCTATCGCGTCTCCATGTCGCGGCCCTACGATACGTCGCGATAGCAGCTGCGCATGCAGGCCTCCGCAACCACCTCCTATTTATCCTCTCATAGCTTTATCTTTATCCCTAGGGAATATCTCAACCCCTTAGGCGGGATTTGGGCCCTAGGGACTCTCCTTGAGGCTCCTAAGGACTCTCCATCCGATTTTGGGTGGGATTTATCTCCCATTTAAATTAATTCTTGTTTTAAGGAGATATTCTCTCTCAAGGCTCTATAAAAGCAAGGCCTCTCTTCAAGGAGAGGAGAGCTCCGATTTTCACCCCGAAGGGCTGCCAAATTCTCCACTGATCTAGACTTAGCTACGCAGCCCTCTCATTTCCTCTCATTCCCTCACATTCCCACCTCAAAAGGCTTGCTCATTTCACATCCATGGAGCGTGGAGCGTGAGGAGGGCGACCCCCACTTCATCCAGGAGCTTCTGCACGATCATTGACACGAACATCACGCCAGGGAGTCGCCCTAATGGGGCTCACCTTCTTCCTTTCTCTTTCTCCTTCATTTCTTCATGCGTTTTTATTTTATTTCTAGATAGGTTGCATTCCTTCCCATTCCCACGTTTTCCTACAACCCAAGGGGTTTAAAAACCACCCCAGGTTCGTTCCCTTCATGTTGTTTTCATTTCCTTTTATTTTTAGAATAGTTGCTACACTAATCATGTTCTAATAGGGCTTTTCTTTGTTTTCTTTTGATTGGCAGGCATTCAAGTGAAGTACTACGAGGAGCTCTCATCCTCTGGCCGGCCAGAGGACGGGAAGGAGGTCTCCCTCATTATCTCCCGCACCAAAAGAGAACGCGACAGGGGAAGGCGACGCGACAAGGGACGCGTCAGCCATGACGACCGCGTTATCAGGTTTTCCTTTCCCCTTTCTCTTCCCCCCTTTCCTAGAGTAGTTAGCCCTTGTTATTTTCTTCATTTAGGCAATACTCTAGGTGGTGATCACATTCCTTACTTCCATACCATTAGATTTAATATCCGTTAATGTGTCGAGGGGAAGCACAATCCCTGTGATTACACCTTTTGGCGATCACGGTGGGACCTCCAGTGCCACCCTCATAGATCTAGTTTGCTTGCTTGCCATGTTTTCCCCTTTACTTCCTCTTGTGGTGCCCTGTTAGTCTGCTGTTCCCTGTTTTATCCGTTTTGGGCGCTCGATTTGTGTCGCGACGCATCGCGGTGATGCGATCATATCGCGTCGCCTGTAACGACCGCGATAACAGGTGCGTTTCCTCTTTGCTTATTTGATATCTCCTGATCCTGTGAGTTCATTCATGTTTGTATCATGTTTCTCTGATATGCTTGCCCGTGTTTCTGTCTCTTAGAATCCTGTTAGGGTTCGGATTTTCTGTTTTCTTTCCATTGTAAGTTTTGGATCTAGTCGCGGCAGTGCACAGGGACACGACAGGGTCGCGTCAGGGTTAAGCGTCGCGTCTTCAGGTACGCTTTGTATGTTACTGTTTTCATTCCTGGATTGGTTTCTGAGTGCTCCATGATCCATTTTGTACTATTTTGGCGATTTTGTACACTTATCCTTTGTTCAGGTAGTCTATTTGAGTCTGTGTATGTGTGACTTACTGTGTTCTCAGGCGTCTGTTCTTATCGCGCAGGCCGCTCTGTTGCGATACGGTCGCGGCGTACACGACCGCCACGACTTGGCCCGAGAGCTGTTTTGTCACCCTGCTTGCCTTCTACTTGCCACCCTTGCATACATTCGGGCATTCTGGTCCCTTGCATACGCTTTTCATCCTATTGGTCAGGTTCCCCCTTGGATGAGTGAGTCCTCTCACCTACGAGCACTCGTAGGCTGACTCGGGCCCACCTTCCGAGGACCTCCGTAAGTCCTCGTGACCGTACGTACATTGCAGTTCACCGGGCCGGTTGTACCTGTTGCACCCTTTAGTCCTAGCCACCCTTGCTTGTGAGTGTACCATCCTTAATGACACCGAAGGACTTGAGTTCATACCTGTTAGGGTCCATTTGACCGAGTGACACGCCCTTAATCAACTCATCTAAAGGTCAAGTGTGAACTTTAACAAATTTGCACGTTAATCATAATAACTTGGGTGCTTCATTCATCCCTCCTCCTCTCAGTCTTTCTTGATTTGTGCTAGAGTCTAGGTGCTGTCAGTATCACCCCCTTGTCATTTAGGAGGTGCATGCGTCATTGTTTAGGGAGATTGAGTCAGTCCCCTCCTCTCCTTGTACTCTATCATAACCCTCTGTTCGACATGGAACAGTTCTGTGTCCTCGCTGACGATGCCTTGCCCCTTGGGCTCCTCGAGGATGTGGCCCAACCCTCAACGGCCATACCCCCAGGGCATGTTCAGGTTCCTCTTGTCGTTGGGGGTCATTCCCGTCCTCCTTCTCCTCCAAGGAAGATGACCCCCATTCCCAATATAGTCAGCTACTTCCTCATCTAACCCTGGATCAAGTCCGAGAGTTCATTGCTGCAGCCAAGGGCAAGCAACCCTTGTCTCCCTCTGCCCGTAACTCAACTCAGCCGGCGGTTTTCCTCCGCCCACGTTGCCTCAGCACCCCACCTCTCTTCAGGGCAGACCCTACACCCCCTCCGTCCTCAGGCCATTCATTCTTGGAACCCAGCTATCTTCCGGCACAAGAGGTCCGACCTCGATCCCCTCCAACCTCAGTATACTATACGGCGAGCCTATCTCCCCTGCCCATAAGAGGTCTCGTGCCTTCGAGCAACCCCGCTCCATTGTCTCTACACACCATGCCCAAGCCCCTCTGACTTCCTTGCGAAGTGGGCTGTCATGAAAAGGAGCTTCACGATCTTAGAAGACAGATTGACCCTCGCAAGGTGGCCGACATCGCCCTCCCATCATTCCAGTACCTCTGGGTACCACCCCAGTCAGAGCTCCCTATTTATCGGCGATACTCTGGGGTAGGAGACCCATATGTTCATTTAAAAGATTTTGGTTTATGAGTCAGCACCGCATAAGTATGACCGCCATCTCATGGCATACTTATTCAGAAATCCTTGGATGGTCCAGCTCTGGAATGGTTTTTATTCTCTACCACCTGAAGAAGCCGAGGATTTCCAGATCGTTCAAGAGAGGTTCTTGCAGTAATTCCAAGATCGGGTCGGACTCGAATGTTCCTTTGTTGATCTAGTTGCTGAAACGATGAAGCCCGAGGAGGAGTTCTCAACCTATGCCGACCGTGGCGTTCATTGGCTGCCAAGGTCCGATGCCCCATGCCCGAAGAGGAGAAAGTCAAGTTGTTGATCTCCAATGCCACCCCAACCTATCGGGCTATATTGGCCATGAATGACATTTCTACCATGCACCAGCTTTACAACCGAGCCCGCTTCATTCAGACCCAGCTCAAGGACTCGCCTATACACTCTATATTTGAGACCCCTAAGTCCCGTTACACCAAGAAGCCTCAAGGCCCAGTACCGAGGGGATCCAACCAATGAGCAAGTAGGTGGTAATAACCCTCAAGGCCTGTAGGTAGGTCCCCGTACACTCAAACCTCAGCACCATGGAACAACAATAGGCAACAATCTCCTCAAGGCCAGAACCCTCTGCAAGACCAGCGCCAATACTCCTCAGGTCCCTCCACCCCTAAATGGCTTTGCCCCTAGAAAGCCCAATGGACCCAAAGAGCCCAATATCCGCCCTACCCGAGTCATTGGCCGATGTCTTTGCAGCCCTCATGTCCCTCAATGCTCTTAGACCCCTCCTGAGAAGGCAAACTGGAATATGGCAGCGGACCAAACAAAGTATTGTGTCTACCATCGCCATCCGCCACCATGTGTCAAATTGCTTCCAGTTTCGGGATATATATACGATCTTCATGAGCAGAACTAAATCGATTGGGCAGAAATGAGAAGGCTGATCCAAACCTTAAGGGACCAACAGGGTCAGAGGCAACAACAGCAACAACAAAGGTGACACAACCGCAGCAACAGCAACACCAACAACAGCAGCAACAGCAACAACAGCAGTTCCAGCCCTTCCAGCAACAGTACCAGCAACAGCAACAACAGCAGCAGCCTCAGCAGCCGGCAATGAACCTTGGCATAATCCGCAACCCCATGCCACAACATCTTGCAGCTCCACCCCCAACCTGCTCCGCCACCTCCTCCACCCGCGCATGTTACCCAGTCATCCACCACCCACCACCAAAGCTCATGGGCCTTCGATGATGAGCACGAAGTGGCCAGCTTCTGGTCATTTCCCACGCCACACCCACTACCCCTACACCTACATCCACCATACCTCCCCCATTCACACCTACTGTCGCCGCCATTACCTCGCCACTTTATGACTCCCCCATCTTGTCACCCCTTATCCCCTCATCCACCAACATCCCTTTATCCCCTACGCCAGCACCATTACTAGCCAACCCCTCCATCCTTGACACTTCACCCCCTCCACTCCACCATAACCTCGCCCTGCGGAGCAGGCGGATGTTCCATCAGATGTACCCTAATGCATCCATATCCATGCCAGGTCAACCAATACAACAAACCAACACTCAACAGCAGCAAGATACGAAAGAGATAGATCCGGTCCTGGGGACCCAATATGATATCTTGAAGCATTTGGATCAAAATCCCGCCAAGATCTCATTTTGTGGAGTTGATCAAGAGGTCACAGACTCATCAAGATGCCCTAAAGGCCTTCCTGCAAAGGGTCATGGTCAGTGAGGACATGAACCCCGATAATCTGCCCTCTGTACTTTCTATTGTAAACAGGGGACCCACAATCACTTTCTCTGATGGCGAGTTAGCTACTCCCGAAGCCAGGAAGATGCCCTTATGTGTGACACTGACAATAAATAAAGTAGCCATTGACGCAGCATTGGTGGATACAGGAGCTTCTATCAATGTATGCCCATTGAGCACCCTAAGAGCCTGCAACATCTCAGAACGTCAATTGCAGCCTACCCCCACCACTATTGCTGCCTACGATAATTCATGACGTGCCTGTCATGGGATTGTCACGTTGCAAGCAGAACTGGGGCTGCTTGTTATGTCAGTCGAATTTTATGTGTGAACATTGATCACACTTACAAGGCCATCTTGGGACACCCGTGGATCGAATCACTAGGGGCAGTACCTTCTACTGCCATCAATGTTTGAAATTCTCCTACCAAGGGCGAATAGTCAAGGTTAAGAGCGTAGCGACAACCCACACGGTGGAAGCTGTTGAGAGGGTATTGCCATCAGTCTGGCCATCCAACAAGCCCGTTATCTCTATACTTGATGTGAACTATCCCTGGGCTTATACTTTTTCTTCCAATCGCCCAATTATGTCCCCATCAGTAGCAGCCGTCAGAAGGATGTATCAGCAAATGCCAAGGGTGGGACATCATGTTCAGAATCGGTACCAAACCGGGAAAGGGTTAGGTGCTCATCTCCAAGGCAGAGTCAAGCTGTCACCGGAACAAGGAATCTACAAAGCATGGCTTAGGATACGCAGATGGGCAGCATTCTCATCCATCTCACAGTCAGATCAACAGCCTCTCACTTGGACACTATATGATCACTTCATCAGGGGACCTATACAGCCGGGTATAACCACTATGGTGAAAGAAGCTCCAAGGTCAGCATATCAAGTATTGGAAGCTCAGCGACCTGGCAAGAAGAAAAAGGCTGAGATAGATACTAGAAGCACAAGATCTCGAAGATTTGATTTCATAGTCAGTTTGCTGTTCAACGAACCTGAAGTAGAGGCAGAGGAACCAGAAGTAGAAGATCTCATTTCAGCAGTCAACCGCTTGTTCAGCGAGGATGACCATCCATCGCAGTCCGCAGCAGCAGCATTAGCATCAGCAGCACCCACCACCAGCGACAGTTGCTTGGATTTGGTGAGGAAATTGAAATCGTGAGTTCAGCCGAATAACAAGAGCTCTGGCCAGGGTTTTCCCGCCTCCCAGCCACTTTATTTCGTCCATCCTTGTTTATAATTCCGATTTTATTCCTTTATCTCCTCCCTTCATCCTCCAATTCTCCCCCGACGCTGTCGAAGTGTTAGTTCCTCCCCTTCACCCCTCTTCGCCATTTTCCTTAATGGCTCGGTCTGTCCTTCTACCAAAGCCTCCCAATGTAATATAGTTCTTTTCCTTTAATAATAATAAAAATAAATAATCGAAAATTTCAAAAAAAAAAGCTCCCTCCATACTTGTCAACCTCCTTTTTTCTTTCCTTGGACGGCGATCTCCCGTCTTCCTCCTTCCTCCTTCCTCAGACGGCGATCCCCGTCTTTCTCCTTCCTCTTCTTCGAACGGCGATCCCCGTTCACTTCCTCTCCCCTGACACCTTCTTCCCACTGTTTGACTCTTGCTTTCTCTCTCCTTCCCGACGACGATCCCCGTCACCCTCCGCTGCAGATGATCCCCCGTCTTCCTCGCACTTCCCCTTTGCTTCGACGGCGATCCCCGTCACCCCGCACTCCTTCTCTCCTGCTAACGGCAATCCCCGTCACTCCCTTCCTCCTAGGCGGCGATCCCCGCCCTTCTCCTCCTTTTACTTAAGCTGTGTTTCCGCCTGACGACCGACATGGTCATTTTGGGTGACCTGGGTGAGGGGCCTTCTGTTCCCCTACACCCCAACTCTTTTGCCGGCACCCTGAGCTCGGGTGGCCTGCCTCCTCCTCCAGCCCCATCGGAGGACTTTTGCGGCCCTGCCGCACCCTTTTCCTTCCATTCCAATAATCTCTGGACATTTCTCCAGAGTCCTCTATAAATATCGAAACTAGTTTAGGTCCAGAGGTAGATTCTAGCGTCCCCGTCCCCGTCTAGGAAGAAGAAGGGTGGTGGCATACCCCGTAGGTATCTCTTAGACCTGGTACATAGGTGCGGTGCTCTTCTGGCTGTCGAAGAGTTCGTCCAGAAAGCGGTGATTCTGAACATAGAGGATCTGCACATAGAGGAAGGGCTAGACGATGGATTTGGAGTGTATGAGATCTTAGCTGAAGATGACCCATCGGATGAAAATGATTGTGAAATAGAGGATGCTGCCGAGATGTATGCAAGCAGCATGAGGAGATTTGATGAACCAACCTCGACAATAGATGAACCCACCACCAAGAGGTAAATGTGGGAACACAAGAGGACCCAAGGCTCTTGACTATAACTTCCAGTCTCCCTCCTGAAGAGGAAGAAGCACTCATAGAAATGTTAAGGGGTTTAAAGATTCCTTTGCCTAGTCCTATGATGACATGCCCGACATCGACCCCGAATTGGTAGAACATAGGTTAATTTTAAAGCCAAGGGCAGTTGCCGTTAAGCAAAAGTTAAGGAGATTTCTCCCCCACATTGCTTTAAAATGAAAGAGGAAATCGATAAACTACACAAAGCCAAGTTCATCCGTGTAGTCCTCTACCCATTATGGGTGGCAAATATAAGTCCCGGGATGAGAAAGACGAAAGGGTGCGCATCTGCATAGACTTCCGCTTGAATAAGGCATGTCCAAAGGATGATTTCCCATTACCTCACTTGGATGTTTTGATTGATAACACTGCAGGGTTCGAACTCTATCATTCATGATGGGTATTCAGGTTGTAATCAGATCCGTCTAGCCCCCCCAGAGTCAAGAGAAGACTTCTTTACCACCCCCCCTGGGGAACATATTGGTTATGTGGTCATGCCGTTTGGATTAAAGAATGCCTGCGCCACTTATCAAAGGGAAATGTTAGCTATCTTCCACGACATGATACACATTGACGTTGAGGTCTACGTGATGATATCGTGGTGAAGTCTCGGACTCGAAGAGAACACTCCTCCGTGCTTGCCAAAGTATTTCGTCACGCACAAGAGTATCAGTTGAGATGAATCCGAAGAAGTACGTGTTTGGGTATCCTCAGGCAAACTACTAGGGTTTATAGTTAGCAAACGGGGGATTCAAATAGACCCTCACAAGGCCAAGGCGATAAATGAAATGCCTCCTCCCAAACATATCCGAGCTTCGAGGTTTGATTGGTCGGCTTCAGTTTATAAGGAGATTTATATCTCAGCACTCCCAAAGATGTCGTCCCTTCTATGAACTGTTGAAAGGAGGAGTCAATTTTGAATGGAACTCCAAGTGCCAGATGCCTTTGATGAACTCTCAAGAGTTATCTTATGAATCTGCCCGTGCTTCAGGTGCCTATCCCTGGGAAACCCTTACTCCTGTATTTGTCAACTATCGAGGACTCCCTAGGAGCTGTCCTTGCTCAACATGATGAATCTGTAAAGAAAGGGCAGTCTATTACCTATCTAGGCTCTTTAATCCTTCCGAGCTCAAACTCACTACGATGGAGAAAACATGTGGCAGGCGCTAGTTTGGGTAGTGCAGAAATTGAAGCACTACTTCCTAGCTCATAAGGTGAGTCTGATTTCTAGAATGGATCCTATAGGTATCTCCTAGAGAAGCCAGTCCTTGCCGACAGATGGGCACGCTGGCAAAGCTTCCTCTCTCAATTCGACATCACCTTTATAGTTTCAGAAGCCATAAAAAGGGTATGGCATTACTGAGCACCTTGCTCACCTTCCTCTTCCTCACAGTGACACGGTTCAAGAGAATTCCCGATGAAAACCTGTCACTCGTCTCTCACGATCCCTTCGGTCGCTCCATTTCGATGGAGCTCTCAATTCTAGGGACGGGCATAGGTGCTGTCTTGCTTACCCGGAGGGATCACCATTCCTCTAGCTTATCAGCTCCAGTTCTATGCCACCAACAATAATCTCTGAGTATGAGGCTCTCTTGCCGGTCTTAAGCTGTGCCTACCTCTTAGGCGCGCGTCACCTCAAAATCATAGGAGACTCTCAACTCATTCTTCGGAAAGTTCTTTCTCTACCTATCGCACTCGTGACCCTAAACTCAAGCCCTACCAAGATCTGGTCACACTCCTAGCTAAGCAATTCCGTCAACTCATCTACATCCATACTCCTCACTCTCAAAATATCCTGGCCGATGCCCTCGCATCCCTGGCCTCCTCTCTCTCCTTCCCTCTCAGCCGCAGCGCTGAGACAATCAGCGTTCAAAGGTTAGAGGCTCCCTCCACTCAGGATCCTTGGTTCGTTAACCTTAGGAGTTCTCTAGTTTTGAAGGCAGAGAGAAAATAAGCAAATGAGTTATTGCTTGTGGAACTAGAGAAATGATGGAAGAAGAAGACTGTGGTACCATGAGATTGAGCAGTATTGTAGAGACGTACTTTCCCAGAAGAAACTGAAGCAGAAGACAGGCGAGCTATCTGTAGAGCGGCGCTAAAGTATACCCTTGTTAGGAAGTGCTTTATAGACGCGCTCTAAATGGAATGCTCCTTAGATGTGTGACAGATGAAGAAGCTCGGAAGGTAGTGGAAGGATCCCACTCTGGCGAATGCGGAGTGCATGTGAATGGCCAGATGTTGGCTAAGAAGATTCTTAGCAGGCAGGCTATTACTGGCCAACCTTAGAGAAGACTGTGCCACCTACGTTCGTAGGTGTGTCAAATGCCAGATCTATGCTGACAAAATCCATGCTCCGTCCTCCTCTTTACATCCGCTATCTTCCCCTTGGCCTTTCTCCATGTGGGCCTTTGATATCATCGGTCTCTTTGGTGATCCTAATGCTCAGATAAAACAAAAATCTTTCATTCTTACTGCTACTGAGGATTTCACCAAGTGGGCCGAAGCTGAAGCATTTGCAGAAATCAAAGGTTCAACCGTGTGCAAATCATCATGAGGAACATCATCGCGCGGTTCGGAGTGCCAAGAAGCCTCGTCACCGACAATGGACCACAGTTCATATCTCAAGAGCTTCAGGACCTATGTAAGAAATTCAACATTTCCTTGCATCATTTGTCTCCGGACTATCCGCAGGACAACGGCAGGCCAAAGCCAAAATAAAACACTTTTGAAATTCTAAAGAAAACTTGTGAGTCTAATAAATTTGCTGATTGCCAGAGAAACTAATCGAGGCTCTGTGGGCCTACCGCACCTCCGTTCACACGCCCACTGGGCAAACCCCAATTCTCTCTTACTTATGGGATGGAGGCGGTATGTCCACACGAGATCCTCATTTCCTTCGCTAAGAGTCCAGCTAGACAAGGAACTTAATCCGATGAACGTCGGGACACGTTACTTACACAACTAGAACTCTTAGACGAACGCGACGTCTAGCTGTGGCCGATCATGTGCTTTCATATCAAAATAGACTCTCAAGATCTTTTCAAAGAAAGTAATTGAGCGCAAATTCCAAGAAGGAGACATGGTTTTGAAGCGAATTTCATAAACCTGGAGGTCGAAGGTCAAAATGTCAGCAAACTGGAAAGGGCCGTACGTCGTTAATGAAGTGTACCCGGGGAATGCGCATAGGCTAGTAATGCCGATGGCGATGAACTCTCTCATCCATGGAATTGGCTATATCTTAAAGATTCTACCCTAATATTGATAACAACACCAATTTGCAAAAGAGAATGTTGTTGGCCATGTACCTCACTCCCCTCATCGTGGTAATGATCTCTATGTCCGGCCACACCACACAACATGGCGACTTAAGGCCAATTCCCCTCATTTATGGTGGTCTTCACTCAGCCCCGTGTAAGGAACTAGGAACCTAAGGTTATTCTCTTCTCGCTCGGACAAGGTCCAGGGGCAAAGGGGGAGCTAGCATATAGACCAGCAAGCGGTATACATCATGTGTATGAAGTCTCAAAGAGGGACGGTCAAGTCACAAGAAAAAGCAAAAGAAAAAAGAAGTGAAAGGAGAATGATGAGAAAATAGAGGCATGTCAAAGAGTGGCAGTACAGTTCCCCGCGGGACGCCCTTGAGCCCGGTCGTACGCAGCCCCCAATTTAAAAAAGCAATGACCTTAAAGTCTCTGGACAACAGACGAATTTCACATATAACATACTGTTGCAAATCTTACAAGCCAGTGAACCCCGACCCCAAAACCAATTCTTGTCTCATTGCTAATTTTTCTATCCTCCCTAAAAGACCAAAGGACCCCACACCTGTCTGTGTTGGAACATCAATATTCGGGGCAAGAAGCCTTAGTAAGTTAAGGATAATAAATGCACGCTGCACATAGATATTATTCACCAAACAAGAGATGGGGATGAGATCCAACTAATTACACCCAAAAGCAAGAGGTGTGTGTTATCAGAAATAAACAAAATTCCAAAAATCAGAAATAAAAAATTCAAAAATCATAAATCTCAAAAATCCAAAAAATCAGAAATCTCAAAATAAAAAAATCAGAAATCTAAAAAAATAGAAATCTCAAAAATCAAAAAATCAGAAATCTCAAAATAAAAAAAATCAAAATCTCAAATCTAAAAAATTAGAATCTCAAAAATAAAAAAAAATCAGAAATCTCAAAATCTAAAAAAACAAAATCAGAAATATCAAAAAATCCAAAAAATCAGAAAATCTCAAAAAAAAAAAAATCATCAAAAATCTTTAAAGTCCAAAAAGAATGTGTGTACATACCGCTTTCCTTTAGCATGCATGTTTATTTTCCTTCTCCGCCTGTTTAATAAGGCTCAGCCCCTTGATAATTATAAAGTCACATTCATTTAAGCGCAAGGGGCTGAGTCAAAGAGCAGATCTAACCCTGTTTTTTGCTAAGTGTGCAGGGATCGGTATTCTAAGGGACACGCGTGGTGCTCAGTATTCTCCGTCTCTCTCTCGTGTGTTTGAATCTCATCTCACACTCATGCCAATTGCAAACCATTCATTCATTCAACAAGAGTGACATAAAAATAAAAATTCCACTAAGATATGAACAAGATGCACAAAAGATGGGGAGGTGGCTCACAAGTCTCCTCACTGCCCACCACCACTCTCCCTAGATCCCTCCTATCAGTCCGGAGGTGGCGGCATCTCACCACCACCCTGCCGCTCTGAGCACTCCCCTCGCCTCGGCGGCACCTCTCCTCCTCCTCGTTCCTCTGACGACTGGAGGAACCCGCTAAATACTGACCCACCGAGGCGCCTGTCACCCTGCTGGCGCTCGCCCCACTCCTACTCCGGATGTGTGAACGGCCTATGGCCGTCACTATCTCCTGAAGGCTCCGGGCCACCGCCTGCTGCGCCTGCAGGTCGGCTCGTAACTGGGTCAGCTCCGCCTGATCTGCTGACGGTCCCCGCACGCGTAGGGCCTCCAGCTCCCTCGTCGCCTCTGCGACCCGTGCATCAGCTGCCTCTGCCCAGATGCACAGCTGGTCTCTCTCGCCGCGGACAGTCTGAACCTCCCTCTGGAGCTCGTCCCTCTGGCTCTGGAACTCGTCCCTCTGGCCCTGGAGCTGGTCCCTCTGCCCCTGCAGCTGGTCCCTCTGCCCCTGCAGGTCCATCGCGTGCTCGGTGGTGAGCCGCAAATCCCTCTCCTGCAGAAGAAATCTGGTCAGTATCAACTGTTAAACAACTTTCAATTTAGATGTTTTATTGTGCTTACCCACTCCTCCAGATGCCTCTGGGCCTCCTCGGCCCTCAGTACCGCTCCTGCCAGCTGGGCCTTCAGAAGCGATGGAGAGCCCTCTGCCCCTCGTGAGGAGGAAGCACCGCCTGCTCCGGTGCTCCTCACTCTCTCCAGCTCCCTCCGCTGCAACATAAAAGCACATGTCAATTTCCAAAATCAGCTTTAAAATCGTTAAGTGTGAAGTTGGAGTAAACACTTACCAGCTCCGCGATCTGCCTCTGCGCCGCCTCCCGATCTTGCACCGCCGAGTAAAGTAAGGCTCGGAGCGATGCAATCTCGCCAGCTACATCTACCTGCAACGCATTGTCAAATTATTAGCTTGATTCCATAAATCCAAATTCACTGAGTTGTGGTTTAGGAGTTTTACCTGGTGTGGGCGCTCTTGTACACTTTCCCTCCGTACTTCAAGGCATGCCTGGAGGTACGCATCGTCAGTGGTCGCGTCTAACTTTACAGCTTTCCCTTGCGTTCCCAGTTCTCGATTTGTTCCTTCGCCCGCTCACACCAATCGGTGGTGTCGTGAAGTCCCGGAAGCTCCGACCCGGCCTGCGGTACCGGGTCCGGACAGGAACTCCACTACACTCTATCGAAGCCCCAATGAGCGCTGGATGATGAACAAGTGAAGAGGTAGCACCGAGGTTGAGTGCATGCAACCACACCGACCTACCGAAGTAGGGGCGGGCCAGCACCAACCACGGCTGTCCTCATCGCTTTCCCCCAGATACGGCTACCAAACCACCTGCAAAAAAGTCAGTCAATCATCAAGCAGTGAAATGAAGCAATCAATCAAAGGGAAAGGTTAGAGTACTTACATCCAGGTAAGGGTAGCTATCAATAGCCTCCTGTAGTCGCTCCAGCTGGTCCCCCCAGGTTGCGCGTGTCCCGGCGCGAATCCCAGCGGCGTGCAATGGGCACAAGGCCCGGCCGCTCAAGGATCCCTACCTCTCCCCAAGGCTGGGAGGTGTAGATAGGCCCAGACCTACAAAATGAGAAGCAAGTTAGGTGGCAAGTTTAAGAAAGATGTAGTTTAAGCTTCAAGAGGTTAGAGAGAAAGGTGTACCTGAAGAAAGGGGAAGAACCCGCTAGTAGAAGTCTGCCGCTCCGAGGCACCCAAGCTGTCAAACTGGTGCGCTAGAAAGGCTGCTCCCCAAGCATACCCCCCTACCTCACTAGGTCCTCCAGTAGGGGCAGGAAACGGCAGTGGACTGCGTCGCCTCTCGTAGCAAACAAAAGTCTGCCAAGGAAGAGGACGAGGAAACGACGCAAGTTCAAGTCCGTCTGCGCCCCAGGCTCGCTCGCTAGCTCCTTCCTGCTAACCCAGAACCAACCTATCTAGATGCTCATCCTCACTCTCTCTCTGCTCCCTTCCCCACATCGAACAACCCAAGGCTCTCCTGGAGGGGTACTCTAGGAACTAGGGAAGACCTACGCTCTACAGGTAGTTCCAGAAGTCGCTGGGCTAGGTCATGGTAGCAGGGGTAGGTATATCCGCTCACCGCTCTCCGGTAAATTCTGAGCCCTGTGATCCGACTCACATCCTCCAGGCTGGGGATCATATGCCCCCATGGGAGTACGAAGGCAGCCGCCTCCACATCCCATCTGCTCTGCAGAGCTTGAGTAAGGGCTGGGTCCACCCTCATCCTATCTATCCTGAAGATCTCCCCAAACCCCATCTCCTCTACCCTCTCTCGCTGAAAACGGGGGAATGCCAGAAAGACAGCCAAGACGAGCGTCCAGGACACCCGGGCCCTCATCTCACCCTGCAAGCAACAAGTTCTGTTAAAACCAGGTTCTCTTTTAGTGTTCGGTTCAGTTCGCGACACCCTTGGAGGTCGCGACCATGTCGCGACGGTGCGGTGCACCGCGACCTTATCGCGACACCTACGCAGGCCGCGATAAGGCCGCGTCAGCTGGAATCGCCGCGACATGGTCGCGTCGCCCAAGACCACTACGACAGCCTATCGCGACAGGTCGGGCTGACGCGTTCTCAGGACCGGACCGTCCGGAGCCCTCTTTGTCCGATCTTCTATTCCTTGGGCATCAAGCCCTACATCTGCCCTCTAGGGGCTCCATTTACTATTCCTACACATCCATTCAAGGATTGGGGGCGATTTACTGACCGATTTCATCGCCTTGGCCCTCTTCTTCTCTCTTCTTCCACGTTCATCTTCTGGGTTTCCGCCTCCTCCTCCTCTTCCATCTCGACGTTGGCTATCTCCTCCTCGACCAGAGGCATCTCCGCTCGGCGCCGGGAGCTCCTCCGCTCCGCTTGACGCTTCCTCCGAGATGAACCCTCGCCGGCGTCTTTCCCTCCTTCCATGACGGTTCCGAGGTGATTAGGGAGCTAAGGGTGCGAGAAGAGGGAGCAAGAGTGCAAGGATCGCAAAGGGTGTGAGAGATTCGGAGTTTGGTAAGTTTTGAAAAACCCGGAAAGGAGGAAAGAAGGGCGCCCTTGCATTTTGAATCGGTCGGTTCGAGTCGCGTCAGGACGGTGGGCCGCGACTAATTCGCGACAGTTTCGATGACCGCGACCATGTTGCGACCACCCACCTTGACGCGTCATGAAGGCGGTCTCCATAGGCGTCGCAGAATAAACAGAGCCATTTGCGCTTGCAGAAAATTCAGTTTTATTCATTCAAATTCAAGTCAATTACATGCACCAATGCTTCCTACAATCAAACAAATGCTAAAAATTTCATTTCCTAACTACCATCTGATTTCTTGCCTACAATCAAAATCAATGGAATTTCAGATAATCCCCGTGGTCAGCTGAATCTTCTTCAAAGCTTCAATGTATTCCTTCATCACATCCTCATCCTCTTCTACCTCAGCTTGGAAAACGCTCATCGCGCATCCTTCCCAATGGACGACGGTGGGCTATGCACGTCGCGTTCATCCTGCTTGTCGTCCATCTTCCGCTTCTGAATGGGCGGGTAATGTGATAGGATGGGGAAAACCGTACGAGCCCCGCCGCATTGTAGATAGCATCGATCCGGGTTGTATAACACCAATGCTTCATTGCCCAACAGCCTTAGCGCCAACCCGGTGCGCTAAGGAAGGTGAATCGCCCAGTTGTGCAGAAATCGCGGGCGCATGTCGAACTCGGCTACGCTCATCTTTCTGAAATAGTCTCGCCATGCTTTCACCCTTTTCAGCTGTGCCGTCTTGCACCACACCTTGGTGCTCATATGGAGAGGGCTGCCACGAATGCCAACGGATGGTTGAGCATTGTTTTGCATTCCATGGCCAGATTGTCCATTGCTCGAAATTGAATGTGCATGCCCATCCAAAGCTCGAGTGCAATGATGGAGCCGAAGAAAGGACCTCCCATAGCTGCAGAAGATAGACCGGCATAGAGGAATCCCAAAACCGCCTGGCCAATGCTCATACCTTCTAAAATGGAGTCAACAATGCTGAGGTTGGCGGAGGAAATAGCCCGTCCGTCGTAGGGAGAGGATGACTCCGCAGATGCAGATCGTAGCCGCTTTGGCGATGGCCCGATAATTACCCGTCTTGCGCTTGCATTGCGAGATGATCCACTGCGCAATAGGGAGAAGGTGGACGTGCATCCCGCTTGTCATAGACTGCAAATCCATCTTCCTTGTCGTGGTCTCCGCAAGGATTCTCCAGGAGTTGATCGGCACCACGGTGTAGGATATTGCCAACTCCTCGCCCCTTTGGTACCGCGGGAGGCCGAGCATGATCTCCAACTTCTCCAGAAGGATGGTGGCTTCAAATGTCGGGAAGACGAACGTGTGAGTCTGCAGATGCCACCTCTCCGCTAGCGCCGTGACACTATCCCACACCGTGCACCATCTTGTCGTATTTCTTGGCCAACACGAGCACGGTGGATAGCCCCACTCTTTCAAGTGGCTGATGGTGTGGGTGGAAGTAGCTCAAGCATGGGCACAAGCCATGGCACCCGGGAGAATCGCCTATGGCCGGGTAAGATCTGAAGAGAAGTAGAAGAGGTGGGTTGAGAACAGAGGAGAAGAGAAGGCAGAAAAAATAGAGGAAAACAGAGCATAGTTCAGAAGTTCAGAAATTGAGGAGAAAGACACTTACTTGGAGATCCGGGCGCATGCACATATGCCCGGGGATGGCTGAGAGCGGCTGGAGCTTGGCATATGACTCCCTTGCTTCCTTTGGACCGGAGTATGGGGGTATCTCTTCCTGGAAAACAGAGTAGCTCCTCTTCATGATGGCAGAGAGGGAGAAACTTGAAGAAAATTGAAGAAGAAAGGGAGCAGAAGGTTAACTGCGGAATTAGCCCCTAAACCCTCCTATTTATAGAGTCTTAGAAGGTGCACTCCTACTCTAATCTCGTAACTAGGTGTTAGGATGACATTAGAAGAGGTTTAGGAGTCCTAGTGTTAGTCTAGATGTCTTAGGATGAGATAAACTTCGATTTCCTGGTCTTTCTGGGTTCGGTCGAGTCGCGACGCCGCAATCTGACGCGACCATGTCGCGACAGAGCGGTATGCTGCGACTATGTCGCGGTCATCCAGAGCGTCGCCTCTCTACCTGAAGGGTGATTTTCATGTCTGTGCTTGTATGTTTGTTTATTTGTTTATAATTGTGAATATATATTGTCAATTTGTGCTTATTATGTTTGTTTCTTGTCAAACAACAAAATACAAAAAAATCACAAAACCAGAAATTACAAAAAAGGTCGCCGCAGGTAGTCAGGTAAGTATTTCTTCCCCTATTCCCCGCATTACTATTGGTATTCTACTTATTATATCGCTTCAAGGACCGGCTGGTTCTCGATGTGCTCTGGGATTTGAGTTCCCCTTTACCAAAAACAGTGATGATCTAGGTGCACATTGTGAATCGTTGGATAGGCCGTTGAGTTGTTTAAGTTCGAAGACGATAGATTCAGGCCTGCACTGCGGTTGTGGGTAGTCTCTTGACCCGTCCTTATTTGGCTTAGCAATATTATCCTTGATATACTTCCTATTTTCTCCTTTTCTTCGCATTCGTTTTGATGATTTCTTTTATTTTAGCCAGCATGCATCATATAGGACTTTGAGCTTTCCTGACTCATTCCTGACTTTTGATGAGCCCTTGTTGAGTGCCCAATCATCCTCCATTTCTAAACAAGAAATCCAATTCCACTCGAATCGAAAGGTTTGCCTCTGAGTGAGTTGTTCCCGTTAGTTTGACAAGAATTTCCCTGTCTGGATTCTCTATCCAATTTTCCTTTTCCTTTGATCCGTTTTGTTGCGAACGCTCCCAGGGCAGAGTCATGAGTTACCTGCCTAGCACGCACATGTCCCTCCAAAACGAAACCTGCAGGCCAATCGGCTAGGGTACCTCTCAATCGAGGGGTTGATCGTCCTTTTCTTTCTCCTTTTCGTCCAGACTTGTGCTTTTCTTTGCATTCTGCTCGAGCAGCTGACTCGGGGCTTTCGCAAAGACTACAATTGCTCGTTAGTCAGATCGGGTGTCTCTTTACCTTGGCTCCCACTTTTCAGTTCATCTGCATCACTTCCGCCCCGCCATCACTTCGTGACACCTCCACTACACTTCCGCTTCATTCCCCTACAAAGTAGAAGCCAAGAGGGGCAATCTGTAGACACCCGATTACGACTAAAGGGTGAACCACATTTCTTGTCACTTCAGTGGGCCCCTAGTTGGTCACTCACCGTGAGCCATCATTAAGCCTTGATTTGAGCCCATTAATGATTTAAATTGACTTAAAATCCCACCCATGTCACTTTGAGAGAGTCCTTAAGCATCAATGACTCTTATCCATTCATGCGATTGGCTGATAATTCACATAATTTTGATTTTCTATTCGCGACGCATCATGGCGCTGCGTCTCTGAGTCGCGACGGTCTAGACGGCTGCGATAGCCCATGCATTATCCATGCACGTGGACAATCCTGTCGCGATGCCCTGCCCTGTCGCGTCTCCATGTCGCGGCCCTATGATACGCCGCGACAGCAGCTGCGCATGCAGGCCTTTGCAACCACCTCCTATTTATCCTCTCATGGCTTTATCTTTATCCCTAGGGAATATCTCAACCCCTTAGGCGGGATTTGGGCCCTAGGGACTCTCTTTGAGGATCCTAAGGACTCTCCATCATTTTGGGTGGGATTTATCTCCCATTTAAATTAATTCTCGTTTTAAGGAGATATTCTCTCTCAAGGCTCTATAAAAGCAAGGCCTCTCTTCAAGGAGAGGAGAGCTCCGATTTTCACCTGAAGGGCTGCCAAATTCTCCACTGATCTAGACTTGGCCACACAGCCCTCTCATTTCCTCTCATTCCTCTCACTTCCCACCTCAAAAGGCTTGCTCATTTCACATCCATGGAGCGTGGAGCGTAAGGAGGCGCGACCCCCACTTCATCCAGGAGCTTCTGCACGATCATTGACACGACATCACGCCAGGGAGTCGCCCTAATGGGGCTCACCTTCTTCCTTTCTCTTTTCCTTCATTTCTTCATGCGTTTTTATTTTATTTCTAGATAGGTTGCATTCCTTCCATTCCCACGTTTTTCCTACAACCCAAGGGGTTTAAAAACCACCCCAGGTTCGTTCCCTTCATGTTGTTTTCATTTCCTTTCATTTAGAATAGTTGCTACACTAATCATGTTCTAATAAAGCTTTTCTTTGTTGTTTCTTTTGATTGGCAGGCATTCAAGCGAAGTACTACGAGGAGCTCTCATCCTCTGGCCGACCGGAGGACGGGAAGGAGGTCTCCCTCATTATCTCCCGCACCAGAAGAGAAGGCGACAGGGAAAGGCGACGCGACAAGGGACGCGTCAGCCATGACGACCGTGTTATCAGGTTTTCCTTTCCCCTTTCTCTTCCCCCCTTTCCTAGAGTAGTTAGCCCTTGTTATTTTCTTCATTTAGGCAATACTCTAGGTGGCGATCACATTCCTTACTTCCATACCATTAAATTTAATATCTGTTAATGTGTCGAGGGAAGCACAATCCCTGTGATTACACCTCCTGGTCCAGCAACCCTTGGCAATGAGCTAGGGCCAGCCATGGGGATTTAGGAGAGTATTTATGCTTGTTGGGTTGTATTTCCTATTAGGACTCTAACCCCCATTAAATTTCAATTTCTTATTTCTTAACCTCTTTCCAAGCTTTCCACTTCCTATTTGGGTTAGGATGGGAGTTAAATTCGTGGCCAACCTAATAGGGTAGGTTTATGAATCTAATTCTAACTCAAACTACTTATTTTAATGTTTTAAACCATTTTTTATTTAGGTAATATTTAAGTTACGAATTTAGAGTATTTTCCTATTATTCCTCTTTTAAAAATCCCTATTTTAGCCTAATAAATTCTAGAGGGTCCATTTAACAAAGCCCATTCTTAATGGAATTAACTTAAGAGAATTCTCCATTTTAAATAGGGAAATAATAGAATTTCAAAATTTATTATATTTTTTTACTGAATTTATTCATGGCATGAGAGGTCTATTGGTTCAATTCCGATAATGGGTAATCATTTCATGATGTTGGAAGTCTTTCCGACATGTCGTTTGATTTATGGGCGCTTTATTTTTCCGTGTTAATAGTTTTCCGACTTAGTTTCCTAATTTGGATAATTGGTCTTATTGTGACGTACACTTGGCCAATCGGATTTTTCGTTGCTTGAATTTCTTAGTAGAACACTTAGGAATAATGTCTGGGGTTGATTTATAATTTTTAAGGAATTTTACGATGTATTCTTACACATTGATAGTGGTACGTATGTTTCTATTATTTTGATTTAAAGAAATTTTTATTTCAAAAAATTTAAGTATTAATTTGCCAGGTTGCTATATCCTCCCCCCTTAAAACGAATTTGGTCCCCAATTCATATGATATGATACGACTACCAATTTATTATGGATATTTCATTCCATCACCTCCCCCACTTAGGACTTTGCTATCGCAAAAATAATATGAAATAAACTAAGGGTTTAGTGATGGTACCTTGTCCACCCTCATTGGTAGGATTTTTATCCACAAGGGCTTGTAATCGTCCTTGGCATGGAGTTTGGTTCTTCTTTGTTGGACAATTGATGACTCGATATTGTTGACTTCCACATCATAAGTATCTGCCCAATCTCTTCCAACAGTTATCACCTGATGCCCTGGCTTTTCACAAAATTTACAGACTTTCTTCCGCTTCACTTCCCCTTTCATTCTCTTGCTATCTACTGTATTTCTTCCTTTATTATCATTGGAATGAGTAGCACGTTCCCTTTTCATCACCTTCTTCTTATGGATCTTTTCAAGAAGTTCCATGGTGTCCTCTACTAATTGAGCTCTCAATACCATGACTGAATATACTTCAATGTCTAGTGGAGCCAACTTTTCCCAGTACATAGGTCTCAGCCCTTCTAAGAATCTCTTTGCCTTCATCTTTTCCGTACTCACCAAATGTGGTGCATACTGTGCTAGTCTTTCAAATTGCGCTTCATATTCTGCTACATACATCATTCGTTGTTTTAAATTGGCGAATTCATTTGCCTTCTTCTCACGAATCCTCTCGGAAAAATATTTGGTGTTGAGGAGTTCTAAAAATTTATCCCACTCTATGTTGATGTTGGGTAATTGTCGACTAGTAGCTTCCCACCAAGCTCTAGCATCGCGGTCCAACTGGAAGATTGCCAGAAGGACTTTCTCCTGCTCTGAACATTGCATAACTCTAAAGATTCGTTCCATCGCCTTCACCCAATTTTCAGCTTCATCGGGATCCGAAGTTCCATTAAACCTAGGGGGATTTATTCGTTGAAAGTTCCCATATAAGTCTCCTGCCCCATTTCTTGCTCCTGCTTGAATCATGTTGTTAAGGGCTTGAGTTAACCCCTGTACGGTCTGTTGTAATTCGTGCACTTGTGCATGCTCGCCAGCCATCTCCTCTAGTCGTCCTGCGAGCAATGATACTTATTAATTTCTTCTTAAACTTAGAGTGCTTATACATATAGTTAAGCTCCTAGCATAACCCCAAGCTTTACCCAATCTCTCACATTGGTATGGTGGTTGACTAGACACGATCATGGCAATGTACCTAAACATCCCTAGACTTAAAATATCATAATAAGGACATCCTAGGATCTGATACCAACTGTCACGCCCCTCCAATTTAGTAGCAGAATAAATCGGGGGAAACGTGAGCAACGAGTATGGTAACGTAAATTGCGCATACAGACGCAACATCAGAGCATCTAATGAATAATAATTAGAATAAACTCTTCATTTCATTATAAAAATCACTAAGACTATTACAACCACTAATTCGGAGCTAATACATAGGGCTCAATGACATCATACATTGAAAAGAAATCTAAAGCAATAACTATTAGACTCCATAGTACTAGGGCAACTTCATCAACTGACTCCAGGTCGCTCATCACTCTGGTCCCGTCCCATTGGTGTGTGTAACGTCATTGTCTGACTTACCCTGAGACACAATAACAAATAACGAAGGGTGAGCGATAACGTCCAGTAGGACTTAAATCTCAATAGTCAAGCAGACATTAAATAATTAATGTTTTAAAAGGCAGAGTAACTAATGATAGAGAGAGTCATGTAAAGTCGAGAAAGTAATAGCACAAGTAACATAGTTCGAATAGCAGATGAATCAAGTATAGCACGATGAATATGGTTAAAGTCAAGACATGAGAGTTAACGATAACAACACAATAACAAGTAACGACATTGTCAAGTAATAGCAGCAATGTATAGTAAGGAGAGAAATAGTAGTGGTTATGTAAAGAGTAAATTGCACTTTGATTGATTTTCATCAATCGAAATAGTATAGCACTTTTGATTAACTTTCATCAATCGAAATAGTAATGGCACTTTGGTTATCCGTAGATAGCCGAGAGAGAATATAGCACTTTGAATGCGACTAAGTCAGGATAGAATGCAATAACTCAAGATAGCAAGTATCAAGTAGAGCAAGGAGAGAGTACGACAGTAGTCGCTCAATTTCAGGACAGTAGCAGTTCAGTAACAGTCACTGGCAGTACAGTAACAGTGCAGTACGTCTGAACTAACAAACTAATAGTAACAGTATAACAGTCAGATGTCTAGCTAATTCAGAACAGTTAGTCAGAACCGGTGCAAATACAGACACCGTCATTAGCCCCTGCAGGTATTTTCGGGTGGCTCTCTGCCCCCAGGACTAGATTGGAGCCCCTCGGACACTCTCCGTGCCCTCAACAGTATGCATTCAAGTCAGTAGAGTCACAAGACCCATTTTAGCACTAGACAGTCATGATCAGTACAAAACAGTAGGAGCCACACAGCTCAAAGGGTACCAAGAGAGTACTAGATGAATAGACGAGACAGACGAGATAGTAGACTGAATGTGAATAGATGCGAGTATAGATGAGAGCTAGTGGACATTGCACATGAAACGTCGAGTAATGAGCGATAGCAACAGTTGCACAACACACGCGTTTGGTGTTGGCAGTCAGGTGGAATACACAACGCTTCCACTGGCCTCGTTATGCACAGGTCTAGAGGTCCAACGTGATTCAATATAAGAGCGAGAGCAACTAAGGCCGCTTGGATCTTGCTAATCCCTAGAGGTGTCATAGGTGTTAGGGTACAACCAGCTCATCGACCATGTGGGAATCCATGGACAAAGGAGACTTACGGAGGCCTTGAACAAAGACTCACTAGTCCGGTAGAAGGAGTATTCGACGGAGAGTTCATCCAAGTCAAGAGAGAATGTGTATATAGAAACAAGTGCCCGACGTTCTAGAGAATTCTAGAACAGTGGAGCATCGATAACGATATTCCCAAAACATCGCGCGAAAATGTAGACAAGTTCATTTAAAATGGGGCAATTTAAATATATAATTGACATAAATTACCAGATGTATTATGAGATAATTTCATGCCAAGTTAAGCCATTATGGATGGTTCAAAGTGAGTGCAGTGTAAGAGAAATGTAGATGAAAGAGATCATGTGTATGTATTTTAAATTACACAATATATGTTCAGTATAACAAGTGTGTATTACTGCGTATAGGACTATTAACAGAGGGTATAATCACTGTAGAAAGAGGTAGCATCAAAATTTATGGGTTTTCAAGCAAAAGTCCCAGGTCGCGATGTACCCTTGTAAGGGTCGCGACGGGGCTAACAAAGAACGCGACAGGGTCTTGTATAGATTGCGACGGGTCGGACAGGTCAGGTAGGAAGAACACGAAGACATCCCCTGTTGCGTTCTAAACACGACGGACGGTGCTGTCGTGATAAGCCTAAGAACGCGGCCTATCGGGCCATCGCGTTCTCAGGTACTGCGCCTGAGTCCGATAGAGAGAAGGACAGAGCGATTACGGGCCAAATTGCCTTGTTTTGACATAGGGTGCTTCAAAAATTTAGAACAAATTGTACAATGTATGAAAAATCACGAAACTAGTTCTAAACTGATCTAGACATGTAAGAGTACTTCCAGTAAATCAAAATTTGAAAACAGTCATGGTTTCGATAGGTTTAATCAAGTCAAACATGGAGAATAGAAGACTGTGTACAGTTGGGATGCAAGAATTAATTCGCAAGATAGGGTGGATGAAATTAGGGCTTTTGGGGACAAAAGAAGCCTAACAACATCAGTATCTCTAGTAAAATTTTTGTGGCATGAGAACGAGTATACATGGAGATATGAATTTGACAAGAGGGTTCGGGGTCATGGATTTACAGAACTTCATAAATTAAGAACAAAAGATTTGGTGAACGAAAAATTATGAATGAAGGGGTTTTGTTCCTGATGCATGGAACAATCCCACAGACAAAATTATTAGATTTTGCTCGTGAGATAGCCTACTTTATTCGTTTTCCTCTTCTAGGGCTAGAACTTGAAGAACGAGGGAGAGAGCTTGAGAGATTCTTCTCCCCCCCACTAGTTCTCCTCCTCCTTGGCCTCTCCTCCTGATCCAACCAACCCTTGACAACGAGCTAGGGCCGACCATGGGGATTTAGGGAGTATTTTGCTTGTGTGGGTGTTATTTCCCTAATAGGACTCTAACCCCCATTAAATTCCGAATTTCTATTTCTTAACCTCCTTCCAAGCTTTCCACTTCCTATTTGGGTTAGGATGGGAGTTAAATTCGTGGCCACCCTATTAGGGTAGGTTTAGGAATCCAATTATAACTCAAACTACTTATTTTAATGCTTTAATACCCTTTTCTTTAAGTAATATTTAAGTTCCGATTTAGAGTATTTTTCTATTATTCCTCTTTTAAAAATCCCTATTTTGGCCTAATAAATTCTAGAGGGTCCATTTACAAAGCCCATTCTCACTGGAATTTAACTTAGGAGAATTCTCCATTTTAAATAGGAAATAATAGAATTTCAGAATTTATTATATTTTTCTTACTTGACTTTATTCATGGGCCATGAGAGGTCTAGGGTCTAATTTTGATATGGTAATCATTCATGATGTTGGCAGTCTCTCTGGCATTTCGTTTGATTTATGGCGCGTTATTTTTCAGTGTTAACGGTTTTCCAACTTAGTTTTCCTAATTTAGATAATTGGCTTATTGTGACGTACACTTGGCCAATCGGATTTTTTGTTGCTTAAATTTCTTAGTAGAACACTTAGGAATAATGTCTGAGGTTGATTTATAATTTTTAAGGATTTTCTGATGTATTCTTGCACATATGATAGTGGTACGTATGTTTCTATTATTTCATTAAAGAAATTATTATTTTAAATTTTTTAAGTATTAATTTCTCGGGTTTCTACACATTTACTCTCCCTTACACATCATTTCACACATTCTTCACATCGGTTACTCTTGCACTTTACTTATCACATATCCACTCACTTGCACTTACCACGGGCCCATTCACATGTCACTTTCACTTTCTTCATATTTTATCACTTAAGTTGCCGTGACCATAGTCCTAACTACCATATAGAGGACGCACGCACCCATATCACATAGCACATATCACATAGCACGTAGCACATAGCACATAGCACATAGCACATCACTTGACACACACCCACCACCTGGGCAATCTAGTGGCGAATCTTGGTAACTGCGCAGACCAGAAGCCCTCTCCACCGTATTCAGTGGTACTTATCCACCTCTAGGGTTTCATCCTAATGCCCTTAGGATATATTTCACACGTTGAGCCTTTCATAGGACTTTTCTATGGTACAGCTCTCAGACCTCTATGGTAGCAGTGTCAATCTCGACCCATTTTTTACATTAAGCACATTATCATATTTTCGTCTCATTTTACTCACCCTTAATTCCACACTTTAATCCCTTTTTGGCACATGCACTTTGAATAATAATCCCATTCAGTTACAGAGTTTAATCTTACTGTTCAACAGTGATAAACAACTCAAACAGTATACTAACATGCTATTAATACTAAATTTACATGATTACAACTACATGCTCATATGATTAATTTCACAGTTTATAATACAAACAGTACCTACGTTGTCACATCAATACCAAATTTTTATCACATGCTACATCAGTTAGTATATCACATATTAAATTTTCTAGATTTTTATGAATAGGTAATTCAAATTTTAGTAATTAAGACAGAATTTAGGCATATTACTCAAGAATTTCAATTAATTAGACTTCCATGAAACAGTAGTGTCTACAGTTTCAAAGCATGAACACAGTCATCATACTATAGGGAAAATTTATAAAACCCTAACATGTAGCAAATCTAATTGTTCCAGGTTAAACATAATAAACCATGCTTCTCTCATTATATACAGAAATTTTCAATAATTAACACTATGTACATAAATTTGAAATATCCTCATGATATGACCTAATGACTGACCTTGACAACATATAATTTTTACAACATGCATATACATCCAAAGTCCAATAACACATTTTAGAGATCAAGTAGTACACTTTTAGAACCCTGAAGACTTGGCGGCACAGTGTGTGCCGCCAACTGTGTAAATGGCACAGTCTGGTGCCCGCCACACAGGAACTTGGCGGCACAGTATGTGCCGCCAACCTCCTTTCTGCAGACCATGCAGACAACACACAATGCAAGGGAAATTTGGAGGTTCCAGACACGAGGAAATTTCAGAAAAATGCTAGGACCTAAGGGGACATTAGGGTTGACATCCATAGGTTACTTGCCTCCAATTAAATCCACAGAGATCAATCTTGCTGAAGAGCCCTCCTCGGCCCAGCCAAGAAGATGCTCAAACCTCTTCAGATCCGGTTCTTCTGTTGATGTAGATTGATCCTCAGAGTTGGGGATGCTTCTTCTATGCTTGGACTATCCTCCAGTCGTTGTAATCCCAGAAAACTCCCTCTAGTCGCCGGATCCAGCTCTCCAAAGATCAGCTTTTCTCCACAAAGGGTCTTAGGGTTTCACCAAGGCCAAAGACTTAATCCAGCGGAATAGGGTGATTTTGTAGAGCTGGGTAGTTGGGTACGTATTAGGGTAGGTCTCCTACGATTATAGATGGTTTCCTAAACTGGAACTAGACGAAACTCAGCATTACCAATCTGAAACCATCATACAGCGGGACTTGGCGTCCACCTATGGTGCCGCCAACAGGGGGGTTGGCGTCCATCGATCTGGATGCCAACTCCTCCTGCCAGGCAGTCAGTGGCAGGCGTGTTGCCACCAACTGGGATTTCGGCCAGAACAGAGACATACATCCAAAATAGATACATAATTTCATTACAAACAGTTTAATGGTTACGAAAATGAGTAGATATTATATGCACAGGGTTAAACATAATATATATATATATATATATATATATATATATATATATATATATATATTATACATGTTACACAGCGTAATTACATACCACATGCATGGATTTAAATAAATATAACATGTACATCGTTGTTAGTAGCATGCACATTTAATATATATACATGTTGAAAATACTCATATGCACTTACAAGGTATATAGCAATATTACCTATCATATGCTCAATCTTACTTAAATACACATGCATAGTATTTAAATAAGTACATCTGTACAAAATTAGCTAATTACTTATATCGTAGAAAATAACATACATACATACGTATACACATTGAATAATTATAATATACACAATTTAATACACTCACTAATACATAACAGTAACTACCACATGCATAATATAAATGAACAAAGTTCGGGGTCTCACATTACCTCTGTGGACACACGACGATGTGAGATGGATCACTCATCTTCTGTTTGTTAAGAGGTTTGTCTACATAACAATTTGAAGTAAGTATTCTTTTACATACACCACATACACTAATGGCTATGACCTATATTTTCTTTATCAAGCTTGACTCATTCATTCATTTACTACATACAATTTAGAGTAATGTATTTCTTCATTATTTAAGACATTATTATTCTCTAACTAATTATCTTTCTCTTTATTAATTACAATTGTTTATTTTGGTGGCTCTATTAAAAGTATATGATGAATGAAGAAGACATGTACAACTTTGACATTGCAGAACACAAAGAAAAGATGGTAAATTTTTTTCCCATTATGCTTATCATTTTGAGGATCCTTTACATCTCAAAACTAAATCTATTTTTTTTTCTTCAAGAAATTCATCGAAACAAAACAAAAGAAGAAGAGACAAATATTCCCAAGTGCATGGGAGCAAACAGAAGGACAAAAACGAAATGTTGGAAAATCATACAGTTAAAACAATTACAACATGCATATATTGTGAGCGAAAATTTTTGAATATGAACCACCAATATTTTTGTTGTTACAACAGAGAAGTCCTCTTAAAGATTAATTCTATCTCTAAAGAATTGTTGAGATTATATACTTCATAATGACGAATCAAGGGAATTTAGGAACTCTATACGTGGATATAACAATGTATTTGCATTCACATCATTTAGTGTGAAAATGGATAACATATTTGCAAATATGAAAAGTGTACTACACTTTCAGAGTGTAAAGACAATTCATCATTATCTTCTATTTTGACACCCACGATAACATGGCTAGATTTCTTCAGTTATATTTTTATGACATAAAAATGAGTTTCAAATCGAGACTCACATGTTCCAACTTTGAATATCATTACTATAGAGAAGTTGATGTCAATACTCAACATCAATCCATATTCTACTTTTTTTGAGAATCTCAGACCTTATCACCATTGATGAAAAAATTATCACATTAGAAGATTGTGGATTAGATCAATGAATAATGCACCAACTGTTGATCAAGTTGCAGCTATTTAGATAGAAGGAAATAATATTGGACTAGATATATGGTAGACATTATTGTATATGGACATGATGGAACTACTTATAATTCCAATCATATTTTGGTTGTTAAGATCCATTACAACATCTTTTATTATTTCCGAGGAAAAGTGGATGACATAGAGGGTTAAAAGGAACAAAACGATACATGCATTTCAAAACTTCATGTTCATTATTGCCATCTGATCATACTGACTTCCAAGACATACTTCATATGAAGAAGGTAAGTATTAGAATATATTTTCAATTTTTCCCACTATATTAACTTCAATTGTAATTAGTATTCATGACCACAAATATTTTTCCTTTTTAGGATTGTCTGAATAAGGAAACTAGAGTTGTTATGTATCAACAAGAGAATCTATGCTATCTACTACAAATCAGGGAAAATTCAAACAATACTTTGTTATTTGGAGGAAAACTGCTTCAACATATGTTGTAGACATGTATCAAGATAGAGATAAACAGATTAGATTTTTTATTATAAAAATAAAAAAAAATCAGAGCATAATTGTAAAGGAATTGTTGATGTTGTCAATGGAGTGAAGTAAATGCAAATCAAATTGGAAAAGAATTGTACTCCCTGCTTCTTTTATTGGAGGACCAGAGATATGCTTAGACGTTACTTAAATGTTATGTCTCTTGTACAACGCTTTGGAAAGCCTGATATATTTCTGACTATTACTTGTAATATTGATTGGAATGATATAAAAGTAGCGCTACAACCATGAGAATATACATTCAATAGACTAATATAACATCACAGATTTAGAGCCAAACTACAAAACTTAAAAAGAAAAGTTGTTCAAAGAGGGCATTTGGGAAAGTAGCAGCTCATATTTATGTCATTAAATTTCAAAAGAGAGGATTGCCACATGCTCACTTTTTGATAATATTGAAAGAAGAGCACAAAATCAATCTCCAGAAACATATGACAATTTTGTATGAGCTGAGATATCAGATCTCAATGTGGACAAGGAATTTTATGAATTGGTTTTAAAACACATGATGCATGGTCCATGTGGAAATTTAAGGCCAACTTTCCCATGTATGAAAGGTGCTCGTTGCAAAAATCATTTTTGTGAAAATTCAATGCAAGGAAACAATTCTTATCCTATGTATTGAAGAAGAAATAATGGAAAGCAAGCTAAAGTTAAAAATAGTATTTTGGATAATAGATGGGTTGCACCATGGAAGCCATATTTGTTGAAAAGGTACAATTGCTACATCAATGTTGAGATTTGCTCTTCTATAATAGCTGTGAAGTACTTATACAAGTATGTGTATAAAGGGCATGACCATGTCTCTATATATATGCATACTGAAAATGATAAACAGACAATTGATGAGATCAAAAAATATTAAGATGGAAGATGGGTATCTCCACCTGAGGCAATATGGCGAATACTTCGATTCAATCTCTATGAAATGTATCCTCCTGTAACACCATTATAGTTGTATCTCCTCAATAGACGAATGGTGACATTTTGAACAAATGAGAACTTACATGATGTGGTCTCTGAACATTATACAGGAAAGACTATGCTTACATAATTCTTCATAACCAATGCTAAAGATGTTAAGACACGAAAACTTCTTTATAGAGAATTTTCAGAATGTTATGTTTGAAATAAAACAAACTATGTTGGACTCGTAAAAAATAAAGCAAGCAATTGGACATTTAAATACAACAAATTCGTTAGACGGGAAAGACCACATGCTAAAATACTTTGAACATGTGCATGGTCCTACTTCCTTCAATGACTTATACACAGTGAGTGGTGTTTACTAGCCTACTTTCAAAGATGTTGCCCAAAATTAGGGTTGCTAGAAAATGATATGCATTATTTATTGTTTAGAAGAAGCTGCACAATATCAAATGCCTATTCTTTGCACATGCTCTTTGCTACAATATTAGCATTATGTGAACCAGATGATGTACGCATATTATGGAAGAAGTTTCATATTCATATGTGTGAGAACTATGCAAGGACTGGTGACTTCATATTTGCAGAATAAATCACGGCAACTTTAAAAGACATCAAAATATTCTTACAAAATGAAATTGTATATTATGATCTACCTCCAATTGTCACAGATGAAACATTAGACAAATCAAGAGAAATGTTGGATGAATTAACAATTAAAACACCACCTAAGGACAAGCAGTCACTCTACTTAATGATGATAAAAAGAGAGCGTTCAACTGCATAATGGATCAATCATAGGAAAAAACTTTTTATATCATGCATTATTACACAAATTTGATTAGTTGGTCAAATATATCATTAGCTACAACAACATGCAGTGTTGTAGCATCTCTTTTGCGAGTGGACAGATAGCTCATTCAAAATTAAAATTCCCCTTGACGTTATGAGTCGTCAGTTCGTGGCATAAAGAACAAAGTAGTTTTGGCCAATTAATTAGAAAATGTAAATTAATCATAGTGGAGAAGCCCCAATGTCAAAAAGGTTTATGATTGAAAGTTTGGATAGGACATTACAAGATATAATGGATCAAACTGCCATTCGGAGGAAAATTTATGTTATTTGGAGGAGATTTTCAGAAAGCGCTTCCAGTGTACTTAAAGGAATAAGAAATCAAACAGTTGAAGCATCTCTCATCAAATTATACTTGTGGCCCTTGATGACAAAATTGTACTTGGAAAAAATAATGCGTGATTTTTTACTGCATTTTGGTGATGGAGTAGAAGAAACACTAGACAACGATATGATTCGTATCCAGGTGATATGCTTATATGATATGATAAAGAAGGAGAATTATAAGATACATTGATTGACACAATCTATTCAGAATTATATGCATAATATGTAGATGTGGCTTTTGTTGCAAATAGAGATATATTGACTACAAAAATGAATATGTTGACAATCTCAATGAGATGATCATAAAAAGATTTCCAGGAGAAGAGTAAATTTACCATAGTTTTGATTATGCAGTTGATGAAACAGATTGCAACTATCAAGTTGAATTTTTGAATAGTTTAACACCCAATGTGATGCCACCTTCAAAATTGATGTTAAAAAAGCATTGTCCAATAATGCTATTAGAAATTTAGATCCACCTAATGTACTTTGTAATGGGACAAGATTAGTCTGTATTGATCTACAAAACAATGTCATTAAGGCTAAAATTACAGTTGGTTAATATTCTGATAAAGAGGTGTTACTTCTAAGAATTCTTTTGTATCCTACAGAATCTGACAAATATCCTTTTCAATTCAGAAGAAAACAATTTCCTATATGTTTAGCATTTTCTATGACCATAAATAAGGCACAATGTCAAACAATTCTAACTATTGGAATATACTTGTCTGAACCAGTATTTTTACATGGTCAACTTTATGTGGCAATGTCAAGAGGAATATCCAAGCATACAACCAGATGTCTTAAAAACAACAAATGGTTATGCTCAAATATGTCATGATTACACAATAAGATTGTTTACAAGGAAATATATGAACCATGTAATTGTAAGTACCAATAATATTCTCTAATCATTATCATTATAATATTAAATTATTACAAACTTTCATACACATATTTGACTTCTTCTTATTTTTTTACAGAACATGTCAAGTGATTATATGTGTTGAAAAAATTGACTCCTCATTTGAAGAAATGGAAGATAAAATGCAAACTTTTGAAGAAAGAGAAGCCCTATGACTTCTCAAAGAATAATAAATTTGGAAGAGTAGTCAACATCTGCTTAGTAGATGAACAAGCAAAAATTTCGTTCCTCATATTATTTATATTTTTAATTATTACTAGTGATAAATATACACATATTTATATACTCATGTTATGATATTTTTTATAGGGCACACCAATACAAGCTACAATGTTCTTAGAAACTATACCAATATTTGACCACATACTCTCAAAAGACAAGTTCTATTTCATTTCAAATGAACAATAAAAGAGGCAATTAAATCCAAAGTTCAATAGAGGGTCTATTCCGTACAACATCATATTCATAAGGGACACTATAATCTTAGAGACAAGTCCATTTGATATAATCACAAATAGTTTTGAAACAAGAGGATTGGGTGATAGAAAGGAAACATACTCGACAATATCATAGTTATTGAACAACAGAACAGAAGATGAAGTCATAGGTGAATATATTCATGATATGTACATTTTTGAAAAACTACATATATTTGTATTATTGTAACATTTTTTTTAGAAGAGCAGATGACAAGCAAATACAAAGATAAAATTTTATCTTAATAGATAATTCGTATATATTTATAATCATAGTTTATTATCATACTTGTTTACTTTGTAGATTTTGATGATAAAAAAACACTACTTTTCAATTATGATGAAAGATCACAAAGCACCAATTGGTATTTATCTTAATGATCTAAGCATTTGATTCATTCATATTTGATTTGAGGGTCTAACTTGTGTGTTAAGTGTGCAACAAAATATGTCAAAAGTTGCACATGAGGTGAACCTTTCAAAGGTCAAGATTTGGACAAAAGCGAAAAGACAAGACTGGAATAAGAAATGCAGAACTGACACAATCAGATGACCGACTTTAGTAAATTGATCGACTGATTATCAAGAAGTGTCAACAAATGCTCTGAAGGTGTCGATAGATTAGGAAATCGGATGACCGATTTTCAAGAATCGGTCGACTAACTATGTGAAGCCCAATCGATTGAAGAACAATAAGGCCCAATCGATTGATGATCAAGCAGGAAATCGAATGGCCAATTTGGGGATTTCAGTCGACCGATTATGGACCAATCGATTGACGGTGAAAAGGCCATAGATTGATGACCAAGGTTTCGATTGGTGAAGAAAAGATTGGACGATTGATATGAAGGAATCAGACGATCGACCTAGCTAGTGGGGCTGGGACAGTCGAAGAATCGGTCGACCGAGTTCACAAAATCGGACGATTGGCTTTGTGCAACATGTCAACACAAGAAGAAGAAGAAGAAGCAGGTCAACTCCAAGGCTAAGTCTAGAATCGGACAACCGACCTTGTAAAATCGTTCGACCAATTAGAGTGGTGAGTTTCCTAATCTATGCGGACTCTTTCCAAAAGTGGGACTCTTACCTTGATTAGTACAAGCACGTCTCTCAAAAATCTTCTAGGGGTCCTCCACTATAAATACGGCTATGTATCATGATGAGGAAGAAAAGGATAGCTACCTCCAAGAGAGCAGCTCGTGCCCTAGCATTCAAGAGAGAAGTGTGCTTCCTAAAAAGAGCCAACAGAAGCTCTTCACCTGTAGAAGTCTGAAGAACGAGTCTTCATTGTCCAAAAGCCTTCCTGACATTCCAAGAAAGTGTTGTTCATCAGAAAGGCATGGAGTTGGTGTTGCTTCTTGCAAGACTCTATTCTGAAGCGTTCTATGTCGACCAGTTCTTCACTGTGACATCATCGGGCAAAGACGACTACATTAGGCCAAACTTCTGAGACAGAAGAACTCTATACTTTACTTTGTTTAGATAATTGTCTCTCCTGTCCACGTTTTTCATTTGTTCTCTTTAAACCAAGAACATACTGTGTGGTTGGTGTGTAGTGTGTGCGATGCATACACACCGGGTTATCTCGTCCCTGGGAAACGAGGTGGGGTTGTGGTTGTCCCCGAAACAACATTGTGTGTGTGAGGTCTCGTAACTTGTACCTGGGAAACAAGTTAGTGAAATCCTCATGGGGGTGGGGTAGTGGACTAGGTGCACACAAGGGGTGTGTTTTGTCGAACCACTTTAAATCCTACGTGAACTTGTGGTTTGATTCCATCTTTTTCTATCTCCGTTCTATGCACGTTAGGATAGTCGGCTTCATCTATCTATATACTTGTTATATTCTGCAGTGCATCTCATGATTAGATTTGTTTAATTGAATTTAGTCTATTCTGTGTAAAGATTTTTAGTTAGGCGATAACCAATTATTCACCCCTCCCCTCTTGGTTGTTCACCGCACATACATTCACGTATTTTACTCTTCAATTGGTATCAGAGCAGAGCTCTTGATCTTAAAGTGATTATTTGTGCGATGGCCAGTGAAGGATATGTGCATGACGGTCATCCTATCAACTGTCCACCATAATTTGATGGTAGTAATTATTTGTATTGGAAAAACCATATGCATGTCTATCTTAGAGCTCAAGACTATGAGATCTAGAGAGTTGTGAGAAATGGTCCATACACACTGTCAGAGGATGAGAGAAAGTGGATGGAGGATAGCATTAAAAAATCCAAGATAAAATTTAGTGCCTTGAATATCTTGCAATGTGCTATACACCTTGATGCGTATTCTTGCGTTTCAATGTGCAACTCAACAAAAGAAATGTAGGACAAGCTAAAATTGATCTATGAAGGCACGTCAGAGGTCAAGGAGACCAAAGCCAACATCCTGGTCCATGAGTACAAGATGTTCAAGATGAGCCCCGTGGAAACAATCTCTGATATGTTTGCACGGCTCTCAAAGATAGCAAATGGACTCAAGGCGCTTGGCAAGAACTACATGGACATGGAGATCGTCCGTAAAATTCTGAGATCCCTCCCATCAGCATGCACACCAAAGCCACAGTCATAGAGGACTCTAAGAACCTATCAAGCCTCACTGTGGAGGAGTTGATGGGAGTCTCATGATTTATGAGATAAACTTGAAAAGGGAGGAAGCCGAGCAGCCAATTATCAAGCAAAAGAATGTGGCACTGAATGCTAAAAAGTCCAAGGCAATCTATCTAGATGAAACTCAAGTGAAGATGAGGAAGAAGTAGTCAAGATTGCATGAAGCTTTAGAAAATTTTTAGAAAGAAAAGGTCACAGTATGCAAGTTCTTCCAAGGACTTCAAGGGCAGAAACAAGGAAGAGGACTTTAGTAGAAAAACTGAATTGGTCTGCTATGAATGCCAAGGTATTAGGCACATGAAATCTGAATGCCCATATTTCTGAGAAAGCAGAATAAAGCCAACACAAAGAAGTCCAAGGCCATGGTTGTCACATGGAGTGACTTCGATGAGTCAAGCTCCGCAATGAAGTACAGGTGTATGTGCGATGAGCAACCAAGAGGGGAGGGGTGAATTGGTTATCACCTAATTTATAAATCTCTTAAACAGAATAGATTAAACTCAATTAAGACAATCTATAAAATGATGTGCACAATGGAATATGACAATAGAAACTGCGAAACCAACTATCCTAACATGTATAGAATGGAGATAGGAGAGATGGATCAAACCACAAAGTACACACATGACTTAGAGTGGTTTGGAAAACACACCCACGTGTGCACCTACGTCTATTACCCCACACCCCCGTGAGGATTTTCACTAACTTGTTTCTTGGGTACAAGACAATAAACCCCCACACACGTTTGTTTCTGGGGACAACATAAACCCCGCCTCATTTTCGGAGACGAGATAACCCGATGTGTATGCGCGCACGCACTACACACCCACAACGTGCTCACAAATTGAGCACACACACACACACAATGATGTTCATAGTTCAAAGAATAACAAAAGAAAGCATGGACAAGAGAGACAATAATCTAAATAAGTAAGGTGTAGAGTTCTCCTATCCCAGAAGTTTGGCCTTTGTAGTCGTCTTTGCCCAACAATGTAACAATGAAGAACTGACCGATGTAGAACACCTCAGAACAGAGTCTTGCAAGAAGCAACACTAAGTCCATGACTTTTTGATGAAGAACACTTTCTTGAAACGTCTGGAAGGCTTATGGACAATTAAGACTTGTTCTCCAGACTTCTACAGGTGAAGAGCTTCTGGTGGTTCTTTTTGGGAAGCACACTTCTCTCTTGAATGCTAGGGCATGAGCTAGTCTCTTAGAGGTGGCTATCCTTCTCTTCCTCATCATGATACACAACCGTATTTATAATGGAAGAAGATTTTTTGAGAGATGTGCTTGTGCTAATCAAGGTAAGAGTCCCACTTTCGGAAAGAGTCCGCTCATCATCGTAATCGGTCGACCAATTTCACAAGGTCAGTCGTCCAATTCTAAACTTAGCCTTGGAGTTGACCTGCTCTTCTTCTTGTGTCGACATGTTGCACAAAGTCGGTCATCTGATTTTGTGAAGTCAGTCAACCAATTTTGACTGTCCTAGCCCCAAACAGCACTGGCTAGGTCGGTCGCCCGTTTCCTTCATATCGATCGTCTGATCTTTTCTTCACCAATCAGAACCTTGGTCATCAATCGATTGGCCTTCTCACCATCAATCGATTGGACTAAACATCAATCGATTGGTCCATAATCGGTTGACCAAAATCCCTAAATCGGTCATCCAATTTCTTGCTTGATCATCAATCGTTGGGCCTTGTTCTTCAATCGATTGGCCTTGACTTCATCAATCAATTGGAGCTTCACATAGTCGGTCGACCACTTCTTGAAAATTGATCGCTCGATTTCCTGACTGTTGTAATGCCAAATGGTATTGGTGTCACATCCTGAGAGTTACACAGTGAAAATATTTGGAGATTTAAAGTCGATATTCCGAGATGTGAACAGTCAACAAATAAGCTCTAGCTAGCGAGCAATAAATGTGTATCAACACAAACATAATAATAGGGCCTAATAATGAACACCACTAATCTTGTATTCAAATCTCATACATAGTACCAACACATACTCTTTCATTGTTGAACCATAAGACTAAGACTCAATAAAGGGAAAATTACATATAACCTCGCAGTCTACTACATCAAACTACTCTCAAGTAAACTAAAGATAAATACTAAGGTTGGAACATGCTCATCACTCTGACGCATTCCCCTCATAGTCTTGTCCTTCCGCTTCTTCCTCAATGTCACCTATGATGTTGAAAAGTAGGGAATGAGCAAACTAGTCCAGTAGGATTTATATCTCAATGTGCGGGTAATGATATAAGTGATTAGCAATTTAAAACTAAGCAGACATGATTAACTAGATATGCATGAATGATAAATCCATATAATCACGATACATGAACAAGATAGATTGAACAATAGAGATTGAACAAGATCTAGAATGAGATAACAAGATAGAACTAGCATTAGATCACTGTGTACAAGCACACAAGATATCACTTAATTGTAGTAAATGTAGGATGGCCATATCATGCAAGCAAGCACGCACGAGCATGAACTTTTATAACTTAACACTTAATCTGGCACAGAGATACTAATGTGCACTAAGGATCTATGCCACCTTGGAATGCACACTAGGACACATGTTTGTGGTTATTGTATCTAGCATTCAACACGACACTATTTCCTAACGTAGATGCAATGCTAGTAATCATTATACCCTATGGTAACAGTATATTTATGACTCTCCGTCATTGGGGCTAGACTGGAGCCCTTGGACAGTCACCGTGCCTGATCAACATCTTATGAATTTCAAATGTAGATAACCACAGTCATTCATGGCCAATAACATGAGTTTCAAGAAGTATATAATTCAATATCACATTCATGATGATTTCAAGGAAAAAAGTCATGTGAACATGATTTCATGATACAATAGTCAAGAGAGAATTTTGGTAGCATAACGACGCAATTTACACTTTTAGTTAACTCTTTACGATAATGGCTTGAGTCCAAGATTATAAATCCACACTCATGAGAACGAGATGAGAAAGGAAGTGCACGCTATCTCCAAGGAGCTTCAATGGTACAACCAACTCGGTCTCCATGAGGGAATCCACAGAGTACAGAGATTTACGGAGGTCTTAGAGGAAAGGTCACTAGTCTGCCGATACGGAATGACTGACCGAGAGTTTCCAATCCCCCAAGAAGGGGCTGCCTATTTGTGCAAGAGTGTAGTGTAGAACGTGTCTCAATCCACAATCCATCGGTTTAAAGCAAGCGGAAAGCAAGTAACATGATGACACAATACTGAACATGCACGTATCTCAACATGATTTGCAGTGTTTTAAGAAGATATTCATTCACTTTGGTAAGCTAGAGCAGCAAGATGAACAATCAATCATAGCAAGAATAGATCAAGCAATTTAAAATAGAATAAGCTTTCAGGTTGTTATGCCTTTCTCATGGGTTAAAGGTTTTAAGCAACTGGACAAACTGTGCAATGTATACTAAGACCATAACATGCAAGACTAACACTGTATACTGTAAAAATAGGTCTCGGGTTGGCCTCTAAATCGCAACGGGTTCAGTCATCGCACTTAAGAAGACCGTATAGGGTTCAAAAGTACAAGTACACTATGAAACAGAAAATCACGACGGACCTTTCTGTCGCCTTTATGTCGTGACAGGTCGATATGTCACGATGGCCTTTAAAACGTGACGGCCTTGCCAGTCGCCTTCATAACACGATAGCCAACGGGTCATGACAACCCTGAATCGTGATGGTTCGATATGTCGTGTTCAAGAGGTGTTTTCAAAATCCAAAATATAAAAATTGTGTGAAAAGTAAAGGCAAGAAAACTAGTCAAATCGGGACGGCATGTCCCGTCGCGTTCTAGACAGGCGCTGAAACCCACATAACATAGTTTCATGTGTCAGAACGGTCGAGTCAAATACATAATCGTGATGGAAGGTTCGATCTCTTTTCAGGTGAACGCGACGGTCTAGTATGTTGTGTTCATGAGATGAAGAACGCGACGTCTGGAGTGGTCGCGTTCATGGATCTTGCCCGAAAACAGTAAAAACGGTGCAGTTCCTCATGATTGACCTATAACTCGAAATACAGGGGTCTTTGGACAAAACTTTGAACATGGAAAGGGTAGAGGACAACGAGTAGAAGAGAACTATGGTTCTAGTTTGACCCAATTTCACCTCGGTTTGCGTGAAACATAGTAGGAACATGAAATGCCCTATTCATATGTGACTCTTGGAGAACGCTTAATACGACTAGCATGCTTCATGACAATTGGGCAAAATAGATGCATATGAAACTAGACTCGATGCTCTTTCCATTGGTATGTACTACGTTTAGTTTAAGCCTGAGAACACCTACCTTTGGTCGATGCTAAGAAGAGTCTTCTGCAGATTGTTGCAGAACACAGGTAGGGGAAGATGGCTCCGGTTGGGGGCGATCTCCTCCTCCTATGGTGCTCAAGCAGACTCCTCACGACCCCAATTAATGGTAAGCTCGTCTCCAAGGGTCTTAGGAAGAGTATTTAAGTTTTAGGGTTGTTTGGTAGTCCTATTACAACTAGGAAAGAAGGGTTGTGATTTTAGCTAGATCATTTCCTTGTTTGAGGAATTCCTATCCCAATTAGAGTGTGTGAGCTATTAGGAAACCTCCTAGTATGGTTAGGCATGAATTTGGGTTGCTAAGTATGACTAATTGCCTTTGCTTTTTCCCTAATTGCCCCTTTCTATTTTCTGCTCAATTAGGGTTACGAATTTTTGAACACAAACTCTACAAATTCTCTCCCCAAAATCAGAATACACAAAATCTACATATTCTCTCTCCCTTTTTGACAACATCAAAAAGTGGGTGGTAGTAGGGTTAATAAGTGCATTTTGCTAAAAAACAAAGTGGATATATGAAGATATCACTAAAGAGAGGATGACGAAGTGCATACACTAAGAATTAGCCATATTATAGCCTATGTATTTAATCAAGTTCTCAAGACACACTCCAAATTAAAAACCATAAAAAGTGATGTGTGAGATATGATTAATAGGCATCACACATGATGAGAGACAAAATTTCTAATTAACACTAACGAATACTCTCAATCTTACCAATGCATGATAGATCCTCGATTTTTGGTAGGTATCACTCTGTGCCATTTTTTTTATAATACTTGAAAGTAATTGATGTGTAGCAACCCGATATTTTAAATACTTAAATAAATAGAAATAATGGGAGAAAGGGATTAAATAAAATCCAATAAATATTAAAAATGTATGGGCTTGATTTAATTAGCTCATGCAAAGGTAATGGGCCAAATTGGGAGTATGGATTATGGAACAAGAACAAATACTCCAAAATTCGTAACCCTAACTATGGGGAAAATAGAAAAGGGTAAAAGAGGGATTGAAACCATGGCAATTGGCCATGAATGGCAAGCCAAATCGTCACCCACCATGGCATCAACCTTCTAGAGGGTTTTCCACTCCAAATGGTAGGGGAGATCACCAAAACAAGGAAGGGAAGAGCTGGAAATCGCATCCCCCTTTCTTAGTTACAATAGGACATGGAAAAAACCCTAAACATATAAGAACTCGTCCTAAATCTAATGGGGAAGGTTCACACACTTGCTGGGGTCATGGGAGGCAGAGCTAGGGCTTTAGGAACGGAGGAGAATGGCTGGAGAAGGAAGCTTCTCCCCAACCCCGCTCTTCTTCGACCTGTGCACAACCGAGAGTTTAAGCTTCAACAAGGGTAGGTATTCTCGGGCCAAAGAAGAATCTAAATCATCCTATCTTGTAGAGCATCGTGTCTACTTTCATTTTCAAGTGATATGCCCAAATTCCATCATGAAATTGTTGAGTTATAAGCATTTTCCCATCGTTGCGCATATCTGTGCCGTTTCATGTTCATGCATGTTTACATGCCTTATGAGACCAAATCGATCCGGTCCAAAGGCATAGATCTCCTCATCTTGATGTCCTCTACAAGTTTCATGATCATAACTTTGTCCCATGTGTAGACACCCGATTATGACTAATGGGTTGAACCACATTTCTTGCTACCTTAGTGGGCCCCTAATTGGTCACTCACCTTGAGCCCATCATTTGCCTTGATTTGAGCCCATTAATCCATTAAAATACCTTGAAATCCCGAAATCAATCATTTGAGAGTCCCTAGAGGAATATAACTCCTATTTTAATCATGTGGTTAGAGAGAATAATCCAAGATAATTCGGGATCCTTGTCGCGACGCATCGTGGCGCCGCGACTATAGTCGCGACGGGTTGGGCCGCCGCGACAGCCCATGCATTATCCATGCACGTGGGCAATGCTGTCGCGTCCCCCCGCACCGTCGCGTCTCTAGTCGCGACCCTACGATCTGACGCGACAATGTCCGAGATCTCTGGCCTCCGTAACCACACCCTATTTATCCTCCCATGCACTTTGACTTGGTCTAAGAGGGTTATCCCAACCCCTTTGGACGGATCCTTGGCCCTAGGGACTCTCCTAAGCTCCCCTAAGGACTCTACACCCGATTTTGATAGAGCTTTATCCCCCATTTTTAATTTCCACACCTTTTTGAGGAGATAATACCTAATTTTCTCACTCCAAGCTCTATATAAGGAAGGCCCCTCCTCATGGACGAGAGGAGCCTCATGATCACCCCGAAGGGCTGCCAAAATTTCATCTGAATTAGACTTAGCCACGCAGCCACTCATTCCCTTCATTCCCTTCACATTCCACTCCTCACAACTCACTTATTTCACCATCAATGGAGCAAGGAACGTGAAGAGGGCGACTCTAGCAATCTCCTGGACCTCTTTGCACATCATTGGAGCTGCATCCACGCCAGGAAGTCGCCCTAATGGGGCTCATTCCCTTTCCTCTTCCTCTTTTCTATTTCTACATGCATTTTTACGTTCTTTTTAAATAGAGCACATCCACCATCCACCCACGTTTTCCCACACCCACAGGGGTTTAAAACCACCCCAGGTGCGTTCCCACCATGATCTCCCATCCCATTTCGTCTTTTAGAATAGATACTACACTTTACATGTTCTAATAGGGTCTTTTCTTTGTGTTTTCTTTTGATTGACAGGCAAGCAAGCAAAGTCTACGAGGAGCTCTGGTGCTCTGGCCGGCTGGAGGACTAGAAGAAGGTCACAACAACAAATCTCCCGCATTCAGAGAACGCGACGGCCTAGGGTGACGCGACAAAGACGCGTCGATTTCCACTGACGCGATACTAGAGACGCGGCGGCCATGACGACCGCGACACCAGGTCAATTTCCTGTTCTCTTCCTTTTTCCTAGTTTAAGTTAGCCATCGTCTTTCCACATCATTAGGCAACTTATCTAGGTGGCGATCACATCCTTTTCCTATGCTATCATATTTGATATCCATGTCCGTGTCGAGGGGAAGCCAATCCCTGTGATTACACCTTTTGGCGATCACGGTGGGACCTTCAGCGCTACCCTCGTAGATCTAACTTGCTTGCTTGCCATATTGTCTTTCTTTTTTTGTCCTTTTTGTGCCCTATTAGTCTTCTTTGTTCTTTGTTTCCTGCTTTTTGCCCCTCGGTTCGTGTCGCGACGCATCGCGGTGACGCGATAAGGTCGCGTCGCTGGACAACGACGCGATAGCAGGTCAGTTTTTCTTCTTATACCTGCCTTACCCTGCTTCCATAAGATCATGCATCCTTGTTCCATGTATATGTGCCGTGTATTGTCGTGCTTTTGGATGTTAGAATCCTGTTAGGGTTCGGCTTTTCCTTTTAGTTCTTATTTGTAAGTTTCCGGGTCGAGTCGCGGCGTAGCGCATGGACGCGACATGGTCGCGCCGCCGGTGAGCGTCGCGTCAACAGGTACGCTCTGTTTGTTAATGCTTCCATCCATGAATCGGTTTTTGGGTGCTTCCTGATCCATGCTGTATTGATTTAGGGTTTTGGTGCTTTTACCTTCTGGTAGGGTAGTCTGTTTGAGTTGGGTTGGTGACCCACTGTGTCTTCGGGCCTCTGTCATTATCGCGGCCGCTCGCGCCGTCGCGATAGGGTCGCGGCGTACCCGGTCACCGCGACTCTGCCCGAGACCCATCTGGTCGCCCTGTTTGTTTCTCATCTATCACTTGTGCATACATTTCGGGCATTTGGGCCCATTGCATACGCTGCTAAACCCATTTGATCAGGTTCCCCCTTGGTTGAGTGAGTCCTCTCACCTACGAGCACTCGTAGGCTGACTCGGGCCCGCCTTCCGAGGACCTCCGTAAGTCCCCGTGGCCGTACGCACGTTGCGGTTCGCCGGGCTGGTTGTACCAGTTGCACCTTTAGTTTGAGCCATCCTCGTGAGTGAGTGTGTACCACCCTTAGTCATACCGGAGCACTTGAGTTCATTCCTATCAGGGACCGCATGACCGAGTGACATCCCTTTAATCAATTCACTTAAAAGGTCAAGTTCGAATCTTAAGAAATTTGCGTTGTAAGCATGATAACTTGAGTGCTTTGATCCCCCTTCTCCTCTCTGTCTTTCTTGTCGTGCTAGAGTCTAGGTGTGTCCCCCCAAATTGGTTGGAGGGTGTATGCGTCATTGTTTAGGGAGATCGAGTCAGTCCCCTCCGATCCTCGTGCTTTATCATAATCCCCTCTTCGACATGGACCAATTTCGAGTCCTTGCCGACGATGCCCTACCCCTTGGGTTGCTCGAGGAAGTGGCCCAACCTTCCATGGCCACTCTCCCGGGGCATATCCAGCCTCCCTCCATTACTGGGATCCAATCCCGTCCTCCTTCTCCTCCCGGGGATGATGACCCTCACTCTCAATTCAGCCAGCTCCTTCCTCACCTCACTCCGGACCAGGTCCGAGAGTTCATAGCTGCTGCCAAGGGGAAACAACCTTTATCTCCCCGGGGTCAAAATCCAGCCCGACCGGCGGAGTCCTCCGTCCGCGTCGCTTCAGCCCCTCACCTTTCTTCGTCTGGGGCAGACCCCACACCTCTCCGTCCTCGGGCCATTCATTTTTCAGAACCAAGCTACCTCCCCCCACGAGATGTTCGGCCTCGGTCTCCTCCCACTACATATTATACGGCCGAACCAGCTCCGCTTCCTCACGAGAGGTCTCACTCCTTCGAGCGGCCACGCTCCCTTGTCCCTACGCATCAGATCCAATCTCCTTCCGATTTCTTGGCGGAATGGACAAGTATGAAGAAGGAGCTTCATGACCTCCGGAGGCAAATTGATCCTCGGAAGGTAGCTGACATTGCCCTCCCATCCTTCCAATACCTCCGGGTGCCTCCCCAGTCCGAGCTCCCTGTATATCGTCGATACTCTGGGGTAGGGGACCCCTATGTTCATCTGAAGGACTTCGTCTATGAATCGGCGCCACACAAGTATGACCGCCATCTCATGGCATATTTGTTCAGAAAATCATTAGATGGTCCAGCCTTAGAGTGGTTCTATTCTTTGCCTCCCGAGGAAGCCGAGGATTTCCAAATCGTCCAAGAAAGGTTTCTGCAGCAGTTTCAAGATCGGGTGGGACCCGAATACTCTTTTGTGGATTTGGTAGCTGAAAAGATGAAACCAGAAGAGGATTTCTCCACCTATGCTGACCGGTGGCGCTCTCTGGCCGCCAAAGTCCGTTGCCCAATGCCTGAGGAGGAGAAAGTAAAGCTGTTGATCTCCAATGCCACGCCCACCTACCGAACTATTTTGGCCATGAACGACATCTCTACCATGCACCAATTATATAGTCGAGCCCGTTTCATTCAAACCCAACTCAAGGACTCGCCTATACATTCCATGTTCGAGACCCCCAAGGCCCGTTATGCTAAAAAGCCGCAAGGCCCAGTCACCGAGGGGATCCAGACCAATGAACAAGTAGGTGCCGTTAGCAATCCCCAAGGCCCAGTAGGTAGGTCCCCCTATACCCAGCAAACCCAGCAGTCTTGGAACAACAACAACAATAGGCAGCCACCTCCCCAAGGACAAAATCCCCCTCAAGATCAGCGCCAATACTCCCAGGTTCCTCCGCCTCAAAATGGCTATGCCCCCAGGAAACCCAATGGGCCCAAGAGAGCCCAATACCCTCCATTACCCGAATCTCTAGCTGATGTCTTTGCAGCCCTCATGTCTCTAAATGCCTTAAGACTCCCTCCTGAGAAGGCGAATTGGAATATGGCGGCCGATCAAACAAAGTACTGCGTCTATCATCGTCATCCGGGCCACAATGTGTCCGATTGCTTCCAATTCCGGGACATGATATACGATCTCCATGAGCAAAATCAGATTGATTGGGCAGAAATGAAGAGGTTGATCCAAACTCTGAGGGACCAGCAAGGCCAGAGGCAACAGCAGCAACAACAGAGGCGACAGCAGCCGCAGCAACAACAGCAGCAACAACAGCAACAACAATGCCAGCCCTTCCAACAGCAATACCAGCAACACCAGCAACAGCAGCAGCCGCAGCAGCCGGCAAACGACCTAGGCATAATCCGTAACCCCATGCCACAACATCAACCTGCTCCGAACCCTCAACCAGCTCCACCACCTCCTCCGCCTGCGCATGTTAACCCTGTTATCCACCATGCACCACCAGAAGCCCAGTGGGTCTTCGATGATGACCATGAAGTGGGCCAGCTTCTGGCTATTTCTCACGTCACGCCCACTGTTCCCACGCCTGCATCCACCATACCCCCTCCCTTTACACCCCATATTGCCACCATCACCTCACCATCCTATTCTCCCGTCATATCACCCATCATCCCTCCACCAAACAACACCCCTCTCTCCCCTACGCCAGCGCCACTACTAGCCGACCCTTCTATCCTTAACACCCCTACCCCTCCACTCCACCATAACCTTGCCCTCCGGAGCGGGCGAATGTTTCACCGGATGTATCCTAACGCATCCATGCCTATGCCAGGTCAGCAAACCAACAATCAGCAGCAACAAGATACAGAAGAGATTGATCCGGCGCCGGGAACTCAATATGACATCCTAAAGCACCTTGATCAGACTCCCGCCAAGATCTCCATATTGGAGCTCATTAAGAGATCGCAGACTCACCAGGATGCTCTCAGAACTTTTTTGCAAAAAGTCATGGTCAGCGAGGACATGAATCCGGACAACCTACCCTCAGTGCTCTCAATAGTGAACAGAGGACCCACCATTACCTTTTCTGATGGCGAGCTGGCTGCCCCCGAAGCCAGGAAAATGCCCCTGTGTGTGACACTTACCATAAATAAAGTGGCAGTCGATGCAGCTCTGGTGGACACAGGAGCCTCCATTAATGTATGTCCACTAAGCACTCTTAGAGCTTGCAACATATCGGAACGTCAATTGCAGCCCACGCCTACCACTATTGCTGCATATGACAATTCGCGACGTGCCTGTCACGGGGTTATCACTTTGCAAGCAGAATTAGGCCCTCTCGTCATGTCTGTGGAGTTCTATGTGCTGAACATTGATCACACCTACAAAGCCATTCTAGGGCGCCCGTGGATCGAATCATTAGGGGCAGTACCCTCTACAGCGCATCAGTGTCTGAAGTTCCCTTTCCAAGGGCGGATAGTCAAGGTAAAGAGTATGACGACAACGCATACAGTCGAAGCCGTTGAGAGAGTGCTGCCATCAGTATGGCCGTCCAATAAGCCCATAATCTCAGTGCTTGATGTTAACTACACTTGGGCCTATACTTTCTCTTCTAACCGCCCAATTGGGTCTCCTCCTGTAATGGCAGTCAGAAAGGATGTGAGCAAGAATACAAAGGGGTGGGACATCATGTTCAGGCTGGGTTATCAGTCAGGAAAAGGCCTGGGTGCTCACCTTCAGGGGCAAACCAAGACTGTCGCCACCGCTAAGAAATTCACAAAGCGTGGCCTTGGATATTCAGAATGGGCCGCTTTCTCATCTCCTCCACAATCAGACCATGGACCGCTCACTTGGTCCTTATACGAGCATTTTGTCAGAGGGCCCATTCAGCCCGGATATAACACCACCATAGAAACACCAAGATCAGCTATCAAGTTTTAGAGGAGCAGCGACCCAACAAGAAGAAGAGAGCTGAGGAAGACACTGAGGATCCGGATCGAGATGATGTTGTCTCATCAGTTAGTCTGTTGTTTGAAGAGTCAGAAGCTGAGGAAGAAAAGCTGGAATCAGAAGACCCTATTTCTGCAGTCAATCAACTGTTCAGTGAAGAAGAGGTAGCAGCATTATCAGCATCAACAACCACCGCCAGGCGACAGTTGCCTGGAATTGGTGAGGAGAACCAGTCAAATCATTTACCCCTACTTGTACAGAAGTTCTGGCCAGGGTCCTCCCGGCCTCCCACTCACTTTGTCTCATCCATACTCGATGTTAATATTAGTTTCATTCCTTTGCCTCTCCCCTTCATTGTCCAAATCTCGCCCGCCGCCATTGAGGCATTCATTCGCCCTTCACCCCGCCTCGCCATTTCCTTCAACGGTTCGGTCTTGTCTTTTTTCGAAGCCATTTAATTTAATGTAGTTCCTTTTTCATCAAAAAAAAAAAAAAAAATGAAAAAAAAATGTGTGTGTGTCCCCCTACTTCCGACGGCGATCTCCGTCACCCCCTCCTCCTCCTGATCTCGACGGCGATCCCCGTCACCCCTCCTGCTCCTGCTTCCGACGGCGATCCCCGTCACCCCTCCTGCTCCTGCTTCCGACGGCGATCCCCGTCACCCCTCCTGCTCCTGCTTCCGACGGCGATCCCCGTCACCCCTCCTGCTCCTGCTTCCGACGGCGATCCCCGTCACCCCCTCCTGCTCCTGATCTCGACGGCGATCCCCGTCACCCCTCTCCTGCTCCCTCTCTTGACGGCGATCCCCGTCACATCTGCTCCCCAGCGGCCATCATCGTCATCCTTTCGCTCCAGTCGTGCCTTCACCTGGTGGTCAGACATGGCCATTCCAGGCGATTCGGGTGAGGGGCCTTCTGCTCCCCTACACCCCGATGCTGTTGCCGGCACCCTGAGCTCGGGTGGCCCGCTCCCTCCTCCAGCTCCATCGGAGGATCTTCGCGGCCCTGCCGCACCCGTTGTTTTCCCTTCCATCAAACCTCTGGACGCTTCTCCAGAGCCTCCTGTAAATATCAAACCTAGCTCAAGATCAGGGGTAGTTTCTAGTGAGTCCCCGTCCCCGTCTAGGAAGAAGAAGGGTAGTGGCGTACCCCGTAGATACCTCTTAGACTTAGTCCATAGATGTGGCGCTCTTCTAGCTGTCGAAGAGTTCGTCAAAGAAGCGGTGGTTTTGAACTTAGAGGAGATGCCGATAGAGGAAGGGCTAGACGACGGCTTTGGGATATATGAAATCGTAGCCGAAGAAGACCCATTAGATGAGAATGATGGTGAGATAGAGGATGCTGCTGAGGCGTATGCTAGTGGTATGAGGAGATTCGATGAACCTACCTCAGCAGTCGATGAACCTACTAAAGAGGTGAATGTGGGAACACAAGAGGACCCCAGGCTCTTAACCATAGCTTCTGGTCTCCCGCCTGAAGAAGAAGAAGAGCTCATAGAAATGTTAAGGGAGTTCAAGGATTCATTCGCCTGGTCCTATGATGACATGCCTGGCATTGACCCCGATTTGGTGGAGCATAGGTTAATTTTGAAGCCAGGGGCAGTTGCCGTTAAACAGAAGCTAAGGAGGTTCCTCCCCCACATCGCTTTAAAGATGAAAGAGGAGATTGATAAGCTACACAAAGCCAAGTTTATCCGTGTAGTCCTCTATCCTTTGTGGGTGGCCAACATCGTCCCGGTGATGAAGAAAGACGGAAGAGTGCGCATCTGCATAGATTTCCGGGATTTGAATAAGGCATGTCCTAAGGACGATTTCCCGCTACCTCATTTGGATGTTTTGATCGATAATACAGCAGGGTTCGAAACTCTATCGTTCATGGATGGGTACTCCGGCTATAATCAAATTCGTCTAGCCCCGGAGGATCAAGAGAAGACCTCCTTCACCACCCCATGGGGAACATATTGCTATGTGGTCATGCCGTTTGGACTAAAGAATGCCGGCGCCACTTATCAAAGAGCAATGTTAGCTATCTTCCACGACATGATACATATTGATGTTGAGGTTTACGTGGATGATATCGTGGTGAAGTCGCGGACCCGAAAAGAGCATTCCTCCGTGCTTGCCAAAGTTTTCCGTCGCGCACAAGAGTATCAATTGAAGATGAATCCAAAGAAGTGCGTATTTGGAGTTTCCTCAGGAAAATTATTAGGCTTCATAGTTAGTAAGCGGGGGATTCAAATAGATCCACACAAGGCCAAGGCAATCAATGAGATGCCTCCTCCTAAGAACATATCTGAACTTCGAGGTTTGATTGGTCGGCTGCAGTTCATAAGGAGATTCATATCTCAGCACTCTCAAAGATGTCGTCCTTTCTACGAACTGTTGAGAGGAGGAGTCAGTTTTGAATGGAATGATAAATGCCAAGAGGCCTTCGATGAGCTCAAGAGCTACCTTATGAATCCGCCCGTGCTTCAGGCGCCTATCCCTGGGAAACCCCTAATCCTATATCTGTCGACTGTTGAGGACTCCCTAGGAGCTGTCCTTGCTCAGCATGATGAATCCGGCAAAGAAAGGGCAGTCTACTACCTATCTAGGCTATTCAATCCTTCCGAGCTCAAACTCACCACAATGGAGAAAACTTGTGCAGCGCTAGTTTGGGTAGTGCAGAAATTGAAGCACTACTTCCTAGCTCATAAGGTGAGTTTGATCTCTAGAATGGACCCTATTAGGTACCTCCTTGAGAAGCCAGTCCTCGCCGACAGATTGGCGCGCTGGCAAAGTTTCCTCTCTCAGTTCGATATCTCCTTTATTGTTCAGAAAGCCATAAAAGGGTATGCCATTGCTGAGCACCTTGCTCACCTCCCTCTTCCTCATAGTGATACGGTTCAAGAGGAATTTCCCGATGAAAACCTATCACTTGTCTCTCACGATCCCTTCTGGTCACTCCATTTCGATGGAGCTCTCAATTCTAGGGGACGGGGCATAGGTGCAGTCTTGCTCACCCCAGAAGGGATCACCATTCCTTTGGCTTATCAACTCCAGTTCTACGCCACCAACAACATCTCCGAGTATGAGGCTCTCCTAGCCGGTCTTAAGCTTGCCTACCTTTTAGGTGCCCGTCACCTTAAAATCATAGGAGACTCTCAGCTCGTTCTTCGGCAAGTCCTCTCTACCTATCGCACTCGTGACCCCAAACTCAAGCCATATCAAGATCTGGTCACGCTCCTCGCCAAGCAATTCCGTCAACTCATCTACATTCATACTCCTCGCTCTCAAAACATTCTGGCCGATGCTCTGGCATCGTTAGCTTCGTCTCTCTCCTTCCCTCTCAGCCGTAGCGCTGAGACTATCACCGTTCAGAGATTAGAAGCTCCCTCAACTCAGGATCCTTGGTTCTCAAACCTTAGGAGCTCCCTAGTGTTGAAGGCAGAGAAGAAAGAAGCGAAGGAGTTGTTGCTTGTTGAATTAGGGGAATTGATGGAAGAAGAGAGGCCGTGGTACCATGAGATTGAGCAGTTTTGCAGAGACGGTACCTTCCCAGAAGAAGCTGAAGCAGAAGATAGGCGAGCTATCCGTAGAGCGGCATTAAAGTATACCCTCGTGGGTGAAGTTCTCTACAGACGCGCTCTAAATGGAATGCTCCTCAGATGCGTGACCGATGAAGAGGCTTGGAAGATAGTGGAAGGATCTCACTCCGGTGAATGCGGAGGGCATGTGAATGGTCAGATGTTAGCCAAAAAGATCCTTAGGCAGGGCTACTACTGGCCAACCTTAGAAGAAGACTGTGCCGCCTACGTCCGTAGGTGTGTCAGATGCCAAATCCATGCCGATAAAATTCATGCTCCGTCTTCCTCTTTGCATCCACTATCTTCTCCTTGGCCTTTCTCCATGTGGGCCTTTGATATCATTGGGCCTCTTGGTGATCCTAATGCTCAGATAAAACAAAAATCCTTCATCCTCACTGCTACTGAGTATTTCACCAAATGGGCCGAAGCAGAAGCGTTTGCAGAAATCAAAGGTTCGACTGTGTGCAGGTTCATCATGAAGAACATCATTGCACGGTTTGGAGTACCTGGCAGCCTCGTCACCGACAATGGACCCCAGTTCATATCACAAGACCTTCAAGACCTCTGTAAGAAGTTCAATATTTCTTTGCATCATTCGTCTCCTTATTATCCGCAGGGCAACGGCCAGGCCGAAGCCACAAACAAAACGCTTTTGAAAATCTTAAAGAAGACTTGTGAGTCTAGTAAATTTGCTGATTGGCCAGAAAAGCTAATTGAGGCTCTGTGGGCCTACCGCACCTCCATCCGCACACCTACGGGGCAAACCCCTTTCTCACTTACATATGGGATGGAAGCGGTATGTCCGCACGAGATTCTCATCCCTTCGCTAAGAATTCAGTTGGACAAAGAACTTAATCCCGATGAACATCGGGAGGCGTTACTTACACAACTAGAACTCTTAGACGAACGGCGTCTAGCTGCAGCCGATCACGTGCTTTCATATCAAAACAGACTCTCAAGGTCTTTTCAAAAGAAAGTGATTGAGCGTAAATTTCAAGAAGGAGACATGGTTTTGAAGCGAATTTTCATAAAACCTGGAGGTCCAAGGTCAAAATTGTCTGCAAACTGGGAAGGGCCGTACGTCATTAAAGAAGTGTACCCGGGAAACGCATATAGGTTAGTTAATGCCGATGGTGATGAACTCTCTCATCCATGGAATGGATTATATCTTAAAAGATTCTACCCCTGATCAAAAGTCTTTGGATAACAACACCAATTAATAAGTAGCCATTTGCCAAGTGTCTCGCTCCTTCTCATATTGACGAAATAATATTTATGTGCAATCACGTACTCAACATGGTAGCCTAAGGTCATTGTCCCTTCATATACAGTGTTCTCGCTTAGCCCTTGCTCGGGGAAACAAAAGGTCAATTCTCTCCCTACTCGGACAAGGTCTAGGGGCAAGGGGAAGGCTAACCTGTAAACCTGCAACAGTACAGACCATGTGTTTGAAGTCTCAAGGAGGGACGGGCAGTTCTAAGAAAAGCATATAGCAAAAAAAAAAATAAAGCGACGAAATGACAAAGTGAAGGGGCATGTTAAAGAGTGGCAGTACAGTTCCCCGCGGGACGCCCTTGAGCCCGGTCGCACGCATGCCCCAGACAAAAGAGAAAATACTGTGGCCCTAAAGTCCCTGGACAACAGATGAATAGCACATGTAGCTTATTTGTTGCAAGTCTTACAAGTCGGCAACCCCGACTCCAAGATTAAGTCTTATCTCATTTATATTCTTCCTATCCTCCCTAAAATGACCAGAGAATCCATGCGCTTGGTCTGTGTTGGAACATTGTTGTCACAGGGGCAAGAAAGCTTAGCAGACCTAATATGAATATGCGTTGCACATAAATCTTACTCGCCAAAGTGAGATAGAGGTAAGGCTCACGGTTAATCGCTCAACATTAAGAAGTGTTGCTATCAAAAGGATTTTAAAAAATTCCAAAAAATCAAAAAAAATCAAAAATCCCCAAACCAAAAAATCAAAAAAAATCAAAAATTCCAAAAAAAAAAAAATCCCCAAACAAAAAATCAAAAAATATCCAAAAATCAAAAAAAAATCAAAAGATCCCAAAAAAAAAAAAAAAAATCAAAAATCCAAAAAAAAAAATCAAAAGATCCTCAAAATCACAAAAAATATATATAGTTTTTTTTAGAAAAATAAAAGGTGTGTACATATTCCTTTCCTTTAGCATGCATTATTTTCATAGTCTTTTCGCCTATTTAATAAGGCTCGGCCCCTTGACAAATTGCGGAGTTAGCTTTTATCATGTTCTGTGCAAGGGGCCGAACCTAAGAACAGATCTAACTTGTTCTTCTAAGTGTGTGCAGGAACAGGGATTTTAAAAAGCAGAGTACGACGTCGCGCTCAGAACTCTCTCTCTCGCTTGTTTGAATCTCGCCTCTCACTCGTGTCAATCACAAACCATTCATTCATCATAAATATTGACATGAAAGTAAAACTGCACTAAGGTATGAACAAAATGTACATAGATAAAAGGGGAGGTGGCTCACAAGACTCCTCACTGACCACCACCACTCTCCCCGGATCCCTCTCTCCTATCTGGAGGTGGCAACATCTCGCCACCCCCTCTGCCATCATCGCCCTGACGGTGCCGCTCCTCCTCCTCGTTCCTCCGCCTGCTGGAGGAACCCGCTAGATACTGCCCGACGGAGGCGCCGGTCGCCCTGCTGACGCTCACGCCGCTCCGGCTCCGGCTGCGTGAACGGCCGATATCCGTCACAATCTGCTGAAGGCTCCGCGCCAGCGTCTGCTGTGCTAGCAACTCTGCACGCAGTCGGATGACCTCCTCCTGATCTCCGGATGGCCTCTGTACTCGCAGCGTCGCTAGCTCCCGGGTCATCTCCGCCACCTGTGACTCAGCCGCCTCCGCCCGGACGCGCAGCTGGTCCCTCTCGCTCTGCAGCGTCATGGCTTGCTCGTGAGCCAACTCCAAGTCTCTCTCCTGCACAACAAGTAATCAATCAGCATCATTTGGAAATAAACGACTCAAGTGTTTAAATGAACTTACCCGCTCCTCCAAGTGCCTTTGAGCCTCCTCAGCTCTCAGCACAGCCCCTGCCAGTCGAGCCTCCATGAGTGATGGAGACCCCCCTGCGCTCCGAGAGGAGGAAGCACCGCCTGCTCCGGTACCCCTCACTCTCTCCAGCTCACTCCGCTGCACGCAAAAGGCATGTCAGTTTCAAAATCTTGCTTAAATCAAAGGGGCTGAAAAGTGAACACAGTACTTACCAGCTCTGTCGTCTGCCTCTGGGCTGCCTCCCGATCTTGCACCGCCGACTGGAGCAAGGCTCGGAGCGATGCGATCTCACCAGTCACGTCCACCTGCAAGGAATTGCCAAATCATCAGTTTTAATCATTAAATCCCAGTTTTTGAGCTGTGGTTTAGAAAGTTCTACCTGGTGTCGGGCGCTCTTGTATACCTTTCCTCCGTACTTCAAGGCGTACGCCTGGAGGTAGGCATCGTCAGTGGTCGCGTCCGATCTGACCCCCTTGCCTTTCCGCTCCCAGTTTTCGATCTGCTCGCGCGCCCGCTCCCTCCAGTCTGTCGTGTCGTGAAGCCCCCGAAAGCTCCGACCCGGCCGGCGAAACCGGTCCCGGACGGGGAACTCCACGACACTCTGCCTGAGGCCCAAGGAGCGCTGGGTCAGGATAGGTTCAGAGGTAGCACGAGGTTTAGTGCATGCAACCACACCGACCTACCGAAGTAGGGGCGGGCCTGCACCACCAAGGCTGTCCCTCATCACCCTCCCCCAGATATGGCTGCCAAACCACCTGCAAAAGAGAAGTGATCAGTCATTTCAAGCAAGTAATTTCAAAAGGCGGGGATTAAGGGTACTTACATCCAGATAAGGGTAGCTGTCAATTGCCTCCTGGAGGCGCTCCAACTGGTCGGCCAGGTGGCGAGTGTCTCGGCGAGAGTCCCAACGGCGTGCAATGGGCACGAGGCCCGGCCGTGTGAGATCCCCTCTCCTCAGGGCTGGGAGGTGTAGATAGGCCCAAACCTGCAAGATAAAAGACAAATTAGTTGGCAGTTTAAGCAAAATTGAAGTTTAAATCTAAGAGAGTTAGAAGAGAAGGTGTACCTGAAGAAAGGGTAGAAGCCGCTCGTAGACGTCTGCCGCTCGGAGGCGCTCAAACCATCGAACTGGTGCGCTAAGAAGGCTGCCCCCCAAGCATACCCCCCTACCTCACCTAAATCCGCCAGCAAGGGCAGGAAGCGGCAGTGGACTGCGTCGCCCCTCGTGGCAAACAAAAGTCTACCAAGAAAGAGGACGAGGAAGCGGCGCAAGTCCAAGTCCGCCTGCGGCCCAGGCTCACTCGCTAACTCCCTCCTACTGACTCTAGCCAGCCTCTCCAAGTACTCATCCTCACTCTCCCCTGCGTTCTTCCCCGCCTCAAATAGACCTAGACTCTCCTGCAAGGCTACTCTGGGCACTAGGGAAGACCTACGCTCCACGGGGAGGTCTAAGAGTCGCTCGGCTAAGTCATGGTAGCAAGGGTAGGTATACCCACTCACCGCTCTCCCATGCACCCTGAGCCCTGTGATCCGGCTCACATCCTCTAGGCTGGGGATCATATGCCCCCAAGGGAATACGAAGGCATTCGCCTCCGTATCCCATCTGCTCCGCAAAGCCTGAGTGAGGGCCGGATCCACCCTCATCCTCTCTATCCTAAAAATCTCCCCGAATCCCATCTCCTCTACCCGATCTCTCTGGAAAGGGGGAAGGGCCAGGAAGGCAGCCAGCACTAGTGTCCATGACACTCGAGCCCTCATCTCACCCTGCAAGATGCAGTCAAGTCTAGTTTAAGTTTCTCAGTTCCTGTGTCTCGGTTCATGTCGCGGCAGCTCTAGCCGCCGCGACCGTATCGCGACAGAGCGGGGCTCCGCGACCCTTTCGCGTCACCTTTCTAGGTCGCGATAAGGTCGCGTCAGTCCTGGACGCCGCGACACTGTCGCGACGCCCCGCCCCACCGCGATAGCATGTCGCGGCGGGTCGTCCTGACGCGTTATCAGGATCAAACCCGGCCGGAGCCTTCTTTGTTTGACCCATTTTCTCCGGGCTTTTCACCCTACATTCGGCCCCCTGGGGGGTCCGTTTAACACGTTCACATCCTCATACAAGGTTTAGGGTCGATGATACTTACCGACTTCATCGCTTTGGCCCGTTTCTTCCTCTCCTCCTCCACGCTCATGGTCGGAGCCGTTTCCTCCTCCTCCTCTCCCATGACGACCTCGGGCAGCTCCTCCTCGACCGGGGGCCTTTCCACCCATCGTCGTGAGTACCGACGCTCCGCATGGCGCTTCCCCCGCGATGAGCCCTCGCCGGTCTCTTTTCCGCCGTCCATCACAGTGTAGGTTGTTTGGGTTGTGTTTCGGGCTAGCAAGGAGGTCGGAATGCAGGGGAGTTGGGGGGAAGGATTCAAGGGTTTGAAGGTTCAAGGTTTTTGAAAACCGGAAAAGAAGAAGGAAAGGGGGCATTTGTTTTTGAATCGATCGGTTCATGACGCGACGCAGCGGGCGGCCGCGTTCATGTAGCGACCCTCTAGGCTGCCGCGACAGTGTCGCGACACCCGCATGGCCGCGACATAAGGCGACACCCTGGCTGTCGCGTCATCAACAGAGCCCTTCCGTTTGCATAAAATTTCACTCTATTTCATTCAAATGCAAAGTCTGTTACATGCTCTAATTCATTCTAAACAATCAAACAATACTTTCAAATCCTTCCCTAACTATCATCTGGCTTACAATTCAAATCAAATCAATTGTTCCTTCCCACAGGCTGAAGTTTCTTCAAAGCTTCAATGTATTCCGCGATTGCTTCGTCATCTTCTTCCACCTCGGCTTGAATCGCGCTCGTCGCGCATCCTTCCCAATGGACAACCGCGCTGCGCATGTCGCGCTCGTCCTGTGTATCGCCCCTCTTCCTCTCTTGGATAGGTGGGAAGTGTGATAGAAGTGGAACCACCGTGCGAGCCGCACCGCATTGGAGATGACAGCGATCCGGGTTGTAGGAAACTAGCGCCCCATTGCCTAGCAGCCTCAAGGCGAGTTCGGTACGTTGAGGAAGGTGAATTGTCCGGCCGTGCATGAATCGTGGGCGCATGTCAAAATCCGCCACGGTCAGACTTCGGAGGTATTGGCGCCATGCATGTATGCCCTTCACTTGAGCTATTTTGCACCATGCCCGAGGGCTCATGTGAAGCCGTCCGCCCACATACGCCAGTGGGTGATTCAGCATTGTCTTGCATTCCATGGTCAGGTCCTCCACCGCCCGGAATTGGATATGCATCCCCATCCATAGTTCAAGGGCGACGACCGATCCGTAGAAAGGACCCCCGAGTGCTGCAGAGGTCAGGCCAGCATATAGAAAACCCAGGACGGCTTGCCCAATTTTCATACCTTCGGAGATGGAGTCAATGATGCTAAGATTGCCAAAGGAGATGGCACCGTCGGCTTCCGGGAAGAGTATGACGCCGCAAATGCATATGGCGGCTGCCTTGGCGATGGCGGTGTATTCGTGGTCTTCCGCTTACACTGGGAAGTAATCCATTGAGCGATTGGGAGGAGGTGAACATGCATACCACTGGTCATGGAGTAGAGATCATTCTTCTTTGTGGTAATGTACGCCAGAATGCTCCAGGAGTTGATCTGCTCTACGGTATAGGAGAGGGCCGACTCTTCGCCCCTTTGATAGCGTGGGAGGCCGAGCATGATTTCCAACTCTTCCAGGAGGATCGTCGCTTCGAATTCAGGGAAGATGAACGAGTTGGTCTGTGGATGCCATAGCTCCACCATGGCTGTAACACTCTCCCACACATGCACCAACTTGTTGTAGTTTTTGGCTAGTACAAAGATGGTGGATAGCCCCCACTCCTTCAAATGGCTAATAGACGTGGGCGGCAATAACTCGAGCATGGGTACCAGCCATGGCATCTTTGAGAATCGCCGTTGGCCAGGGAGGATCTGAGATAGAAGAAGAGCATGAAGAACGGAAGGAAAAGAGGAGAAAAGAGAAGAACAAAACGGAGCAAAACAGAGCAAAACAGAGCAAAAAAGCAGAGCAATGCAGAAAGTGCAGAATCTCAAGAAGAAAAGGCCACTTACTTGAAGCTCCGGGCGCGTGTAGATGTGCCCCGGGATGGCGGAGAGTTGCTTCAGATCGGCATGCGTCTCTCTAGCAGCTTTTGGGCCGGAGTAAGCGGGGATATCTTCTGCAAACGCCGAATAATTCCTCTTCATGGTTGCAAGAGAAGGAAAAGAGCTTGAATTTGGGGAGCAGAGGATGCCTGGGGTTTAGCTGCGGGATTAGCCCCCCTAACCCTCTATTTATAGAGTCCTAAGAGTTAGAAACCCACTCTAATCCCGAAACTAGGTGTTAGGATAAGGTTAGAAGAGGTGTAGGAGTCCTAGTGTTAGTCTGGGTGCCTTAGGATAAGGGTGAACTCCGTTTTCTGGTCTTTTTCGGGCTCTGTCCGAGTCGCGACGCCGCGATCTGACGCGACCTTGTCGCGACAGGGCGCTGCGACGCGACATGGTCGCGGTCGTCCAGAGTGTCGCCTCTCTACCCGAGGGCTAGTTTTTCATCTCTGAGCTGTGTATATATATGTTGCTTGATTATTTATAATTGTTGTGCTCATTACCTTATTGTGTTTATTCTTTCTAAAAAAAAAAATCAGAAATTCAGAAAATAAAAAAAAGAGACTTCGTCACAGGTAAGTCAGGTATTGTATTTCTTCCCTACTCCCGGCATTACTATATGATATCCTATCTATTATATCATTTCAAGGACCGGCTGGTTCTCAATGTGTTCTGGGATTTGAGTTCCCCTTTACCAAAAATATGATGATCTAGGTACACATTGTTAATCGTTGGATAGGCCGTTGAGTTAGTTAAGCACAGGGATGATGGATTCAGGCCTGCACCGCGGTTGTAGGTAGTCTTTTGACCTGTTCTTATCTGGCTTAGCAATATTATCCTTGATATATTTTCTATTTTTCCTTTTTCTTCGCATTCGTTTTGATGATTTCTTTTACTTTAGCCCAGCATGCATCATATAGGACTTTGAACTTTCCTGACTCATTCTAGACCATTGATGAGCTCTTGTTGAGTGCCCAATCATCCTTCAAATTCCAAACAAGAAATCCAATTCCACTCCGAATCGGAAGGTTTGCCTCCGAGTGAGTTGTTTCCGTCAGTTTGACAAGAATTTCCCTGTCTGGATTCCTTATCCAAACTTTCCTTTTTTCCTTTGATCCGTTTTGGTTGCGAACCGCTCCCAGGACAGAGTCATGAGTTACCTGCCTGGCACGCACATGTCCTTCCAAAACGAAACCCGCAGGCCAATCGGCTAGGGTACCTCTCAATCGAGGGGTTGATCGTCCTCTTTTCTCTCCCTCGTCCAGACTTGTGCTCTTCTTTGCATTCTACCCGAACAACCGACTCGGGGCTTTCACGAGGATTCCAATTGCCTGTTAGTTAACATCGGGTGTCTCTTCACCTTGGCTTCCACTTTTCGGTCCACTCCGCGTCATCTCCGTTCCACCGTCACTTCATGACATCTCCACGCCATTTCCGCTTCGCTCCCCTGCAAAGTAGAAGCCAAGGAGGGGCAATCTGTAGACACCCGATTATGACTAATGGGTTGAACCACATTTCTTGCTACCTTAGTGGGCCCCTAATTGGTCACTCACCTTGAGCCCATCATTTGCCTTGATTTGAGCCCATTAATCCATTAAAATACCTTGAAATCCCGAAATCAATCATTTGAGAGTCCCTAGAGGAATATAACTCCTATTTTAATCATGTGGTTAGAGAGAATAATCCAAGATAATTCGGGATCCTTGTCGCGACGCATCGTGGCGCCGCGACTATAGTCGCGACGGGTTGGGCCGCCGCGACAGCCCATGCATTATCCATGCACGTGGGCAATGCTGTCGCGTCCCCCCGCACCGTCGCGTCTCTAGTCGCGACCCTACGATCTGACGCGACAATGTCCGAGATCTCTGGCCTCCGTAACCACACCCTATTTATCCTCCCATGCACTTTGACTTGGTCTAAGAGGGTTATCCCAACCCCTTTGGACGGATCCTTGGCCCTAGGGACTCTCCTAAGCTCCCCTAAGGACTCTACACCCGATTTTGATAGAGCTTTATCCCCATTTTTAATTTCCACACCTTTTTGAGGAGATAATACCTAATTTTCTCACTCCAAGCTCTATATAAGGAAGGCCCCTCCTCATGGACGGAGGAGCCTCATGATCACCCCGAAGGGCTGCCAAAATTTCCTCTGAACTAGACTTAGCCACGCAGCCACTCATTCCCTTCATTCCCTTCACATTCTACTCCTCACTACTCACTTATTTCACCATCAATGGAGCAAGGAACGTGAAGAGGGCGACTCTAGCAATCTCCTGGACCTCTTTGCACATCATTGGAGCTGCATCCACGCCAGGAAGTCGCCCTAATGGGGCTCATTCCCTTTCCTCTTCCTCTTTTCTATTTCTACATGCATTTTTACGTTCTTTTTAAATAGAGCACATCCACCATCCACCCACGTTTTCCCACACCCACAGGGGTTTAAAACCACCCCAGGTGCGTTCCCACCATGATCTCCCATCTCATTTCATCTTTTAGAATAGATACTACACTTTACATGTTCTAATAGGGTCTTTTCTTTGTGTTTTCTTTTTGATTGACAGGCAAGCAAGCAAAGTCTACGAGGAGCTCTGGTGCTCTGGCCGGCTGGAGGACTAGAAGAAGGTCACAACAACAAATCTCCCGCATTCAGAGAACGCGACGGCCTAGGGTGACGCGACAAAGACGCGTCGATTTCCACTGACGCGATACTAGAGACGCGGCGGCCATGACGACCGCGACACCAGGTCAATTTCCTGTTCTCTTCCTTTTTCCTAGTTTAAGTTAGCCATCGTCTTTCCACATCATTAGGCAACTTATCTAGGTGGCGATCACATCCTTTTCCTATGCTATCATATTTGATATCCATGTCCGTGTCGAGGGGAAGCCAATCCCTGTGATTACACCATGTGCCCTAGTTTAAGAGATATAAGCGTTTCATGAATGTCGCTACATGTTCCTGCATTTCCTGCCCATTTTCGGGTTGATGCTTGAATCGCGTCCAGTCCAGGTGACGCGATTCATGGCACTGGTTGTAAGACCTGGCCCCCTTGGGCCCTTTGGCCCCGTCCTCAGGGTCGCGCGAGGTGCCCTGACCGCGACGTGGTCGCGCCAAAGCGATCTGCCACGACAGTGTTGGGTCGCGCCGCACCCGGCCGCCGCGTTCTTGTCGCGACGGGGGTTGCCGTCACATCCTTGTTGCGACGTCTGTCAGGGTTGCGACTGCTTTTCTGACAAACGTGATCGGTGTCTTTTCTGTCAGAACGGCTTGTCAGGTGTCAGACGCGTGCAGCGTTGACGCGGCCTGTCTGGTCGTCGCGACTACTTTTCCGGTCTTCGAGGTTTGACCGCCTTTTTGGGTCGCACTGGGGGTGACCGTCGTGACATGGTCGCAACGCCGAGGAGCGTCGCGACATGCTAATTGTCGCGCCGGGTCGGCCCGTCGCGTTCTGGGGGCCATCAGCTTAAAAATCGAAGGCGCGCCCATTCCCCCTCTCGCCCTCTCAACACTCTTTCCCCCCTCTCCTTTCCCTCTCGAGTTTCTCTTGCAGTTTCTTGGAGGATCGTGGTGCTTGAGGCATCCGTACTGAGGTGGTGTCGTCCCGCTTGTGCAGGGGATGTGTCGTGCCGTTTGGAGCGAGGAGGAGGCGTTCATTCCTACGAGAAGGCCCTAACGGGTTCGTTCTTCGTGTGGAGGTAGGGACCCTTGATCCTCTCACCCTAAGCATGCTCCCCTCCCCTTAGAGATGGTGTTTCCTCATGCTTGTGGTTGCAAGAGCCCTCCCCTTAGAGATGGTGTTTCCTCATGCTTGTGGTTGCAAGAGAGTAAGGATCCATGCTCGTGGTTGAGTGAGTTTTTCCCTCCAAGCATAGATTCTTGTTAAATCCATGTTTGTGGGGTTGTATGGGTGTTTTGCATGATTTACAGCTTTTCTTAAATGTTAAGCATGCTCCCCTCCCCCTGTGGAATGCTTGTTTGGTGTTTTTGGGGCGGTCTCCGGAAGAAGCGCTCCAGAACCCCCCTCTGCTGAAGACGCGACCATTCTGGAGGTCGCGATCTTATTGCGACGGCCTCGCCGGTCGCGATAGGATCGCGACGTTCTTGAGTGTCGCGACCTTGTCGTGATGGCTACGGCCGCCGCGACAGCGTCGCGACAGGGTAGGGCGTCGCGACTTTGTCGCGACGGCTCGATGTGTCGCGACGCCATCCGTGAGACAAGTTTTGGTCTTCGTCGTTTCCGCTTCTTTTACTGTACCCGTGGCACCTATGCTAGTTCCCTAGTGCGGTCTACGCTAGTCTTTTGTTCGGTGCTCGGCACTTGAGGGCTTGTCCCATGTGAGAGGTTGTTACCGTTGCCTGGGACCCCCATCCTCGGGCACCTTCGAGGGAGGTATCGGGGCGACGAGTGTGCTCGAGTCGGAAGCCCAGCAGGCAGACTCCAGAGCTCAGGGGAAAATGGTGGTTTGGATGGAGACGTTGAGTCGTTTGCAGAGCTCTCTTGGCTAGGCCTGGGACACCGAGGACGACTGGGGTTCTACCCGATGCAGGTTAGCCAGTCCTTTTCTCACTACCTCGCTCTTTGCGGCCCCGGAACCGCTTAGAGAGGCTAGGCGTAGGACCGTAGTCTGGCCAGACTACAACGGTTACTGTTGTGTTACTTGTGTCCTACCTCGCTCTGACGAGACGTGAGGGTCAGGACCCGGGTCGAGGATAAGACGTCGGTGGACGCTCTGACCTTGACTAGTGGCAGTGCTTCCGTAGCTAGTGTTCCTTGTCCAGGTGGAGTTTTTCCCCCATCTGTGTTTGCTAGCCGTGTGGTGGTCACGACGAGTAGTCGTACGGAGTTTCCTACCATGTGTACTTTCCATACCGTGCTAGTTGTAGTTTCGCTTCTGCACTTCCATTATAGGTAGAAGATATAACTGCTGTCATTCATTTGATATTTATATTCTCCTGCCTGTTTAGAGCCAGTAGGAGATTGGTAGTCCCTACTGAGCTTCTGTTGTGAAGCTCATCCCTCCTTTTCCCAGGTGAGACTTCTCAGTAGCGGCAGGGCGCGCGCTGGGCGGAGGAGACGGGGCGGTAGTCGGAGTCCCCGTAGCTAGCAGTGGTTCCCCTTTTTCAGTGTACATCACCTTCGGGGTATGCCCCTAAGGGACTTGTTCTTCCCCTACTTTTTACTTGTACTAGCGTGCGTGCGTTGGGACTGTACTTAGAGTGGTACGCGGTGGTCTCACTCTCTTTTCTGTTTCCGCACGTACACTTCTAGATTAGCAATTGACGTTTACTTCCATTACATATCCTGTTAGACATAGATTATAGCCCTTCCGGGTCCCTGGATCTGTGGGCAGCGACGTGTGAAAATTGGGTCCTCGGCGTGGGCCGAGGGTCGGGTTCTCGGGTCGTTACAGTTGGTATTAGAGCGAGAGTCTGACAGGACTTGTAATGGATTTAAACTGCAACAGAAAGTCCCAACGGTAGTACAAGTACACTGTTAGCCGCCCGAGTGGTATTGTTAACCTTTGTGGTTGTGTGTCGTGCAGGACATGGCTCCGCAAAGGCACAGTCAGGCTAGACAGTTGGTTGAGCGGCAGGATGAGTCCGCTATGCCCGCGTAGGGGTAGGTCTAGGAGGAGGTGTCGACAGACGAGTCAGTGGCACAGCCTCAGGCTGTAGTAGCAGCAGCAGCAGCAGCGGCAGGTGGGCAGCAGTAGTAGGAGTACCAGCCTCAGCCACAGTAGTACGCATACTGGTTTCCCTTAGCAGAGCAGTTCTTTAGAAACTTGTACCAGGGAGCGTACCAGCCCGGGCAGGCAGCAGCAGGTGTTCAGTTTTTGGTACCTCCTCCAGTGGTGCCGGAGCAGCAGGTAGAGCCAGAGGTGGAGCAGCCAGAGCGTCAGTAGCGGTCGGGCACTGGGAGTACCCGGGCCGGGCGGTAGAGGACGACAGTTACGGAGGACAGGACCACTCTCCTCGAGAGGTTCCTGCGCCTTCGACCACCGATGTTCCATGGTGAGTATGATCCAAACAAGGCAGAGAGCTGGGCCCATGAGTTAGAGCGCATCTTCGAGACCATGGAGTGCATTGAGGAGGACCAGGTTCAACTGGCAGTGTACCAGCTCAAGGGAGCAGCCCATGAGTGGTGGAGTGTTCAGAGGCAGACTCAATTCCAGGGGCAGAGGTTGGATCACATCACTTGGCAGCAGTTTTCAGAGGTCTTTCACGGTGAGTACTTCCCCGACTACGCTCGATGTGAGAGATGAGACCAGTTCCATGCGTTGGTTCAGGGCGACCTCACAGTTTCGCAGTACCACCAGAGATTTGTCCGGTTGTTGAGGCATGTGCCTCATGTCGCAGGCAGCGATTAGGCGTGTGCAGAAAGGTTCATAGCAGGACTGAGACCAGACCTGAGGTCGGGTGTGACAGCACACATGTGTACCACCTTGGGAGAGGCCGTGGCGAAGGCCACCGCCTTGGACAGAGAGACCTGGCAGCCTCAGCAGCAGCAACAACAGGGAGGAGCCTCTTCCAGGTCCTCGCCTTACCAGCGTCCAGCGGGTAGTCGCGGCAGCGCGACTTCTTCGTCTTCGGGCTCAGGCAGTTCAGGTAGTTCTGGATTGCGCTCGAAGTTCAAGCAGATGAGCACCCGTGGTGGTGGCAGAGGGAAGCAGCACAAGCGCCAGTCCAGGTTTGCAGAGCAGTCAGTTGTCCAGGGAGCTGAGCAGGGTAGTCAGGAGGCAGTTTGCTACATCTATGGCTTATCGGGCCACTTCAGGAGGGATTGCCCCATGGGGCAAGCCCCGAAGCAGCAGCAACTAGTTCAATACGCTTATCAGCTGCCTCAGTACCATTACCCTCCTCAGCAGTAGGCACCGCGTCAGCAGCAGTGGGGGCAGTACCAGCAGTAGGCTCAGCAGTTTCCGCAGCCGCAGCAGTACCAACCGTACCAGCAGCAGCAGTACCCCCAGCAGCCACCGCCGCAGTAGCAGCAGCAGCCCCAGCAGGCGCCGCAGCCTGGGCGTGGTCATGGTTGTTAGAATGTGGAGCCCGAACTCTAAAGCAGATCTCCATAAGGGGTCAAGAAATTTGTCTAAGTGTTGCAGGCGGACTCAGCATTCGACTGCCACAGCCGAAGTCAGAATTGAAGCAGTCGATTGAACGATTCGACTCATGCAGTCGAATGTCAGATTGAATGATTCGACTCATGCAGTCGAATGTCAGATGTGAATGATTCGACTCATGCAGTCGAATGTCAGCATGAAGGATTCGACTCATGCAGTCGAATGTCAAATATGAAGCATTCGACTCCCTCTTGCCAGGACAGGACTTTGCAGTTCTGAGGCGATTCAGAGGCAGGACCCTTTTGCCCATTGTGTGTCTCGATTGTGGCGCCCTTTCCTCCTAGTATATAAAGGGGGGTTTTGTCCTCTTTGGAGGGGTGTATTTTCTTGGAGAAGAAGTATTGAAAGCTGCTGTGGCCGTGGACGTAGGAAGGCTTCTTGCCTCCGAACCACGTAAAATCTGGTGTTCCTGTGTTCTTCTTCCTTCTTCTTCTATCTCTCTCTGGTATCTACGAGTGGGTAGTGTGAGAGAGTTGTTGCTGGTCTTAGTACTGTCCGTTGTTGTCTCCCAACAACTGGTATCAGAGCTCTAGGTTTAGGGTTTACATGGGAAGCAATGGCAGTGGATGAAGGAAAGGTGAGGATCGAGAAGTTTGATGGCAAGGACTTCGGTTTCTGGAAGATGCAAATCTAAGACTACTTGTATCAGAAGAAGCTGCATCAGCCGCTTCTTGGAACGATGCCAGAGGGTATGAAGAAAGAAGACTGGGATCTTCTGGACAGGCAAGCTCTTGGAGTTGTCCGTTTGACGTTGGCCAGAAACGTTGCGTTCAACATTGTGAACGAGAAGACCACAGCAGATTTGATGAAGGCGCTATCAAACATGTACGAGAAACCATCTGCTTCCAACAAGGTACATTTGATGCGTCGTCTGTTTAATCTCAAGATGACCGAAGGTTCCTCGGTCACAGATCATATCAATGAGTTCAACGTGATTACAACTCAGTTGAGTTCTGTAGAAATAGATTTTGATGATGAGATTAAAGCTTTGATTCTTCTATCCTCCTTACCTGAAAGTTGGGGTGCTACTGTGACGGTTGTTAGTAGTTCTTCAGGCTCAAGTAAACTGAAACTCACAGAGATTCGAGATTTGATTCTTAGCGAGGATGTTCGCAGAAGGGAATCTGGTGAAGCTTCAGGTTCTGCCCTAAACACTGAAGGCAGGGGAAGAACAAATTAGCGTGGACAGAATCGGAACAGATCTAAGTCCAAGAAAAGAAATCAGTCCAAACCCCGTGGTGATGGTTGTTGGAACTGTGGTAAGAAGGGTCACTTCAAGAAGGATTGCAGACTTCCAAAGAGGAAGGATAAGGGGCAGAAACAGGAAGAAGACTCTGCTAATGTCATGGCAGAGGGAGTCGAAGATGCTCTGATTTTGAGCATTAACAGTCCCATCGAATCCTGGATTTTGGATTCTGAAGCATCTTTTCACTCTACCTCATGCAAAGAGACTTTACAAAATTATGTTGATGGTAATTTTGGGAAGGTCTATCTTGCTGATGATGAGCCCCTAGACATTGTGGGGAAGGGCAATGTTCACTTGAAAACAGCAAACGGGACTGTATGGAAGCTGAGGGATGTTAGACATGTTCCTGGCTTGAAGAGAAATCTGATCTCCATTGGTCAGCTTGATGATGAAGGATATGTCACTACCTTTGTCAATAGGTGCTGGAAGATAACCAAGGGTGCCATGGTTATAGCATGGGGCAGCAAGATGGGGACTCTTTATATGACTGCAAATGACAAAGACTTAGTGGCAGTGGCAAATTCAGAAGAAGACTCCAAGACCTGGCACTGCAGACTTGGGCACATGAGTGAAAAGGGGATGAAGATGATGGCTGCAAAAGGGAAGTTAGGTGATCTAAAGTCCATAGATATTGGACTGTGTGAAGACTGCATACTGGGAAAGCAGAGAAAGGTCACCTTCTCTAAAGCTGGAAGAAGTTCTAAGCAAGAAAGGATAGAACTTGTGCACACTGATGTGTGGGGGCCAGCCCCTGTTCGATCCCTTGGAGGTTCACTGTACTATGTCACCTTTATTGATGACTCCACTCGGAAGGTGTGGGTTTATTTTCTCAAAAATAAATTTGATGTGTTCTCTACTTTTGTGAAGTGGAAGGCTGAAGTGGAAAATCAGACTGGTGTAAAGATCAAGTGTTTGAGGTCAGACAATGGAGGAGAGTATAGCAACAAGGAATTTAAAAATTTCTATGCAGTACATGGCATTCGTATGGAGAAAACAATTCCAAATACTCCACAGCAGAATGGGGTTGCTGAACGCATGAACAGAACCTTGAATGAGAGAGCTAGAAGCATGAGGCTACATGCTGGCCTACCGAAGACTTTCTGGGCAGATGCTATTAGCACAACAGCTTATTTGATTAATAGAGGACCCAGGGTTCCTCTAAATGGTGAGCTGCCAGAAGAGGCTTGGACCGGCAAGGAGGTAACTCTCTCACACCTAAGAGTATTGGTTGTCTCTCATATGTGCATGTAGATTCCAATGACAGAGACAAGTTAGATCCTAAGTCAAGAAAATGTTTTTTCATTGGATATGGTTCTGATGATTTTGGATACTGCTTCTGGGATGATGAAGGTAGGAAAATCATTAGACAAAGGAATGTTATATTCAATGAAAGATTGCTTTACAAGCACAGATCTGATGTGGAATCCAAAGATGCAGGTCAAGAAAGTGCGCAGGTTGAGCTGGAGGGAATTTCAGAAGAGGATGTGTTGAGAAGGTCTCAAGAAGATCCTGAAAATACTATAGTGCAACCAGAGGTTCAAGTGAGAAGGTCAAGCAGATTGCGCAGGCTAGTTGAACGATTTTCTCATGCTATGTACTACTTGTTGTTGACAGATGCAGATGAACCAGAGAGCTTTGATGAAGCTATGCAGGTGGAGGATTCAGTCAAGTGGGAGTTGGCAATGAAAGATGAAATGAATTCCCTACACAAGAATGAAACTTGGGTGCTGACTGAACTACCACAGGGCAAGAGGGCACTGCAAAACAAATGGGTTTTTCGGTTAAAAGAAGAACATGATGGCAGCAAGAGGTATAAGGCAAGGCTGGTTGTGAAGGGCTTCCAACAGAAGGAAGGTATTGATTATACTGAAATTTTCTCTCCAGTTGTCAAGTTAACCACTATTAGATTAGTGTTAAGTATTCTTGCTGCTGAGAACTTGCACCTGGAACAACTTGATGTAAAAACAGCTTTTCTCCATGGTGATTTGGAGGAGGACATTTATATGGTGCAGCCAGAAGGTTTTCATAAACATCGTAAAGAAAACCTTGTTTGCAAATTGAACAAAAGCTTGTATGGTCTGAAACAAGCCCCCAGGCAGTGGTACAAGAAGTTTGATGGATTCATATGTAGCAATGGGTTCATTAGGTGCAACATGGACCATTGTTGTTACTTTAAGAAGTTTGACAATTGTTACATCATATTGCTGTTGTATGTGGATGATATGCTTATTGCAGGATCAAGTATGACAGAGATTAACAAGTTGAAGAAGCAATTGTCAAAGAAATTTGCTATGAAGGACTTGGGAGCAGCAAAGCAAATTCTTGGGATGAGAATTGTGAGAGATAGAGCAGATGGTATTCTGAAGCTATCTCAAGAAGGCTACATTCAGAAGGTGTTGAGCAGGTTCAACATGCAAGATGCAAAACCAGTCAACACTCCTCTAGCAAGTCACTTCAAGTTGTCCAAAGAGTAGTCACCGAAGACTACTGAAGAATGTGAGTCCATGAAGAAAATCCCTTATGCATCAGCTGTGGGAAGTCTGATGTATGCTATGGTTTGTACCAGGCCGGATATAGCACATGCAGTGGGAGTTGTGTGCAGATATATGGCAGATCCGGGAAAACAACACTGGGAGGCAGTAAAATGGATTTTGAGATATCTGAAAGGCACTTCAGATAAATGTCTTTGTTTCATAAAAGGTGATGCTATTTTGCAAGGTTTTGTTGATGCAGATCTTGGTGGTGATCTGGACACAAGGAGAAGCACCATTGGTTATGTGTACACTTTGGGTGGGACTGCAGTGAGCTGGGTTTCACAACTTCAGAAAGTTGTTGCTCTTTCAACCACAGAAGCAGAGTATGTTGCTGTCTCCGAAGCCATCAAAGAGATGGTGTGGCTGAAAAGTTTTCTGAAGGAGTTGGGAAAGAAACAAAACAATAGTGTGCTGTTTTGTGACAGTCAAAGTGCCATTCATCTTGCCAAGAACCCTGTCTTCCATGCAAGGACGAAGCATATACAGCTGAAGTATCACTTTATCCGTGGGTTGATTGAAGATGGTACACTTTGCTTGAGAAGATAAGAGGGTCAGAAAATCCTGCAGACATGTTAACCAAGGTGGTCACAAGAGACAAACTGAAGCTATGTCAAGCTTCAGTTGGTCTCCATGAATGATAGATGGAGGGATGCCATAGCCAGCTGCTCTTTTGCTACTTTGAGGAGGAGGTGCCTGATATTGTTTGGAGTTCTGACTCCAAGTGGGAGATTGTTAGAATGTGGAGCCCGAACTCTAAAGCAGATCTCCATAAGGGGTCAGGTCGCGGTTCGACCTGCGCGGTCAGGTCGCGGGGGCAGCGCCCCTTGCGGGGGTCTCCGGGGGCAACGCCCCCGGAAGCAAAATTTTGACTAAGTGTTGCAGGCGGACTCAACATTCGACTGCCACAGCCAAAGTCAGAATTGAAGCAGTCGATTGAACGATTCGACTCATGCAGTCGAATGTCAGATTGAATGATTCGACTCATGCACTCGAATGTCAGATGTGAATGATTCGACTCATGCAGTCGAATGTCAACATGAAGGATTCGACTCATGTAGTCGAATGTCAAATATGAAGCATTCGACTCCCTCTTGCCAGGACAGGACTTTGCAGTTCTGAGGCGATTCAGAGGCAGGACCCTTTTGCCCTTGTGTGTCTCGATTGTGGCGCCCTTTCCTCCTAGTATATAAAGGGGGGTTTTGTCCTCTTTGGAGGGGTGTATTTTCTTGGAGAAGAAGTATTGAAAGCTACTGTGGCCGTGGACGTAGGAAGGCTTCTTGCCTCCGAACCACGTAAAATCTTGTGTTCCCGTGTTCTTCTTCCTTCTTCCTTCTATCTCTCTCTGGTATCTACGAGTGGGTAGTGTGAGAGAGTTGTTGCTGGTCTTAGTACTGTCCGTTGTTGTCTCCCAACAGTGGTCGCGCGATGGCGCTCACCCGGGAGCAGGCAGAGGCGTCAAACCTTGTTATAGGTACTCTACCTATCCTTGGAAGAGCTGCTCGTGTTTTAGTCAACCCCGGTGCTTCTTTGTGTTCTGCTTTCGAGGAATTCTATGAGTCCCTTGCTTGTCACGCTCCCGAGAGGTAGTGTGACGTGATGATCGACCTCCCGTCTGGTGACTATATGCGTTCTTTTGGTTACCTGGAGGGTGTGGCAGTCGAGGTTGAGGGGCACCAGTTGCCGGCCAGGTTGTACGCACTGCAACTTTGTGACTTTGACGTCATCCTGGGCATGGACTGGTTGGAGGCTCACTCAGCCGTGGTTGATTTCCAGCGGAAGACCGTTCGGTTTAGGATACTTGGAGAGCCCGTCCTCTGCTTCCGAGGTATCCGGTCTACCCGTCGGCCATTTATTTCCTTGTGTAGAGCTCGCCGTTTGATCCGCGATGGCTGTGTGGCGTACCTTGCTTCAGTTTGTTCTTTGGAGCCTAGCGGATCTTCAGTTTTTGACGTGCCGGTTGTTTCTGAGTTCTCCGACGTCTTCCCGAAGGATCTACCTGGTTTGCCGCCTGAGCGGGAGGTAGAGTTCTCCATTGAGCTTTTGCCCGGTACGATGCCTTTGTCCAAGGCACCCTACCGGATGGCCCCGACGGAGCTGCGTGAGTTGAAGCGCCAGTTGCAGGAGCTTCTTGAGCTGGGCTTCATTCGCCCGAGTCGTTCGCCGTGGGGCGCGCCTGTTTTGTTTGTGAGAAAGAAGGATGGCAGTCTTCATTTGTGCATCGATTATCGGCAGTTGAACCAGGTTACTATGAAGAACAGGTACCCGTTGCCGAGGATCGATGATTTATTTGATCAGTTGCAGTCGGCCAAAGTTTTCTCGAAGATTGACTTGAGATCCGGGTACTATCAGATGCGGATCAAGGAGTCAGATGTCGGTTTGACGGCTTTCCGTTCCAGGTACGGTTACTTTGAGTTCGTCGTGATGCCTTTTGGGCTGACGAACCGCAACATTCATGGATCTGATGCATAGGGTGTTCAATGAGTACCTAGATTGCTTTGTGGTTGTTTTTGTTGATGATATTTTGGTCTACTCAGTTCTGAGGAGGAGCACGAGGAGCACCTGAGGATCGTGCTGGAGACCCTGCAGAGTCACCGCCTTTATGGTGCGAATTTTGGCTGAGGGAGGTGCACTTTCTCAGGCACGTGATCTCGAGTTCTGGTGTGGCAGCGGACCCTGCCAAGGTGGAGGCTGTGTTATCATGGGAGCAGCCCACATCGGTGTCAGAGGTCCGCAGTTTTCTGGGTCTGGCAGGTTACTACCGGAGGTTCATTCAGGATTTTGCCAAGTTAGCAGCACCGTTGACAAGGTTGACTAGGCAGGACGTCAGGTTTGTTTGGTCAGAGGACTGTGAGCAGAGTTTTCGAGAGCTGAAGATGAGGTTGACTTCAGCACCAGTGTTAGTCTTACTGTCGGTCAGCGGTGGTTTTGTGGTCTATACCGATGCGTCGAGGTCAGGTTTGGGTGCCGTGCTGATGCAGCACGGTGGGGTCGTTGCCTATGCTTCTCGGCAGCTCAAGAAGCACGAGGAGAACTACCCCACCCACGACTTGGAGCTGGCAGCATTAGTGTTCGCTCTCAAGTTGTGGAGGCACTACCTGTATGGCGAGGCTTTTCAGATCTTCACCGATCACTAGAGCTTGCAGTATATTTTCACCCAGAGGGATCTGAACTTGAGGCAGCGCCGATGGATGGAGTATTTTAAGGACTACGACCTAACCCTTTCCTACCACCCAGGAAGGGCTAACGTCGTAGCCGATGCTTTGAGTAGGCACGTGCGCTTGAGTTCGCTGTTGGTCAGAGAGTGGAGGCTGTTCGAGGAGTTGTCCCAGGGAGTGTTCGTTCTGTCAAGGACTAGAGATCGTGCAGTGGCGAGCAGTTTGTCAGTTCGACCGTCAGTGTACAAGCAGGTGTTGCAGGCACAGCAGGCAGACCCTCAGTTGGCAGATATTTTGTAGATGCCAGATGTTGAGCTCGACGAGGACAGCGAGGTCAGATTCAGAGGCCGCTTGTATGTTCCTGAGGAGGCGCGCCAGACAGTTTTGTCAGAGGCTCACAGATCAAGGTATGCTATTCATCCTGGCTCCACCAAGATGTACCATTGCTTGAGGAGGTTCTTCTGGTAGCCAAGGATGAAGAGGGGTGTGGTAGAGTTTGTTGCTCGGTGCCTTACCTATCAGCAGGTGAAGGCCGAGCATTAGCGTCCTGGTGGTGTGCTGCAGCCGTTGCCCATTCTAGAGTGGAAGTGGGATGACATCACCATGGACTTTGTGGTTGGTTTGCCCCGCACCCCACAGAGGCACGATGGTATTTAGGTGATTGTGGATCGTTTGACCAAGGCATCGCACTTTCTTCTGATCAGGATGTCGTGGTCAGTGGACAGGTTAGCCAGGCTGTACGTGGACAGAGTTGTTTCGTTGCACGAGATCCCAGTTTCAGTCATCTCCGACAAAGATCCGAGGTTCACGTTAGGGTTTTGGCGCAGTCTTCAGAGAGCACTGGGTACAGAGTCGAGGTTCAGCACGGCGTACCACCCTAAGACAGATGGATAGTCAGAGCGGACCATTCAGACACTGGAGGACATGCTGAGAGTGTGTTGTTTGGACTGGAGCGGCACTTGGGAGTCGCACCTTTCGGTTATAGAGTTTGCGTATAACAACAGTTATCACTCGAGCATCGAAATGGCGCCATACGAGGCCTTGTATGGTCATCCGTGCAGGACTCCACTTCACTGGTTCGAGGTTGGTGAGAGGCAGCTTTTGGGGCCAGAGTTAGTGCAGCAGTGTGCAGATACGGTCAGTCTGATCAGGTGAAGGCTTCGGACAGCGCAGAGCAGACAAAAGAGCTACGCAGACGTCCGTAGGAGACCGTTGTAGTTTAGTGTTGGTGACCTTGTTTTCTTGTGGGTCTCACCGACCAAGGGCGTCATGAGGTTTGGCAGAAAGGGAAAGCTCAGTCTGAGGTACGTCAGGCCTTTCCTTATCACCGAGAGGGTCGGCGAGGTGGCTTACAGGTTGAGTTTTCCGGCAGAGCTAGTAGGTGTGCACAGCGTGTTTCACGTTTCGTAGCTCAGGAGGTATGTTGCAGATCCTTCGCACGTGTTGGACTACTCGCAGCTTGAGGTGGCGCTAGACTTGTCAGTGCCAGAGTACCCAGTCAGCATTGTCGACCGCAGAGTTCAGCAGTTGCACCGGAAGCAGATTCCGCTGGTAAAGGTCGTCTGGGAGAACCGCGTTGGTGGCGAGGCCACCTGGGAGCATGAGGATGAGATGGTGAAGTAGTTTCCTGATTTGTTTGATTGATTGGTATGTTACTTCTCCTTGTACTGCTTTCCGGTTTGAGACCGAGTTGTTTTTATTTCGAGGACGAAATGCCTTAAGGTGGGTGGGATGTAAGACCCGCCCCCCTTGGGCCCTTTGGCCCCGTCCTCAGGGTCACGCAAGGCGCCCTGGCTGTGATGTGGTCGCGCCAGAGCGGTCTTCCGCGACAGTGTTGGGTCACGCCGCACCTGGCCGCCTCGTTCTTGTCGCGACGGGGGTTGCCGTCGCATCCTTGTTGCGACGTCTGTCAGGGTCGTGACTGCTTTTCTGATAGACATGACCGGTGTCTTTTCTGTCAGAATGGCTTTGTCAGGTGTCAGACGCGTGCAGCGTTGACGCGGCCTGTCTTGTCATCGCGACTACTTTTCCAATCTTCGAGGTTTGACCGCCTTTTGGGGTCGCGCCGGGGGCGATCGTCGCGACATGGTCGCGACATGCTAATTGTCACGCCGGGTCGGCCCATTGCGTTCTGGGGGCCGTCGGCTTTAAAACTGAAGGCGCGCCCATTCTCCCCTCTCGCCCTCTCAGCTCTCTTTCCCCCCTCTCCTTTCCCTCTCGAGTTTCTCTTGCGGTTTCTTGGCGGATCATGGTGCTTGAGGCGTCCGTGCTGAGGTGGTGTCGTCCCGCTCGTGCAGGGGACGTGTTCGTGCCGTTTGGAGTGAGGAGGAGGCGTACATTCCTACGAGAAGGCCCTAACGGGTTCGTTCTTCATGTGGAGGTAGGGACTCTTGATCCTATCGCCCTAAGCATGCTCCCCTCCCCTTAGAGATGATGTTTCCTCGTGCTTGTGGTTGCGGGAGAGTAAGGATCCATGCTCGTGGTTGAGTGAGTTTTTCCCTCCGAGCGTAGATTCTTGTTAAATCCATGTTTGTGGGGTTGTAAGGGTGTTTGCATGATTTACAGCTTTTCTTAAATGTTAAGCATGCTCCCCTCCCCTGTGAAATGCTTGTTTGGTGTTTTTGGGGCGGTCTCCGGAAGAAGCGCTCTGGAACCCCCCTCTGCTGAAGACACGACCATTCTAGAGGTCGCGATCTTGTCACGACGGCCTTGCCATTCGCGATAGGATCACGACGCTCTTGAGCGTTGCGACCTTGTCGCGATGGTTACGGCCGCCTCGACAGCGTCGCGACAGGGTAGGGCGTTGCGACGGCCCGATGCATCGCGACGCCAGCCGTGAGATAGGTTTGATCTTCATCGTTTCCGCTTCTTTTACTGTACCTATGGCACCTGTGCTAGTTCCCTAGTGCGGTCTACGCTAGTCTTTTGCCCGGTGCTCGGCACTTGAGGGCTTGTCCCGTGTGAGAGGTTGTTACCGTTGCCTGGGACCCCCATCCTCGGGCGCCTTCGAGGGAGGTATAGGGGCGACGAGTGTGCTCGAGTCGGCAGCCCAGTAGGCGGACTCTGGAGCTCAGGGGAAAACGGTGGTTTGGACGGAGACGTTGAGTCATTTGCAGAGCTCTCTTGGCTAGGCCTGGGACACCGAGGACGACTGGAGTTCTACTCGGTGCAGGTTAGCCAGTCCTTTTCTCACTGCTTCGCTCTTTGCGGCCTCGGAACTGCTTAGAGAGGCCAGGCATGGGATCATAGTCCGGCCAGACTACGGTGGTTACTGTTGTGTTACTTGTGTCCTACCTCGCTCTGACGAGACGTGAGGGTCAGAACCCAGGTTGAGGATAAGATGTCGGTGGACACACCTGACCTTGACTAGTAGTAGTGCTTCCGTAGCTAGTGTTCCTTGTCCAGGCAGAGTTTCCCCCCCGTCTTTGTTGTTAGCCGTGTGGTGGTCACGATGAGCAGTCATATGGAGTTTCCTACGTGTGTACTTTCCGTACCGTGCTAGTTGTAGTTTCACTTCTGCACTTCCATTGTAGGTAGAAGATATAACTGTTGTCATTCATTTGATATTTATATTCTCCTGCCTGTTTAGAGCCAGTAGGAGATTGGTAGTCCCTACTGAGCTTCTGTTGTGAAGCTCATCCCTCCTTTTCCTAGGTGAGACTTCTCAGCAGCGGTAGGGCGCGCGCCGGGTGGAGTAGACGGGGTGGTAGTCGGAGTCCCCATAGCTAGCAATGGTTCCCTTTTTCAGTGTACGTCACCCTCAGGGTATGCCCCTAAGGGACTTGTTCTTCCCTTGCTTTTTACTTGCACTAGCGTGCGTGCGTTGGGACTGTACTTAGAGTGGTACGCGGTGGTCTCACTCTCTTTTCTGTTTCCGCACGTATACTTCTTGATTAGCAGTTGACGTTTACTTCCGTTAGATATCCTGTTAGACATAGATTATAGCCCTTCCAGGTCCTGGATCCGTGGTCGGCGATCGCGAAAATCGGGTCCTCGGCGTGGGCCGAGGGTCGGGTTCTCGGGTCGTTACAAGTATCGCGTCAGCTTTTGCCGCCGCGATTACTCGAAACGTGTCTATTGAGGCTGACATGTTTTGGCGCATCCAGCGCCGCAAACTGTGCGCCATCTGACCTGTCAGACGACCGTTGAATCAGGACCAAGGAGGTCGACACGTTTCTCTGTATTTTCTCGCCTCTGGGAAAGCTCGCCGTTTGATTGTTTAGGGTTTCAAGGATGCAGCGGACTCTGCCGACGCGTTTCTGGCCGCCTTCAAGTCGCGGCCATGACCCCCGACGTGATTTAGCTACATTATTCCTACACCGAAATTTGCTCTATTTAAATGATTCTTTGGACTATTTAAGCATGTTTATACCCTGTAAAGTTGAGGAAAGAACAGTAAACCGACATGTTATTAAAATTTGATTTATGTCCCTTAATTCTTTGATTTAAACTATAATATGTACGATCATTCAATATTCATGATTTCATGCACATGCACACACCACATATTCATCCTTGCCATAAAATGATACGAAAAATACATGAAATAAATTTTCTAGTAATTTACTTAAATATTTGTACATAAATCACCCATTTTAATTATAACATTGTCTTCATTTATTTCCTGGTTTTGGAACACCGAGATTGCCGCTCCACTGTTCTAGAATTCCTTTGGAACGTCGAGCAACTTGTTTCCTCTACACACTACTCTCTTGACAAGTTGGAACCTCTCTATCGGACACTCCGTTCTGGTAGACAAGGGACCTTTTTTTTAAGACCTCCGTAAGACTCCGTACTCTGTGGATTCCCTCATGGAGACCGAGCTGGTTGTACCCTAATGCCCATAACACCCTTAGGGATCGATATGATCCAAATGGCTTAGAAGTTCTCTCTCATCTTGATATCACACCGAACCTTTGGACCTGTGCATAACATGGCCAGTGGAAGGGTAGTGAATTCCACCTGACTGCCAACACCAATTGCGCGTGTTGTACAACTGTTACTATCGCCTATTTAATTTGACGTTTTATGTGCATTGACCTATAGTTCTCGTCTATACTCTACTCTCTCATCTATTCACACTCTCTCTGCTATCTCGTCTATTCATCTAGTACTCTCATCTATTTCTTGGTACTCTCTATTGGCCATTTGACTGATTGTCTAAAGATAAACAATATAACCAATGCCTGACAATATATAAAGGGCCTGGTCAGGTCTTGGGATGTGCGCCCAAAAGTGCTATTTGCCTGCGGGAGTTAAATGACCAGAGTGTTTGGCATTACACTCAAGTGCTATATATCTCGACTATCTAAATGACAATCAAAGTGCTATACTATACTCGTTGTGCTATGGCCATCCTGCTCTGTGCTATATTTGGAAACTTGTGCAATTTCTATCACGTGCTATCATGCTATCTCTTACATTACTTGACTCTCTCTCGCATTATCATTTAGTAACTCTGATTTTAATATGTTAGTTATGTAAAGTTTGCCCGCACCATGAGATATAAATCCTACTGGGCGTTGCCGCCCACCCTACGTTATTTGTCATTGTGTCTCAGGTGAGGCTGAGGAGAATGAGTACACTCACGAGGATGGGAATGACCAGGAGTGATCCACGAGTGCCATGACGTCACCAAGTTATCCTAGATTGTCTTAGTTAGTCTTTTATTTCCATCTTATGTATTAGAGTCAATTGGGCCCTATGTTATGGCTCTGAGTAGTTGATGTAATAGACGATAATTGAATTATCAATAAAAGTTATTTGATTTAGTTTTATTTAATTGTCCAATGGTTTGTTGTCTATTCTACGCTCTATACTCGCTCACTTGCAACTGCCTCACGTTCTGATATTCCGCATCGGGGTGTGACATGATGCCATTTTTTTTATTTTTTTCTTTTCTTACAATTTTAAGGAAAGTATTGTCGTTTAACACAAGGCTTCTCACTTGTTCAATGGAAAGACCCAGTTACTAAGCTTAGTTCGTCTTTTCACTTTTCAATCTTGAATAGGTAGCTTTTTCCTCACGAGTTACTATAGATTAGGCGGATTTTAAGTATCACAAGAGTATTAAGAAAAAATTCCACCGATCATTAATGTGATATTCGATTAACCATAGTCATGTGCATTAGTGTGTTGGCTTCAATTTAAATGTATTTTGAGAAGCAAGTTAAATACAGAACTATTTAGCTCTCCCTTAATATATGCACATACCAAATGCAAAATTCTCCCTCTTAGTGGCTGAATTAATGCACACTAAGTCTCAAGCCAATGCAATAAAATATCAAGAGAGTATTAGGCCATAGAAAGAATCAAGGAAGTGTCTTTACATATACTTTACATGCAAGCACACAAGGGATAGACATGTAATAGACACTAATTTCTAAGACACTTTTTGTGTTTTGATTTTTTTTTATAGAAAGAAAAACAAGAGACACAACCTATAATCAACATCTAAAGAAGTAAACAATAGAATATACATGAGTATTTTTGTGTTACCTGGAATCCAAAATAGAAGTACATGATACTCACAGAACTGTGTAGGTGTCTTGAGATTCACATTGATGCTCCAACTTTAAAATTCACAAGACACCTGCAACCACAGATCTTAAGTGGATTTCTTTGGTACCCAAATAGTTTTGGATCCAATAGTGTTACTCCTGAAAGGGAGCAAATCTTCCTAATCCATACCAAGTTCATGTTCTGCAGGTTTTTCTTTAAAGAACAATTGTAGTTCATATAACCATGCCCACCACAGAAATAACATGTGATGTTAAAATCACGTTGTGTGGGGCGTGACATGTGAACAACATGGGATGCAACATGCTTACTTCTTTTCACATGGTTTGGTTTATTAACTTGCTCAATTTTCTTAGCATGAACTGATTTTTTAACATGAGAAGTTTTCTTAACATGAGATTATGAAGTTCTTGTGTAGCAACTTGCTTTTTTCAAAATAATAATAATAAAAAATAAATTGGAAAATTAAAGAAAAGGGAATTAACTAAAACCCATTAAACAAAAAGAAGTGATGGGCTTTGTTAAATGGACCATATAAAAGTTATTGGGCCAAATTATGGATTTTTAAAGGTGGAATAAAAAGAAAAACCCTAAATTCGTATACTTATTATTTCCTAAAATGAAAAGAGTTATTAAAACATTAAAATAGTTAATATGGGTTGGAATTGTGTTGCCCAGCTAGCAAGCCCAGAGGGGGGGGGGGGGTGAATGGGATTCTTAAAATCTGAGTACCTAACCCTGTTCACAAAAACGTTTACACAAAAACACACTTCGATGACTATTAGTGTTAGTAAAAGGAGTATAGCAAACACAAGGCAATCAAACACATGACACAAGGAATTTATCTTGGTTCGGACCTCCTCTCCACAGGAGTCCTACGTCCAGTCCCTGAGCAACAACTCAAGATTTCACTACCCAAGGGTACAGTCCCCCTCAAGGACACTTACACACCCAGCTGCAGCTGGTCTTCTCTTCACAACCAGAAGAGGAATTACAACACCCTGGATCCCACCAGGTCTTCCTTCTACCCGAAGGGAAACAAACACCCTGGGACCCACCAGGTCTTCCTTCAACACGAGGGGAAAGAACACAGGAATGTATTTAAGGGATGATACACCCCTAGATCAAGCTTAAAGACCAACGCTCGATCTAAAGCAACGACTAAGAGAGAAAGTTCTACGATGAGGAACACTCTCAGTATACAGAAGCTCTCAAGACTAACACAATGAATGCAGAGAGCTAAGAACTAAGAGCTGGACAAGCAAAGGAGTGAAGCTTCACTCTTTCAGATGCTCGCAAAAAGATTGTAAAAGATTGACGTAAGTGTTGTTGTTTCTGGAGCTTCAGTCTTCTATATATGTCTTTCATTTGAAAATTGATCGTTGAAGTGTCCATTATCTCTAAGCTTTTGTTTACGTTAGACTGCATGTCACTGTAGTGCTTCTTGTTCAACAGTCTTTAGCTTTCCATGCACACAACAGAGAGAGGATCTTCTTTGATGTCCGTTATCTTCCATATTGTCCAACGTTGTATTGAGGTGCGCTGTCAGAGACCTGCACGCATTAAATGCTAAGACAATAGACAGCTAGGCTGTCTCTTGTTGTCAGTCAACGTTAGAATGATTTTATACCAAAATAGAAGTTCCATTCTGTTCTTCTGAAAAGATGTTTACAGTATAAGCATGGAAATAAAAGATATCGTTTGCATGTAGTGTAGTGATATGACCAGTCATAATAAATGCATGGATGTGAGATAAAGGCGAGGGAAGACTTTGACTTTTCAAACTATCTGAGAATAGGTTTGAATATCAAGTCGTTATACATCATGAAATCGATATAATTATGACTTATGAAATTGATGTAAAGATGAGTCATTGTTCAAGTGAATTGTTATACGTTCATAAACAAGTCGATGTACACACAAATCGTTATGCATTAATGACCAAATCGTTGTAGAGACAAATCGTTATGATACTATCAACAAATCGTTACGAGCAAATCGTTGTTTCACTTATCGAGACGATATAGTGAACAAATCGTTGTTTAATGTATCGAATCGTTACTGCGACCAAGTCGTTGTGTAACTTAATGAATCGTTACAATGACTGAGTCGTTGTGCAGCTTATCGAATCATTATGAAACTTAACGAGTCGTTGTGAAACCGAAATCGTTGTGAGCGCAAATCGTTGTTCTCACTTATCAAATCGATGCGACGGCCAAATCATTATGAACCAAGTCGTTGTGAGAGCAAATTGTTGTTCTCACTTATCAAATCGATGCGACGGCCAAATCGTTATGAACCAAGTCGATGTGATCTCTTAGCGAATCATTATGAGAGGCAAATCGTTACGATCTCTTAGCGAATCGTTATGAGATGCAAATCGTTGCGATCTCTTAGCGAATCGTTGTGAGATCGATGTGATCACTTAGAGAATCATTATGGAAGCAAATCGTTATGCTTTCTTAGCGAATCATTGTGAGATTGATGCAATCACTTAGCGAATTGTTATGGAAGCAAATCGTTATGCTTTCTTAGTGAATCGTTGTGATCACTTAGCGAATCGTTATGGAAGCAAATCGTTATGCTTTCTTAGCGAATCATTGTAAAAGAGGAGGAAGTCGTTACAGCATGCAGAAAATCGATGTGTACTTAGAGAAATTTCATGCTTTGAACTTACATTGCTACAGAGTAAATAATAGTTACCCATTTAGCTTGTTATTCCTTGTTTCATTTCCTGTACTCAAATCTCATAGAAAATATGTTAGATTAAACTTTATTATAGTTTTGTTAATCACCAAAATAAATATGTAATTAATTTAAATTACATGGGGATAAACTGATCATCCATCTCCCCCTTTTTGGTGATGATAAAACTTAACAATAAGCATAGATGATCTGAAATGAATCTAAACGAAATTGCGGAAATATAAGAGATATATTTCAGAAGTACTATATTTCACCCCCTTTTTGTCATTAAGCAAAAAGATGCACGAGGAGACAAAGAAGAAAGGAGAACAAAGAAGAAAAAGAGCACAAAAGTATATTTGATTAATCTTGAGGGGGTACAGGGAGATAGAAAGCAGGAGACAAAATGGAGGCATGATGGGAAATAACTTCCCAAGCCTTCTCTTCCTACTGCTCAAAATGAAGACGAAATACCCCACAAGCAACAGAGCAGGAAGGTCCCATGGTGGGAGCCATCCTCTGGAGATGAAGAACCATCTACTCATCTAGGAACTGAGCATAGCGATCTCGATCAAGGGAATACTTGAAGTAGCTGGTCTTCCCAAAGCTAGCACAGGCAAGAAACTGATCTATAGACACAGGGTAGAAGATTTTCTTCTACTTCAATTCTTGCCGCAAGGCTAGATACACCTTATATCTCTCAACCCATGCTATAAGGGGATCCTTAACAAGATGAATGGAGTTCATGTCTAGAAATTTAGCAGCTGACACTGGAGGTTTATCTTCCCGAGCCTGAGAGGCATTCAGATCAGAAAGTTGCTGAGCAGATAGGGGATAGAAGCTGGCCCAATCTGTAGGAGAGAGCCTTTCACATTCTGATAGAATAGGAGCAAGAATATCGACATTGACATGGCCTAGGTGGTACTCTCTGAATAGAAATCTGTGAAATGCAACCAGATGACCCTTCTGAACTTGAATTCGCCCCATGACTTTGGCAAAACGCTAAAAAATAATAGAGCCAACATCTGAGTCCATGACCAGAGAATGATTTGGGGGAAGAAAGACAACATCAGGCAACTGAAGAGAAGCAAAGTCAACTTGGATAGCTTCAGAGTGAGCTTCAACTGACCCAAGAGCTCTAATGGCCTGCTTGAACTGACCAAGTTGAACCTCAGGAAGATGATTGAGATATCTGTAGTTATTGAACATCTGAAAGTACCTGATCATTTTGATTTCCTTTTGAATGAAGGGAGCCCAGGTGTCCTTGTGAAGGATCTGGAACCACTCAGATAAAGTTAAGGAATGATCCCAGGGAGGGAACCTGGCTGATCGGGCAAGAAGAAACTTATTGAACAAAGCTTTATGACTCTGAGCCCACTGCTCTTCAGTTTTGGCTTCGGCTAGAGAGAAGATTTTTATTTTTCAGATTTAGAGAGAGAAGTATAGGGAAAGATGACATTGAGATGATCGGTAAGGTTGAGATGAGAAAGGTTTATGATGGTAGCAAACACAACTTTCTGAAGGAATTCTCTATAGAGTGGTTTATTTTTGTTGTCCACTGTGAGAGAAAACCACAGGGGTGGATAACAAGGATCAGAAGAGATAGAGGAAGTGGAGGTGATTTTTCTTTTCTTAGGAGCAGGGCTAGAAGAGCCTATCCTATGAAGATGATTACCAACCTTCAAGACGGATCAAAGTATAGCTTCCTCAAATTCATCTTTGTTGTCCCTGAGAAAGGGGCCATCAATTTGAGCGCTTTCCGGAATGATAGTAATGAATGAGGGAGGAGTAGAAGGATGAAGAAAGGAATGAGAGGTAGAGGAAGGTATATCAGCTGGTCCAGAAGGAGGAGGACCAGAGGATGAGGAGGCTCCAGCTGATGAGGAGGCTAGATGTACCTCAAAGGAAGATGGAGGTGAAAGAATGTGAGCAGAAAAGGATTGTGAAGGAAATGGAGTAGGAGAAGAAATGTTTCTGGGAAGTGGCTGTTTAATGGAGGTAGGAGCTGGGGGTGCTGTTGAGGATGAAGGTGGAGAAGGAGGGATTGATGTTTTAATGGAGGAAGGAGCTGGGGGCTCAGGAGCTATAACTACTTCTTCTGCCCGGATCTGCTCAGACTTAGTCTCCATTGGCCCAGATGGCCCTGACAATTCCTCAGCTGGCCCGGATGGCCCAAACTCCACAGTGCCCTCCTGAGCAACCACTGCGGGCCCTGATGGCCCTGCTAGATCTTCAGATAGGTGCCCTGTTGGCACAGACTTCACAGTTTCTTCAAAAATAGATGGCCCTGACTCCTCTACAGACATAGGCCCTGATGGCCTAGCAATCTCTTCATTTGCTCCCTCAGAGGGTTGAGGAGCAGGTGGTGTGGAAGTAGGAGGTACTTGAGCCTTTACCTCCTTCAAGATCTCTGACAGAAGATTCTTCATGCTTTCCATTTCATTTGATAACCACCTCAAGGCATTTTTCATCACGCCCATCTCTCTGGTTGCAGATCCTTGGCTCAGAAAGAGAGATCCAATATCTGATTGCACAGTGCACATAATCTCACCTTGAGCATCAAGCCGATCAATCACAGGCTTCAAATTGATTACAAATCTTTGATGCTTTGGCCTCTGATGGGGCGCCTCTGTAAGAAGAGGGATCGCAGAATGGACTTCCTTGCCCTTCTCACTGGCCCTAGCAATGGGCTCCTCATGATCAGCCTATTCATCTGAGTTAGAAGAACTGGCAGTCTCACCTTCTCTAAATTGATTTACTGAGGGGTTTTCAGTATTCTCCCCCTGAGGCTGAGCTTCCTTTTCACCCAATTTCTCCCCTTCAGCAGGGGCATCCTCCATAGGTGCATCATCTTGGACTGTTGCTGCTAGCTCCTCTTGAATAGGAGCATCTTCCATCTGAATATCATTGTGGCCTGATGCCACAGCTTCATCTTCCTGATCTTGCTCCCCCAGAGTAGGAGCATCTTCCAAAATAATCTTTTCAATGTGGCCTGGTGCCACAACATCTTGTGCTGCTGGCTCATTGGGCCTCTCAGGCTCCCCCTGAGTGCTAGAAATGGATTCCAACACATCTCTAAGAATGGATTCCACAATAGTGGTGGGGTTTAGTTCTTCAGAGGTTCCTTCAACTAGCACAATATTTTCTAGAGGAATCTCATCAATTAGGCTGCCAATGACCACAAATTCTTCTACTATGGCCTCTGTTGCTGGTGGTTGTTCTGCTGCTGCTGGTGTTACTGACTCTTCTACTAGTGCTGTTGCTGTTACTTCTTGGACTTCTTGGGCTTCGCCTATGATGGCCTCACCCTCAGCCATTGATGTCTTGGTCCATACATCGTTTACAACTAAAAATCTGCTCTTCCTTAAATTCCTACTGCGGATAGCCTGCCCCATCTTCTCTACTACTGCTCCAGACAAGTTAATGCCAAAATGTTGAAAGATCTTGGTGAGAAGATGAGCATAAGGCAGGGACACATTCAATTTATTCTTCGTGTCCCAAACCTGAGCATGAGCAAACTTCATTCGCTCCAGGATAACCTCAGCCATGTTAATCTCCTGGTTCTGGATTGCCCAGAACATCATGTCTGAGTCCGCCTTTGTACAAGTCGAAAAGGTGGCACTCCTAGGGACCAAGATTTGAAATGCAATAGGCGATTAAACACATTCATTTGGTTTATGTCCAATTTCCCATCCTTCAGTCGGAACTCAGGACCTACAATCCCTAACCCCTTCGCCTGAATGTCCACAGTGTGGACTCCACTGTGACCGGTGGTGTAAACTCCAAATAAAGACTCCAAGAGCTCATAGGTGATTCTAATTTGGGTACCTTTGACAGATGATGTCAAGGACCCGTCCTCCTCCATCTTCAGGCACACATAGAATGCTTTGACTAGGTCTGGGTAACTTACCTCTGACAGAGTTGCTAACTTTGACCACTTCATCCTCTCCATAGCAGCAATCACACTCCCCATGCCATTCTTATGCAAATCTGCTATATCGACAACTTTGTTTCCACAGAGCTTTGCCTTCATAGAGGTGAACCTTTCTTGCTGTATTGCTATAAGGAACTCAGCTCCATAGCCCCCGACGTTGCCGAAAACAACAGATGCGGCCATGGATTTGAACTGGGAAGGTTTCTGGAGGATTGTGATGAGGAAAGGAACAGAAGCCCTCAAGAAATTTTTCACGGGAAGGAGTTTGGAGCTTCAAATCTCAGAGAGACAGTGCCAAAGTCGATAGGGTATCGCCTCAGGCAGGTAGAAGGAGATGAAGGCAGGATGTGAATCGTTGCCACACAGATTTCGGGATATATCAAAAGAGTAAAGTAACTTTTCAAAACGGAGGCGGTATGATGGCAGAAAAGGACAAAATGACCAGTTCGATGGAAATAAATTCTTTTAAAAATTATGAACCGTCAAGGATATTTAAACAAGCAGGCAACATTTGGAATTTTGCTTAAATTCAAGGAGAAAAAATAATTGATATTCTGAATATTAATATCTTAATTTTATACAGATGATTCTTTCATAATTTACACATGCCTAATTCCCTCCTAAGAGAAGTAAATCTCTCTTCACGTAAGGCCTTTGTAAAGATATCTGCTAACTGATTATTAGTATCAATGAAAGAAATATCTATGTTACCATTAGCTACATGATCACGAATGAAATGATATCTAACCTCAATGTGTTTAGTCCTTGAATGCTGTACTGGATTCTTGGTTAGATTTATAGCACTGGTGTTATCGCATAATAAAGGAATTGGCTTGACATGTAGTCCATAATCCTCAAGCTGCTATTTGATCCACAATAGTTGTGTGCAACAGCTTCCCGCAGCCACGTACTCAGCTTCAGCTGTAGACAATGCTACTGAATTTTGCTTCTTTGAGGACCATGATATCAGACATCCTGCAAGAAATTGACAACAACCACTGGTGCCTTTTCTATCTATTTTGCATCCAGCGTAGTCAGCATTAGAGTATCCTACTAAATTAATTTCACATGATTTTGGATACCATAAACTAAAGTCATGGGTTTTTGCTAAACATCTAAAAATTCTTTTGACATTAATTAAATGAGATTCTTTAGGGTCTGCCTAATACCTAGCACACATGCATACACTAAACAGTATGTCAGGTCTACTGGCAGTTAAATATAGTAGTGAACCTATCATACCTCTGTAGACCTTTTGGTCTACTTTCTTACCATCCTTATCACTATCCATTCTTGTTGATGTGCTCATAGGCGTTGACAGTGGCTTGCTATTTTCGAATCCAAACTTCTTTAGCAACTCTTGGTGTACTTGGCTTGACAGATGTGAGTTCCTTCATTTTCTTGTTTGATTTGCAATCCAAGGAAGTAGTTGAGCTCGCCCATCATGCTCATCTCGAATTCTCCCTGCATGAGCTTTTCAAAATACTTGCAAAGGAATTCATCAGTAGAACCAAATATTATATCATAAACATATATTTGAACAAGCAGCATATGTTTGACTTTAGACTTAACAAATAATGTACTATCTACTTGACCTCTAATGAAACCATGGTTTAATAGAAATACACTTAAACGTTCATACCATGCTCTTGGTGCTTGTTTTAATCCATATAATGCTTTGTGCAACTTAAATACATGATTCGGAAAATCAATGTCATCAAAACCTGGAGGTTGTTCTACATAAACTTCCTCCTTAATAAAACCATTTAGAAAAGTTGATTTAACATCCATTTGAAATAATTTCAAGTCTAATGCGGATGCATATGCAAGTAGAATCCTAATAGCCTCAAGTCTAGCTACAGGTGCATATGTTTCATCAAAATCTATGCCTTCCTCTTGGGAATAGCCTTGAGCTACCAATCTGGCCTTGTTTCTTATGATCACACCAACTTCATCCAATTTATTTCTGAACACCCATTTGGTGCCAATCACTAGATGATCTGATGGTCTAGGAACAAGTGACCATACATGGTTTCTCTTGAACTGATTCAGTTCATCTTGCATGGCTAAAATCCAAGATTCATCAGTGAGAGCTTCATTGACTGTCCTAGGCTCTATTTGCGAGACAAAAGCTAAATAATCACATGGAATTACATTACCTCTTGTCCTTACCCCTACAGATGGATCACCAATGATATTTTCTGGTGGGTGATCTTTCTTATATCTCCATTCCTTTGGAAGATTTTCATGTAAAATGTCCTTTTGTTGTAGGTCTTCCAGAGGTGGATCTTCCTTGTCCTCAATAGATGTATTCTTTAATTTCTTGGACAATTCTTCTGCATCATCAATATCACTATCTTCTTCCTCTCTCAAGGAAGGGTTAGTTTCATCAAAAATGATGTGTACTGATTATTCAATTAATAAAGCACACTTATTAAATAATCTATACCCTTTAGGTTTAGAAGCATACCCCATGAATATACCTTCATCCAATTTTGCATCTAACTTACCAATGTCTCTTTTGCCATTGTTGTGGATGAAACATGGACATCCGAATGTCCTGAAGTGACTGATCTTCGGCTTCTTTCCCTTGTACAGTTTGTCACGCCCCTCCAATTTAGCAGCGGAATAAATCAGGGGAGACATGAACAACGAGTATGGTAACGACAATTGCGCATACTTTCGCAAACATCAGAGCATCTAATAAACAATAATTGAAATAACTCGTCATTTCATTATAAAATCACTAAGACTATTACAACCACTAATTCGGAGCCAATACATAGGGCTCAATGACATCCTTACATTGAAAAGAAATCTAAAAACAATATCTCCTAGACTCCATTGTACTAGAGTATCTTCATCAACTAATTCCAGGTCACTCAACACTCGGGTTCCGTCCCATTGGTGTATGTAACGTCATTGTCCGACTTACCTGAGACACAATAACCAAAAACGCAGGGTGAGCGAACAACGCCCAGTAGGACTTAAATCTCATGAGTCAAGCATGCTTTAAGTAATTAATGCATTAAAGGCAGAGTAACTAATGATAGAGCGAGAGAGTCAGGTATGGTAAAAGATAGCAGGTACAAGAGAGTCAAAATATAGCAAGGGATAGGGCAACAGGTAATAGGATAGCACAATGGCACGAGATCGAGTATAGTTTCCAAAAATAGCACAAGTAACTGGTTCAAATAGCAGATGAATCAAGTATAGCACGATAATTAAACTCAGTCACGATAGAAAACGATAACAACAATAGCAAGTAACGATATTGTCAAGAATAGCAAGCGACATGTATAGCAAGAAGAGATGATAGTAGCTGGTCATGTAAAGAGTAAATTGCACTTTGAACATGATCAAGTCGTGATAGCACATAGTAACTCAAGATATCGAGTATCAAGTAGAGAAAGTAGAGTGTATGACAAGATAGCGTGTAACGAGATAGCGTGTAACGAGATTGCGTGTATGGTTGCACAACGGTGCACTGGTGGAATACGGCAGTAGTCACTTCTAGGACAGTAGCCGTTTCATGATGGTATATTATGTCTGAACTCCTCAGACTAATGTTATAACAGTTTGTGATAGCACAGTAATATCACAGTACGTCTGAACTCCTCAGACTAATAGTAACAGTTAGATGTCTAGCCAAGATAGTATAGTCAGAACCGGTGCAATGCAGAACACCGTCAATAGCCCCTGCAGGTATTTTCGGGTGGCTCTCTGCCCCCAGGACTAGATTGGAGCCCCTCGGACACTCTCCGTGCCCTGCACAGTATGCATTTGATACAGTAGAGTCACAAGACCCATATTATAGCGCTAGACAGTCACGAAATAGCACAAACGATAGGAGCCACACAGCTCAAAGGGTAACAAGAGAGTGCTAGATGAATAGATGAGAGAGACGAGATAGTAGAGTGAACGTGAATATGAGTAGACGAGCGAGTATAGCATAGATGAGATCTTATGGTCATTGCACATGAAACGTCGAGTAACGAGTGATGGTAACAGTTGCACAACACGCACGTAAGGTATTGGCAGTCAGGTGGAACTCACGATCTTTCGCTGGCCTCGTTATGCACAGGTCCAGAGGTCCGGCGTGATTCAAGATAAGAGCGAGAGAACAATCTAAGGCCGTTTGGATCTTACTGATCCCTAGAGTGTATGATAGGTATTAGGGTACAACCGGCTCGTCGACCATGTGGGAATCCATGATCAGAGGAGACTTACGGAGGCCTTGCACAAGGATTCACTAGTCCGACGGAAGGAGTATCCGATGGAGAGTTCGTCCAAGTCAAGAAAGTGTGTAAATATAGAAACAAGTGCTCGACGTTCTAGAGGAATTCTAGAACAGTGGAGCGTCGAGATCGGTGTTCTAAATCATCGCACGAATCGTAAACGAGTACTTGTTAAAGTAAGGTAATTAATTGCAATAATTACCAGATATGTTATGTGTCATATTCATACAATTTAAGCCATGTTTGGATGGTTCAACGTGTGTGTGTATGTGTCATGAAATCAAGGATATGAAAGATCAAGTGATTGACTTTTATTAGATTAAAATACAATCAATACTTACAACTTTGTTTTTATGTGGTTAAGATCGTCAACATGATATGGGAATTATGGTGGTACAACAAGACTTGCAAAAGACTGATTTTCAGGCCCAAAACTGAGATCGCGACGTGGTCTTGCAAGGATCGCGGCGGGGTCGTCAGATCAGGCAGGCAGAACGCGACAGGGGTACTGTCGCGACCAGAACGAGACAGAGGTACTGTCGCGACCCGACCTCAGAACGCGACATATCGGGCCATCACGTTCACAGGGTCTGCGCCTGAGTCCGACCGGGATCTGACATGCTCTTGGTTCAGACTTACAATGTTTTGACTTAGGGGCGATATTCATGAAACGCCTATATCTCTCTATATGATGACCTTTAGACAAAAATCTCAACATAGAAAATGTCAAGGACATCTATTGGAATAACTTTTGTGTTGTAGGCTGTGTCTGAATCCGTCTCTAATTGCATGCAATACAGGAAGAACGAAAAAAAGACCCTAAACATGCATGACTTCGTTGCGACTTACATGTTAGGCTTGTAACATGAGATCTACTGACATTTGGACAAAACGTCTAACATAAAAGATGACAAGGACAACTAGTATAAGAACTTTGTTGTTGGGGTTTTAACCTAATTCGGTCTTGAACCTTGTGAAAAACATGAAGAACTTAAAGTTAAATGCAACCTGAAAACGCAGTATCCTGCATGACTCTATTACGAAGTTTATAACTCTCTAACTAATGATATTTAAACGAAACACTTAACATGAAAGATGACCATGACAATAGCTAAATAACTTTTATGTTGGAGGCTTGACCTACTTCGGCCTTTAAGCTTGTGCAAAACAGGAATAACATAAGGCTATCTGCAAACCCGAAAACACAGTATTATGCATGACTCTCTTATGGGGTTCATAACTCTCTAACTAGAAACTTTTAGACAAAACTTTCAACATGAAAGTTGATCGTGACTACAATTAGAAGAACTTTTATGTTTATGATTTAGTCTAATTCGGTCTCAAATCATGTGCATAATAAGAAGAACGGGAAAAGCCCTAACTGTGCGCGACTTAGGGAGAACGACTAATACACAAAGTATACTCCATGAAAATTAGTAAAATCAGAAGCAAATGAAGCTAGACTCGGAGCTCTACAAGATGGTATTATTTTTCTTTAATCTTGACCCAAGAATGCCTACCTTTGAATGTAAAGAACTCCCTGCAGGTTCCTGGTTCGCTACAGGGCGAGGTGGAAGAAGACCACGTTTTTCCCCAGCCTTCCTCTCCTCCAGCGCCCCAAACCTGCTGCACACGACCCCAACTTGATGTCCAACCTTCCCCAAATGTTTTGTGAAGAGTTCTTATAGTTTTAGGGTGCTACTTCATGTCCTAATGGGACTAGGAAAGAGGGCTGCGAATTTCTGCATTCTAGTTTCCAAAATCTGAGATTCTCTCACCCAAAGGAGGTAGCAAAGGTTTAGGAAACCACCTCTTAGAGTTGGGTAAGGTTTTGACTTACCTTGCATGACTAATTACCCTAATTTAAACCCTAATGTGCCCTTCACAATTATTGCATATTTACAGGTACGAATTTCTGAGTATTTTATGTTCCAATTTTATTATTTGGCTAAAAGTGATACATTGGCCCATTTTCATTAATGGGTCACAAATACATAACGTTATAAGTCTCTCCAACTTATTTATTTAATTTATGGTTGGGTTATTTTTCCGTGTTAACAATTTTCCGACTTAGTTCCCTAATTCGGTTAACTTGGTCACGTGTAACGTACACTTGGCCAATCGGATTTTCGTTGCTCGAATCTCTTCATGAAACTCTTAAGAATAATGTTTGAGGTTGATTTATAATTTTTACGGAATTTTCTAATGTGTTTTCTTACGTACGATAGTGGTACGTAAGTTCTATCATTTCGATAATACGTAAGTTATTTATTTACTATTTTCATACTTGAATTTGTTCATGGGTCATAAGTTGTCCATTGATCCAATTCCTTTTATGGACTATCCCCACATATTGTTTGGAGTCTACCCATAATTTTTATTTCAATTATTAATCCACTTGGCTCATGAAATAATGGATTTTCCAATTTATTCCTTATTTACAATAATAAGTCACATAAATTCTAAATCATGGTCCGAATTATTTTTCTATGCCCAAATTTCTTAATGGGTCATTAGATAATAATTTTAAGGTATAACTATTATTTTCATAGAATTTTATATGAGTTTCTACTCATGCAATAATGATGTGTATCTTTAACTAGTTTGATTTTTATTAATGGGCAAATTTTCATTTATCTATATATATATATATATATATTATATTTTTTATTAATAAATTTCTGGGGTATTACACAGTTCATATGCTGTCTTCTTCAAGATAGGCCTGATCATCACTCTGTTGATAATGTAACATGCCGTGTTGACTGCTTCAGCCCAAAAATACCTTGGAAATAATATTCTGATAGCATTGTCCTTGCTATATCCAACATGGTTCTATTCTTCCTCTCAGCAACTCCATTTTGCTGTGGTGTCGGTGTGAGAAATTGTGCTCTATCCCTTGGTCATCACAGAACTTGGCAAATTTCTCATTTTGGAATTCTCCTCCATGATCTGACCGGATTCCAACAATGTTGAACTTTTTGTCTTTCTGTACCTTCTTGCTGAAGCTTACAAAACTGTCAAATGTATCATCTTTGTGCTCCAAGAAGGATACCCAAGTGAATCTGGAGTAATCGTCTACAATGACAAATCCAAAATTCTTTCCTCCAAGACTTGTGGTCCTCATTGGCCCAAATAAGTTCATATGAAGGAGTTCTAAGGGTTTTAGAGGTTGTACCACAATTTTTGACTTGAAGGATGACTTGGTGGTGCTTTCCTTTTGCACATGGTCCTGCAGACACCATCCAACCTTGTGCAGACTTTAGGTAGACCTTCCACCAAGCTTCTCTTGATCAGCTTTCTCATGCCATCTAGACTGCAGTGGCCCAATCTTCTATGCCACAACTCAGTTGACTACTCTTTGCTTGCGGCAGACAGATATCCTGATCTTTTAGTTCTTCTAGGTAAAGCACGTACAGGTTCTTTTCTCTGTGGCTTAAAAAATGACTGCTGCTCCATCCTTCATAATGCTGCACTTAGATTCTTGAAATCTGATCTGATGACCTTTATCGCACAGTTGACTGATACTGATGAGGTTGTGCTTCAGTCCTTTAACACATAGTACATCCTCAATGACTGTCTTGCCTTTGCTGCCTACTGAACCACTGCCTATTACAGTCCCTTTTCCATTATCTCATAGGTGACTGTGCCTTCTCAGCTTCTAGATGGGAAAATAGTCTTCTGTTCCCTAACATGTGCCTTGAGCATCCACTATCCAAGTACCATTTCGATGCTCGAAGGTTTTTCTGAAATAAAGACACTAGGCTTTAGGTACCCAAGTTCTTTTGGGTCCTGGTTGGTTAGTGTCATCATTTTTCTTTTGATTATCCATATTTTATGTTTAGTAGGACATGATATTTTAATATGACCTAGCTTATTGCAATGACTACAGCAAGACATCTTAGTTACTTTTTCAGTTGGTATGTATTAAGGTTTGCCTTGTACGCTGTGTCTTGTTCAGGTACAAATTAGGTGTAGGATATATTTTAGGATAAACTTTGTTTCTTCGTTATCGGGGGGAGTATAACCTAATCCAGTTTCTTTTTACCTGATCGTCTAGCACCTTTTAGTATTAATCAGTTTTACCGTTTGTAAATTTTTCTAGAGTGCTGGATATCTTTCCATTTCTTCGTTAGTATTTAATTTCCTTTTCAATTTGTCTAAGGTTTCTTGTTTTTCCAGTTTTATTATCTGTTTATTTTAACTTTCAGATCTTCACATAACAAATCATTCTTCTTTTACGTTCAGAGATTGTTTTTCCATTTCTTCATTTTCTATTTTTAAGTCTAAATTAGCATTTTCTAGGATGTAATGTTTTTCTTACTTGCTTTTAGTAATTTAGATACTTCTCTATATTTACAATATAGTTCATTGAAGGCTTCTCTAAGTTATCGAATAGAATCATTACAAGAAGAAAGGATGAGTCTGAAGTTACCTTGTCTTCTTTGTGGCCATGAAAGCCAAGTTGGCTTCTTCTTTTTCTTCATTGCTTGAGCTCGACTCGCTGTCGAGTCACTGCTGTTGTCCCAAGCCGCTGCCATAGCTTCTTCTTGAATCTTCTGGTTTCTTAAACTTTCTTCTTTTGTATCAGATTTCTTGAGCTTTGGACACTCTGCCTTGATATGTCCTGGCTTCTTAATCGTAAACGATTGGTTTAGTCTTCTTTCATCCTGACTCGGTCTCTTGAAGTCTTCCTTTCTTAAATGTCTTCTTCTGACTGATATCTTCTTCGTGGCTAGGATGTGTTGTAGTCTTCTGATAGCATTGCTTCTTCATCTCGCTGGTGCTTAAGCTTTCATTTTATCTGATGATTCTTCTGATCCATCCTCTTTAGCCTTGAGAGCATTGGATGTTTCTTCGGCTAGAGGATTCTCCTAGTCTCTCCATGTTGATCTCATGGGCCATAAGGATCCAATAAGTTTCTCCAATGACATCCTTCAAGCCATGGTTTCTTCTATAGCTGTTACCTTGGGAGTCCAAGAAGATGGCAAAGATCTCAGAATCTTCTTACCATGTCTCCCAGTCATAGGTCTTTCTAAGACTAGTAACCCATTCGTGATGTCTGTAAATCTACTAATATTTGGGTTATTGACTCTCTGGCTGCATCTGAAACCTTTCATACTGAATCACCAGAATGTCTATTCTAGTTTCTTTACTTTATTTGTGCCTTGTAGGTAACTCAGCTTTTCCACATTTCCATGGCAGATTTGCAGGTGGAAATTCTGTTGAATTCTTCTTACTAAGGGCACACCAATAGAATGCTCTGGCTTTGCAGTTTAGAGAGATCCTGTTCTTGTCGGGTTCAGTCCACTTATCTCTTCATTTGTAACTAAGAGATCTCCTTCTTCAACTATCGACAAGATCTGATAGTCGAGACCTTGTAAGAAATACTCCATTCTTGTTTCCAATAGGTGTAATCTTCTCCATCGACAGCGGTGGCTGTTTGATTGATGACCTCGGAGTGACCTTGGGCTGCCATTTGATCTTTTCTCTTAGATCGTTGAATCTTCTTCTTTGCGAAGAGACTTGCTCTGATACCACTTGTTTCCCAGCTAGCAAGCCCAGAGGGGGGGGGGGGGGGTGAATGGGATTCTTAAAATTGAGTACCTAAACCCTGTTCACAAAATGTTTACATGAAAAACACACTCGATGACTATTAGTGTTAGTAAAAGGAGTATAGCAAACACAAGGCAATCAAACACATGACACAAGGAATTATCCTGGTTCGGACCTCCTCCTCCACAGGAGTTCTACGTCCAGTCCTGAGCAACAACTCAGGATTTCACTACTACATGGGTGTTGGCCCTTTTGGTACGGAGCCAGCTAACCTAGAGGGGGGGGGGGTGAATAGGTTTTTTGAAATCTGAAATAGAAACTTAAACACAGAAATCAACACTTGAAGGTTTGGTTAGTTTAGTGTGATAAAGAGAGTAGTGCGGAAGCAAATAAACAAAACACAAAGACACAGGAGTTATCCTGGTTCGGCCTTCCCCACATGGAAGTCCTATGCCAGTCCCCAAGCAACCTCTGGGATTTCACTAACCAAAGTACAAGTCCCCTTAAGGCACTCTACAACACCCAGCACCCCAGCTGGTCTTCTTCTCTTTCCCGGGCAAGAAGGAAACCCACTTCTCTTACAGGTAAAGAAGCCAACCTCCTGGTACAAAACCCAGTGCGGTTCTGCTAGACACAAACCCTAGCTAGGTTCTACACTGTATACAGTCTACAGCTGGACGAAGTCTTTTAGAAAAGAAAGAACAAAGCTGAGAGTTGGAAACAAATGAAAACCAACTAAAAGAACTCTCAGCAAAAAGACTCTCTCCCCAGATTACAAAGATGACACAGAGAGAGTGAAGAGAGGAGAAGGAGCTTGAAGCTTGAGGGCTTCAGATGCTTGAACCTTCTTCGGGCTCCGGCTCTTCCTCTTTTCCTTTGAGTGTATGTGGAGTTGAGGTTCTTCACAAGATGTACACTCCTTGAAAAAATCTTCAGGAAAAGCTCTCTTTTCCTTCAGCGCTTCATCTTTATATGAGCAATTTGAATAATCCATTGGAGTTCTAGCCGTTGCTCATCTTCTCTTCTTCTGATAATTTGTGGTCTACGAGGTCTGCAAGCATAGAAAAAAATTTTAGATAAAAGAGTGGTTTCTTCAAAAAGGCTCATACCTCTATGTTTCCTGTTGCCACCCAGAAGTAGTAAGTAATCCCCTTTTTGTTGGCAGGAAAGAAAAGATCTAGAGAGATAAGCAAAATGATCTCCTGTCAGAAAGATAGAGAATTACGCAAATCAAGAATATTTGACTTTTCACTAGATGCCAAAAAATATTTGGGAATATAAAGGAAATATATGGTTAAGTGAAATCCATGTTTTACAAAGGAATCCATGTTTTTACAAAGGAATCCATGTTTTACAAAGGAATCCATGTTTCACTTATCAAATCCTTATGAGAGTTACAAAGGAGTCGTGTGGGTACAAAGGAATCCTTATGAGTTACAAAGGAGTCTGTGTGAGTTACAAAGGAATCTTATGAGTTACAAAGGAGTCTGTGTGAGTTACAAAGGAATCCTTATGAGTACAAAGGAGTCTGTGTGAGTACAAAGGAATACCTATGAGTTACAAAGGAGTCTGTGTGAGTTACAAAGGAATCCTTATGAGTTACAAAGGAGTCTGTGTGAGTTACAAAGGAATCGTTATGAGAAGTCTGTGTGAGTTACAAAGGAATCCTTATGAGAAGTCTGTGTGAGTACAAAGGAATCGTTATGAGAAGTCTGTGTGGTTACAAAGGAACTCGTTATGAGAAGTCTGTGTGAGTTACAAAGGAATCCTTATGAGAATCACTTATCAAATCGTTATGAGACCAAATCGAGTGGCACTTGAACTGAAATCCATATATATATTGAATGGAAATCCATTTAGTTTAGTGCAAATCATATAGAATAATGTCATAAAATTATATTTATTAGAAAATCATGATATTTAATTTATTATTATAAAAATCATGGTAATAAATATATTTAATATTCAATTAATCATGTAAATTTATTTATTAAGAAAAACATAATATTAAATATTTTTATAATAATTAATTAAACATAAATTTTATTATCACCAAAATAAAAGGGTAAAATATAGGAGTGGTTCAACAATGGGTACAGTCCCCCTCAAGGACTTAGACACCCAGCCACAGTGGTCTTCTCTTCAACTCGGAGAGGAATTACAACACCCTGGATCCCACCAGGTCTTCCTTTACATGAAGGGAAAACAAACACCTGGAACCACCAGGTCTTCCTTCAACACGAAGGGAAAGAACACAGGAATGTATTCAAGGGATGATACGCACCTAGATCAAGCTTAAAGACCAACGCTCGATCTGAAGCAACAACCGAGAGAGAAAGTTCTATGATGAGGAACACTCTCAGTATACAGAAGCTCTCAAGACTAACACAATGAATGCAGAGAGCTAAGAACTAAGAGCTGGACAAGCAAAGGAGTGAAGCTTCGCTCTTTCAAATGCTCGCAGAAAGAAAGCTTGAGAGATTGACGTAAGTGTTGTTGTTTCTGGAGCTTCAGTCATCTATATAGGTCTTCATTTGAAAATTGAACGTTGAAGTGTCCGTTATCTCTAAGCTTTTGTTTACGTTAGACTGCATGCCACTGTAGTGCTTCTTGTTCAACAGTCTTTAGCTTCCATGCACGCAACAAGAGAGATGATTTCTTTGATGTCCGTTATCTTCCTATTGTCCAACGTTGTATGAGGTGCGCTGTCAGAGACCTGCACGCATTAAATGCTAAGACAATAGACAGCTAGGCTGTCTCTTGTTGTCAGCCAAGTTAGAATGATTTTATATCAAAATAGAAGTTCCATTCTATTCTTCTGAAAAGATGTTTACAGTATAAGCATGGAAATAGAAGATATCATTTGCATGCAGTGCAGTGATATGATCAGTCATAATAAATGCATGGATGTGAGATAAAGGCGAGGGAAGACTTTGACTTTTCAAACTATCTGAGAATAGGTTTGAATATCAAGTCGTATACACCATGAAATCGATATAATTATGACTTATGAAATGTTGTAAAGATGAGTCGTTGTTCAAGTGATCGTTATATGTCATAAACAAGTGATGTACACATAAATCGTTATGCATTAATGATCGAATCGTTGTGAGACAAATCGTTATGATACTATCAATAAATCGTTACGAGCAAATCGTGTTTCACTTATCGAGACGAATAGTGAAACAAATCATTGTTAATGTATCGAATCGTTACTGCGACCAAGTCGTTGTGTAACTTAATGAATCGTTACAATGACTGAGTCATGTGGTAGCTTATCGAATCATTATGAAACTTAACGAGTCATTGTGAAACCGAAATCGTTGTGAGAGCAAATCGTTGTTCTCACTTATCAAACGATGCGACGGCAAAATCATTATGAACAAGGTTGTGGAGAGCAAATCATTGTTCGCACTTATCAAACGATGCGACTGCCAAATCGTTATGAACAAGTCGATGTGATCTCTTAGCGAATCGTTATGAGAGGCAAATCATTGTGATCTCTTAGCGAATCGTTATGAGATGCAAATCGTTGCGATCTCTTAGCGAATCATTGTGAGATCGATGCGATCATTAGCGAATCGTTATGGAAGCAAATCGTTATGCTTTCTTAGCAAATCGTGGTGAGATCGATGCGATCACTTAGCGAATCGTATGGAAGCATCATTATGCTTCTTAGCGAATCGTTGTGAGAGAGGAGGAAGTCGTTACAACATACAGAAAATCGATGTGTACTTAGAGAAATTTCATGCTTTGAACTTACATGCTACAGAGTAATAATACTTACCCATTTAGCTTGTTATTCCTTGTTTCATTTCCTGTACTCAAATCTCATAGAAAATATGTTAGATTAAACTTTATTATAGTTTTGTTAATCATAAAAATAAATATGTAATTAATTTAAATTACATGGGGATAAACTGATCATCAAATTGGACTCCTAACCCTACCCAAATTGGCTAGGTACGAATTTGCAACCCAACCTAACCCCATTAGGAGGTGGAAGCTTGGAAGGTTGAAAGAAATAGAGGGAACTCGTAATTAAATAGGAATTAGAGTTGTAGTAGGAATTTGAAATAAAGGAAGCTTAAAAACACCCCCACTCTCCATGGCCGGCCCTAATGCATTGCTGAGGCTTGCTGGACGTGGAGAGAGGCCAAAGGAAGGGAGAAAACGTAGGAGAAGACTTGCTCAAGATCTAACCATTGTTCTTCGAGTTCAAAGCCCTAGGAGACAAATCGACCCAAAGGTAGGCATTCTCACAAGCTAAACCTAATTAATCTCGTCTGTAAGGTGTTCTTGGTATCATGAACAAAAGCCCTCTGGTTGCTCTATTTTCATTAACCATATCTTGAGATCTCTATTTTTGAAGTTCTGCTATCATCTTGTCCCCGAACCCTCATATTTAATTTAGATCTCCATGTACACTTGATCGTATGCCACAAAATTTTTACTGGACATACTTCTCGTGGTCAGGAATCATTTGCCACCAATTTCCCCAATTTTCATTCAGTATACTACTCGAATTAATTCTTCTTCCTACACTATATCCTGCTTTGTGTTCTTTGTACATGAACTTGTTTAAAACCTGTCAAGATCATGATTATTTTTAAATTCCTATTTACTGTGTATACTCTCGCATGTCTAGATTAGTTTGAAAGTGTTTTTGCGATTTTTGATCAACTGTACATCGAGATATCAATTTTTAATCTACCCTATATCAAATATGAAAGCATGGACCATAATCCAAGGCAAACCTTTTCCTGCTCGGGCTTAGGTGCAGGACCTGAGAACGCGACGGCCCGATAGGCCGTGTTCTCAGGGGCTGATCGCGACCAGAACCCTATCGTGATCTGAACGCGATAGGACCTGGCGTTACGTTCTGGTTGCCTGTCCTGGCCGACCCGTCACGACCTTTGAAAGACTTTGTCGCGTTCTGGATGTACCCTGTCGTGATCCTTACAGGGGTATGTCGCCTTCTGTACTTTTGCACCTAAACCCTAGATTTTTGGTGCTCTTGCCCTTCTACAGTGATTATACCTCATATTAACATTTTTAAACATAGTAAATAAAGATGCTATAATATGAACATGTGTTGATTGATTTAAAAGACACACACATAATCTTTCCATGCTTCTCGTCATTACATGCACATACTTGTAATCACCCAATATGACTTGACTGGACATGAAAATATCTCATAATATATCTGGTAATTTACTTCAATAATGTATATTACATTGCCCTATTTTAAATGGACTTGTCTTCGTTTCTCGCAATGTTTTGGGAATACCATTACTGACGCTCCACTGTTCTAGAATTCCTCTAGAACGTTGAGCACTTGTTTCTATATACACTTTCTCTTGACTTGGACAAACTCTCCGTCAGATACTCCTTCTGTCGGACTAGCTAGTGAATCCTTGTTCAAGGCCCCGTAAGTCTCCTCTGCCATGGATTCCCACATGGTTGATGAGCGGGTTGTACCCTAATGCCTATGATACCCTTTAGGGATCAGTAAGATCCAAACGGCCTTAGAATGCTCTCTCTCTTATCTTAATGCCAGACCTCTAGACCTGTGCATAATATGGCCATGGAAGGGTAGTGAATTCCACCTGATTGCCAACACCAATTGCGCGTGTTGTGAAACTATTACTATCGCCCGTTACTCGACATTTCATGTGCAATGACCTATAGTTCTCATCTATAGTCTACTCTCTCCATCTATTTACGTTCTCTAAACACTCGTCTATTCATCTAGTACTCTCATCTCTTTCTTGGTACTCTCTTTTGGCCATTGACTAATTGTCTAAAGATAAACAATAACTAATGCCTGGCAATATATAAAGGCCCAGTCTGGTCCTGGAGGTGCACCCAAAAGTGCTAGTGCCCGCGGGAGTTAATTGACCAGAGTGTTTGGCATTACACTCAAGTGCTATCTATCTTGACTATCTATATGACAATCAAAGTGCTATGCTACATGCTCGACTCGTTATGCTATCATGAACTATATGGTGCTATGGCCATCCTGCTCCTTGTGCTATGCTCGACACTTGTGCTATATGAATCATGCTACCGTGCTATCACTTGCTTGACATACTTGACTATTGCTCTCTAACAATAGTTACTCTGCTTCTTAATACATTAATCATTTAAAGAATGCCTGATCATGAGATTTAAGTCCTACTGGGTGTTTTATCGCTCACCCTGCGTTATGTTGTGTGTTCTCAGGTGAGACCAAAGATGATACTTACACTCAGAGGATGGGAATGACCAGAAGTGAAGTCAAGAGTACCTGTGTGTATCCCTGGTTTTGATGATGTCATAAATTAAGTAAAAATCCATAAATGTCTGACACGTGGCATTTGTAACACAGGAACAATTCATTTGCAACAAGTGAAAATTCAGTACTGTCCATAAGGTCGACACTACTCAAGGATCAAGTCGGCACTAGTTGATTTTTGAGTTGTGCTGAGGAGAAAGAATCAGATCAGGTCGACACTATGTGGAGAACAGGTCGACACTAGTGGTTCTTCTATGTTAAGCTGAAGAGAAGCAATCAGAGAAGGTCGACACCAAGTGTGTATCAGGTCGACACTATTCAGCTTTTTCAGTCAGCCCTTTGAAGAGAAGTGCGGTTGAGGTCGACTCTACATGTCTATCAGTCGACTCTAAAAGGAGGATAGGTTGACTCTATAGGCAGATAAGGTCGACGCTATGAAGTAGTTAGGTCGACATTAATTCACAAGTGTTGTACATAATGTCAGTGTTATGAATGAGTCAACTCTGGAGGCTTAGAGTCGACTCTAATGAATATATTTCTGGGTCTCATACTGTGCTTCAGGTATGTGTGTGTAGACACTATATCTTGGATGCGTCGACACTACAACACTTAGAATCTTTCAACAAGCAGCTGCCAGCGCGTAAGTAATGGGCACTGACCCTAGGTCCATCAGTTGGGACTTCGGGGACACGCCACTTATTTCTGGAAGATACCATTCCTCGGCGGAAATATAATCTCCCAAGTAGTGGGAATCTATTGAGGGCCCACTGCAGAAGATCCCGTGCAATCATATCAAAACAGGCACATCGTCCTAGTTTCTTAGAGCATCACATATAGTTAAAAAAAAGAAGAAGGGGTGAGATCGGTTAGCGTGAAACAAAAATTGCAGAGAGAGAGTTCTGTGTTCAAGAAGAGCAGGCAGCTTCAGCTTTGTGTTCAGATCGAAAGAAGTTGCTGCTGGATCAAGCCAATTTGCTACTTCAAAGAATTGCTACTGAACACTGGAAATAGGGGATCAGAATACTTCTTCAACTCAGAGGCGTGTGATCCTTGTGCTGCAACTAGAAGAAGAATTCGTCTGAGGAGAATTTTGATTTGAAGCTAAGGATTCCTCAAACTAGATCAAGTTCTTGAGCTGAGTGTATGATTACCTCTGAACCTTTTCCAGACTCCTATCTACTTCAATTCCTTTCAATTTCTTCTGAATTCTACTCTGATTGGTCGTCTGCTTCTTTGTGAAGTAGACCGTGTTGATCCTTCATTTGTTGTGATTAGATCATCAGATTTGCATCTAATCTTGAAGCTGTGAATCAACAGTTTGTTCAAGTTGTGAGTCAGCAGATGTGTTGAAGCTGTGAATCAGCGTTCGTGTGAGAGTCTCACACGGTTGACATGGTAAAATAATCTTGAAGCCTTGTTAGGAACAAGAGTAAACCTTAACAAAGAGGGGTTAGGATTCAATCCTTCAAAGAAGAAAGAAGTAGGACTAAAAACCATCACTTTTACTTCTTCAAAAATTCAGAAGCTTCCACTTCAACAAGTCAAGTGAATGGGAAAATGAACAAAAATTTTAGAAAAGAAAACAGTAAAACCTCTTGCAATGAAATTAAACAAAGAATAAAAAAAATGCATGAAATAAATCAATGCCACACAGGAACAAAGATCTGAAATCATCTGCTTATGATAGATCGACACAATCATACACAAAGTCACAAAATCTGAGTAGATGGACTTATGATAAGCCAACACCACCACATGGTTGGTATCACAACAAGTGGACAGATAGTAGGTCAATGCCTACCAAAAAATGCTCAAAACAGGTATGGATGGAATCGTGTAGGTCGACACTATCCCTACGGAGTGTCGACACAAGTTTATGATTTTGAGGAATCTAATAGAACTGGATATCCTAAAAGTTTAGTAGTCAAACCAATTTTTGGTCTTATTCAAGAAATGCTGGTAAGAGACCTAACAGAAAATTCTTGAATAACTATGTCTCAAAATCTCATGAAAACAGTAGAAAAATAGGAACAACATGAACTCAAGAACAAATCAACTTCATAGTGAAGAAAGAAATTTGGATTCCAAAAAATTTGCTGTCTTATGTTCTTGATTTAAGTGGCATGAAGGGACCCAAATGTACTTGGGTTCCAAAGAATTTCTTTGATTGTTTGTGCAGGTATGTCTTACAGCCAGAAACAACAAGTGGTACCTAAATAGTGGCTGTTCAAGACATATGACTAGAGACAAAGACAATTTTGTCTTTTATCTGAAAAGAAAGCGGGGCATGTAACCTTTGGAGGAAACAACAAAGGTAATCGTTGGTTCAGGTAAAGTAGGCAGACATCTTTCCAACTCAATTGATGATGTTCTTCTGGTGGAAGGATTAGAGTACAACTTCTGAGTATAAGCCAACTGTGTGACAAAGGTCAGAAGGTATCTTTGACTCTCTTGGTTGTACATTTTTGAACCAAATTTGAATGTGTGAAGTTCTCTGGAAAAAGAATAAACAATGTTTACATGGTTGATCTTGATGAACCTGAAAATACCAATTTATGCTTAACTTCCAATAAAAACGATCTTGCTTGTTTGTGGCATCGTAGACTAGGCCATGCTAGCTACAATATGCTACATAAATTGGTAAAATTCAATATGGTGAAAGGCTTGCCTGAAATTTCCTTCAAACAAAACCTGAAAATCTGTAAAGCATGTACACTAGGTAAGCAAACAAGAAAATCTTTTAAAAGTAGATCTGAAAGTCAGTCTTCTAAATCTTTTGAGCTTATTCACATGGATCTGTTTGGACCCACAAGGACAAATAGTATAAATGGAAAAAGGTTTGGGTATGTTCTTGTTGATGACTACTCCAGATTTACTTGGGTTTTCTTTCTTGCTCACAAGAATAATGCTTTCATAGAATTTCATGAGTTTTATAAGAAATTGTTCAGGAAGGAAAATTTAAAATAATTTCAATCATGTCTGATCATGGTGGTGAGTTTGAAACACTGATTTTGAAAATTTTTGCAAGGAGAAGGAGTTTCCCACAAGTTTTCATCACCAAGAACTCCTGAACAAAATGGAGTTGTAGAAAGAAGAAACTGAACTCTTGTGAAAATGGCTAGAACAATGTTGATTGAGAGTGGACTGCCAAGAAATTCTGGGCAGAGGTAGTAAACACTTCCTGTTACATCATAAATCGTGAAATGGTAAGGCCTCTGAGCAAAAAGGCTCCTTATGAATTATTGAAAGGTAAGAAACCTTCCATTGCTCATTTTAAGTGTTTGATGCTAAATGCTTCATTCTGATTAACAATAAATATGACTTGGATAAATTTGAGCCTAAGAGTGATTTGGGGATCTATTTGGCTATTCCGATCATTTAGGAGCTTATAGAGTCTTTAATGTAAAGATCAAATTGTTGAAGAATCTTCTCATATCACATTTGATGAATTTGATGCTGATTTGTGCAGAGAAAAAGAAGATGGAGAGTTTCTGGAAGGAGAGGACGCTAAAGACCAAGAAGAAAAGGAATTAGCAATAAAGAAAAATTCAAATGACTGTGATGTACAGGAGCCAGTAAATGCAGACAGAGAAAGAGATCAGCTGAACATAAGAATGCTAAGAGATCATCCTCAGGAAAGTATCACTGGTAATTTACTTGACCCTCCTAGGACTAGATCTCATTTTAAGGCTATTTTTGAACTTTATCAAATGGCTCTTGTTTCACAAGAGGAACCTAAGAATATTGAGGATGCCCTAAAAGATGTTTCCTGGATTAATGCCATGTAAGAGAGTTAAACCAGTTTGAAAGGAATATGGTTTGGCATTTGGTTCCAAGACCTTCTTCTCAAGGAGTTATTGGAACTAAATGGGTTTATAGAAACAAAACCAATGAAGATGGAAAGATAATTGGAAACAAGGCTAGGCTTGTAGCAAAAGGCGATAATTAGGAATTTGGAATTGATTTTGAAGAGTCTTTGCTCCAGTAGCTAGACTTGAAGCAATTCGAATTTTGCTTTCTTTTGCATGTGCTAATGGTATTAAACTGCAGCAAATGGATGTTAAGAGTGCATTTTTGAATGGACTGAGGAGGAAGTTTATGTTGAACAACCTCCTGGTTTTGAATGCACTAACCTTCCTAATCATGTTTTTAAATTGGAAAAAGCTCTGTATGGCTTGAAACAAGCCCCGGGCTTGGTATGATTGATTGAGCTCATTCCTTACAGGTAAACGGTATACAAGAGGTAAGGTAGATCAAACACTCTTTAAGAAGTTCAAGGAAAATATATTTGCTGGTCCAAATTTATGTCGATGACATTATTTTGGATCAACAAAATCCTCATTGTGTAAGAATTTGCTGAATTGATGACAATGAATTCGAAATGAGTTTAATGGGAGACTAAAATTCTTTCTTGGATTGCAGATTATTCAAACAAAGGAAGGGACTTTTATAAATCAGTCAAAATACATTCAGATTTGCTGAAAAAATACAAGATGGAGAATACCAAAGCCATGGCTACTCCAATGAGCACCACTATAAGTTTGGATGCTGATATGAAAGGTAACCTTGTAGATCCAAAAATTTACAGAGGTATGATCGGATCCTTGCTTTATTAACAACATCTAGACCAACATTAAATTCTCAGTGTGCATGTGTGCTAGGTTTCATGCTAGTCCTAGAGAATCCCACATGAGTGCTACAAAAAGAATTTTTAGATACCTTGCAGGAACTCATGAGTTGGGATTGTGGTATCCTGCATCTAGTGAGTTTAACTTGATATTTTACTCAGATGCGGATTATGCTGGATGTAAGTTGGACATAAAGAGTACTAGTGGCTATTGCCAATTTTTGGGAGGGTGTTTAGTGTCTTGGGCTTCCAAGAAACAACACTCGGTTGCTCTCACTACTGCAGAAGCAGATATTGCTGCACAGGGAGTTGTGACACTCAAGTGCTTTGGATTAAACATCAACTCCAAGACTACCAAGTAGATCTTGGATGTGTCCCAATTTTGTGTGATAACACGAGTGCAATTAGTTTGGCTAAAAATCCAATCCAGCACTCTAGGACAAAACACATAGAAATCAGACATCACTTTTTGAGAGATGAAGTAAGCAAAAATTGTTTTGAATTGCACTTTGTTGAAACTTTAAAACAAATTACTGATATCTTCACTAAGCCTTTGTGCAATGAAGATATTCTTGTTTAAGAAGAGAACTTGGTCTTTGCTTGCTTGATTCATGATTGATTGTTTTGAAAATTGCTATGAATGCTTGCCTGTGTAATTGTTTGTGTTGTGATAAAATTCTTGCTACCGGTTGATAAATATTCTTGATGATTTCTGATAAAATATGAGATGAAAATTGGTTGGAAGCTTATGCTCAGTGATTCAATTGAACAAATGAGATGGGTGAATGTGTTCAATTCTTGTGCATCTGTGAAGAAGAAACCTCTCACTCTTTCTGTGTTGACTGTTCAGACTTAGGTCGAATCTTTTGGCAAGAGAGTCGACACTATTCTTTTCACTCCAAGCATTTTGCCATTCTTTTCAATCTATACACCTTCACTTCCCATTTGTAAATAAATTTTTTCCTATTCTAGCAAATAAGCTCTTGCTTCACACGTTGCATTAGCCTATTTGGTATATCAAATGGTGACTTGAAGAAGGGCAAGTTAAGCTTGTCTGGAATCTTTCACTATGCGTGAGTATATGTCTCCACCAAGTACCAAGGGTCTTATATGCACTTGTTGAGGGGGAGTCTTATTCCTTTCCTCCTGGTACAAAAAAGTCAATTTTTGAGGGGAGTAACTTCATTGTGAAAAATTGAATTTCTAGGTAATTTCTCAGGGGGAGTTAAATTTATTTATACTTGTTTTAAACTTATCCATCTATGAAAGTAAAAGGTTGTGGTTTTTGGATTATCAATTTCTAGTTTAACCCTTAAAAGTCTCTGAAAAGTTCAAAAGGTTAATAACATGGCAGAAATTAATTCATCAAGTGAGAATTGCATTTTATCAAACTTTGAAAGTTTTCATGTAATTTGGTTTATCTGGTCAGATTTTCAAAGCATCTGAGATACTTTGTCTTGAAAAATCTTCTTGATTTAGAAAAATTCTCATGAACTTTCAATAGTTAAATTATTCTAAATGGCAGAACAATGACTATGCTCTGAGAACTACAAACTTTTGATAAAATCAGTGGATTTATTGTATGTCATGAAGAGCTAGTTAATTCTATTCAAGGTTGTTAAAATTTTCCTTGTGCATTCTGAGTAACTGTGGATTCTTGTGTCTAACCAACATGTATCCTCACATGAAAAGATGCACACTTTCCTTGAAACAAGATGATTACCCTACTTAATTAATCAGAAGCTCTGGTGTGTAAAAAGCATGGGCTCTTGCATGAAAAATAAAAGGAAATCAGATTGTTCATTTGTATTAATTAAAAAAATGATGTCGAAAATATTCAAAAGTTCTAACAAATTCAAGCTAGATTTTTTTTTAAGTCAGTGTATCTTGGATTGTCTTGTTATTTCTCCAAGATTACCTTTTTACATGACTTAAGTAAGTGGTTTCATAATGTTGTAAATTCTCAATATGAAGGATTATTTTCTCTTCTATTGTTTATTCTCATAACATTTCAATGTTTTTAATGGTTAAACTACAGTTATAATTTACAAACCATTAATCTAACTAATAATGAAAGAGGAGAGAAAAGAGTATAAATGCCGTTAACACTCTCACAAATTCTTAGAAGTTTAGTGTGTCATGGTGATTTGTTCCCATTTCAAAAATCTTCCAAATTCTGCCTTGATCTTAAGTTCTCAGAGTTGACACTCTTCATAATAGAGTCGATTCTACTCTGTCACCTGTCATTGGAACACGATATGCTTCACTGCTCCGCAGGTTCTCTGTAATACCTAGGGCAGGTCGACGCATCAAGCGTCATGTCCCTTCGGTAAACTCAACTCTAAAAGCCATTTGAACACTCCTATCTTCATCCTTCTCACACATTCTCCAGAACCCCTTTCTACAACTACAACTTCTTCCTCTCTGATTCCCTGTTCATCTGTAAATGGCTCTAAAGATGCAACCCCGTCGTGGAGGCAAGAGGAAGCAGGTCGAATCTTCAGTGCCAGAACGGCGCTCAAAGGCACGCTATGATCCCACTAGAGGTACAGAGATTCGGGAGAGGAAGCCCACAATCCCATTCTTTTCAAGCCGGAGGTTCTTACATCCCCGCTCAGCAAAAGGAAAGATTTTTTCAAAGGGTAAAAATAAGCAGGAGTTCGTTGATTTGAGCAGCTCAGATGAGGATGAGACTAGTCAACAGATTTCACAAGATGTGCATCCGCAAATGTCTCCTGATAGAAGCCCTAATCTCTAGGGTTCCGTTGATGGCTCGAGTGATAGAAAACTCAGGAGCAGAAAACCTCTCAGTCGCAAAACCCTAGTGCTAGTGAGCAGAAAAGTCTGAAGAAGACAACAATGAACAGTTATTGGTTGAGACTGATGAAGATGAGGAAAGTGCTAAAGATGAGAGGAAATAGAAAAAGAAGCCAGTGTTGAATTGCAAGAATAGATAGCACAAGAATAGAACTCTGAACAAGTAGAAGAATCAGAATTAGAAGATGAAGAGTCTGATGAAGAAGAATCACAGGTTCGAGGGTCTCAAGTGAAGAGCATGCCAACTGGGAATAAGCCTATATTGCATCCCAGAATTATCAAGTTCATGATGAAGGTATGATCAACACACTGCCAGAACTCCTCAGTATGATAGAATTCCAAGGTTGGATAAATTTTGTTAGTGAGCATAGGATATATTATCCTATTTTAGTCCAAGAATTCTTTAGGAATTTGGTTAGTAAAAAGAACACTCCAGAGTCCAATGTCAGGGGAGTCCCCATTATACTCACAATGCCATTGTGAGTCAGTTGCTGAATATACCAATGAGGGTCATAACCCTCAAGACTTCAAGTTCTGTGCACATGAAGCATACACTGCTTTAACTAGACTGCCAAGTGATGTGAATAACATTTTACAGACAAGGGTTTCAACCCTGAATGCAAGCAGATTTCCACTAGTAAATTGTCTGTTGCATCATTGGTGCACCACCATTCTAACCCCTCAAGGAGGAGGAAGGCACAAAATCACAAGCTTGCAGAGATTTCTGATATTCTGCATGATAAAGAGAGAAAAGGTAAACCTGTCAACTATTATCTATCGACTGATGCATGAGGTAACTAGGCCACAGTTGAGAAGGAGTCTCCCTTATGCAGCTCACTTGTCAACAATCTTTCAACTGTTGGACATTCCATTGGGAGACACAAGAGTTCAGAAGATTGCCAAGTTCCACACTTATGACTTGGCACACATTAACAAGTTCATGAAGCTCAATTTGGCTCCCCAGGAATGCCAATGAGAGAATGGATGTGGAGCAGCCACAACAGAATGAAGAAGAGCAGAGAATTGAGAGGGATGACGTGCATGAGGATATTCAGTTGGAAGAGGCTCTGCCTATCCCTTCTCCAACCTATATTCCTACAATTGATGATCTAGGAATAGATCCTCCATACATTTTACCTCCTTATCTTCCCACCTCTAGCCATTTTACATCTGCTCAAGATATTCCTTCCTCATCTTTAGCAGGAGCTCAAATTCCATCTAGGCTTCTCACTTTCGTGCAAGATCAGTCTCTGCCGTCAACAACTCTATTGCTCAATTGCACACCAAGGTTGATCAACAAGCCTTGCAGTTTGACAGCAGACTGGAAGTCATTGAAAGAAAGCTTACTAAAAATGTTGACAGGCAAGAACAAATCCACAGATTTACAGCAGTCAGATCTGATCAGCTAGTGAAGACTATTAGGTATGTGTTTAATAAGGCCTCTTATACCCAAACAGAGATCTATGACAAAGTTCAGTCTATTGAAGAAGCACTGCAGCGAGAAGGTGACAAGATAAATGACATTCCTGGTCTAGTTTAGTCAGTTCAACAGATCTCTCATAGGATGAACATCCTGAGAGGTTATCATGAAGATATCTCTCAAAAACTTCAATTGGTGAGAGATGAATTTAATCAGGTTTGGAAGTTGCATGATCTCCATGACTCAGCAGATAGTAATCAAGCCACTTCCTCAGCAGTTGCACCAACCATGCCTTATGGAGTGGATAATGTGCCAGTGGTGATTGATAACCAGTTTGAAAACTTGAAAGAATTTCTGAGTCTCAAGTTCATTCAATTGATTACTTTCTTCGGGACTTACAGTGATATCACTTCCGCTTGTCCAGGATTGAGAGCCGACTGTTCCCACAGCAACCACCTTCTTCTTCTCAATAATTCCCTCTTTTTGATTATGTCAAAGGGGGAGAGATGGTCATAGATGTTTGATGGTTAATGGATGTTTTGATGGTTACAGTTGGATAGAACTATGTTTCTTGTCTTTTGTACTTTGATGGTTGATGATCTTTGTAAAATCCTTGTGATGTGAAATGAAATCATCAAAGTGTGTTTACTCGCAATGGATCTGTGTGATTGTGTGTGGATGGCTTATTTACTTGTGTGAATGACTTGAACGGACTAATGTTTTCTACGTATGAACATGTATAAAAGTCCAAACTTCTATGATTAAATCTTGACATCATTAAAAAGGGGGAGATTGTTGTGTCCCTGGTTTTGATGATGTCATAAATTAAGTAAAAATCCATAAATGTTTGATACGTGGCATTTGTATCACAGGAACAATTCATTTGCAACAAGTGAAAAATTCAGTACTGTCCATAAGCTCGACACTACTCAAGGATCAGGTCGACACTAGTTGAATTTTTGAGTTGCACTGAGGAGAAAGAATCAAATCAGGTCGACACTATGTGAAGAATAGGTCGACACTAGTGGTTCTTCTATGTTAAGCTGAAAAGAAGCAATCAGATAAGGTCGACACCAGTGTGTATCAGGTCGACACTATTCAGCTTTTTCAGTCAGCCCTTTGAAGAGAAGTGCGGTTGAGGTCAAATCTACATGTCTACAGGTCGACTCTAAAAGGAGGATAGGTTTGTAGGATCGAATAGGTGGATGGATCAGATCTAGAAGGGGGGGGGGGGGGTTAAATAGATCTAACACCAATTAATGCGGAAGCTTAAGCAATTCAAATTACTTCGAATCAGAGATCATTCAGACAAACAGTTTACTGATCTGAAGTGGGGTGTGTGTAGATTATATGTGAAGCAATTAAACACTTAGTGTGAAAGCGAAATCCTATGCAGTATCTAGCGCAGATAAGCAGATCAAACCATTGCATAAAGGATTTTTAGGTGGTTTGGAAATCACACCAGTGATCCTACATCCACCCCTCACACAGTGAGGCTCCACTACTCAAAAGAGTACAACTCACACCGGAGCACGACGACTCCAAACACCCTTGAGCATGATGGCTCAACACACAACCTTGAGTTCAACGACTCACAAACTGAGCACGACGGCTCAAACAACAACCAGAGCACGACAACTCTAAATCGAGCACGACGGCTCAAACCACACAGTGAGTATGACGACTCACAAACCAGAGCTCGACGGCTCACAACACAAAGCTAGATCAAAGACAACATAATCAGATCCTCTAGCAATGATCTGATTCAAGATAGATTCGTACACAGAGAATTTGTGCAGAACTTCATACACAAATCTTAATAGATGAAATAAGGAAGAACAAACTTAGAGAGAGAGAAATGGATGTAGAATGAGTGTTCTTCGATGAAGATTTCTTGCAGAAGGTTGAATTGAAGAGGCTTGAAGATGCTCCCTGTCAATTGGAGATGCTCTGCATCAATAGCTTCTGAATCGCCAGAAATTCCTCTTCAATTGCTGTGCTTCTGTTGAATCTGCTCCCTTGCTCTGAACTTCAAAGCCCTCTCCAGAGATTGGCCTTCACTCCCTTGTACTTTCTCTTGAAAAGATGGATCACAGCTTCTGGATGAGCAAGAACTGGAGAGATCCCTTTTTGCCGCCAAAAAGCTTTTCTGGAGTTGTATGGGCTGGCTTGCCTTTGGGGTACAGGGAGAATGGGTATTTATAGCCCCATAGGTCCATAAGGTGCCTTGGGGTGCATGGCACATAATCTAGGTCAAATCCTTGATTCCCAAGCACCACGTGTCTAGACAAATTCACGTTTTTGAGTTTCAGTCGAAGTGTGTCGACACCAAGGGCGCTGTGTCGACACCACAGGCAACTGTTGTAGAACAGGCTTCTGGGACAGTGAACTAGTGTCGACACACAGTGGACTGTGTCGACACCACTGGCAGACTGTGTCGACACACAGGCAGACTGTGTCGACACCACTGGCTACTGCTTCAGAACAGGCTTCTGGGATAGTGAACTAGTGTCAACACACAGGTGGACTGTGTCGACACCACTGTGACAAATTGTGTAAACCTAAAATATAAATTGTAATATTATCATTAAAATGTGAGATATTAAACATCAAAAATATGTTGTTTAAGCATTGTTGTGATAGTAGAAAGTGTATAACATGTTCAATTATCATCATTTAATATGTACAAAATGTTACAAAATGTCATCATTAAATCAAATTATGAGTGATGTTCATTGGTCATCATTAAAATACAACTTTAGAAAATTCCACAACACACTCAACCCACATTCTGTTGCCCGGTTGGCTAACCCAGAGGGGGGGTGAATGGGTCTTTAAAAAAATTTATCTGATAAAAACCTGAACTCAAACAAACAAAAAGAGTTCTTGAAAGAGATTAGTAATGGTTAGTAAAAACAACAATCACACAATGAAGACAATCACACAACACACAGATTTATCCTGGTTCGGATCTCCTCTCCTTAGGAGTCCTACGTCCAGTCCCTGAGCAACCCTCAGGATTTCACTAACTAGGGTACAGTCCCCCTATGGACAAACAAACCACCCAGCTCAGCTGGTCTTCCTTCACTCTGAAGGGAACACAACACCTGGTACCACCAGGTCTTCCTTCACTCCTGAATGGAAAAACACCACCCTGGAAACCACCAGGTCTTCCTTCACACACGAAGGAAAACACAAGAAATCTTGAAAGAAATGACTAGCCCCTAGATCAAGCTTTTACAAAACTCAATCTGAAGCTACAAGCACTGAGAGACAAGATCTACACAATGTGCACTCTCTCAGACTAATCTAGCTCTTCCTTAATTTTTCTTCTCACAGCACAAGGAGCCTTAATTTTTCTTCTCACAGCACAAGGAGCTAAGAGCCAAGATCGAAGGAATGAATTTCTGGCTCTAGAGATCTTGAAGACTTGAACAGAGTTCTGGTCTCTCTTGAATATGAATAATGCTTTCTTCTTCGGTATCTCTTGTCTTCAGAACTTCGTCTTGTATTTATATCTCCAATTTGAATGAGGACGAAGAGATGACCGTTGTCTCACAACTTTGGTGTACGTTAGACTGAAGGATTTGTGGAAGCTTCCTGTCGACAGTTTTTTTTTCTTTGGAGCACGCAAAGTGATGAGATCTTCTGAGTTGGCTTGTAGTTCTTTCTGTGTCCAATGTTGTAGGATAGTACATCCTCAAGGTTCTGCAAGGTTGTGCTTTAATGGTAGACATCTATACTATCTCCAGATGTCAATCAACGTTAGAGCAGATAGACATAAATATAGTAGTAACAGATTTTTCGTTCTAAAAGATGCATGCAGAGAATACACGAGAATGGAAGATATGTTCCGTATCCATGCAGAGATACGTTCAGTCTTTATTAAATGCATGGCAGTCAAACAGACGTGATGCAACTTTGACTATTCAACGTATCTTAAATCAAGATAAACATTAATTAATAGAAACATGACTTATGCAATCGTTATGATAGTCTGATAGAATTGTTGTGAACAAATTGCTATAGTCTCAGAAGAAGTCGTTATGATAACTTATGAAATCGTTATCACAACCAAGTCGTTATAACTCCTAAAAGAATCGTTACGCTTACTTATAGAAACGTTATGATAAACAAGTCGTTATAACTTTCTAAAGAAATCGTTACGCTGACTTACATAATCGTTATGACGAGCAAGTCGTTATAACTTTCTAAAGAAATCGTTACGATGACTTACAGAATCGTTATGACGAGCAAGTCGTTATAACTTTCTAAAGAAATCGTTACGATGACTTACAGAATCGTTATGACGAGCAAGTCGTTATAACTTCTGAAGAAATCGTTACGATGACTTACAGAATCGTTTGACGAGCAAGTCGTTATAACTTCTGAAGAAATCGTTACAATGACTTACAGAATCGTTATGATGAGCAAGTCGTTATAACTTCTAAGAAATCGTTACGATGACTTACAGAATCGTTATACGAGCAAGTCGTTATAACTTCTGAAGAAATCGTTACGATGACTTACAAATCGTTATGACGAGCAGTCGTTATAACTTCTGAAGGAGTCGTTACGATAACTTACAGAGTCGTTATAATGAGCAGTCGTTATAACTTCTGAAGGAGTCGTTACGATAACTTACAGAGTCGTTATAACATCGACTTGTTTGACACAGCAAGGTTATTCAATCTTACAAGTAAATCGTTGTACTTGTGAGGAATCGTTACAGTTAATGAAGGAATCGTTATAGCTCTTCTGAAAACAATGTATGTAAGTACTTACCACAAATGCTTGACTTTCTTTGGGTATTTCCTGTGCTTAAGGCTAAATAAAACATAGTTAGAAAACTTTTGACAGTGTTTTGTTTATCACCAAAATAAGCATGTAATTAATTTAAAAGTACATGGGATGGACTGTTCATCAATCTCCCCCTTTTTGGTGATGACAAAACTATGATCAACATTTAAGTAGTACTTAACAGTAAACAGAATAAAAGTACTTCAAGCATGATTCAAGAATGTATCAGACAAATGTAGGTAAACATCTCCCCCCTTTTTGTCATTAAGCAAAAAGTAATAGGAAAGAGACAAAGAATAAGAGACAATGAGGAGAAAGAGCACAACCCATTCATTAGCTTGTGGAGGTACAGGCAAATAATAAGCAGGAGAGAGAAGGGAGGCATAATGAGAAATAGCTTCCCAGGCCTGCTCTTCCTGACGCATAAAAAATTGCCTAAAGGCACCACTCTCAATGAAGAAGGTTGGTCCCATGGTTGACGCCATCTTGGAGAGATAGATGCTGCGCTGCTTGGTAAGAAACTGGTCATAATCATCTGGATCCATGGAGGAGCGGATGAGGAGAGTTGTACCAAAGCTTGCACAGGCAAGAATTGAGATGGTGACAGGATAGAAAATCTGTTTCTCCTTGAGTTCATGGCGTAGAGCTAGAAACACCTTGTACCTTTCAGCCCAAATTTTGTAGGGATCAAGGACCAGATGGATGGAGTTCATGTCCAAGAAAGTGGCAGGAGAGACAGGAGCTTTTCCTTCCTTGGCCTGAGCAGCATTCAGATGAGCTAGCTGTTGAGCTGACAGAGAGTAAAGCTTGGACCATTCGGAGGCATTCAGCCTTTCACATTCTGAGAGTAGAGGGGCAAGAACATCAGATTTGACAAACCCTCTATGATATTCCCGGAATAGAAATCTAGGAAAACCAACTTGGAGGCCTTTCTGAATCTTGATTCTGCCCATGACTCTGGAAAAACGCTCAAAGATGATTGAACCAATCGAAGACTCCATGACCAGGAATGAATCTGAGGCAGGAGAATGTCTTCAGGTAAATGAAGAGTTGCAAAATCTACTCTTATTTCCTCAGACTGCTCAGAGTGGATAAGGACCTTGATGGCTCTCTTGAACTGGCTAAGCTGAACTTCAGGTAATCTGTTGAGATACCTGTAGTTGTTGAACATTTGGAAATGCCTGATCAGCTTGATTAGCTTCTGAATGGCAGGGGCCCAGGTGTTCTGGTGGTGAAACTTGAACCACTCAGAAAGGTTAAGGAGTGATCCCTGGGAGGAAACCTTGCTGCCTTAGCCTGAAGAAAGCGATTGTACAAATCTTTATGAGATCTAGCCCATTGCTCAGTTTTGGAGTGGGCTGAGAGAAGATTTTGGATTTTTCGGCTTTAGACAGAGGATATAGGGAAGAATTACGTCTAGATGGTCAGAGAGGTTAAGAAAAGGAAGATTGTAAAGAGTGGCAAAAACAACCTTTTGTAGGTATTCTTTGTACAGTGAGGTATGCTTGTTGGTCACTGTAAGAGAAAACCACAAAGGTGGGTAAAGAGGAGTGTTGGAGGAAGAAAGTTTGCGTTTCTTTGAGACAGTACTGGAAGAGTCTGTCTTGGAAAGGTGGTCTCCTACCTTTAGCACAGACCTAAGGATAACCTCTTCAAACTCATCCTTAATTTTATCAAGAAGGGAGAGTCGATTTGGGCATTCTTAGGAATAATAGTGATAAAGGAGGGAGGTGCAGGGGGGTAGAGAAATGCATCAGAATTGAGAAATCCTACTTATGGAGATGAGATGTACCAGAAGAGGATGAGGCTCCAGCTGAGGATGCTGAGGGGCCTCAAAATTTTGAGAAGAAGAAAGTGAGAAGTGGAAGAAACAGGAGAGGATGAGGTAGGATGAGGAGGGAAAGGTGTGGGAGAAAAATGGGCCTGGATCTAGGCCTTTTGAAGTGAGGTGGAGCAGGTGGAGCAGTGAAGTTAGTGGGTGGGAAGGAGGAATGGGAGTGTTGGTAGAAGTGGGAGCAAAGGGTGGAGGATCTGAAACCACTTCTTCAGGCAAGGGAGGCAAAGGACCAACACTGCCGGCCCTGGTGGCCCTGATTCCAACACAACTGGCCCTGATGGCCCTGACTCTTCAGCTAGCCCTGATGGCCCTGA